>JAJJMB010007708.1:8806962-8898403 GCA_023531105.1 Papaver atlanticum
ATATATATATATATATATATTTTTTTTTTGGACATTTGGACTTTGGGACATTATTATTTTTAAAACCCTAAGGAAGGGTTAAAGGTTAAATATAAACTGTTTGCAGGGAAGGACGACGGTTACGATACTGTCTCGGCCCCTCGGGTTCGCACACTGACATAGGAGTTGGTGGCCCGAGTCGACTTCAGCGGTTCTTCGCCCGTCTGGTACGGGAGGTAAACTTTTAAACACCCGCGAATCCCCTGTCAGCGGGTTTACTGTCTTCCTTAAGGTGCATATATGTTGAGGCTTTGAATACGGATTTTAATTTCCTAGTAAAGGGCAAGGCCTGGCCATACAAGATAAGGGTTCGGATTTCATCACCGTTCTCTTCTTGCCCGCCTTTGGAAAACAATACCGAACGCGAACCCAAGCTTAAAATTTTGACTAGTTTAAGACCGATAAGGTAACGAGCTTATAGGAAAGTCGTTCAAAAGGATCGTATTGGGTATCTTGTTAGCCTAACTCGAAGTTCAGGAAGATTACTGTAAGTCGATTAGAGCCGCCTTGTAACCCAGGGAAGCGTTGCCAAAGAGGTGGGGGTATCAAAGCTCCTCTGAGCTTCCCCTACTTCTCTTCGACTTACTTTATTCGGATTGTTCTTGAGAGGTTTGCTAAAACTATACCTAGTTGCCTCTTGGAAGGATAGAAGCTGGTCTAGAAACAATCTAAGGGAGCCATCATGCTTGTTGTTTGCTAGATTTTATAGGTTTGATTTGGTCGAGTCAGCCTTGTTTGTGATTGTGTAGAATTCCCTTGCAATTAAGAATGTCGAACTGGTATGATAGAAGCCAATACAATGAGTATCGACCTGAATTTGAATATGGACATCATCATTTTTATGACCATGGTGGGAATAGTAGTTGGGAACGCCAACCTTTTCAAGGTTATGGTTCATACCATGGTGAGCCCAATTACTATCCACACACACACCGGTCATACGGGCAAGAAAATAAGGATTATTATAGTGCTAGTACCTCGTCTTTGGACAATACAATCAAACTGTTGAAAACTAGTCCTTATTATGATCCTTTTGTTCCTATTTATGATCCTTCCGTATCTTTAGAAGAGTCTCTTAAGAAGTTAACTGAGCAAACAAATAGGTTTATGTCGGAAATGAATAGACGAACTGCACCATTGAGAAATCTTTCTATAGAGGAATCCCTCAAGCTGATGGCTGAGACGAACGAAAGACTTGCTCGAAATAATTTTAATTTCCAATACAGTGTTTCCAATAATACCCTTGAAAATAATGATAGTTATTTGCATAATCAAGATGACGAGGTTAGAATTGGTAAAACTACATGTTTAGATGAGGTTCAACCATTTCCATGCTATTATAATGACGATTATGATGAGGATAGTGTTGATGAAGAATCTGAAATATGTAGGCATAGTGATCAGGAATTTGTTACTCCAATTGAGCTTTATAATGATAATGTTATTTCTAGTTAAAATCCAAATAATTTTAATAATTATTCACCTATTCAAAAGGACGAGGATTTTTCTAGAGATATCCCCGTTTTAGACGATGCAGTATTTCCTTTTGATTACGAAGCCAATAATGGTTTAGAGGAACGAGTTTATTCTGAAAATACTGTTTTATTGTCTAGTGATTTAGAAACAATAGTCTTAGACAAAGAAAATGAACTCGTAGAGATGAGTGAGGATGAACTTGACTTAGAAGAATCAATTGCCTATTTTCAGGAATCTGATGACCTTGAAATTAGGGAGATTGTGACTAGTCTAACTAGAGACACTGAAAACTCTAAGTTTGGGGGTGATTATCATTCTCCATGTGCTTTAACTCTTAGAAAGGTCCCTCACTTGGGACTTGACATATGTGCCTCAACCATTTTAACAGATTATCTTCATACACGTTTCCCTGAATCTAGTGATGTCCATAAGGAAGTTCAGTTGTTAGAAACCCATCCTCTGGTAGATGTGGTTTACCCAGGCTATGATACCCCGGTCGACTTTGTTTTCCCACCAAATATTTTTCTTCCAAATGTGGGAACATATAGATTTCAAATGTGTCACCTATTAGGTTCTGAGACTAAGCCTAAGTACTTTAGGTTAATAAAATCGACACATTTTCTTAAGAATGACCACTACTCTCACTGTGGTCAATTATGTAAGTCAAACCTGATTGACTTAGAGGATCCTCAATTATTTAGGTTATTATTATGTGCTTCTAAGTTCTTATTTGAGTTTCTACAGACTCTAGGACCTAATAATTCGGATCTCACTTATGAGGAAATGCATCCAATGAAAATATTTTATTTAGACCCTTTCATAGATCCTGAACCTGAACCACAATTAGATATAGATATTCTAATCAGGAAACTAGATAAGGGAATGCTATTCTTGTTCACTTTCTTGGTTTATTGCAATTTCCTTTGGTCAACTCTATTTTTTGAAGACCCACAGTTATTCCGACTGTTACTTTATGATTCGAGTGACTAATCCTTTCTTAGTCTGGCTGAAGACTTTAAACTTAGCACTTCTTGGGAGGTAACCCATGGTTCATGCAACACGGTAATATCTTTCCTTAACTCTTTTTCTTTAAATGGTAACAGTTTCTCCTTGTTCATGCTTTTAATTTTATCTTTAGAACATTGAGGACAATGTTAGGTTTAAGTTTGGGGGTATAGGAGAAACTTTTTAGTTGCATTATAAACTCCAGAGCCTAGAAATTTATGCCTATTAAGGATGGCACTAACCAATCTAAGTGGATGGAAGCATTTTAGTTTTAGGAGTTGAGGGACCAATCTGACTAGATGGAAACATCTATAAGAGTCTATTCATAAAAGCACAGAGCTCAGGTGTTAGAAATAACATGATAGTTTCACCGTATCTCGGAATCATCTTATTACTTCTGTTTTTGTTTTTGCAAATTTTATGTTGATGTCTGCTGGGTTGAAATAGAGTGATTGAGTTACTAAAAAAAAAAAGAGACCAGACCAATTAGACCAATCGGAATAAATATTAACACTTGGATAGCAATATGTGTGTGTTCTCCTTGTCTCCGTCGCCTAAACAAGCGTGGAACGCAGGATCCACGGGAATTACCATGTAATCTGTTGACAAGAAGCATGCGCTTGGATCCAAAAGATCTAATCATGTCGTTAAAATAAATAAATAATAATAATAATAAAAATAAAAATAAAATAATAATAATAATAATAATAAAAATAAATAAATAAAAGTTTATTATAAAGTCGACCACTGGTCCCCTTGTATATGCCAGCTGAGTTGATGTAGATTTAGGATTGTCGACCACTGGTTCCCTTGTATATGCCAGTTGTGTTGATATTAGTCCAGACCAGTATCTCAATCCACTAGGTCATAGGTTCATCTTGGCATTGAAGTTCATTCGCAACCATCTATTTCTATATCCATCTTCTTAGTCTATTCATGTGATTTGTTTGATTCCGGATATTGGTGTCCATAGTGCGACTATCTGAGTAGATCTCTTTCACTTATATATGAATTTAGTATGCTTGAGTGAAAACTCGTGTACAACAATTGGAATTTCGCATCAGGGTACTTCCTCCCGTAATCAATAAGTATGCCAACCAAGGAGGTTCTTTAGTGCCATTCCAAGGTTCTGCGTAGATAGCTAGGGTCTGGAGTAAAGGTTTTGTGGGTACACCTCTGGTAAACCCTCCTGAGACTATAACTCGGCCACTAGGGCCACCTAGGGGTTTAAAGGCTTGTTGCACATGCTAAGTGCAATCGACGATTCCTGCGACAGTGAGTTAGGATTTTATTTTCTGTTTTTGATTTGCTCGGGACTAGCAAATAATAAGTTTGGAGGTATTTTATAGACGCATTTATGTGTCTATTTTCATCTCTATTGTGTATATTGTTAGTACCCATTTTTGTACTTATTTTGGTATTTTATCCCTTTGTAGGTGTTTTTGGAGAAATAAGATTTTGCGGCGAAATTGGCTCGAAAAGTTGATAAATGCAACCCAAGGGACGAGTGTTATGCGGACTCCAGCAACGGATAAGGGGCGACCACTGGATAAGGGGTAACCTTCCCCATTCACGTTCAAATTCTGTTTTTGGCGGGAAACCAAAACCAAAACAGAAAACATGTTTCTGGCAGTTTTGGTGGTAGTGATTTTGAGGAGTTTGAGGTCGACTAAACCTCTGATTTTCATAGGATAGACTCCTTATGGGTCTAGGAATCTAATATGGGTGTTGAAATGAATTAAACTGGGCTCAATCGACGGATTTTTATCTCAACAGCAAAATATGGAAAGTCACGTGTGTGACCTGTTTTAGGAAATTTTAGAGATATTAAAGTGCTATAAACCTTCCCAAAGATTGGTATCTATATAAGGAAGAGTTTAGAATCAAAAGGAAAGCTCAGAAATGCGTATAAATTCTAAATCAAGAAATTGCCGCAACTTTGCCGTGAAGAGAAAGGAAGAGATTTTGGAAGATTTTGGAGAGATTTAATCACTCTTTTTGATATAAATAGATTGGTTGGGTCATATAGAAGGGGTGTCGAAAGTTAGGGAAATTTTAGAACACGACAGAGCCGAGAAATCAAAGGTGCAGGAAACCGGGTTCTGCTGCTGCTGCTGAAGAACACGAAGAACATTGACCCACACAGAAAAATCGCAAAGAAGTATCGTTCTTCAACAGCAGAACACAGTTATCGTTTATAAACAACACTTCAATTGTAACGGTGACTTCTGTACGCCATAAAAGCGTTGCAGATTCGCTATATTATTATTCTCCTTCAATAAAAACACCTTTTGAGCCATGTTTCTATCTTTTGAGCATATTTTCACCATGTGCAGTAACTCTTATCTTTTATTGTTCAAAGATATTCCTTAATAGCTAAAGGAGAATCCCGGATCGAAATAAATTTTAGAATCTTTTAATTAAGGTTATTAGTTTTTATATGCTTTTAATTTCCAACAATTAAATGCATATCTTTAAAAAATAAAAATTAGTAATGTGCATTTACTAATTGGAGATTTTCTACTGAGATTTCGGTCAATATTTGGACAATGCATTTCCAGGAATTATGAAAACCGATTTGGACTTTATTGCATATCTTTGAGAATATTCGGTTTTGGAAATTCCTTGGTGTTCAAACTTCCTTGGTCTATAAATATTGAAGTTTTCATTTCAAGCAAACTAATCCTCAGAGCCAGCAAAACTACCTAGTTGTGTTGTTACTGGTGGAGCCGTCTATTCGGAGAGAAAGTACCCTAATTAGGCGAAATGTCTTACGACCGCTCATTTTAAAGACTTCTTTGGGATTGGGAAGCTCTACGAGTACCGTTGGTGGGAAACTAGATAATTGCGGTTTATTATTAGTTTTCAATTGATTTGATTGACTAACGGTTGTTGAACTTTAATTGCACCTAGTTTGTTTATGCTTGAGAATCTTCTCTTCTGATATAAGATTCACTCAAACTAAATATAAGTATCGACGGGGATCTTTATAACTGTTTGTAGATCTGAAGACGTCTTGTGATAATCCATTGTTAATAGACTCCGTTCTGTGTATGATTGATCACAAGGGATTCAAGTTGTTTGTGTGTAGGTGTTTATTGAAGATCTAAGAAGATTTGAAGACAAGGAAGATTTCTTATTTGAGTTCCTAATCTTTGGTGTGCACAAAACTTGATCGGCTGGGGATCCAACTATAATCGGTTTATCTTTGTGATAATTTTGATTGATTAGTTGAGTAGAGCGGCATCAATACAATTCTTTGTGATTCAAAGTATTGATTTCATAGTCTAAAACAATTACTTTGGTAGTTGTTGAAGAGATAGATCTAAGAACCTGACAAAGGAGTTTATTGGGATAAACGGAAGAGACTTTTGTCAAACTCATATCAAGTTGTTTGAAATAGTTGTTACCGAACAGATTTGTTGTTCCTTTACTGTTTGGAATACGAACCAAAGGAATTGTTCCAAGTGCGTGACTTATTACAAGTTGGAGGCGCAAGGATACTGAGGGAACTAGGTGAACTATAGGTTTAGTTGCTTGGTCTCAACTATACGAAGTGGGTTTATATTTTGTATAGCGGCTTAATTATGAGAGTATTCAATTCTGGACTAGGTCCCGGGGTTTTCTGCATTTGCGGTTTCCTCGTTAAAAAAATCTTGTTGTGTCTTTTGCTTTTCTATTTCCGCAATTATAATTGTTTTATTATAATTAGAAGTAAAATACACAAACGTTAATTCCTATTTACTTGATAGCAATCCTATTGTGTTTGGTTAAGTTCGAACCTATTATTAAGTAAACATAATTCGTTGTTGTATTGTCTCGATCTTGTATCCATAGTCAATCACGCAACTTATCTTGTTGTCGTATTGTCTCGATCTCATATCCATAGACGATCACACGAAGTGTGAACCGATTAGTTGTATTGTCTCGACTCAGTCCATAGACAATCACTTTCGGAGAAAGGACTTATAGGTGGAATTTTTTTAGATTGGGGTATATTTGGGTACCCTCGTCTTTTCATTGTTTTATTATAATTAAAGTAAATTGCACTTTACGTTAACTCCGATATACTTGATAGTGATCCTATAGTGTTTGGTTAAGTCCGAACCTATTATCAACTATCACACTTTGTTTGTCGTATTGTCTTGATCTCGTATCCATAGAACAAAGCGTGAATACCGAAGTTGTTGTATTGTCTCGACTTTGTCCAAAGACAATGACACTTGGTAAAAGGACTTATAGGTTGAAACAAAAAGATTGTTGTGTATTTGGGTACCCTCGTCTTTTGAATTGGTATCAGAGCAGACAAACATGAAAAGGTCGAACAATCTGTGTTTGGTGCGATCCAACCTATAAGAATTGAATCTAATGGATGATTTAGTTAACGTAGAGCAAGAAGATGATATACTTCAGAAATTCAATTTGTTTTCAGATCCTGATAAACAACTCGACACTGTTAGTTCACTAGTTGAACACAACTCAGGTTACATTAACCATGACGTGTTAATAAGAAAACAAACACCTGTGATGCACAAGTCAGATTCAGATGACAGTGATGAGATTAAATTTTTTATAAGGCTTGCTGAAAAATATAATCTAAAAGATAATATATATTGTCCATATGTCGAAAGGATTATCAAGGACTCTTTGATAAAAACTAGGTCTCATGAAGAAGCTGTGTCTCAAGAAAATCTTGAAATTCATGAACCTCCTGACATGATGATAATCACATCTAGTCCATGCCAAGAAGAAAATATAGTTCAATTTTCTATTGAAACTGAATCTGAGAATTTTGACAATGATTTTAAAGTCAGAAAAGATTTATTAGTTAAGACAAGGATATGTGATTTTATGTCTCAGAATCTCTTAACTAATAAACAACATATGGATTCTAATAGTTTAACCACTTGTAAGAATCAGAAGAGATGTGTTTCAAAACATAATCCTGTGACTAATATCAGGTCAAGAAAAACTGTCATTTATTGTGACAAGGATTATCTCTCTGAAAGTGACAAAGATCAGCTTAAATGCACACAAACAAATGATTTCAGGTCATGTTGTTTTGTTAGAAATCCTTTGTCCAAATCAGAATCAAGGAAACAATCTCATCAAGAGATGTTGTCATATTTCAAGAAATATCTGGATCGATATAAGAGTTCTACTCAACTCATGACTCAAAAGGTTTCTAGTCACAACTATAATCCTGTTCATACTTGAATAGATCTATATGTTGAATCAGATAATTTAGGATGTGACTCACAGTTGTATGAAACCTATTCTTGGAATTGTTCCAGAAAAGAAGATGTCCGAAAACATCAAGATAGATCATGTTTCCTTGAGCCATTGAGAGCTTCAATTCAACAACTAAGCTTGTTGATCCGAACTTCCTAAAAAAACTTGTGCTCGACTTAAATAAATGAGAAGTTCTTAAAAAGAGCACTGGAAACATGTGAAATGTATAATACTATACTCGATCTATTTATATCATGAACAACTTGAGTATTTTTTTATGTTTGGTATCCTTTTTTCTATTTAGAAAAATACTTTCGATCTTAGGAAAGTTCGTGATAAATTGGTACAAGAAATATTCGGATTTTCTTGTCAATAATTTATATCGGAATATCTTTCTTTTATTTCCGAACCTATATGTTTTCACGCCTGTTTTATCAAATAAAAATACCTTATTAGGTGTTTTAAAACTTGGAAACCAAGTTTTATTTGATATATAAAACATCTTAAGAACTGATTCTTTCCTCCACAATCAGTCTGCGACGATTCAAAGACGGGTGAAAATACTATTGATATTGATTCCCAATTACAGAAGCTTGAAACTCTTCTTCCCACTGAGATTAAATGATATTTCTCAAAGGAACATAAGAGGAATCAAATATCTTTTGAGCTCGTGCTTATGCTAGTGCGAGATTTTGAAATTGCTTGTGAACAACTGGAAGCTTCTGTAAAAAATGGGGAGTGGCTCGAGTCAAATCTTTTGAAGTTGATTGTGGAGGTGAATCTTTTGAAGAGGAGACTCAATCATCTGGAAAAAAAAAAAAAAAAAAAGACTCAAGAATTTGAACACTGAAGAAACCTCAGTGAACAATCAGAGCACCAGTAGGGATTAAGTTATATGTTGTAATACTTGATCCATAAAATAAACATCAATGTTTTGATTTGCTTCAATTATTGTATAAGGTCTATTTTTGAATAAAACTGTCATTATTTATGAATAAAATTATTATTTTATAATTTTTATTGTGATAGATAATGATTACATAGCCTGTGAATGAATGTTTATATTTTTGCTATGTGTATTCGGTTTATGAGATGTCTGATTTCGGTTTTCATTAACCTTAATATTCGATCTCATATGATGTGACCCTTATGGTTTGTGTGGCTTTTTGATTTAGCGGGATTAAGTTATAGCCCATGTTGGTAGGCTTTATCAAATGATCATAAGGTGTTCCGATTGAAACTCATATGTGAAAAGTCACAATATATTGAATCAATTTGTGTTTACATGAGTTGTGTTTAGCATAACATACGTGTTTCGGGTTTTCAACTTTTGCTATTGGCACGCATTAGTTAAAACCGATTCAACCTTTCCCTAATAAAGGTTTCTTTTGTTGTTGTTCTTTTGTTCTTGCGAAAGGATGACAACACACTGGGGGAGAGTTCTTATTTTAACTTGCGCTTAATGATATATCTTTCTGGGGAGAGAGGCTGCGGAATTTGAGGTAACGAATTTGTTTGTTAATCATTTTCATGTTTAAGAAAAGCCTGTTTATATTGCATATATTTTGCTTCTGCTTAACAAAATTTCGGTACTATTGATATGTTCCATTATATTGTGTATGGATGTGAGTGTATGATTCAGTTGTTTCTGGTTAAGAAAAACTGTGTCAATTTATTTGGTATCTTCTTTATTATTGGGTATCAAGTGTTTTTGCTTAAGGAAATTCGGTGCAATGGCGGTGCTATAATGTCTATGTTTGTTTCAATTGCTTCAGGTTAAGAAAATAATTGTGCAAGTCAATTTATTTTGGTTTGTATGTATTGTTTATGGATTAACAAAATACGGATCATTTATTTAGTCCAAATTGATTCCGGATAACAGAAACTAAGTTAATTCTGATATTAGTTAGACTTATCAAATTGGAGGATTCGGTTATTCAAATCCAATCGAATGCCTTGACAAGAAAGACTATTTAACTAACCTAGTGTTTGTCTTGTCTAAAAAGAAAGGTCTAAGTTATTGTCTGAATAATTAGAGCCTGATGACAGAAATAAAGTTAATTTTGTTCTTTGTTTTGGTCTTATCGAAATAAGCGATTGTGCATACGCAATCGGTTTAACAAAGGGAATTAAGTTTCTTAGTCGATTTGTTAAACTATTAGGGAAAATTGCTTCGGGAAATTGTTTCCTTGATAAAATATTAAAACTAAATTACTTGTAGTTTCGATTTTAATATTGGTTATCTAAAGTGGTATGTGAAACCTTCGTGCTTAACTCTTATAGGTTGTTTACAAGTCTTTTACATTTGTAAGATCCTTTCGGTTTGTCCTTTATTTGCTCGAACCTTTGTCATTTGTGAAAAAAGGGGGAGAAATATATGGAGTAAACAAGTGATTTGCAATCACTAAGGAAAGGACAATTGTGCTTAGATGTTATATCTAACGAAAGAGTAAAGCATTGACTAAGGGGGAGAAACATATCATATTGCTGTTGTAGTATTCTAACTACAAAAAGGGGAATAACAAAGATGTTCAGATTGAATATTTACCTAGCTTACCTTTAGGGGGAGTAAAAGCTTTTGTTATTCAAATGTCAACAGCAGCATTTATTGATTGAATATATGCAGGTTATTGTGTTGTTGAAACTTGGAATCAAGCGTATGTAAAATAAATTCTTTTGTAATTTGTTTCTCCATATGTAATAAAAGTTTTGTCATTAAAATTAACAAAGGGGGAGATTGTTAGAGCATAGCTCGGTTGAACTCACCAAGCGTTGGTATGTCAAGTTTGGTTGTCACATTTTAGTGTGTCAAAACTCATCTAAAGTCGCTTGATTAAATACTATAGTCAACTTCATTTAGGTTAGACTAGAAAGTCTAGGAATGTTGAGACATACAAGTATTACACCGAAGACCTGAAGAATGTGAAGAAGTAGCGAACTACAACGACGACATCATCCTTCCACTCTAGGTTAGTAATATTGACTTGAACTGTTTCATTCCTAACGTATCTTTCAAGTCGTGCTATATTGAAAACATAACTGCGAAGCTATATATACTGTACATATTGTATAATACTATAGTGATGTGACATGGTCATAATTGTATGATCATAGTATTAGGGAATTAGACTACGAAGTATAACGCTTATCTTTTGAACTTCGTAGATATGACATCGACATAATCTTGTATATACTGTTATGATTATGTGAATAGGTTATGGTGAAGATTTCATCTTAGGAAAAAATGTTTTACATTTTTTTAAAGGAAGTACATTCATGAATTTGTTTCGTGAATCTAAAGGGAAATCGTTAGGCTTATTGGTCCGGATATTCATTGCAAATCTTTCGATGACCAATATGTGTGAGATGGTAGAACCGATCTTAACTATGTTATGTATCTTGGTATAACTAATCACAATGCCTGACTTATGATTTGGTATGACTGGTTTTTATTAATTGGTATAACCGATCCTAAGTAATCACCATGTGTTGGTATGATCGATCCTTGTAATTGGTGTGACCGATCCTAGTAATTGGGGTGACCAATCACGAGTGTTGTGTAATCGATCCTTGTAATTGGTAACCGGTCCTGGTAACTGGTGTGACCGATCACAAGCAATACCATGTGTAAATGAAATCGATCCTTGTAACTGGTGTAACCGATCCTAGTGACTGGTGTGACCAATCACAAGTATTTCCATATTAAGGTATAACCGATCCTAGTGATTGGTAGAACCGATTGAACCCATGTATGTGATTTGGTATCTGATCAATCACATAAGTAGTCTTGGAATTCAAGTCAACCAATTCTAAACTTGTTTGGAAGTGTGGTATAACCGATTCCAAGAATGTAAATCCATGTAAATATGAAATAAGAACTTATAGTGAAAATATGTCAACATACTTTGAACACGTACAATAAATCTTATCATTTATTGTTCAAAGATATTCCTTAGTACTCAAGGAGATCCTATGCGAGGTAAATTAAGAATCTTTTAATTAAGGTTTTTGGTTTTATATGCTTTAATTACCAGCAATTGCATATCTCTAGAGAGAGAAAAATTAGTATTGTGCATTTATTAATTAGAGATTTTCTATTGAGAGATTTCAGAAATATTGGACAAGCATTTATTAGAATTAGGAAAACATAATTTTGCCATTCATTGCAAATCTTGAGAATATTTTTAATTTTGGAAATTCCTTGATTTCCAAACATCCTTGGTCTATAAATACCTAAGTTTGCATTTCTAGTAAACCATCCTAAGAGCCAGGCAAATTTCATTTCTTGTTATTTCTGGTAGAGCCGTCTAATCGGAGAGGAAAGTATCCTAATTAGGTGAAATCTCTTACGACCGCTCGTTTAAAGACTTATGTGGGATCAAGAAGCTCTCCGAGTACATTGGTGGGAAACTAGATAACTGTGTTATTTGTTTCGATTGATTTGATTGACTAACGGTTGTTGAAACTTTGATTGCACATAGTTTGTTTATTCTGGAGAATCTTCTCTTCTGATATAAGATTCACTCAAACTAGATTGAAGTATCGACGGGATATTTAGAACTGTTGTTAGATCTAAAGACATCTTGTGATAATCCATGATTAATATACTACATTTTGTGTGTGATTGATCACAAGAGATTCAAGTGGTGTTGTGCAGGTATATTGAAGATTAAATAAGATTTGACGACAAAGAAGATTTCTTATTTGTTTTCTTATCTTGTTGTGTGCACAAACCTTGATCGGCTGGGATCCAACTAGAATCAATTTTTTTGATTGATTAGTTGCGTGAAATCGGCATCGCTTTATAGTTTCTCTTTGAAATCTATATTAATTGATTGCGAATCTAGACTTGACTATTTCGATAGTTGAAGTTAGATTGATCTAACCATGCAAAATAGTTTATTAGACTAAACGGAAGAATCTTTGCGTATGACGTAAGATATCTTTATCTTAAATAATCAATAGAGTTGTTACCAAATAGATTTGATGATCCTTTACTGTCTGGAATACGATCAAAAGGAATTATACCAGTACGTGACTCTTGAAGTAGGAAGCGCAGGGATACAGAGGAAACTAAGTGAACTAGGGGTAGTTGCTTGGTCTCAACTATACGAAGTTGGTGTACAGTTTGCATAGCTGCTTAATTCTGAGAGTATTAAAATTCTGGACTAGGTCCCGGGATTTTTCTGCATTTGCAGTTTCCTCGTTAACAAAATATTTCTGTGCCATTTACTTTATCTTTCCGCATTATAACTATTTTATTATAGTTAAAGTAAATTGCACTTTACGTTAACTCTGATATACTTGATAGTGATCCTATAGTGTTTGGTTAAGTACGAACCTATTATCAAGTATCACACTTTGTTTGTCGTATCGTCTCGATCTCGTATCCATAGACAATCACACAAAGTGTGAATACTGAAGTTGTTGTATTGTCTCGACTTTGTCCATAGACGATCACACTTGGTAAGAGGACTTATAGGTTGAAACAAAAAGATTGTGGTGTATTTGGGTACCCTCGTATTTTCAATAACAAAGGTCACAGTAATGCACTTGATGACTTATCTTAACATATGTAATTAGGAATTACACATCCATATGACTTGCACACTCATGCATAAAACATGCAGTGTAGTTCTGAATGAAACAAAAGTTCTTTACAAAGAAAGTTAACTTCTATACTAATAGCAAAAAAATAGGTTCAGATCAACATAATCCAGTCTCCAACACTATTACAACGAGACTATGAAAGAGAGAGGAACTGCCTTACCTAAGGGACGATGGGAAACGTCCATATCATAACTCTACGACAAGACGAAAACCATAGTAATTACCGCCAACTCTAATCAGGGGGACCATCCTACAAAAAGTGGGACAAATAAGCATTAGCTTTTATGAAGTTATCTGTAACCTAAAAAATAACAACAAGCAATTAGCTTTTATGAGATTAAAAGAATAGTACAAACAACAATGCATATCATTCTCTACAAGCAACAAAAACACATTATTATATTCAAATCGAGGTTCAAAACACACCACCAAAACGAGTTACACATGCATAATTAGGAGTTACAAATGCATCTGACTGTGTAACTCTTAGTTACACATTCATATACATGAGTAATTAGGAGTTACACATACATGCATATTGGCATGTGTAACCACCAGTTACACATACATATTTGCATGTATATATGAAACATACAGTGACTTATTCATTTGTACATATAAAGCATAAAAAATAATTCAAAATAATTGATTAAAAATCAAAAGACACATAAGATCTAAACATGCAGTGGTTTGTTGTTAATTATAAAATTCTAACTTTTCTAACACTAAACTGAACCATACAAATTTCTCCCGATTGATTCCTAACTGAAGTACCAGTTCTCGTCCAATTACAAACAACTATCCCCAAACCTTGAATTTCATATCAAAAACATGAATATGGAATGTGTACGCAAAAGTTACCTACCACTATTATCATACTAAAATACCACTATTATTGTACTAAAATTTAATAAATCAACGTAGGTTCATAAAAGAAATTGAAATACGCATCATAGAAATTCAAATGAAAATAGTAGACAAACATTACCAATAAGAAAATAATTATTCAAATGAAAATAGTTTTGTCAAGGAAAAATCATCAAACATTAGATATCCACAAACCACTATTACTAATAAGACAAAGAACAACACTCAACATACCATACAACTAAAACTTACAGACCCCAAACCATTATGCATGGAAATTTTGCAACTATATAGATTAATATACTTACAATACGTCCCCAAACCACCTCTTTGCATTAGTGACCTTATAAAAACATCAAACAATTCACAACATCCCTTCCATGAAGTTGGTTGCAGTGGTGGAAGGACACGAGCTACCCGTTGATGCTGATACAAATAAAAATTAATCAATTAAGAAAATTCATAACAAAGCGAAAATTAATTTATTATTGGTAAAATTCAAATCTAGTGTTAACCACAGACTTGCGTATAAGAGATGTTATGAATCTCTTGATGATTTCCATCAACACCGTTATTAGTCTCTGTAATCAAATCATCAATAATGATAGCATATCCTTAGATTGAAAGATCATTCAGACTCGATGCTTCTTCTATCACAGAGATAACCTAAACAATTGGATTTAAATATATAATCAGATCTCAAAACTGAAAGTATTTCATTTTCGAAACTGTTTGATGGGTAACGAAGATTTAGGTTCGTTGATTATGATTTTGAAATCAGATTTAAGATGGAATAAACGACTGAAATATCATTCAAATCTGATAGATGAACCCTAAAAAATTTAATGGATTTTAATCCGAAAACTTTTAGGTATAAATGAACATGATGATGAGATTTACGAATCTAACTTCCGATCATGAATCAGATAAGTTTTTTAATGGTAGATCGAAGATTTTCGCTTTTTGAGACCTTAAACTTGATGAAAAATCAAAATTAAAAGAAGATGATGATGATGATGTTGATGAAAAAGAAGAAGACTTACAACTAATCTCTATTTCTTGGCGAATCATTTGATATCATCTTCAACTAAGATCAATTTCTTTTTCAATTGCAGAAAAGTTCCAGTCGCAGACGAAGAGATAAAGAGAATGAAAATAAAAATGAAATAAAAAATGAAATAAAATCTACATATAAATATTGAAGGATGTTTTTGGTATTAAAATTAAACGATGATGCAAGCGATCCGGAAATATTAAAAATCAAGCCCCGAGTTTAAAAGCTTTGGGCCTAGTAATAACACATTCTCCAAAGTATGGAGTGGATCATAGGTGATCCATTTTTTTGGTTTTAGAGTGTACAACCCATATAGTATGAACAATTAATTGGGGGATACATAAAATAATTGGGGGATATTTTTATTGTAACTGCCGGCATGGTTTTTCAATGATGCCGGTATGGTCGATGGATTTCCGGCATTGAAAAATCATGCCGGCAGCTACAGTGAAATATCCCCCAATAAGTTTATGTATCCCCCAATTACATGTTCTATAGTATGGGGTTGTAAGTAGTTCCTATTCTTTATTCTCAGACAGAATCATCTCCGTGAAATATTTTTGTTTCTGGATTTTCTATTTTCCTTGGTGATAGACGCATTATTGTGTCTAATATGTCTCAATTGTATATATTGTTAGTATTCGATTTTGTATTTGTTTTGTTATTTCATGTCTTTGTAGGTATTTTTAGAGAAATAAGCTCTTGCGACGAAATTGGCTCGTAAAGTGGTGTTTTACACCCCAGGATAGAGTACTAAAGGCACCCCAGAAATGCACCGGAAGCACCCAAAAAATACACCGGAGGAACCCCAAAAAAGTGTTGAAAACACCCCAGAAAAAGTGTTAAAGGCACCCACCAAAATTACTAAAGGCACCCTAAAATGGATAAGGGCGCCCCCAAGGCAGCCGAGCTGCTAAAGGCACCCGCGTTTTGGATTCAGGGCACTACACCCTTCTTCATCGTTTGAAAAAAAAAAAATTGGCGGGAAATTTTTCATTTTTCTGCGGAATTTTCTGGTTGATTTTTGGAGTAGTTTCAGTGAGATTCAATCACTGATTTTGATTGGGAAAGACGTGATATGCCCAAACAATGGTGGTATGTGTGTTTTAATGCATTCAGTTGGGCTAAATTTTCGTCGGGAAGGAAATATGCAACCTCAGAGTTTATCGTGCTTGAACGTGTTTTGATTGAGTTGTGATGGAGTTTGGTTGCTGCAGAAGTGTGGAGGAGTCAAACAAGGAAGTTCTGGAGCGTGTATACGTCGAAAAGATGCGTAAGAACATAAAACATAAAAGAAAATATTCATGAGTTAATGGTTGGATATCGAGAAGATTTTTGAGTTATTACGAATTTATTCTTGATCCTGTGACTATATAAAGGCTTTAGGAGACTCATAGAAGGAGGAGGGAGTTCAGGGAGAGAATAGGGAGACGTTTAGAGCATAAAAAATCGAGAAAAAAAAAGTTACAGGAAAAACAATTTTTCTGCCGGTGAAGAAGGTACGAAGAACATAAGACCCTTAAAGACCGTCGTTCTTCAACAGTGCCAGTGACGGTATTCCTTTATCGTTTTCTGTAACAATTGATTTTGTAACAAATATAAGTGTTACAAAACCCGGTTTTATTCATTTTTCTCCCATTTCATCATTTGTGAACCATTTTTGAGCATTAATAAAGATGAATTTTGAGCATGTTTCCATGATAATGATGAGCTAATTCTCGCGTAATCAAGGCACGGAGGAAGCTATTTATGCATGAATAATTGGTAACTATTCTATTTTTCTCTAATTTGTATTTTATAATTCACTCAATCACTACTTTGTAGAATTTTAATTGTTTGCATAATTTTTCCTAATTAGTTGTGATTCAATTAGATAGGTTATGCTTTGGTTAGATAATCTATGCTTAAGGGATACAATTAATGTTTGAGAATATGCTTGATAATTTGTGAATTAAGAAAAAGAGATTTTAAAAATAATTAGAGTTTTGGAATTTTTATCATCATTTATTCATGTGTAATAGTGGAATCTAGTGTCTTGGTTATTTTCACTCTAAAAAAAAAACAAATTTGGATTTAAATTTTCTCTACTTTTAGTTTAAATAAATCTAAATTCAATTGCTTTCACAAGTCTTACGAACCTCATTCTTACCACTATCAAAATTCGATCACTTGGTCACAATCCTACACAAACTTGACCGTGAAATTTCAATTCTTATGAGTTTCCATAAACTCGACTACAAGTCCCTCAGAGAAAATAAACATCTTCTAAGTTTCTTTTGTTTTGCCTCGACTGGACGTGTGGTGAAAAAGGTATATTTCTTCTGTATTATTTCTCGTTCAACACTGAAGTTAATTTGTCATTGGCTGAAAGTATTAACTCTTCCTTGTCCTCCATCAAACACCCACATAACCACTCGAACTCGACTTTATCACAGGCTCCATTACTACAAGATCTTTGTTTCTAAACTATAAAATATCCATCTTTGTTCTCAAACTCTAAATCAGACAACGACCATCGTAAACGTTCCTCTTAAACATTCTCCACTATCACCAGAAGGATACCTTATCAGTATCATCGTATTGCCATCAACCTAATTGAACCTAAAGTCTCCATCATCTTCACCTATGTTGTTGGAAGTAAACAACACCTCTATTTCCTTCTAAATTTGAATCAGACAACAATCCAATTTTTTTATTAACTTCAACAATCCACTGGTACATACACGATCCCGAGTTCAGTTCAATAAACGTCATCACCACCGATCACCATGATTATGATCATCTGCACCGATCATATCAACGACAGAAGCTACCATTCCTTGTGTTCGATGCATCACTCTAATCGACTTTCTGGTTCAAAATCCACTACATGGATATTTGAATTTAGGGAAGACGATGCAGCTCTTATCATAAAATCGGTGCCTTTATAATGGCTGCTCCAATTAATATAGAGACGGGCTTCCCCTAGTAATTTGCGTGGGTGCCTTCAGTAATTATGTGCTTTCTACCCCTTTCACAACTTTGAACTTACTTTTCTTGCTTCAAATTCTCTTGGATCACTTCTTGCATGTAACTAACTTATCTTCTTGGACATTTAAGTATTGATTCACTTCTTTTGGATGATTCACCTAATAAAACGAATAAAAATAGATAACAAGAGTAATATACAATAATTCACAAGAAAATTAGCAAATACGAACATGTATTTGATACTAAAATTATATTAAATATTCACTTATCAATCTCGAGGCTCTAGGCTTCAACTTGCGTCCATTGCTGGAAGAATGAACGAGACAAACCTAAACATAGAGCATTCAAAGAGTATAAGAAGCAGTCTGGTTGCTGAGGAAAGAACGAAGATTGTTCTCCAATAGTTCCATCACTTGACGTTACAGTTCGACATGCTCTTTAGGGCTCATACAATAGTGCAGATGATTAGGATTAAGAATCGAAAAAAAGATAACCCGTCTGGGAGGTCCGAAAAAAATATGTTTTCAAAGTCTTCCAATAATCTGTGGACATGAGAATAAATTGCCAAACTTGTTGAATCATCTTGAGGAAGGGAAGACGGTAAAAATACCATGCCAACATCTAACATCTCAGTTTCAAAATCACGCCTGGAAAGCAAATCCGAAGCAACAATAGTGATAATTGATGAAACCGACTCTTATGATAGGATCAATGTAATGCGTATAAAATTAAATGTGAATGAGTACAAATTCTTATAAACATCATGAATCACATTTCTATCAAATTTCCATGGTCGCTCCAAAAAGAGATGGAAAGCATCAATTACCACGAGATCACATCAAAACACTATCTTGGTACAAAAACCCAAATAAAAATTTCTCAAGATGGGGATGTTTTTTAGTTGGAAGCTTAAACTTACGACTGATTCTTCCTACACAACATTCTCACAACTACCTGAGTCGATTATCATATGGAAAATCTTACCACCCTCCGTACAAGTTGTCTAAATAATGTTCTTTCATAACCACCACTAACCATCAACAATTTTTGGGGTCAGGAATGAGCGACGAAGAACCATTAAGCACTCACCTTGATCACCATGTAAAAAATACTTTATTTAGCTTATCTGTATTGTCATCAGTGTCACCAAAAGAATCATCCTTTGCATCACCTTCTACTAGTAACGACTTACCAGGACTACCATATTTGGAATAGTTTTTTGAAAAATGACCCGGATCTCCATAACAATACCAATTAGGGACGATATCGACGGATAATAACACCTTGTTATGCAAAAACATGTTGAGATGGGACAATTAAAGAACGTTCTTACGGTCAATTGTCGCTTTAAACGCAAAACACGTTGATGGACTTTAAAGACAGAAAAATAATCAAATAAATTTAGCATTTTCTTGAAAGCTTTGATGCAAACCTCCCATGTAGCGGTTGATCAATTGTTATCCGGGTTCCGTAATACCCGATTTAGTAACCAAATCATAGAATTCCTTCATATACTCGTGAATAGAACGAAAACCTTGCCGAAGATTTTGAAGACTATGATATAATTCTCGAGTATATTTAAAAGGCAAAAATGTTGCACGTATAAACTTTTCAATCTTAACCCAAGATGATATAATGATTTACCTTATTGTATCTACGTTGCTTTCAATTGCCTCCACTAAACAACAGCCTTTCCTCGGAAGTGAGTGACAACAACAGGAACCACACGAGCAGTAGGTATCCACTTAAATTTAAGCACTTCTTCCACAGCAAAAAACCAACCGGTAAAATCTTCAGACATCAAACCGCTATCATGAAGCTCAGGAATCTCAACTCAAAATAAGGATTCCTACGTCCTAGAATTACCTTCATGATGCAACTCTACCTTTTACGATTAGCAAAGCGGTTTTCAGCATCATCATCCACTCCTTCGATGCCTGATTCATCATCAGAAGTACGATGACGCTCATGACGTTATAGCAAAGGAGATACTTGACTGGCGAGAATCTCAACCGCATTTGAGAGTTCATCATACCTAGTTTTCTCAATCACCTTATCAGCCAAATCCTCACGATGAGCACCACGACCTCTACCACGAACCATGTTGAAGGATCGATACTCGAATTTTGAATACCAAATGGTGTAGGATGTTAGTATAGGAATGAATGAAAAAAACACTTGATAAACTTCACAAATGGAAGTAGATATTATTGATCTGTATATCATCGAATAATCAAAGAACATCCCATTCCCAGCCCTTTATAGGATTTCAGAAACAAAATCTTTAACCCTAGATTATAAATCTAGAGGGATCTAAAAATATATGCAAATAATGAAGATATTTGTACATGCCATAAGCATCATCAAATTTCTTATTTTCTAACTAAAAACAACAAAGACTAATACAAACTAACCTGATAGACACATTTTTGTGTCTGATTTGTTCTCAATTCTATGTATTGTTAGTAGTCAATTTTGTGCTTATTGTGTTACTTTATGTGCTTGTCGGTATTTTTGTGAAATAAACTTTTGTGGAAAAATTGTCGGGAAAAGGTATAAAGGCACCCATCAAATAGATAAGGGCATCGTTTTCTTCATTTTGAAGCAGATTCACGGAATTCATATGAGATTTTCAAGATTTAAGGAAAAGATATCTTCCTGCCTACTAAACAAGAAGTCTCTATGTCTTGAAGTTGAAAGAAATCGTATCTTTATAAGTTGATTTTGATTAAAAAGGGAAAGAAAATATCGGGTTTTATTATATTCTTTAACCAAGATTTGATTCCATCAAATAAAGTTGCGTTATAAATAGAGAGAGAAATTATTACCGAAGTTCTTCATTGAAAAAGAGAAGATCTCGTGGAACTATTGTTAGAGCATTGCTCGGTCGAACTCGTAAGCGTTGCTATCTCAAGCTTGTTTGTCAAGTTTAGTTGCCAAAACTATAAGTCTTGATTTCTAGTCTACTTATAGCTAAATATCGGATTAGGATAGTAAGTGTAGTTGAGCCTTAGACTCCACGGCGTTCATCGAATGAAGACGAAGAACTACTCAAGGGAACTTGTGGAACTTCATCAACAAAGAGGTATGTGGAGACTTGAACTTATCTATCACTAAAAAGTCTATCTATTTTATCTCCTATTTTGAGACAAAAGTCGTATTGCTATATAGACTTCAATTATACACATGTGCTATTTCGAGCCGAGTTTAACTCACTTATCTATGCATCGAAATATGTGTTGGTAAGCTTTCGCTTTGGCCAAGTTCATCTTTACTAGTGACGAAAGTCATGTAAATTATTTCAATAACTTGAAAATCGCTTTGATGAAAATAGTTTGTGAATAACAACTATTATAACATCCTCTAAGAAAGTTTCGATGATTTAAATGAGAGTCTAGAACAAGTAACCTTGTTTGGATATAAACATAGTGTGTTCTCACATTTGTGTAAAAGTCCAAAATCGGGAACCTAAAGTATGCGTACCCGTACGCGTACCGGCAGTTGTTGGAAACTCGGGAAAGTATGCGTACCCATACGCATACTGGCGGAAAGTTCATGTCCATGAATTTCTGCTGGAGTTTGGAAGTGTGATTTAGTATGCGCCCCCGTACGCGTACTGGCGTAACCAAACTCGGTCCGATCACTTAGGTATACGTACCCATTTGCATACTTAAGTAGGTTACTTTCTAAAATCGGTTTGTTCATGAACTAAAACATTTATATAATAAGGAATGCAATCTTTAGAAACCGTGGCTATAATGTTCATGAATTGATTCGAGTGAATCAAAATCGATTTTGCTTCGATTGTGTCTTGTATACTTCTATGAAATCTAAGCAATTGAACAACTCTCTAACTAGTTCATTTGAGTCACTTGAACTAGTTATGGTGAAGATGAATAAGGTTGATATGAAAGTGCTCACATTGCTAACCATTGGTTAACTATTGTTGAACCAACTAAGTGTACACGTTTAGGTACGGTTACCCAAACCTAAATGAAGGTGCATTTCATTTGTGTATAACAAGCTAAGTTCGATCTAACAGTTAAAAGATATTAGCTTGAATCTAATCTGGTTTTCATCTAACGGTGAATATTGAATGCTTTTTTACCAAGGTAACTTAGATTGCAAACCCTGATTTGGAGACTATATAAAGGAAAACTCTATCAACTGGGAAACCTAATCCCCACACCTCCTGTGTGATACTAGTTGCATAAACTAGAGTCGATTCTCCTTTAACCTTAGGTTTTTCACGAAACCCTGTAGGTTAACGACTTAAAGACTTTATTAGGATTATGAAGCCAAACCCAACTATTTTCTCTGTAGCTGCGTGATCTGATCTTGCTGTTTCTATCGTATTTGAGTACAATCGTAAGATTGGCTTGAGATTTATATCTCCGATAGACAAGATAGAAAAGTAGTAACAAACACCTCCGTCTCATCGTTTGTGATTCCACAATATCTTGTTTCGTTAATCGATTAAGATTATTGTGAGGTAATTGATCATTATAGCTGTTCTTCGGGAATATAAGTCCGGGTTAACGATTGGTTCCTGTTCACCTTGATTTATCCAAAGACGGAACAAAACTCGTAGATTTATCTATTCAATAGACTTTTCTGTGTGAGACAGATTTATCTATCAAGTCTTCGACTTTGGGTCGTAGCAACTCTTGGTTGTGGGTGAGATCAGCTAAGGGAATCAAGTGTGTAGTATCTATCTGGGATCAGAGATGTAAGAAACGCAACTGTACCTTGAATCAATGTGAGTTTGATTAGGGTTCAACTACAGTCCAGACCGAAGTTAGTTTGTAGTAGGATAGTGTCTGTAGCGGCTTAATACAGTGTGGTGTTCAAATCTGGACTAGATCCCGGGGGTTTTCTGCATTTGCGGTTTCCTCGTTAACAAAACTTCTGGTGTTTGTGTTATTTTTTTCCGCATTATATTTTGTTATATGATTGAAATATCACAGGTTGTGCGTTGAATCGATCAATTGGTAAATCCAACCTTTGGTTGTTGATTGAAATTGATTGATCCTTGAACATTGGTATTTGGTACCGTTCAAGTTATTTCTCTTGTATTCAATCAGGCTCGCAAATTCCTATTTGTTTGATTGTGGATTGAATCGAGAAATTGAGATATAACTCTTTGGTATACTTTTTATTAAGATTAAGTCTGACTGTCTAGTTTATTCTCTTGAAAGTATATTGGAGTTAGTCCATACAGATTGCTAAGCGAAATATTGGGTGAGGTTGTTGTACCCCCGCTTTTTCAATTGGTATCAGAGCAGGCAAACACGTTTAAGACCTCATAAGTCTGTGTTTGTAGCAATCTGACTCTATGGACAGAAGTGTTATCTCTGATAAACACATCACCAGAAACAAAAGTTATGTTTCTATAATGTCTATTAAAGAGAAAGATTTGTCAATCTCAAATATAGACGAACCTAGTATTCTTATGAAACAGACCAACATTGACATGTGTTACCCCGATCACCTTTCAAATGAGTCTGACTTCATTGATGAAAGGGAAGCAGCTGAAGAGAGTAAACTGATTCTAAATCTTGTTAGAATTCAGGCTGATAGATTCAATCGGTTGAAAAACAATGTCAATGTTCTTCTCGGTATAGTGAGAGATTGTGACTCTAAAGAAAAAGCTCCTTGCAAGGAAAACTCTGAAGTTCGGTCATCACGTATCTTACTCGGGGCGAATCTCAAAAAGGATGCTTTGGAAATTTAACATCTCTTGAGTAAACTCTCTATACAAGGATGTTCCAAAAAGTCTATTATACCATCTACTTCTGTCACAACTGAAAGAGTTCCAGTTCCAGAAGTAAAATCAGAATCCCTTTCTATTAGAAAAGATGTGCTCGTAGCCTCCTCTAATCAAGGAAGTTCCACATCACATGGAAGGAAGAAATCCCCAAGCGATGATGTTAAGTATGTGCTCTCTAATCACTCTTGTGATCAGAAAGTGTGTCTCTTTTGTAATTCAAAAAGGCATGTTAAGCAAAAGAGAAACACTAGGTTGAATAACAATTCCATTGTTCGACTTCAACATACCTTAGACTTAATCCTCAAAGGTGTAACTGACATTCGTATGTCTAAACCAATTGGTTTCAGTACTAACCCTATGTATTCTACCAGGAAAGTCAGTTCAATGTGTTCCTCAAATGCTCAAAAGCATAACAGACTTCTTAACAGAAATCTTCCAAGAAGAGCTCAAGAATTCTCTTCTGTCAAAAATGGAGATAATGGTGCTTTTGATGTGGATAAAGTATCAGGAGAAGGGAGCAAAAATGAAGATATGAAAAACAACCTAAATGTGATAATTGAAGGATATAAAGAGATCGTTAATAGGCTGTCAACTCCCTCTAATCAAAATTCTTCTGGTAAGAACTCAAACTATGTCTCGTATTTTGATGACAGTAAGTTTTATGATAATTTTTAATATCAAAAGGGATTCTTTACTAGATTTGAAAGGAAAGGGAGACTCACCATTCATTTAATGAGCTTAGGGCTCATTCTTGTGCTAATTAATCACAAGGGTTGAAAGCCTACTCATAAAAATCCTGTTGAGTAAGATGTGTTAATAATCAGGTATACTTTTGGTAAAATTGCTTCCTGTTTAGTTGAGCTATTTTCTTATCGTCCATAGCTAAACTATTGTTCGCGGTCAACTTTTCTTAAGTATTGGTTGTGTCTGAAAATGTTCTTCGTTTTGTTTTCTTTTTGCTTTTCGAAGAAGCTTTTGCTGCAACTAAGTTGCTTGCTACTCTTGTGCTCTAAATTGTTTCTCTATGGAGATATGAAATTTATTGAGCCAAAAAAATTGTGAAAATATTTACGTAGCAAAAAAATTTCTGTCGTGACGAAAAAGTACGGCATCTTGTGTGTGTTTTTGTCCTTGTGTCGAGTTGTGTTCGTACGGGTATCCGTCTTACTGTCACGAATCAACTTTGGAAACCCTAAAAGTTACCTTCCCTAAGAAACCATTTAAATACCAAACCTTTTGAGTCACGTACGCATACCCTGGGTTATTTTGGTTTATCAAGAATGTCTACATCTTCTAGCTCTGGTGATTTTGCAAGAGGTTTTCTTGATAAAGGTATTGGTTTCGAGTCCAAAGGGAGGAAGAAAATAACCCTAGTAGAAGATGATTGTCCCAATGCCTCATGCTACTTTGCCTATTCACATCAGGATATTGAGAATGAGGATATGGTTTCTGCTGAAGTGGTTTCATGATTTTCTTAAATACTTTGAGGAAACAAAATTGCAACTCGTTGATACTATGAAGAGTCTTGATGTGTTAAGAACTGAGTTGAAAAAGGTTAATTCTGACCTTGTTCTCATGAAGACACGTGTTAAAGAACTTCTCAAAGAGGATATCTTCTCTGAAGAAGAAGTGGATGCTGTTAATCACAAGCTCAAAGAACTCAAGGCTCGTGAGGATTCCGAAAAGACTATTTGATTACAGTTCATGTTCGGTTTTGGTGTTTTAGGAGTCTTTCTTTGTTAGCTTGTTGATTTCTTAATGTCTAGGAAACTTCTTATGAGAATTTATTCTTGTGTGTTTAAGAAGGATAACTAGGGTTTGGAATAGCCATTATTGTGAGTACACATAGCTATTTCCAACGATTTTCATCTTGCAATGTTTTTAGATTTATTTATTTAAATTCTAAAGTTGATTTGGAAGATGATTTTGCAGTATTAATCTTTATGATTTTATATATTGCAACTTGTTATGAGATATGTGTGTTTGCGTCGTGAACTGTGATTGTCCCATACGTGGTCAAAAGTTAAGTCTTTCATATGTCAGTATGCAAGTATTGATAAAAGATTGAATATACTTTTGACAAACAGAAGTTAAGCCTATTATGTCATTATGCGAATATTGATGGAAGATAGGATGAACTTTTGTTTACAAAGATTAAAGTCTATTACATATTATTGTGCAAATAGTGATGAAAAATAGAATGAGTCTTTGTTTATTCCTCAGTATTGATCTTTCCTGATCCATATTTTATGTATATACTGTGCGGATCCGTAAGTTCTCTTATGTGAGCATTTCCGATTAAATTAATCCTGGGTTCTCTTGTGGTTAATTTAATTGAGATTTTTGGATACAAATTCATATTCTTATGTGATTTGTTAATGTCCAAAGAAATTCTTATTTTCTTATGAAAGTAAGGTCGCTCTTGTTGTTCTTTCGGGAATGACATTTTATGGGGGAGAGTTCTTAATTGAACTTGTGCTAAATTTCCAAATCTTTGTAGGGAGGGTTGTGGAATATTATAGGGGTTATCTTGTATCTTTATAAACTCCTTGATGAATGCATTTAGTTTCGGCTATATGATTGCATCTAAAAAGGTTGATATGTGCTTTTCTTTTGGTCATGAAGTATCTCTATGGAAATTTCATTAGGATCCCACTAATTTTCGTACCTTTGCCAAATTTATTGACAAAAAGGGGGAGAATTAATGTGTAGTTCACACTACAAATACATATGGTTTACTGATCATTATGTAAGGGGTGGGGGGGTGGGGGAGGGGGGTGGTTTTCATGTGAGATGAAGTATTGACTAAGGGGGAGTGATACATATCACCATAGTTTTGTTGTCGAAGTTGTGATACAATTGAACTTTGATGTTGTGTAATAATACTATGACACTGTATAACAATGATTGAGAGCTATTATTTTTTCATTGTTATGGCTACGGATCTTCAACAACGATGATGCTGAATTGAATACCTTTGGAATCATTGGAGTACTTGGAAGTGACGAAGATTTCGAGTAATGTTGAAGAACCAAGAAGATCAAGCATTTGGAAGAGTAGCTACAAATTTTATTTATTTTGTATTCCATATGTATTGATAGTTTTGTCACTAAAATTAACAAAGGGGGAGATTGTTAGAGCATTGCTCGGTCGAACTCGCAAGAGTTGCTATCTCAAGCTTGTTTGTCAAGTTTAGTTGACAAAACTATAAGTCTTGATTTCTAGTCTGCTTATAGCTAAGTCTCGGATTAGGATAGTAAGTGTAGTTGAGCCTTAGACTCCACGGCGTTCATCGAATGAAGACGAAGAACTACTCAATGGAACTTGTGGAACTTCATCAACAAAGAGGTATGTGGAGACTTGAACTTATCTATCACTCAAAAGTTTATCTATTCTATCTCCTATTTTGAGACAAAAGTCGTATTGTTATATAGACTTCAATTATACACATGTGCTATTTCGAGCCGAGTTTAACTCACTTATCTATGCCTCGAAATATGTGTTGGTAAGCTTTCGCTTTGGCCAAGTTCATCTTTACTAGTGACGAAAGTCATGTTAATTATTTCAATAACTTGAAAATCGCTTTGATAAAAATAGTTTGTGAATAACAACTATTATAACATCCTCTAAGAAAGTTTTAATGATTGAAATGAGAGTTTAGAACAAGTAACCATGTTTGGATATAAACATAGTGTGTTCTCACATTTGTGTAAAAGTCCATAACCGGGAACCTACTGGCGGAAAGTTTATGTCCGTGAACTTCTGTTGGAGTTTGGAAGTGTGATTTAGTATGCGCACCCGTACACGTACTGGCGTAACCAAACTCGGTCCGATCACTTAGGTATGCATACCCATTTGCATACTTAAGTAGGTTACTTTCTAAAATCGGTTTGTTCATGAACTAAAACATTTATATAATAAGGAATGCAATCTTTGCAAACCGTGGCTATAATGTTCATGAATTGATTCGAGTGAATCAAAATTGATTTTGCTTCGATTGTGTCTTGTATACTTCCATGAGATCTAAGCAATTGAACAACTCTCTAACTAGTTCATTTGAGTCACTTGAACTAGTTATGGTGAAGATGAATAAGGTTGATATGAAAGTGCACATATGGCTAATCATTGGTTAACTATTGTTGAACCAACTAAGTGTACACGTTTCGGTACGGTTACCCAAACCTAAATGAAGGTGCATTTCATTTGTGTATAACAAGCTAAGTTCGATCTAACGGTTGAAAGATATTAACGAAAGAACTAGAGTAGACTCAGAAACTGGTAGTGGCTCGAACTTAGGTTTCCAAACATCACTAGTGTCCAACAAAGGGGTTGAATCTAACAAAGCATTCACCTCATTAATCACATTATCATCATCAAAATCAATCCCAAAGTGGGCTAGGCATTTTTCTAGTGGATCTTCTAACAAAGTGTTTGGTAATGACTCCTCGACTAATGTTCCTATCATGTTGACCTCTTCTATGCTCGAGTCATCTAGTTCAGAGGGTAGCTTACTAATATGAAAAATGTGCGGCTCAATGGTCATGTTACCAAAAGACAAATTCATAATACCGTTTCGACAGTTGATGATCGCATTGGATGTAGCTAAAAACGGGCGACCTAGAATTACCGGTATCTGGTTCTCTGGGTCAAGGACAGGTTGGGTATCTAGGATAACAAAATCCACTGGATAAATAAACTTGTCGACCTCAATAAGAACATCCTCGATCACACCACGAGGAATTTTTACGGACCTATCAGCTAACTGAAGTGTTATCTGGGTAGGTTTCATCTCACCAAGTCTTAGCTTAAGGTACACATGGTATGGGAGTAAGTTCACACTGGCTCCTAAGTCAAACAACGCTTTCTCAACACGGTATTTCCCTATTATACAGGCAATGTAGGGGAACCTGGGTCTTTATACTTAGGAGGAGTAGTATTCTGAATAATAGAACTCACATGACTAGCTAGGAAGGCTTTCTTATGGACACTGAGCTTACGCTTTCGCGTACACAAGTCCTTAAGGAACTTGGCATAAGGAGGAATCTGCCTAATTGCATCTAATAATGGAAGGTTGATAGTTACCAGCTTAAAAACCTCCAAAATATCATTAAAGATGGACTCCTTCTTAGTTGGTACCAACAATTGTGGGAATGGGGCTCTGGGAACAAAGTTTGGCTTATCAGGGGCCTCATTAGTCTCCTTAGAGGTTCCGTCAATCTCTTCATCTTCTGATTCAGAAGGGTGAACTACAACATGTTCACTATCAGGCATGTCAACCTTATTGTCTATTTCTCTACAACTCCTAAGGGTTTTGATTGCATTCACATGATCAGATGATCTTCCTCCTATTTCATGAACTCCTCTAGGATTAGGTTGAGTCTGACTAGGAAAACTCCCATTATCTCTCTCACTTAGAATCTTAGCCATTTGACCAACTTGAAGTTCTAACTTAGCAAGAGTCTTGGCATTATGTTGAAAATTATGCTTGGTTTCCTCTTGAAAACTAGCCTGGTTATTTAGTAATACTTCTTGGGTCTTTACGAACATGTCCTAGCTCTTTTGTAATAAACTAAGAGATTCCTGTAAGCTAGTTATTCTATTCTCAGAAGGGTTCTGGAACTGGGCTTGACCTGAAGGGTTCTTATTATAACCAAAACCTGGGGGAGGCTGAGAATTACTAGACTGGCCTTGACTCTGTCCTTTAGACCAAGAGAAATTAGGATGGTTTCTCCAACCAGGGTTGTAGGTCTCTGAGTAGGGGTCAAACTTCTGACGGTTTTCAAATCTAGCATTGTTATAGACAGCATGGGCTTGCTCTTCACTAACCTGACCTTCCCAAAACGAGTTATTGGGTTCTATTCCACAACTAGAGACTTGAGAGGCTCTAATCCTATTATCAGGTTCAACAAAAGACCTATGTTTAGACTGATTCAATTCCAAAGCTTTTAACCTTCTAGACAAAGCAGTAAACTTAACATCAGACCCAAAGCCTGTATCAACCACATTGGTGCTACTTCTATTGATCAAGAGTTTTTTAGGGGGTTCAACACAAGACTCCCACTATTGGGATTTTTCAGCGACATCTTCTAAGAAGGAAAACGCATCATTAGCATTTTTACTAGTGAACTCACCAGCGCACAAAGACTCGACCGTGGCTTTGGTCGAATAGTCTAAACCATCATAAAGAATCCCTACTAGTTTCATTTTGTCAAACCCATGGTGAGGACATTGGGATAAGAGATCATTGAATCTCTCTAAAAACCTATAAAGAGATTCTCCCTCTTGTTGAACACTAGTACTAATTTTCTGCCTAACAGCTGCAGTTTTATGTTTAGGGTAGAATTTAAAATAGAAGGCATCAATAAGTTCCTGCCATATTTTTATGGATTCAGATGGTAGGTTGTTCAGCCAGATCTTGGCTTTATCTCTCAAGGAAAAGGGGAACATCCTAAGTTTCAAGACTTCTTCACTAAGGTCTTTAATATTAATTGTTCCACAAATTTCTTCAAAGTCCCTAATGTGAAAGTAAGGGTTTTCATCATCTTTTCCTAAGAATATAGGGATCATCTGAAGAATACCAGGTTTCAACTCATAACTAGCCGTAGAGGCTGACAACTTAATGCACGATGGTCGGTTGGTCCTGGTTGGGTACAAGTACTCCTTCAAAGTTGTCATTGTTGGCACAGTAAAAATCCTAGGGGTGAATTCCTCACTAAGACTTAAATTCTCAAAATTGAAGTTTCCAAAAACAGGGCTCTCCAAAGAAGAGTCTTCGAGCTCCCCGTCTACAAAAGAAAAACCTCTAGGCTCGTCACTAATCAAACGGCCAAAAGTGTCTCTTTTCCAAGCACGCTCACTAATGGACTTGAGCGATTTTGGCATACACTAAAAAAAAAAAAAAAAAAAAGAATAATGTCCAAAGTTCACAGTCCAAAGTCCAAAAATAAAGTGCAAAAGAAAAAGAAAAAGAAAAAAAATTTACAAAAATAAAAGATATCCTAATACAATTTCTAAAAAGAAAATCTAAAGAAATAAAAACTAAAATAAAAATAAAATCTAAAAACCTAATAAAATAAAATAAAATTTCTTTGTCTTTCTTTTTCTTTTCTTTTGGCTTTTATCTTTTGCTCCTAATCTATTAGTCACCAAAGTCTTTGGCTTAAATTCTTTTCGGTCCAAACTCCAAACCTGTAGCACAAAGAAATATACCCAAAAAAAACGTAAAATAGAACAAAGAGAAAATAATAAAAATAAAAAAATAATAATAATAATAAATCTAAAAACTCAAACTTAAAAACAAGTCCCCGGCAGCGGCGCCAAAAATTGATCGAATTTTAGATAGTGGTAGTAAAAGGTTCGTTGAGACTTGTGAAAGCAATTGATTTTAGACTTATTTAAACTAAAAATAGAGAAAGTTTAATTCCAAATTTGATTTCAAGATTGAAAATAACCAAGACACTAGATTCCACTATTACAAATGAATGAATGATGGCAAAAATTCCAAAACTCTAATTATCTTTTAAATCTCTTATTTCTTAATTCACAAATAATCAGGCATATTCCCAAACATTAATTGTATTCCCTAAGCATAGATTATCTAAACAAAGTATAACCTATCTAATTGAATCACAACTAATTAAGAAAATAATGCAAACAATTAAAATTCTACAAAGTAGTGATTGAGTGAATTATAAAATACAAATTAGAGAAAAATAGAATAGTTACCAATTATTCATGCATAAATAGCTTCCTCCGTGCCTTGGTTACGCGAGAATTAGCTCATCATCATGGAAACACGCTCAAAATTCATCTTTATTGCTCAAAAATGGTGTTCACAATAATGAAATGGGAGAAAAACAATAAAACCGGGTTTGTAACACTTTTATTTGTTACAAACCGAGCTGTTACAGAGAACGATAAAAATGAAGTGTTGTTATCACTGTAGCAATACGACCCACAAACAATTGTCGTTGTTACTGTTGGAAAACGACGGTTCTGCGTGCATCTTATGTTCTTCGTGTTCTTCACAGCAGCAAAAAATGGAGTTTTTCTGCCACTTGATTTCTCGACTCTCTGGTTCTTCCTAACTGCTCCCAACTCCCCCCCTCCTTCCTATGATACACCAGAACCCTTTATATACTCTTCAGAGACCAAAATACTCGACAATAACTCCATATAATCTTCATTGATTACTCTTATTCTCTACTTCATAGTCAAGGGAATAATTTCCTTTTTTCAATTCCTTCACGCGTCTGCATGTACTCTGCATACTCTCAACAGACTCATACACATTCCGTAAGAAGATTAGCACGTTGGAAACACATACAAACCTTCCCAAAATATCTTAGAAATTTTCCCGAGAGAGCTTGCCCTGTTTTGTCGAGATTATGTGAAATCTTCTACTTCAATCGAATTTAAAGCTCTTACCAATCTTGTTTGGTCGTAACAGGGTGGTATCGATCCAAAACAGACAACAAATCCGACCAAATCACAATGCAGAATCCGACCAAATTATGTTGAAAAATCCCGTGAATATTAAACTCCATTGTCTTGCTCCGAATGGATTATGCAGCCAATTTTAGCTGATTTCAAAGCCCATACCATCCCTGTCTATCTGAATTGAGCTGATCCAACAAAAATCTGCTATTGAATCTCATGAAATCTCGTACAAAAGGTGTACCCTAATTCTGCCAGTCGCCTGTAAAACTTTCCCGCCAAAACTGATTTTTGAAATGAAGAAGAAGGTGCCCCTTAACCAAATCCGTGGGTGCCGAATAACCAATGGGGTGTAAATAGTAAAGAAGGCACCCCTTAGTAAATGAGGTGCCCCTTAACCAAAGTGAGAGTCCGCATAGCAAATGCCCTCCGGGGGTGCCAAAATCAACTTTTCGAGCCAATTTTGCCGCAAGAGCTTATTCCCTAGAAAAGACTTAAAACAACTTTATTAGAAATAAAATGAGTCCTAGATAATGTAGTTATGGGTGAAAATGCGTCAAATCTTGACTAGGTCCCGGGGGTTTTCTGCACTTGCAGTTTCCTCGTTAACAAAACTTCTAGTGTTTGTGTTATTTCTTTTCCGTATTATATTTTGTTATATAATTGAAATATCACAGATTGTGCGTTGAATCGATCAATTGGTAAATCCAACCTTTGTTTGTTGATTGAAATTGATTGATCCTTGAACATCGGTCTTTGGTATCGTTCAAGTTATTTCTCTTGTATTCAATCAGGCTCGCAAATTCCTATTTGTTTGATTGCGGATTGAATCGAGAAATTGATATAACTCTTTGATATACTTTTTATTAATATTGAGTTTGACTGTCTGGTTGATTCTCTTGAAAGTATATTGGAGTTAGTCCATACAGATTGCTAAGCGAAATATAGGGTGAGGTTGTTGTACCCCCGCTTTTTCAACTATGGAAGAAGATTTTGAGAAGATATTTTCAGTAATGGGTAGGTGTGTTGTGGGCATAAATAGGGTGCTAATATGACCAAACAGGGACATCTTTTGGGGGAGAGGTTAAGTACCTTAGTAAAATAATATTGGAAGAAAACCAAATCAGCTCATATATTTTTTTATTAATAATGATTTATTATTTTTATGTGATATTGTATTTAGTCTCCACTATGGGCTACTAATTCTACAATTAAAGCAATGGAGGAAGCTATTGCAACTTGATGGATGGGTAACACTCTAAACAATTTGAGTTATTATAGTTTTAATATTAATTCCCATAGTCACTTTTTATACAGAGTTTTTATTTGATAACATGATTTTGTCAATTATTTGTCATCCAATTTGGTAGGTTTATGCTTTGATTTATTTGATAATCTACGCTTAATGTTACATATAATGTTTGGAAGTCTAACTGATTATTAGTGAATTAAGATAAAAAGGGACTAAATGGTATCTAGAATTTTCAATAATCATTATTGTTTTGTTAATCATTCAAGTACGAGTAATAATGGAATCCATAGCCTTAGTTTTTTCACAAAATTGTTATCTGGCTTCTTTTTATTTATACTTAATTGAATCAACTCTCTCATCAAAAATCATTTTTACTAGTCTAGAATCATTTTTAGGTTTAAAACCAATCTTCACCCGTCTTAGTGAGCAAACTTTATTTACCACTTTTACAAAATGACAAAGTTTTTGGCGCCAAGAGGCATACTTGTTTTTATGTTAGGTTTTTATTTTTATTTTTATTTTTAGGTTTAGTTTTTATTTTAGTTTAGATTAGGGTTTATTTATTTTATTTTTATTAGTTTTTGTTCTTTTTTTACGCGTTTGGTATTTTTTCTAGTTTTTTTTTTCCGGATTTGTAGCTGAGCTAAAGAGAAAAGGAAAAAGTGTTATAAAAGGAAAGCAAAGTCAAAGAAGGAAAGTAAATAGAAGTTTCATAAGTTGTAAAAGAGAAGCTTTTATTTTATTTTATTTTATTGATTTTATTTTTATTTTTAGAAACTGTAAAAAATTATTATTTTTGGACACTTTTTGGACTTGGACATTATTATTATTTTTAAACCTTACGGAATGGTAGTACTAAAAACAAAATGCACATGGAATGACGAAAAGTATGATATTATCTTTGTCCCTTGGGTTCGTATATTGACACAGGAGTCAGTGGCCCAAGTCGACTTCAGCGGTTCATCACCCATTTGGTACGGGAGGTAAGACTTTAACCACCCATGAATCCCCTGTAATTGGGTTTTCTGGACTCCTTCGTGTGCATATATGCTGAGATAAGGACTTTCCATATAAGATAAGGGTTCGGATTTCATCACCGCTCTCTTCTTGCCCACTTTAAGAACACGTTACCAAACGCGAACTAAGCCTTAAAAAAATTGACTAGAAGAAACCCATAGGGTGAGGAACTTATTGGAAAACCGTTCAAAAGGATTGTATTGGTTATTTTGTTAGCTTAACTCAAGGTTCAGGAAGATTATTTTAGTCGATTAACGCCGCCTTGTAACCCAAGGAAACGTTACCACAGAGGTAGGGTTATTCAAGCTCCTTAGAGTTAGAGATTATCCTGCTTTTCTTCGACTTAATCAAATTCAAATCATTCCAAGAGGTTTGCTAAAACTATAACTAGTTGCCTTTTGAAAGAATGGAAATTATTTATAAACAATCTAAGTGGAGTCATCATGCTTTTTGTTTGCTAGATTCAATAAGATTGATTTGGTTGAGTCATACTTTCTTGTGTTTGATTAGATTCCCCTCCAATTAGGAATTTTCTTTTTAGTTTCTCTAGTATATGCCAAGGCCGATCGAGACCATTATTGAGCGTGCTTGGAAAAGATAAATTTTAGGACATTTGATTAGTGAAAAGCCTAGTAGTTCTGCTTGTGGAAACGGAGATTTTGAAGACTCTTCTTTTGAGAGCCCTATCTTGGGAATTTCCAGTTTTGAGAATTTGTCTATTAGTGAGGAAGTTACTCCTAGTATTTTTACTATCTCAGCAGTGACAACTTTAAAAGATTACATGTATCAAACTAGGTCCAACCGACCATCGTTCATAAAATCGCCTGCCACCACGGCTATTTATGAGTTGAAACCTGGTATTAATCAGATGATCCCTGGATTTTTATGGAGAGATGATGAAAACCTTTACTTTCGTGTGAGGGACTTTGAGGAAATTTACGGAACAATTAGGATTAAAGACCTTAGTGATGAAGTTTCGAAACTTCATGAGGGATTTCATATTATACGTGTACAACTAATATATCCATAATTTACGGCATAAAATAACTGTAGTAGAAAATTTCAATATTTTTTGGCAAGACATGACATACTCCACTTTGGCATTAGTATTTTGAGAACAAATTTTCACATGAAACACATCCATAATATGAATACGAATTTATCAAGTAAGGAAGACCTCTTACGTGTACGTCATTGTCTTTTATGTGATATAGCGAAATCCAATGAAAAACTCAACTTACAGCTGTAAATATTTCGCAGGTCGGAACTGAAGAAGAGTATACCATTACGGGAGATTGACATATTCAATTACCCTACGAGTAATGGAGATGCGGAAACCGTGTACAAGCTTCATCAAGCAATAGGTGATGGTGTTAGAGCACTGCTCGGTCAAACTCGCAAGCGTTGCTATCTAAAGCTTGTTGTCAAGTTTAGTTGCCAAAACTATAAGTCTTGATTTCTAGTCTACTTATAGCTAAGTCTCAGACTAGGATAGAAAGTGTAGTTGAGCTCTAGACTCCACGACGATCATCATACAAAGACGAAGAACTACTCAAGGAACTAGTGGAACTTCATCGACTAAAAGGTATGTGGAGACTTGAACTTATCTATCACTCAAAAAGTTTATCTACTCTATCTCCTATCTTGAGACAAAAGTCGTATTGCTATATAGACTTCGATTATACACATTTGCTATTTCGAGCCGGGTTTATCTTGCTTATCTTTTTTCTCGAAATATGTGTTGGTAAGCTTTCGCTTTGGCCAAGTTCATCTTTACAAGTGACGAAAGTCATGTTGGTTATTTCAATATCTTGAAAATTGCTTTGATGAAAAATAGTGTGTGAATAACCTCTATTTAACATCCTCTAAGAATGTTTCAATGATTGAAATGAGAGTTTAGAACATGTAACCGTTCTTTGGATATAAGCATATAATGTGTTCGCGCATTAGTATATAAGTCCAAAACCGGGAACCAAATGTATGCATACTTGTGTGTGTACTAAATGGTTGATGGAGACTGGGTAAGTATGCGTACCCGTACGCATACTGGTGGAAGTTCACGTCAGTGAATTTCTGTTGAGTTTGGAAATCAAAACCAACTCAATCCGGTTACCTAAGTATGCGTACCCGTACGCATACTGGCGGAGAGTTCAAATCCGTGAATTTCTGCTGAGTTTGGAAACAAAAACAAACTCAAATCCGGTTACTTAAGTACGCATACCCGTACGCATACTTAAGTGTGTTACTTTCTAAAATTGGTTTATTCGTGAACTTAAATATATATAAACTAAGGAATGCATATTTGCAAACCGTGGCTATAAAGTTCATGAATCGATTCGAGTGAATCAAAACCGATTTTGCTTCAATTGTATCTTGTATACTTCTATGAGATCTAAGCAATTTAATAACTTTCTAACTAGTTCTTTTGAGTCATTTGAATTAGTTAAGGTAAAGATGAATAAGTTTGATATGAAAGTGCTCATATGCTAACCATTTGGTTAACTACTGTTGAACCAACGACTTGTATACGTTTAGTACGGTTACACAAACCTAAATGACGTGCATTTCATTTGTGTATAACAAGCTAAGTTCGATCTAATAGTTGAAAGATATTAGCGTGAATCTAATCAAGTTTTCATCTAACGGTGAATATAGAATGCTTTGTTACCAAGGTAACTTAGATTGCAAACCCTGATTTGGAGACTATATAAAGGAGAACTCTAGCAACTGGGAAAGTTAATCCCAAAACCTCATGTGTGATACTAGTTGTATAAGCTAGAGTCGATTCTCCTTTAACCTTAGGTTTCTACCGAGACCCTGTAGGTTAACGACTTGAAGACTTCATTGGGATTGTGAAGCCAGACCCAACTATTTTCTCTGTAGTTGCGTGATCTGATCTTGTTGTTTCTATTGTGATTGAGTGTAATTGTAAGATTGGCTTGAGATTAATTTTCCGATAGGCAAGATAGAAAAGTAGTCATAAACACCTTCGTCTCATCGTTTGTGATTCCACAATATCTTGTTTCGTTAATCGATTAAGATTATTGTGAGGTGATTGATAATACTAGGCTGTTCTTCGGGAACATAAGTTCGGGTTATCAATTGGTTCCTGTTCACCTTGATTTATCAAAAGACGAAACAAAAACTCGTAGGTATATCTGTGGGAGACAGATTTATCTATTCAATAGACTTTTCTATGTGAGACAGATTTGTTTATCAAGTTTTCGACTTTGGGTCTTAGCAACTCTTAGTTGTGGGTGAGATCAGCTAAGGGAATCAAGTGCGTAGTATCCTGTTGGGATCATAGACGTAAAGAGCGCAACTGTACCTTGGATAGGTGTGAGATTGTTTTGGGTTCAACTACAGTCCAGACCGAAGTTAGTTTGTAGTAGGATAGTGTCTGTAGCGGCTTAGTACAGTGTGTGTTCAATCTGGACTAGGTCCCGTGGTTTTCTGCATTTGTGGTTTCCTCGTTAACAAAACTTCTGGTGTCTGTGTTATTTCTTTTCCGCATTATATTTTGTTATATAATTGAAATATCACAGATTGTGCGTTGAATCAATCAATTGGTAAATCCGACCTTTGGTTGTTGATTGAAATTGATTGATACTTGAAATTGGTATTTGGCACCGTTCAAGTTAATTTCTCTTGTATTCAATTACACTAGCATATTTCTATTTGCTTGAGTAAGTATTGAATCGAGAAATTGAGATATAACTCTTTGATATACTTTTTATTAAGATTGAGTCTAACTGTCTGGTTGATTCTCTTAAAAGTATATTGGAGTTAGTCCATACAGATTGCTAAGCGAATTATTGGCTGAGTTTGTTGTACCCCTACTTTTTCAGATGGATATTCATTCAGTTTAGCCGTTTACAAAGAGCTGATAATCCTTTTATTTCTTTTATTTTTCTTAGCAATCTGATGATCACATGAATAAGAAGAATATTTTGGAGCTTTCGTGTGTTTTGAAGAAGGTTGTATACTTTTTCCCGTAGTGGCTTTTCAAGAACTATGTGTTAATAGATTAATGTTAGTCCTATCTGGTCAAGTAGAGAATGAGTTGATTTTATGTCAGTTTCAATTTGTACTGTCATTTTTTTCTCTTGATCAAATCTAAGAAATCAAGACAAAACTTAGTGTGGCATAAATTCGTCTCCTTTTATCAAGTTCTCGATGGATTGAGACTCCGTGTTGACTATGGTAGATGACAATCATCAACTGATTAAGCTGGCTATTAGTTGAGTCATGGGAGATGGATTTTTTTCATTTGTCAGTAAGGTCATATATGATGGGTTAGTTTTTTGTTTTTGAAGCAGTGATGGGTTATTTTATTTTTTTACTATTATCATTATTATTTTGAAGCAATGATAGGTTAGTTTTTTTTTTTAAGTTACGAAATTTGAAAACCTTTATTTATTTTGAACATCCTTAGAAGATCTCTAGTGGTTCGGTCAAGGTCATTATATAGAGAGACATTAACAACTTTTTTCCTTATTCGGGTCATTGCTGCATGACAAAAAAATAAATAAAAGATAAAACTTTTTACCCAAAGTTCATCTTTAATTCCCAAGGTCTTATTTAACAAATTCTATTAAAATGTAGAAACAAAATGATGATGTGGACTTAAGACCCATTGCATTGAAAATGCTCTTACGATTACTTTTTAGTTCAGATGAGGCTATGTGTGTTAGAGCATTGCTCGGTCGAACTCACAACCGTTTCTATCTCAAGCTTGTTGTCAAGTTTAGTTGCCAAAACTATAAGTGTTGATTTCTAGTCTACTTATAGCTAAGTCTCGGATTAGGATAGTAAGTGTAGTTGAGCATTATACTTCACGGCATTCATCGATTGAAGACAAAGAACTACTAAGGGGAGCTTGTGGAACTTCATCAACAAAAGGTATGTGTAGACTTGAACTCATCTATCACTCAAAAGTCTATCTACTCTATCTCCTATTTGAGACAAAAGTCGGATAGCTATATAGACTTCGATTATACACATTTGATATTTCGAGATGAGTTTAAATCGCTTACATATTTCTCGAAATATATGTTGGTAAGCTTTTTCTTTAACCAAGTTCATCTTATATTCTTGACGAAAGTCAAAAGATAATCATGTGAAAATCTCCTTGTAACATCTTACATGATTTGTGTTAGACAGTCATTTGATGTAGACTCGGAATGTTTCGTATTGATCATCCGATCACTTGAAAATTGCTTTGAAGCTAATAGTTTGTGTGAGACAACTATTGTCGTCTTCCGAGAATGTTTCAATGATTGAAATGGGAGTTTAGAACAAATAACCATGATTGGATATATCACAGTATGCGTACTTGAATATGTGTTGTCCAAGTCCGGGAACCATGGTATGCATACCCGTATGCGTACTGGTTGGTTGTGGAAGTCCGAGAACTTAGTATGCATACCGGTATGCGTACTGGCGTGAGTTTCAAGTTCCGGAAATTCAACTGAGTTTTGGAAGGTATGCGTACCCGTTCGCATACCGGCGAACCCAAACTTGGTCCAGACACTTAGGTATGCGTACCCGTTTGCATACTTGAGTGGGTTATGTTCTAAAATCGGTTTGTTCATGAACTAATACATTTATATAATAAGGAATGCGATCTTTCGCAAACCGTGGCTATAATGTTCATGAATTGATTCGAGTGAATCAAAATCGATTTTGCTTCAATTGTGTCTTGTATACTTCTATGAGAATATAAACAATTGAACAACTCTAGAACTAGTTTCATTTGAGTCATTTGAACTAGTTGTGGTTAAGATGAATATGGTTGATTTGAAAGTGTTCATATGGCTAACTTCGGTTGACTATTATTGAGCCAACTTGGTGTACACGTTTAGGTACGGTTACCCATATCTTAATGAAGTCACTTTTCATTTGTGTGTAACATGCTAAGTTCGATCTAATGAGATTATTTTAAGGTGATTGATATTTCAAGGCTGTTCTTCGGGAATATAAGTCTGGTATATCAATTGGTTCCTATTCACCTTGATTTATCAAAAGACGGAACAAAAACTTCTAGGTATTTCTGTAGAAGACAGATTGGTTTTTCAAGTCTTCGACTTTGGGTCGTAGCAACTCTTAGGTTTGGGTGAGATCAGCTAAGGGAATCAAGTGCGCAGAGTCCTGCTGGGATTCAGAGGCGTAAGGAACGCGACTGGACCTTGATCAGTGTGAGATTGGTTAAGGCTCAACTACATTCAAGTCCGAAGTTAACTTGTAGTAGGCTAGTGTATGTGGTGTTCAAATCTGGACTAGGTCCCGGGGTTTTTCTGCATTTGCGGTTTCCTCATTAACAAAATTTATGGTGTCTGTGTTATTTTTTTTCCACATTATATTTTCTATATAATTGAAATATCACAGGTTGTGCATAAGTTCAATCAATTGTGAATCCGAACTTTGGGTTGTTGATTAAATTGATTGACACTTGGATATTAGTTTTTGATACCGTCTAAGTTATTTCTGTTAGAGCATAGCTCGATTGAACCACTAAGCGTTGGTATGTCAAGTTTGGTTGTCATATTTTAGTGAATCAAAACTCATTTAAAGAGTCGCTAGATTATTTACTAGAGTCAACTTCGTATATGTTAGCTAGAAAGTTACTAGGATATGAGACTTACGAGTATTACGTGAAGACTTGAAGAATATGAAGAAGTAAAGAACTACAACAACGACATCATCTTTCCACTTGAGGTTAGTAATATTTGACTTGAACTGTTTCATTCCTAACATATCTTTCAAGTCGTGCATATTGAAAATATAACTGCGAAGCTTTGAATGATTATACTCTAGTTATATATGGTATTAAGGAATTACAATATGAAGTATAACGTGTATCTTTTGAACTTCGTATATAAGACATCGACATAATCGTATGAATACTATTGTGATTATGTATGGGTATGGGTGAAGATTTCGTCCTAGGAAACAATGTTTTACATTCGTTTAAAGGAAGTACATTCATAAACTTGTTTTGTGAATCGAAAGGGAAATCGCTAGGCTTATTGGTATTGTTATTCATTGTAAATCTTTGGATTACCGATATGTGTGTTTAGTATAACCGCTCATAAATTGTTTATGTATCTTAGTAAAACTATTCACAATGCCTGACTTTTGTATTGGTATGACTTTTATTAGTGAAACCGATCTTAAGTAATCACTTGAGATGGTATGATCGATATGTTATAATTGGTATGACCAACTCTAGACATTGGGGAACCGATCCTAGTAAGAGGTGCAACCGATCACAAGAGGGAATCGATCCTTGTAAGAGGTGCAACAAGTTTTTAGTAATTGGGGAACCAATCTTATGACCTGTGCAACCGAATACAAGTTAGATACCATAAATATGTGGTAACCGATCCTAGTACCTAGTCAACCAACTTTTGGTAACTAGCGTGACTAATCTTAGTTCCCACATGGAGGTAGAACCGAAACTTGTTTTGGTAGAACCGTGAAACCCATGATTGGTGATTTGATAGGATAATCAATCACATAGTTTTTGGAAGTCAGATGAACCAATTCTAAACTTGTTTGGAAGTGTGGCAAATCGGTTCCAAGATTGTAAATATGAAAAAGTATTTACAAAGTAAAGATGTCGACATACTTTTAACAAGTGCGTAACTTATTATAAGTTGGAGGCGCAGGGATACTGAGGGAACTAGGTGAACTATAGGTTTAGTTGCTTGGTCTCAATTATACGAAGTTGGTTTAGATTTTGTATAGCAGCTTAATTCTGAGAGTATTCAATTCTGGACTAGGTCCCGTGGTTTTCTGCATTTGCGGTTTCCTCGTTAACAAAATCTTGTTGTATCTTTTACTTTTCTATTTCCGCAATTATAATTGTATTATTATAATTAGAAGTAAAATACATAAACGTTAATTCCTATTTACTTGATAGCAATCCTATTGTGTTTGGTTAAGTCCGAAACTATTATCAAGTAAACATACTTCGTTGTTGTATTGTCTCGATCTTGTATCCATAGTCAATCACGCAAGTTATCTTGTTGTCGTATTGTCTCGATCTCGTATCCATAGACGATCACACGAAGTGTGAACCGATTAGTTGTATTGTCTTGACTCAGTCCATAGACAATCACTTTTGGAGAAAGGACTTATAGGTGGAAAAGTTTTAGATTGAGGTATATTTGGGTACCCTCGTCTTTTCAATTGGTATCAGAGCAGGCAAACACGAAAAGATCTAACAATCTGTGTTTGGTGCGATCCAACCTATAAGAAATGAACCCGAGTTCTCATGAATCGACTTCAATTAACGTACCGCCAAAATTTGACGGTCTGCTATGAGATCTTTTCTTCAATCACGAGACTTTAATACATGGCTATTAGTCGTTGATGGTTATAATCGCCCGAAAGTAGAAAATTCGGAAACTGAGTTTAAACGCTTAGTCGATTTTTCAAACGAAGAAAAGGCTTTTGCTAAGCAAAATTCAGATGGTTTGAATGCTATAATACATGCTATAAGTCGTGATCTACAACATCATGTATGAACATGTCAAACTTCGAAAGAAGCTTGGGATAATCTTCAGATCGTATTCGAAGGAAACACATCAGAGAAAGAAGCTAGACTTCAAACTCTTACGTCCGATTGGGAAAACCTTCGAATGGATGACAACGACACTTTTGAAGAGTTTCATATTAAACTCTCTGAGATAATCAATGCTTCTTTCTCTCTTGGAAAGACTATTTCTGAAAAAGATATAGTGTGCAAAATTCTCAGATCGTTGCCATCTAGATACGATTCTAAGAAGCATGCAACCATAGAAGCAAATGATCTTTCAACACTCTCACGAAGCACACTTGTTGGAAAGTTAAAGATCTTTGATCATGAATCACAGTCTATTCAAACTACAGGAATCGCTTTTAAAGCTGCAAAAATTCTGAAAGCTCCAATGGAGAGAAATAGACAGATGGATAATTCAGATGAACAGATTGCAGAAAATTCTGATGATGAAATTGAACAATCATTATCGTTGATTACTAGACAGTTTCGAGATCTCTTAAAGAAAAGAAATAAGAGATTCATAAAAGATACTCATTGATCTTCTCGTCCACATGATCGAGTTCATGTCAAAAAGGATCAGGAAGAAGATGATGAATATCAGCCTCAGTGCTTCAAGTGTAAATGTTTGGTCATATTGCTAAAGACTGTCCCAATCTTAAGAAGTACACTGGAAGCAAGGCTTTGGATGTAACTCTAGATGAGACCTCTGATTCATATGATTCTAAAGAAGAGGAAATGGCTAATATTGCATTAGTTGTTAATCTTATTCCTTCCTCCTCCATTAGTGATTTACCCATTTTAAAAATGGACATGTCTTCCAATGTTATTAAATCATCTAATGGTAAAGGGAAAAATAAGACAAGGTGCAAAAACTGTCTCAAAAACAGAATTGCTAAAAGTTGCATAGGCAACCAAAGTCAATCTCAAGATACCCCGTTAGTTCGAGGTAACAAGAAGAGAATTTCTCATACGATACTAGATCAAGGACACTCTGGTTGTTCAAAATTCCATAATGAGAGACAATCTCATACTAATACCACCTGATCGGTATTAGCATTCTTTCCTCACCTCGTGTGCCAAATTTAGTGAGGAAGAAGAAAGATCAAGGCACTTATGTGTAGATTATGGGAATAAAATCTAGTAATTGAAAATATTTGAGATATTCGTATTTATAGGAATATTATATTTTCAGAAGTATGAAAATTATAAAAAGGTCCTTCTCCTTCTTTGGTCATTCCTTGTCCGAACTATGAGTCTGGATCCAATGTTTTCTCTTGATAAGATGCTAGATCAGAAAGATCACTTTAAGAATAAGTCTGCATCTTTTCTTGATATAGAGAAATCAAAGAGCAAAATCAAAAAGAGAGATTGGCTTAGCAAGAAGGAAAGAGAGAATATGCTGAAGAAAGATCAGTGTATTGAAGCATTGACACACTTCTGTGTTCAATCAAAGACCGAATTACATGTTCTTGCAGAATCCTTCACGAAAATTTATCAACTGCAAGAAATTTTGGTCAAACAACAAGGTTATCTACTTGAATAATTTCACAAGCTGAAGACTGAAAGTAATAATCTACCTTCCTATAGCATTGAGATGAAGGATTAATCAAAGAGAGTAGACATCAGTTTTTCATTTCTTTCAATAATTGTTTAAGGTCTATTATGAATAAAATTATTATTTTATAATTTTTCTTGTGATAGTTTTCGATTACATAGCATGTGCTTGAATTCTTTATATTATTGCTATGTATGTTATGGGATGTTTGATTTCGGTTTTCATGACCTTAATATTCGATCTCATATGGTGTGAACCCTTATGGCTTGGGTGACTTTTTGGTTTAGCAGGATTAAGTTCTAGCCCATGTTGGTAGGCTTTATCAAAGGATCATAAGGGGTTCTGATTGAAACAAATATGTGAAAAAGTCACAATATGTTGAATCATTTGGTTTAGCATAAAAGCATATGTGTTTCGGGGTTTCAACTTTTGCATCGCATTAGTTAAAACCGGTTTTCAACCTTTCTCTGGTAAAGGTTGGTCCTTGTTGTTGTTCTTTTGTTTTGGCGGGAGGATGACAACACAACGGGGGAGAGTTCTATGTGAACTTGCGCTTAATGATATATCTTAAGGGGAGAAGAGGATGCGGAATTTGAGGTAACGAATTTGTTAGTTAATCGTTTTCCTGTTTAAGAAAAGCCTGATTTTATTGCATATATTTATTGCTTTTGCTTTAAAAAAATCGGTACAATTGATGTTTATTCCATTATTTGTGTATGGATGTGTGTGTGATTCAATTGTTTCCGGTTAAGAAAAACTATTGTTATCTTGCTTTATGGTTTGGTATCAATTGTCTAGGCTTACGAAATTACGGTGCAATTGCGGTACTATAATGTCTATGTTTGTTTCAATTGCTTCCGGTTGAGGTAAATAATTATGCAAGTTGATTTATTTAGTTTGTATGAATGGTTTATGGCTTAACAAAAGGGTTTTCGGGATCAATTGTTTAGTCCAATTCGATTCCGGATAAGAGAAACTAAGTTAATTCTGATCTTAGTTAGACTTATCAAAGTGGAGGTTTCGGTTATTCAAGTCTAATTGAATGCCTTAACAAGAAATGCTAGTTAACTAACCTAGTACTTGTCTTGTTTAAAAGTGAGAGGTCTAAGTTATTATGTGAATAGTTAGAACCTGATGAGAAAAATAGAGTTAATTCTGATCTTTATTTTGGTATTATCGAACAAGCGATTGTATTTGTACAATCTGTTTAGCAAAAGAACTAAGATGCTTAGTCAAAAAAAAATTTGATTTGCTAAACTATTAGGGAAAATTGCTTCGGGCAGTTGTTTCCTTGGTAACATATCAAAACAAAATTACTTTGTAGTTTCGGTTTTGATATTGGTTGTCTAAAATGGTGTGTGGAACCCTCGTGCTTGACCCTTATAGTTTTTGCAAGTCTTTTAAGATTTGTAAGATCCTTTCGGATTGTCTTTTATTTGCTCGTACCTTTGTCATTTTGTGACAAAAAGGGGGAGAAATATATGGAGTAAACAAGTGATTTGGTATCACTAAGGAAAGGACAATGGTGCTTAAACGTTATATCTAACGAAAGAGTAAATCATGGACTAAGGGAGAGTAACATATCATATGATGATTTGTAGTTATATGGACTACAAGAGGAAATAACAAAGACGTGCGGATTGAAAATCTACCTATCTTACCTTTAGGGGGAGTATTAGCTTTGTTATTATAATGTCAACAACGGCATTTATGGATTGAATGTATACAGGTTATTGTGTTGTTGAAACTTGGAATCAAGAGTATGTGTAATGAATTCTTGTAATTTGTTTATCCATATGATGTAAGAGTTTAGTCATTAAAATTGACAAAGGGGGAGATTGTTAGAGCATAGCTAGGTTGAACCCACCAAGCGTTGGTATGTCAAGTTTGGTTGTCATATTTTAGTGAATCAAAACTCATTTAAAGAGTCGCTTGATTATTTACTAGAGTCAACTTCGTATAGGTTAGCTAGAAAGTTACTAGGATATGAGACTTACAAGTATTACATGAAGACTTGAAGAATGTGAAGAAGTAAAGAACTACAACGACGACGTCATCCTTCCACTTGAGGTTAGTAATATTTGACTTGAACTGTTTCATTCTTAACGTATCTTTCAAGTCGTGCATATTGAAAACATAACTGCGAAGCTGTGAATGATTATACTCTAGTTAGACATAGTATTGAGGAATTACAATACGAAGTATAACGTCTATCTCTTGAACTTCGTATATAAGACATCGACATAATCGTCTGAATGCTATTGTGATTATGTATGGGCATGGGTGAAGATTTCGTCCTAGGAAACAATGTTTTACATTCATTTAAAGGAAGTACATTCATAAACTTGTTTTGTGAATCGAAAGGGAAATCGCTAGGCTTATTGGTATTGTTATTCATTGCAAATCTTTGGATTACCAATATGTGTGTTTAGTATAACCGCTCATAACTTGTTTATGTATCTTGGTAAAACTATTCATAATGCCTGACTTTTGTATTGGTATGACTTTTATTAGTGAAACCGATCTTAAGTAATCACCTGAGATGGTATGATCGATATGTTGTAACTGGTATGACCAACTCTAGACATTGGGGAACCGATCCTAGTAAGAGGTGCAACCGCTCACAAGAGGGAATCGATCCTTGTAAGAGGTGCAACAAGTTTTTAGTAATTGGGGAACTGATCCTATGACTTGTGCAACCGAATACAAGTTAGATACCATAAATATGTGGTAACCGATCCTAGTACATAGTCAACCAACTTTTGGTAACTAGCGTGACTAATCTTAGTACCCACATGGAGGTAGAACCGAAACTTGTTTTGGTAGAACCGTGAAACCCATGATTGGTGATTTGATAGGATAATCAATCACATAGTTCTTGGAAGTCAGATGAACCAATTCTAAACTTGTTTGGAAGTGTGGCAAATCGGTTCCAAGATTGTAAATATGAAAAAGTATTTACAAAGTAAAGATGTCGACATACTTTTAACATGTGATGTAACTCTTACCTTTTATTGTTCAAAGATATTCCTTAAAACTAAAGGAGAATCCCGGATCGAAATAAATTGAGAATCTTTTAATTAAGGCTTTTAGTTTTATATGCTTTTAATTTCCAGCAATTAAATGCATATCTTAAGAAAATAAAAATTAGTAATGTGCATTTACTAATTGGATATTTTCTACTGAGATTTCGGTCATTATATTTGGACAGAGCATTTCCAGGAATTATGCAAACTGATTTGGCGTTTACATATCTTTGAGAATATTTGGTTTTGGAAATTCCTTGGTGTCCGAACTTCCTTGGTCTATAAATATTGAAGTTTAAATTTCAAGCAACCTAATCCTCAGAGCCAGCAAAACTACCTAGTTGTGTTGTTACGTGTGGAGCCGTCTATTCGGAGAGGAAAGTACCCTAATTAGGCGAAATCTCTTACGACCGCTCGTTTTAAAGACTTATTTGGGATTGGGAAGCTCTACGAGTACCGTTGGTGGGAAACTAGATAATTGCAGTTTATTATTAGTTTTCGATTGATTTGATTGACTAACGGTTGTTGAACTTTGATTGCACCTAGTTTGTTTATGCTTGAGAATCTTCTTTTCTGATATAAGATTCACTCAAACTAGATCGAAGTGTCGACGGGGATCTTTAGACTGTTTGTAGATCTAAAGAGTTCTTTTGATAATCCATTGTTAATAGACTCCGTTCTGTATGTGATTGATCACAAGAGATTCAAGTTGTTTATGTGCAGGTGTTTATTGAAGATCTAAGAAGATTTGAAAACAAAGAAGATTTCTTATTTGAGTTCATAATCTTTGGTGTGCACAAAACTTGATCGGCTGGGGATCCAACTATAATCGGTTTATCTTTGTGATAACCTTGATTGATTAGTTGAGTAGATCGATATCAATACAATTCTTTGTGATTAAGAGTATTGATTGCATAAGTCTAGACAATTACTTTGATAGTTGTTGAGAGACGGATCTAAGAACCTGACAAAGGAGTTTATTGGGATAAACGGAAGAGCCTTTTGTCAAACTCATATCACGTTGTTTGAAAAGAGTTGTTACCGAACAGATTTGTTGTTCCTTTACTATTTGGAATACGAACCAAAGAAATTTTTCCAAGTGCGTGACTTATTACAAGTTGGAGGCGCAGGGATACTGAGGGAACTAGGTGAACTATAGGTTTAGTTGCTTGGTCTCAACTATACGAAGTTGGTTTAGATTTTGTATAGCGGCTTAATTCTGAGAGTATTCAATTCTTGACTAGGTCTCATGGTTTTTCTGCATTAGCGGTTTCCTCGTTAACAAAATCTTGCTGTGTCTTTTACTTTTCTATTTCCACAATTATAATTGTTTTATTATAATTAGAAGTAAAATACACAAACGTTAATTCCTATTTACTTGATAGCAATCCTATTGTGTTTGGTTAAGTCCGAAACTATTATCAAGTAAACATACTTCGTTGTTGTATTGTCTCGATCTTGTATCCATAGTCAATCACGCAAGTTATCTTGTTGTCGTATTGTCTCGATCTCGTATCCATAGACGATCACACGAAGTGTGAACCGATTAGTTGTATTTTCTCGACTCAGTCCATAGACAATCACTTTCGGAAAAAGGACTTATAGGTGGAAAAGTTTTAGATTGAGGTATATTTGGGTACCCTCGTCTTTTCAATTTCTTATATTCAATCGGGCTCGCAAATTCCTATTTGTTTGATTGCAGATTGAATTGAGAAATAGAGATATAACTCTTGGATATACTTTTCTTAAGATTGAATCTGACTGTCTAGTTGATTCTCTTGAAAGTATATTGGAGTTAGTCCATACAGATTGCTAAGCTAAATATTGGGTGTGGTTGTTAGACCCCCGCTTTTTCAATGTGGACAACTTTATTTTATGTTTTATCAGCAGTTGTACAGCTCGACACAGGTCAATTGCGGGTTACCAAATGAGTAAACAAACGACTATAAATTGATTAGACATCCGCAGCTTATTACCTTGTGAAACGGCACGGGTCATTCCCTAATTGTTTAAGGGATAAATATTTCTTTCTGAATTATTCTAGGTCTACTAGTATCATCAAGATAGTCTTTTACATAAATCAGGATATAAATATTTTTGCCTGAAATGTGCAATGTTTTGGAAATAAATATACTAGACAATATCTAAGGGAGCTTATTAGAGCTAATGACCCTGACATTTTTTTCTGTCTGGAACTAAGTCCGTGAATTTGAAAATGTCTAGGTATACCTACAACTATAACTACGTGAATTTCATGTATGTTAATCCAGTAGGATCTTCTGGATGTCTTTATATGTTTTGGAATGATGGTATTCATATATGCATATAGTTGATATGAACTCTAAATTTATCACTGTGTTTGTTAATATGGATTTCAGGAGTGGGCATACCTTATTCAATTGCATGTATGGTGGTTTGTCTGATAAGGGTTGGGATAACCAATGGGCTTATCTCCAAAATTTGGTACCCAGGTATCAATGTTCATGGGTTATTATTTTTTATTGAAACTTTATTATTAGGTAGCCCAACGTTAGCTGGATGAGGTAATAAATTACTTAAATCATCTAGGTCTCACTGATTCGAGCTTCATAAGGAATCCCTTCACTTAGACCAATTCTTGAAAGATTATAAGATAGGGCTCTAGCTAAAGTAGAATGGTTAGATTTTTTCCCTGATGCCATAGTTTAACACCTGACTACTATCGAAAGTGATCATGTGCCCATTTTTCTTGTCAACTCTAGGTAGGAGAATCCAAATAGAAAACCTCACAGATTTAACATATGCTGGTTAAGTGATAATACATGTAGAGATGTGATAGCTAGAAATTAGATTGCAAATGTGAGTGAATCTCATGCTTTTAAGCATTCTAAATGCTTGTATAATGTGAAATTAGCTTTTAAGCGGTGGAATTTTATTTTATTTTGGTAATTTCCAGAGTCATAATGATATTAAAAATCAAATAGTTGGTGCTAAATTGAATTTGAGCTCTATTGATGGCACTGACAACCTTGTTACACTAAAGGAGTCTCTTAAGCAATTGGCTATCGTAAAGCAAGACTACCGTATGCAAAGAGCCAAAGATAATGTATTGACTTTTGATGATAAAAACACTAAGTTAAGTTTAGGAAAAGAAGAACCCAAACTGATTGTTTTCATAGCAGTACAAGTATTTGTTTGGCAAATAGGAATATGATTGTTTCTGAGCTAAAAGATTATTTTAGTAAGATTAGTAAAACTACAAATCCCCCAAGAAGTGGTAGCTTTCTTGATGTGTTGCAAACTTGTATTCTTGAGGAAGAGAATGAATTTCTCATTCAAAATCCTACTGATGAGGATATGAAGAGTGTGAATTGGCAGATGCAACCTTAGACTAGGCTTGGTCCTGATGGTTATCCCCCTGGATTTAATCAGCAGATGTGGGATATGATTGGTGAGGATACTATTGTTATGCTCAAAAGTTTTTTTAATTCTGGATATTTACTAAAGCAGATGAACCATAATTATTCCTAAGAATAGTTCTCCTAAAACTGTTGCTGATTTCAGACATCTAAGTCTGAGCAATGTAAGTTACAAAATTAGGGGGACTTAATATCAGAAGGATACAACATCTAAACTATGTTTTGTTAACTAAACTAGCATGGATATTTACAAATGAGTTTGATGCTCTTTGGGCTAGGATTTTAAAGCAGAAATATTTTCCTGATTCCAGCCTTCTTCATGTTGTGTGTAATGGTTCTGTATCCTGGGTCTGGAAGGGTGTGTGTAGAGGTTTAAAAGTTATTAAGAAACATTATTGCTGGGAAGTTGGAGATGGTGTATCCATTGAAATATGAAAAGATAAGTGGGTACCACATACAAATGAACTTTTGGATTCTACTTTTGCTTCCAAAAACATATGAACTATTAACCAACTTATTCTGCGGGATCAAGGCAGATTGAATGTTGACATTCTAAATGCATTATTTGACAACAAAACTGTTAGAGATATTTGATTTATCTTATCAGACTTCCTTTGGAGGTTAAATATATGGTTAGATAAAACCCATCCTATAATGGTCTGTTTAGTGTTAAAATAACTTACAAATGCATAATGAATGTGGTTTATGGTCAAGAAAAAAACAGTTTTCCAAAGTTTTTTGGAAGCTTGATCTCCCACCAAAGATCAAACATATCTAATAGAAGGATGTTCATGATTCCCTTCCAATCGTGAATAAGATTCACTACAACAAAACATGGTTTTTCCAATGAAATATAATGTCACAAATATTTGATTTTACGTCACAAATATACTTTTTTGACGTTTATTGTCCGTCGGTCAAGGCGTTGCAAAAACAGGCGTCGCAAATAATCTGTGCAACGCTAAAAGCGTCACTTATACAGGGGAGCTTTTATAGCATAACTTTCTACCACAATTATAATTTTTTCGTCACAAATAATTTATGCCTCGTAAAAGTTTTTTTTTTCATTTATTTTTTGAATTATTAATTAAACTATTTATGTGACATTTTCTTAATTTATCTGAATAAAAAAATTATTAATTTGTTTCTTGCGAAAATAATTAAAAAATATGCAATAATTTTTTTTATAGACAAAAAAATAGGAATTTACTCCAATAATTATTAAAGATCATGAGCAGACAAAAGAAATAAGAGCTATATATATACATGTTCATCAATAAGAGCTCATACGATTTCCAGTAAAAAGAAATACAATTTGAACATTACAACAAAGCAATAGACCCATCGGGGAAAAAAAACACAGGAAATTCCAAATACATCCAAATTTTGTTGAATTAAACATTCATACATTTTAGTGATTTCTTAATAATCAAAGCGTGAATCTGCAATCGGTTCTTTTGGTTGAAATTGTGGATCTTGTACAATGAATTCTTCTTTTTTCTTGAAAGAGGATTAGTAGCATAGTATAAGAAATTCTACCTACAGACACAGCAAAAGAAAACAAAACCCCGTAAAAATAAGTAATAATTTTGATAGATCTAGAGTGATAGATAGAATATATATAAAAAATAAATCATCCAAGTTAAAAGGTTTGAGCGGTAATGTTTGATTTTGCAGGTTTTGATGCGGAAAAATCAGTTAAGGTTAAAGATGTCAATGAGGAGTAATATGATTAGGACAGTTGATAAAAAGTTGATAATTGAGTTCCAGGAAGGATGGGAGTTTATTATGCAGAGGGGAATTAACAAGCTTGTTATTTATTTAGAAGAAGGAAATGCTCGTCGATATCCCGATGACCCTCCATTCAGCTCGGAGGAATGCATGATGCTTTATACGTATCCTTTTATTTTTTGTGACTGTCTGTCTTTGACGTATGGTGGCTCTGCCATGGATGGATTCTTTGTTTCCTTTACTTTGACTACAGGACAATTTTCAATATGTGTACACAGAAACCGCCTCATGAACATACTCACCAGCTTTATGACTACTACGTAATGGCATTTGAGAGTACATTAATGCAAATGTGGGTTAGATTTGCTGCCTTGTCTTTGTATTGAGATTATAACTCTTCTTATTTGAAAATCTACTTCGTCTGTTTTAGGCCTGTGTTAGGATCTTTTATCATGCTATAAGACTATTGTGGTCTCAATTCAGTCCAAAACAGATTTATGGTGATGGTTTACATCTACCTGGCTGAGTAACTTTAGGAATGTGGCTTGTCGAACTCGGTTTATCTATTCTGGATTTTTCTTAGACATATAGTGGTTGAGGAAAGGCAAACATTGTGCTATTAAGATTATTGTCTTCTAATTTGATACGCACATCCAACTTATTGGTAATATACTAATATGAAGATGTAGTACTAATTATTTTAGGCAATTAAGTATGCCCTGTGTCAAGTTTTTTTCTTTTAAGTACATATGGTGGTGGTTTACGTTTACCTGGCTGATATATATAGATAGGATTGTGGCTTGGATGGATTCAGTGCTTGACGGATAAATGACCAACATTGCGATCTGTTAGATTTAACCATGATTTTTTACCCACTCATCTGTGCTCTGCTGCTTGAATTTAGCTCAGTTTTCACTTTCCAGTTGTTTCTCATTTACTTTATGTATAATTGACACTCATTGTTATTGTGTATTAATGCTTTTTGTTTCAGGTATTGCCGTCGTTGAGAGAGGCACATGACGAGTTTTTGTTGAGAGAACTTGTGCAGTGGTGGATGAATCATAAAATTATGGTCAAATGGCTTTCAAAATTCTTCTGTTATCTGGATCGGTACTTCCTTGCTGCGAGATGTCTTCCACCAGTTAAAGATGTTGGACTTCATTGCTTCCGGAAACTGGTACACAAAAATTTCTTGCTTTTGTAGTTGGTTTATTCCTTTGTTTAGCTGAAGAAATATGTATGTGGTTATGTTCTTCAACATGTATTTGTTCTTAATGTTTTCTTTCAAATTCAGTTGTACGAAGAGATCAATGGCAGAGTAAAAGATGCTGTCATCTCGCTGGTATGTTAAGGATAGATCTTTAACTCTCAAGTTCGAACAGTTATTCCTATCTTATTATAAATTATCAAATTTGCTTGGACAGATTAATCGAGAGCGTGAAGGAGAGCAAATTGATCGAACTTTGGTTAAGAATGTTCTGCATATTTTTGTCGAGATTGGAATAGAGAATATGGAATGTTACTTAAATGAGTTCGGAATTCCTTGTCAGGTAAGTTCCGACCCGCGTGAAGAATGCTTACAGAGAAAGAAGTTGCATGGGGGCACGAGGACAAGCAATAGTAATTGACATTCAACTTAATTGACATTCACATTTATGAAGTGAACTTAGGAAGTATCCTGTCAAATTGACATTGCTTACGCTGATGTAGGGTTTGGAGCAAGTTAAACCGGTAGAGATAAAATCAAACGTAATCTAGCGAAAAGAAGTGTGGATATTAGAGAGAGAGAGAGATGAAAGGACAGTTTTCAGTCTACTAAATGCAATAATTGCAGTACTGTTTGTCGATGCTCATGGCTCATGAGAGAAGTATTCAAGAGTTTTAAAGAAGGAAAACTTCCAATGAATTAGTCTCCAAAGGACAAGGTGAGGAAAGCTAGTGCTTTGTTGGCAAACTGCTTATACTGTTCAGTTCGCTTCAAATCTACCTCCCAGAGCTTCACTATTTTCTCATTTCGCTTTTTCTCTGCTAATTTATTGTAGAATTGCGCCCATAGCATCAACATTAAAAATCTCAAAAAAAAATTTAAAGTTATATTTTTGCAAAACCTTAACTGAATGATGTCAAACCTAATCAATAACTTACCGTGATATATGATTTTGTCAAATTTCTCCATCAGAATATTTTTCTTTTACGGATTGTATTAAACAATGTTTGGTGGTAAATCAATTGATAGTATTAAACAATGTTTGGTGGCGCAAGCAGCGGCAGCTGATTTTGAATATATGTCGATGAAGATTAGAAGTTGAGACGTTACAGTAAAAAAGATAATTATTTTAGCTTATTTGAAATATATTCTTTCACACTTAGAAACGTTGAAAAAGAAATTTTATTTATTTTTTATTTTTTCTTAATTATGAATTTATTTACAAAGCCAATATGATATCACAAATTAATATGTCAACACTGTTCTTGTACTTCGCTAACAATATGTATATGCGACGCAGAAAATGTCACATATGCATAATATTAGCAACACATGTTTAGATGTTGAAAATATAGTGTCACGAATTCCACAGTTTGTTATAGTGATTTTTAGATATGTAACTTCAATAGAGAACAAATTTGTAAGATTGATATTGAAACTACTAGTCATTTATTTATTAATTTTCAGACTACCAGAAGTATGTGGTATACTCTTGTTGCAGGTAGTGTAGGTAATATGAATCCGCAAGAATGGATTGCTAGTTGGTTTACCATCCACATGAATAGCAGTGTCAGTCATCAAAAGTTTATCAAATTTGTTGGATTTGCATTTTGGCATACTTGGAAATTAAGATGTTTTGTAGTGTTTGGTAATTGAACAATGTGGGTAATGAATCTGGTTAGGCATGTGAACAAAGACATAACTGAAGGGGAGGTTAATGCAGATAGGCGTAAACAAGGAATAATGCATGCTAGATAGGAGTATTACTCCTTGGCAATTGCCAAAGAGTCTAACTTTGATGTATCCTTTCTTGATGATAATAAGATTATGGGCATTGGACTGGCTACGTTTCCTGATACGGGGTAATGCATGGGAGCAATATTAATTGCAGGGGCAGCACAAGATGAAGAATAGGCTGAGACATTAGAAGCGCTAGAGGCTATCAAAATGGCTAAAGCTTTTGTAGTAGAAAAGTTATAATCGGAAAGGGGATTCTTAATTGTAGTGAAGGCAATTAATGGTAGTAATGGATGTGTGGACAAACAATAATGTCATTCAGGTTGAAGAGAATTACTTGTCATATTTCAGTATTGGAAATCCACTTTTGTGCATAGGGAATCAAAAAAAATTACAAATTGTTTAGCAAAAAAAAACTAGAACTCGTAGAATTGATCAACATTGGCTTAAGGCTCCACTAGAGAGGAACTGTATGTAATAATCAATTAGAACTAATGAAAATTACATAACAGGTAAGCGAGCAACAAGCTACGCCGCAAGCCTTTTTTGAATTGTAAAACCTATCCACTCAAAAACAAACTCTGTCGAACCGGGATCATGACATTATTGTGCATGGTCTTAATTTAAAAAAAATCACATTTAAATTTTCTTTTATGATACTAATTATGAAGGAATTCGATCAATATAAAGATTTATGATGAAAAGAGGTTAAAACTCTTACTCCCGTCGGATGTCTATGGCCAAGATGAGAATGAGATGGTCAGATCATCCGTTATCCGTTCATCCAAGGGTCAAAAACCTATGATTTTTTGTAGTATAAATTATAATATATAGGTAAAGACTCAAACTTTTATAAAAAATAAATAATAAAAAAAAGAACTTAATGACCATGAGAGCACAATTATAATCCCTTGATCTCTTGAGGTGAAGGGTTAGGCTTTCTTCTTGTCATCTGGAATTACTTATAAATTAGGGATTGCAAAATTATTAGGGAATTGAAATTATTTTCACATAAACCATCAATCTCACAAATTCTTTGTTTAATATATTACTCCCTCCGTCCCAAATTAATTGAGTTATTTGGTTTTTAATTTTGTCTCATGAATGATTGAGCTATTTCACTAATCAAGGGAATATCTCTAAAACTACCCTTTTAATTGACTATTGTTACTATTAGAAATATGTATAATTTGATAGTCATGTTTATATTCGTTACGTAGATGTTTTAAAATGTTTTTCAACGGTATAAAGTTTATGAAAAACCGTGGTATAGTTTAAGAGATAAATCATTTCTAAGTTTTACTAGTTATTATCCATAAGGGTATAATTGTAAAAAAATACTTAAATATACCCCCCTTTCCTCCTTGCCTTAAGAATTGTGCAAACTACAACTAGCTCAATTAATTTGGGACAAAATGAATAGTTTTCACATCCTAGTTTTGATTTCTTCTTTATAATCAAGAAATTTTAGGGGAAAATATGGAAATTTATTGGTACACTTTTGCTAAAAAAAACCAACAATCTATTTTGTCAAGTAAATCGGACAGAGGGAGTAGTAAAATAACGTAGTATCTAAATGAGTGTTTACCAAGACTTTTCCTTTGTCCTTATCAAGGCATATTAAATTGTTTCTTCTTTTCTTTTTCTTTCTTTTTTTGTCCATAAAAATATATATACCAAGACCAAGATATTACGATCTAGTCACCAACTGCACCATAGTTTATCTTAACAATATAACCTTCATATCCTAACTAAGCATCAAGCTTAATGATGCCGGATATTGAAGATGATAACCATGAATTTGCATTACTACACAAAAAAAAATCCTGGCTAAGCAAACTTTAATTACCAAGAAACCAAGTCAGAGACTGATTTGTTATGAAGAGTTTTATTCATTATGTAGATCATCCTCACAAAAAATCAACTTACAATATTTGTATATATTTTTTGATATTAGATATCAAATGAGCTGATTTTTGGTGAAAATGATCTACATAATAAAGAAAATATTCTTATTAATATTAGTTATTGATTCAGTTATGTATACAACTACATCATTAAACATCCGACTCTAAGTCAACCAAGCCTTTACTCTGTTCCATAGTTAATATTTCCATTTCATATAAACACAAAAACAAAGCTTTTACTCTGTTGCATGGTTAATATTTCCATATAAACACAAAAACAAGACTTATTACGGTATAGCGAAAAACATGCACTACCAAGTATACGCTTTGAGTTTCTTTATGAATATTACCTTTTAGAAACGAGCATATTTTCTAGGAAATCTGTTATTCTATTAATAATTTGGATGTAACACGAATCTAAACTGTCAACAACAGTAGACACAACCAAGCTAGTTTACATGTTTGATATATAAAATTAATGCACTACGTAACTTGATAATGTTTGCTGTTGATAACAATTTAGACACACATTATATTTTTAGATTTAACGATCACCAAAAAAATATTTCTAAAATAATATTACATGATTGCCAAATCAAACTTTCTCATAACCATTACACATGCGAAATATTTTTTAAAATGTCACATAACTTTTTGTTTAAGAGAGTTTATTATTTTTCTTATAAAGGTTCCGTCTTTTTAGAATGATTATCTGAATAAACCTTGTATTTATACACCTTAAAAATAGTATGTTCTCAAATGGAATGAAAGAAAATAATTGGTCTATGTAAAACAAGAATTAAACTAATATTCTTCTTCTTCTTTTTAATGGTTTGGAAGAGTGGTCTTGGGCTACATCCTCAGCTCCTAATATTATTCGAGAAGTTGCTTTCTTGGTAGAAATAAATCTTATAATCCCTAGATGAAATTTAATGTATTCAATAAGATAAGCATGTTCACACACATTTTAGCCTAAATAGCTTAATACTTTATTTTTTCTGATAGTCCTAATTGAAGTAATTATGATGCTAAATTAGCTTACTTTAATGGGCCTGCTAAAAAAATGCGTTTACTTTAATGGGCCAGCTACCGATCACCAATTGATGGTAACTCAATCCAGTGCGATTTTAACATCAAAAAGAAAATAAAGCAAAATAATAATAATAATCTCAAGACTCACGGGAAAGCTACAGTATATTGACGGTACCTGGCTTTTGGCATTTATCAACATACCATTTTTGTTTTCAACATAAAACCAAATCTCAACGAATAACCGGATATAGTCCACGATTTGCAAAGGCTTTTAAACTTGAAACTTAGATCGGAATGTATGCTGGTAATATCCTAACAAAGGATCATGTGATCTGTAAATTTCACGTGATCCATATAGTTAAGTACCAGCTGAATAAGCAAAGTACCACTTTCATGCATTAGTTTGTGCAAAACTATGGCCGCTATGCCCATCAAGTGTTTGTCGCATGCGGATGGAAGTCATTTGCACGTCAGAAAAAACTAAAAGAAAAACAAAGCCTTCACCAACCTTTACCGAAACCAGAAAGGTAATAACGCTCAAAACTTTAAACAGTAAAAGAGAAGGCAAAAAAATAACCATTCCAAGACACAAAGAATGTAAACGTACGATCTGAAAAAACTGGTCGAACTACACATGTTTTGAACATTACCGCAAATTGGCAATGGAGCACCTCTACATGAATGAAACTATAAGCTGCGCCTCATCTCTAACCTAGCAATGGTGCCTATACATGACCATAGACTTAAAAGATTCTGAAATAAAGCATCGCAAATATGGTGGTAGAAGATCTATGATGTTTACATATGTACATAAAACCAGAGCTATATATAGAAGAAAAAAGTACTCGACCAAACTTAGACTAGAATAGAAAGGACTAGTGGCGGCTATGTAAAAAAGATGCTAGGGTTTGGGTTTGTCTGAAAAGCTTGACAATGAGTCCTTTTATAGTAGTATGTGTTTTCTTAGGTCAAATAACTTCGATATGTATTAGGGTTTCGGGCAACTTGGGTAATTAAAATTTATAACATGGAAACAAGAACTGAGGTAGGTGCAACTTGCAAGTTTGGTCTGCCCGAGTAATAAAGACATTTATTTTACTTATTTATTTCTTTTTGTAAGAATAATAAAGAAATACTTTTAGATGCAAAAAAAAAACACTGTTTTTCCCTTAAAAAATGTCCCAGTCGTCCGTGGTGCACCCCTGTGGCGAGTCAATAGGTTTTTGACACATATTTTTTCCTTTAACTAGGTGTGACGCCTGCGTAAGTTTTATTGCGGGTGTAATTTTAGGGTATAAAAATAAAATTTGGGATATATACAGTTGTTGCGCTCGTGCATTTCACGGTTCTAAATATTTTGTAGAGAAAAGTAAGTATTGGTGAATAAAAATAGGCTTATGGGTCCTGGTTAGATTTTTTAAATATTTTTCTACCCGTAAAATAAAGATAGATTCTTTTTTACCCGTGAAATATTTTTTTCACTCAATATATATTTTTTTTGCCCGTGAATTATTTTTCTTTTATTCAAGATATTTTTTTTCTTTTACCCATGTAGTATTTTTTTTAATTCAAGATATATTTTATTTTTCCAAGGGAATAAATTAATAAACGGTTAGAAAGATTAAAAAAAAATAGCCATGAAGTTTTTTTTTTTTCCTTTTACCCGTGATTTTATTTTATTTTATTTTATTCGAGATATATTTTATTTTTGCATGTGAAAACATGTAGAAAGAAAAAGAACTACCTTAACCGTGAGGTAAGATTTTTTTACTTAGGGGTATTATTATTTTTTTACTCAAGGAATTATTTTCGGGTTGGAGCGGTAAGATTTCTTTACATAAGGTATTATTCCTTTTTACTTAAGAATTTATGGTGGGTCCAGAAGCTCTAAGAAAAGAGCTTTGTTCAGCTTTACCTGAAACCATATTATGAATAGCAAGAGGTACCTCTAAATATATTTACTATATTTCAATGAGGATTAATCGGGGAATGGAGTCCAATTTTGACATGATTTTTTAACGAAACAAACTCTTTCAAACAGAAAGTCATAACATTACTGTGCATGACTCTCTGGACTCATAATTTAAGGAGTCCAACCGCCTATGGAGCCAAAAAACAAATGTATCAAAAGCGAAGAGAATAAAAACATGTCCATTATCATGACACGCTTTCTCATGTTTCGCTATCTTACATGAGGCATCCCTCAGTACTGCTTGTCCGACTATAAATGTACCATGTCCTATGCCTACTAATGGAGAAACCCCAGTGAGGTCAACACATGCGTGTTTCACGTTAGCCCACCCAAAAATAAGAACATCCGCTGACCTGAGTGTTGGTTCCCTTCAAGTGGATATGTCAAAAAGTTGACAGCCACTTCTTTATTTGCTGAAATATCGGCTCTTCATAATACATCATACAAAGTATCCCTCACATGATCATGTCTATGTTTAAATCCAGGGTGTACCTTGCTATGAACTGCATGTTCTTTATAAGCATCCAAACACCATATAATACAAGCAGGACAACGCGTATCTGATGGGTATAAAGGGATCATCAACCTATATTTAATAATGGCACGGTACTACAAGGGTGACATCTTTTTTCCAATGCCTTCAATCGAAATAGCGACGAAGAGATCCTGGTCATGCACTGCCTGAACGCAACTGAAAACTGCTTGTTGTCTATCTAACAACTCGTAAACTTTGTCCATGTCTTTAGCTACTTTTCCAAAAAGAGCACTCGCCAAAGTACTTTGGGATTTAGTGGGGGTGGTGTTATTATTAGTAAAGTTGCTAATGTCAAAATCAGGTAGAGATACGTGTAACGTCGTCAGAGCCTTGTTGAAATTGCCATTGATGCCTTCTACCCCAACACTCCTTAATATGTGATCTTGTAACCCCAGGATTGGAAACGTGATGCTAGAAATACATATTGGGACGCCTCACTAGCATTACATAAGCCAAGTCCTTCGTATTTAATGGGTAGGGTGGATAACCTCCATTGCAGCTCTCCAAAGAATGAACCTCCACAAACCACATTGTCCTTTGTTACCTCTCTCAAGCCTCTATCAAAGATCTCTGCTGCCTCCACAATGTATTCTGGCTGGCAAATACGAAGTCCAAACAACAACTTGAAAATACCCATGCATGTACGTAGGAGTAACAATTCACTCTGAGGATAATGGAGCTTTGATAGAACTTGCATCAGTTCCACTGCCTTTTGTGCTCTCTTAATGGCAAGCCCCTTCACAAATCCACCATCTCGACTAACTGTTAGAGCATTGCTTGGTCGAACTTACATGTGTTGCTATCCCAAGCTTGTTATCAAATTTAATTTTCAAAACTGTATCTTGATTTCTAGTTTACAATTAGTTAAGTCTCGGACTAGTATAGAAATGTAATTGAGAAACAGAGGATCACGACAGTCATCATTGCGTTCTACCGTTTGAAGGAAAAGATCAACCAAAGATTTTGGAGAACTTCATCAACAAAAGGTAAGTGAAGACTGAACCACCTATATCTCAAGTTATAGTTACTTTTCTATCATCCGAGACGATGTCGCATAACTAATTAGACTAGTATGCATAGACAAGAATTTCGAGTCAAGTTTATCTTGATAATTTCTTGATATATAATAGCTAAGCTTATTGAACATTTGTTCATACTTAATGAATTGGTTAACGACAATTTATTATTCGAAATCAAAATCATGATTCAAGTTTATCATTCGAAAATAGCCTGGAACAGTGATATGTGTCATTGATGTTATTTAGAAATGTTTCGAATCGATTTAGAGAAATATAAAACTATTATTTATTCGGATACAAGACAGTGGTATCAGTTTTACTGGGAAAACTGTTATATGTCTGAACCCGTATTACATGTACTTGTACACGTAGTGGAGTAGTTATACATATTGACTTACAGATTAGTGGTACACATATTCTTATGTATATCACATGAAAATCTATGTGACTCGTGAACCGGATTGTGCATATTCGTATGCAAACCACTCTTGAACTGTGGTTACGGAACCGAGGTGAGTATCCAAACCGGTATGTAAACTTAAACTGCTATGTGTTCCTAACTCGGTAGGGTTTCCAAACCGGTACGCAAACATATTTAGTTCTGTGAACTCCGGAAGTCCAAACCGGTACGCAAACCTTAAAAGTTCTGTGAACTCCGGAACTTAGGTTTGGTGGAAAGTTTACAAACCGGTACGCAAACCTAAAATTTTATGTGAACTCTGGAACTTGGTTTTGGTTGAAAGTTTCCAAATCGGTATGCGTACTGTGACTGAACTGACTCACGAACGGCAATGGTATTTGTACCTTGTACACCTACTAACCATGTCGATTATAATTTCAAGTGTGTTTAAATTATTTCTACGATATAATTAGTATTTGATTAATTCTCTAAAAACACTAGACTTATTTGATCACATGTTTGTGACTTAGAGTTAATGTCTTATGTGTTCATGAAAATGAAGATTAAGCTTTTAAGTTCAGACCAGCTAGTTTCGGCTAACCATGTTGAATATAGTCTTTGTACATGGTTCGGTTACGGTCTCACCTAACCAAAATGTATATCTTGCTTATGTAAATCATATTCAAAGATTCATCTAACGGTGGATATTGTTTGCTTGGTTCCATAGCTATCTTAGCTTAAACATAAAGTAACCTATGCTTTGAATGTCTATAAAAGGGAAACCTCAGGCAACTGGGATCTTTGAATCCCGACACTACTTTTTGGTGTGTCCTAGTTGTATCTAGAGTCGTCCTCTCCAGAAACCCTTTTAGGGTTTAGCGACTACAAAGTCTTCATAGGGATTCCTGAAGCCAGGTCAAGTTATTTTTCCTTGATAACTCGGGTATCCTGATCTTGATTGTTTGTAGAGCTTGCTCCAACTATCAAGATAGATAGTAATCATCAAATTTCTCTTCGTCTCAAACTTTGTTGATTCCACAAGTTTTATACTTGTGAGTTGAATAATAATCTAGGCTGCACTTCGGTTTGCATAAGTCCGGATTTTGAGGATAGCTAGACTTTGTCAAATTGCTATCGATTTCCATTACCTTGATCTTACGTTTGATTTTGATCAAAGTTTTGATCGGAATCATGAAATCAATTATATATGCTTAATTTGTGGGAGGCAGATTTGGTTTAAAGTCTTCAATTGAGTTAAAGCAACTCTTAGTTGGTGTGATGTCATCTAAGGGAATCAATTTCGTGGAGTCCTGATGGGATTCAAGAGGCGTAAGGAGCGTGACTGTACCTTAATCGGTGGGATACCTTTTAGGGCTCAACTACATTCCAGTCCGAAGTTAATTGGTAGTAAGCTAGTGTCTGTAGCGGCTTAATATAATTTGGTGTTCAATCTGGACTAAGTCCCGGGGTTTTTATGCATTTGTGGCTTCCTCGTTAATAAAACTTTTGGTGTCTCTATTATTTCTTTTCCACATTATATTGTTTATCTTTATGATGGAATATCACAGGTTGTGCGTTGATCAATCATAGTAGAGGCATCCGACCTAGTTTGTTGGATACGACTTGATTGATTCTTGGACACTAGTCTTTGGTACCGTCCAAGTTATCTCTTTGTGATTAGGTTCACGGATTTGATTTTGTAAACGTTCTAATCATAAGAGATAAAGATATAACTCTAAGATACCATTCCTTGATTGAGTTTAACTCTTGGAGTTGTATTGAGTTTGTCCATATAGATTGCCTAAGAAAAAAGTGGTGGTGTATTTTGGTACCCTCGCTTTTTCAATTAGTATCTGAGCAGGCAAACACGCTAAGACCTAATAAGTCTATGTTTGAAGCAGTCTGACAATATGGATAGAAAAGAAATCTCTGATGACGTACACCAGAATTCCTTAACGACTCTTCAGAGTTTATTTTCCTCAAAACTTACTGTCTCACAGGATGCTCTCGACTCATTCAAGATTTCCAATACCTTTATTGATTGTAAAGAATCGATAGGAAAAATTAAAGAATCCTCTGCAAAGGGTAAAAACAAGAAAAGTCCTGTTAAGAGTAAAAAGCTTCGTTGTCTTAAAAGATTGCTAGTTTAAGGAATGCAACAAAAGAAGATCTCTAGACGAAGATCTCTTTTTAGCTTTTGAAAAAACTTTGAAGTTCTTGGATTACATTGCAGTGATCTTGAGTAAGGAGGTGCCCATTCAGGTTTCAATCTATGTTAAAACTTGTTATCAGTGTGGTAAACCTGGGCATGTCAGAATAGCTTGCACGTCTGCAACAGTCTTGACTACTCTAGATGGTTACGGAATATCATCTCTTGATCATTATGAGGATAAAGAAATAAATCCATAAAACTGTCACACCAGAGTGGTTTGTGAGCATCTTGCTCATCCAACCTCTTGTTTACAAGATCTTGGCATCACCCCATCATGTAACTATCTTGAAATGGGGCAAGCAATGTAAAGGGTTGTTTCTATGTTCCGTGATATATCTATCAAGCGTTTGATTGTGGTAGTTGACCTTGGATGAAGGAAGGTTCTTGTAAACGAAAGTGATCAAAAAAATCACATATTTTTAAGCTAGATCCAATTTTATGGTGTTAATGGATCAAAACAAATTACAGCACTTCTAACCCCATAAATATCAATTTATCTTGTGCTCTGAAATATTTTCATTGAAGCTAAGAATAAGATTAATCATCCTATTAAATTGATATTCTCTAAATAATTGGTCATGAAATCGAAACTTGATATGATTATGTACCTTCAACGGATTTTTTTTTTTATAAAAAAAATATGTTTATTCTCATGGTTCCGCACCCAAACCCGGCCAAGCCCATTAAGGCTTTATTAAGTGTCCGCGTACTCTCCTACTCCTTCTTCTTCTTCGTGTTCACGAACGGGAATTGAGGTTGAGTTAGGGTTTTCGAACCGGGTGTTATCATATTGATTTGAAGGGTATATTTTCATAATTTTTGTCTTATATTTCTCAATTGGTAGAAGGTTTTTGATAAATCAAGCAATCATCTTCAAAAGGAGTCATTCAAGTAAGATCAAATCTCTTCTTTTTGTGTTTATAATAAACAATTATGTGAAGAACTAAAGGAGTTAGTAAGAAACCCAAGCCTAATGAGATCCTTGAACCCTTTATTCAAGATGAATCTAGGGTGAGATTTGTTAATAAGGATTGTCATGAAACCTATGAGAGAATTTCTACTAGAGAAATTATTCTAGAAAGGAAATTAGAAGAAGGGTATGTTAAAAGTGAAGATCTAGTTTGTTTTGATAAATATGAACTAAGAAACATCTTTTGTGGCTTTGGAAATGGATTTGATTTACTTACAAAGTATTTTATGCAAACATTTATGATGTTGATCTTAAGAAGTTATGCTTTAAAACTATGATTGGAAGAGAAAGGATTGATGTTACTCGTGAATTGATTTCAGAACTCACTAATATTCCAATTGGTGATTTTCGTCTACCAAGACCAAAGGAAGAAAAACCACCATGTGAAACCATTTCTCTCAAGCTTTGTGGAAAGATGGGAAGTTTCCTAACGAAGAGCTTCGCATGGCTTTTAAGGTCTTTGGAAAGTTTGGAATTCCAAATATTTGTCTCTCCATGATAGAAGATGCTCGTTAAAGTCGTGACTTTGCGGAGTTGGTTTATTTTCTTGAAATGGGTACTCAAGGTCTTGACATTTGTGGATGGATTATTAATCAAATGGTAACAATGACCTTATCCAACAAGAAGAAATTGGGGTTTCCTTCTCTTATTGAACGCATTTGTGGAGAATTAGACATTGACCCAATTGGAAACCCTATTGGAGCTCCCATTTTAGTTCGTGAAAGTACATTCAAATGTATGAGAACGAATGAGAACAAATAAAAAGGGCATCTATTTCACCTCTTGATGGTTCTTGTGATGCAAAAACCTTGAACCTTCTTCAACAAGTATACAAGGATGTTTGAAAGATCAACCACAAGGTAAAAGGTATGCAAAAACAATTATGTGTGATTTCTACAAAATTTCCCGACATCAAGGACGAAATGGATAAGATTCAAGCTTCTATGGGCGATTCGGATGATGAAGGACATGAATAAACCTTTTGTTTTCTTATTTATCTAGGAAACTTCTTGTAAGAATTTATTCTTATCTTTAGAAGGATAACTAGGGTTTGGTATAGCAAAAATTGTGATTACACAATCTATTTCCAACATTTTTCATCTTGCATGTTTTTAGATTTATTTATTTAAATTCTAGAGTTGTTGGAAGATGAACTTGCAGTATGTAATCTTTATTGGTTTAATTATTGCAAAAGTCTTATGAAATATTTGAGCCTTTACGTTTTCGTGAATCAACTAATATTTCATATATTCTCAAAAGTTAAATCTATTATGTTTTTTTATAAATGGAGAATAAAACAAACTCTTGGAGAATTTTCTCGCAGTATTGATCTACTTGTGATCACACTTTTGTGTTTTTACTGCTTGACACACTCTGTAAGATTTTCTTATGTTGAGTCATATCGATCAAAAATTATCTTTTATCCGTAACTGCCGTAGAGATTATTTTAATTCGATTTTGGGATACAAATCCATGTGATTTGTTAATGTCCAACAAAATCCTTCTTTTTATAAAGCAAGGCCACTAATGTTGTTCTCTTGGGAATGACATTAAATTGGGTAGAGTTCTTACATGAACTTGTGTTTAATTGCTATATCTTTGTGGGGAGTGTGGCTATGGAATTTGAAAGGGGGTGCTTGTATCTTTTTAATCTCCTACATGAGCGCTAAGTATTTATTACTATGTGATATCATCTAAAAAAGTTGATATGAGGAGTTGCATTTTAACTATGTTATAATGTGGAATCTCAAAACTTATTTAAGACTTGACATATCTTTTGATTGTATTCATTACGATCCCGTGATTTTCGTGCCTTTGTTAAATTTATTGACAAAAGGGGGGGAATTATTTAGTAGTTTCATACTACATACATATGGTTTACGGATCATTATGTCAGGGAGAGTGGATCAATAATCTATAGGTTTTACCTATTATGCAAAAGATGTAAGTATTGATTAAGGGGGAGAAACATATCACCATAGTATTACTTCAGAGTTGGGATACAATTTAACTTTGGAGAAAGGAATAATATTATGTTTCTGTATAACGACGATTGAGAACATTTGTTTTCTAAAGTTGTTATCGCTATGGAAGTGGATCTTCAAAAACAACGATGTTGAGTTGAACATGTTCAGAATCACTGCATCTTGAAATTACGAAGAGTTCAAGGAGTTAAAGATGCCAAGGAAATCAAGACATGTTGGATTCAAGAAGTTGTCGATGCTTTATTTTTTATCCATATGTATTCATAGTTTTGTCACTAAAATTAACAAAGGGGGAGATTGTTAGAGCATTGCTCGGTCGAACTCACAAGTGTTGTTATCTCAAGCTTGTTGTCAAATTTAGTTGTCAAAACTATATCTTGATTTCTAGTCTACAATTAGTTAAGTCTCGGACTAGGATAAAAATGTAGTTGAGAAACAGAGGATCATGACAGTTATCATTGCGTTCTACCGTTTGAGGCAAAGATCAACCGAAGCTTTTGGAGAACTTCATCAACAAAAGGTAAGTGAAGACTGAACCACCTATATCTCAAGTTATATTTACTTTTCTATCATCTTAGATGATGTCGCATAACTAATTAGAATAGTATGCATAGAAAAGAATTTCAAGTCAAGTTTATCTTGATAATTTTATGAAATATAATGGCTAAGCTTAATGAACATTTGTTCATACTTGATGAATTTCGGTTAAGGACAATTTATTGTTCGAAATCAAAATCATGATTCAAATTTATCATTCAAAAATAGACTGGAACAGTGATATGTGTCATTGATGTTATTGAAATGTTTCGAATCGATTTAGAGAAATATAAAACAACTATTGATTCGGATACAAGACAATGGTATCAGTTTTACTGGGAAAGATGTTAAATGTCTAAACCCGTATTACATGTACTTGTACATGTAGCAGAGTAGTTACACATATTGACTTACAAATTAGTGGTACACATATTCTTATGTATATCATATGAAAATCTGTGTGACTCGGGAACCGTATCGGTATGCATACTCATATGCAAACCATTCTTTAACTGTGGTTACGGAACCAGGGTGAGTATCCAAATCGGTACGCAAACTTAAACAGTTATGTGTTCCTGAACTCGGTAGAGTTTCCAAACTGGTACGTAAACCGATTTAGTTCTGTGAACTCCGGAACTGACGACAGTCTTCAGGTTTCCAAACCGGTACGCAAACCTTAAAAGTTATGTGAACTCCGGAACTTAGGTTTGGTGGAAAGTTTACAAACCGGTACGCAAACCTAAAATGTTTTGTGAACTCCGGAACTTGGTTTTGGTTGAAAGTTTCCAAACCGGTATGCGTATTATGACTGAACCGACTCACGAACGACAATGGTATTTGTACCTTATACACCTACTAACCATGCCGATTATATTTTCAAGTGTGTTTAAATTATTTCTATGAGATAATTTGCATTTGATTAATTCTCTAAAAACACTAGACTTATTTGATCACATGTTTGTGACTCAGAGTTAATGTCTTATGTGTTCATGAAATGAAGACTAAGCTTTTAAGTTCAAACCGGCTAGTTTCGGCTAACCATGTTGAACATAGTCTTTGCACACAGTTCGGTTACGGTCTCACCTAACCAGAGTGTATATCTTGCTTATGTAAATCAAATTCAAAGATTCATCTAACGGTGGATATTATTTGCTTGGTTCCAAAGCTATCTTAGCTTAAACCTAAAGCAACCTATGCTTTGAATGTCTATAAAAGGGGAACCTCAAGCAACTGGGATTTTTGAATCCTGACACTACTTTTTGGTGTGTCCTAGTTGTATCTAGAGTCGTCCTCTCCAGAAACCCTTTTAGGGTTTAACGACTACAAAGTATTCATTGGGATTCATGAAGCCAGGTCCAGTTATCTTTCCTTGATAACTCGAGTATCCTGATCTTGATTGTTTGTAGAGCTTGCTCCAACTATCAAGATAGATAGTAATCATCAAATTTCTCTTCGTCTCAAACTTTGTTGATTCCACAAGTTTTATACTTGTGAGTTGAATAATAATCTAGGCTGCACTTCGGGTTGCATAAGTCCGGATTTTGAGGATAGCTAGACTTTGTCAAATTGCTATCGATTTCCATCACCTTGATCTTACGTTTGATTTTGATCAATGTTTCGATCGTAATCAGGAAATCAATTATATAGGTTTAATCTGTGGGAGGCAGATTTGGTTTAAAGTCTTCAATTGAGTTAAAGCAACTCTTAATTGGTGTAACGTCATCTAAGGAAATCAATTGCGCGGAGTGCTGATAGGATTCAAGAGGCGTAAGGAGCACGAATTTACCTTAATCGGTGGGATACCTTTTAGGCTCAACTACATTGCAGTTCGAAGTTAATTGGTAGTAGGCTAGTGTCTTTAGCGGCTTAATACAATTTGGTGTTCAATCTGGACCAGGTCCCGGGGTTTTTCTGCATTTGCGGTTTCCCCGTTAACAAAACTTTTGATGTCTATGTTATTTCTTTTTCCGCATTATACTATTTATCTTTATAATTGAAATATCACAGGTTGTGCGTTGATCAATCATAGTAGAGACATCCGACCTAGTTTGTTGGATACGACTTGATTAATTCTTGGACATTGGTCTTTGGTACTGTCCAAGTTATCTCTTTGTGATTAGGTTCACGGATTTGATTCTGTAAACGTTCTAATCGCAAGAGATAGAGATATAACTCTGAGATATTATTCCTTGATTGGGTTTAACTCTCGGAGTTGTATTGAGTTTGTCCATACAGATTGCCTAAGAAAAAAGTGGTGGTGTATTTTGGTACCCCCACGTTTTCACTAACAGTCCCTCCAAATAATTTGACCCCATTAACCGGTCTTGAGATTACAGCAGAATCATACCATCACTTAACTTCCGTCCATCACAAGAGGGCCAAAAAAAATTGTTTTCTTAATATTCAATTTAAGCCTCAGCGCAGGCCCTTCCGTCTGGACGACCGTAAGTGTCTTCGCCACTTCTACAGTGTCACCAACAGTGGTACCATCGTCAAGGTACCCTTAATATTGATTTTAAAATATTTAAATATCTTAGTTTTTTGTTCCTTGTGTCTAGTGTATGATTTTAGTGCAGGAACAAATCAAGAAATTTTTTGGATATGAAAACCTTCATCTATTTTGGGACTAAAAATAATTAGTCCTTGGGTTATAACCCCCAAGATGTCACCATCTATATACAAAAACTCCAACGAAAAGAATTATCCACAAAAACCCTATTTGATTTAATCTGTCTAAAATATCCTTATGAGTTATGTTACGCCCAACAAACCTAATAAACCCACCCCACCCCAGGTGAAAACCAAACTCCAGATTTAGATTTTTTAAAAAAACTTTTCTCTCTCTTTCACTTCTGGTTTCATCACCACCAATCAGATTTAGATAAAATATAAGAAAGCAAGGACTATAGGGAAAGGATTAATTTCATTATTAGGGAAAATATAATAAAGCAAGTGCAAGTACCCGAAAAAAGGCAAGTGTAAGTATCGGAAAAATGTGAAGGAGAAAGAAGAAGCACGAGTAGGGGCTCCGGTTCTGCACTGGACGGAGCCATCAACAATACTGACGTGGTTAATACATAGGTCCCCTAGTAAAAAATGATTGTTGTCTAGTAAAGCTTATTGCAAAGTACACATATAAAGTCAATATTAGTAATCTTGTAAAAGATGACACTAAGATGCACATCTAAGTCATCCTGATGTCAAGCTTTTCCTATAGAAGGAAGTTGAACATTCAGAGAGAGGCAGAGTATTTTCAGATAATTGTACTATGTACTGTGTATTGGGATCAGTCCTTGTAACCTTTACTATTTTGGGGTTTTACATTTTGACGACTTCACTAGGGACTAATCCTCAATACCAAAACACAACATCATCAAAAGAATGGATCCGCCGCCTATGGGTGTGTTAGGGATAGGGAGTTCTGCACCAGCAATAACACCGGGGAACTCACAAAACCAACAACAAACATTTAACCCTTAGATACACAACCGGAATTTGGAATGCCAATAATAGGGGTTGTAAGGATAAAATAACAAGTCGTGCAACCATAGGAAAATCAATCAAGTTTAATTCTGGAAGCACAAAGACTATTGTTGAAACCAGCACACCATAACGAAATGCTACAGACGCAACAAAGGGAGGAGCAATTAGACCCACTCCATGAGTTACAAAGACAACTATTGGAATCTGTGCAGCAGATGAAATACGCCAGATGCGGCAAGAACTAGCACTTTTCCCAAATACGCCAGACAGCTAGTTAATTACCAATAATTTCGAAAACTAATTACCACTCGGTTCTTGTCTGATTGGAAATATTAGTGGTATAAGGGCAATAACAGTGGGGTGGGAAAATGAGCTAATTTTCCCATTCTCACCCCCACAATGGAATAAGCAAAGGGGTAAAATGATTCCCTCAACTTGAAACGATCGCATGAAACTGAGATGCTTGGCCTAGGGAAAGCCAGGGGTTGGAACCTATAGAGACGAGCATCGTCTCAAGTTAAGCCGACCAACCTTTTCTGAGCCGATAACGGCTAGTTTCATCCAATGGTTCTAATCACATTCCCTCTAAATTCAATCATTTTCAATTATAAAGTCACACCTTCTACCCTCAAAATTTTCTATGATTTCACTTTCAACTCAAATTTTCACTTTCAAACTCTTAGTATTTAAATTAGAAGAAAAAAATTTCCAAAAAAAATGACCATTTCATCACAAATACAAAATACTTCAGCAAAAAATGTTCAACAAAAAACTTGCGATGCAAAATATAGTTTGGATGAGATAAGACTACTTGCATAGCTTATGTAACATTTACTCTTGATCCTATCAATGGTGCTCAGCAACAATATAATACTCTTTGGGAGAATATTCATAAGCTTTTTTGTCAAGAAGCTAGGAATATTAAATTTTTTTGATGATTTTGGGTTGTAAGGTTGTTTTATGCAATCAGCAAAGGTACGTACGAACTTATGGGTAGTTTTGGTGGTGCAAATGGCTAGTCAAATAACAAGCTGTAATACTGAGGTCAAAATGATAGGTAGCAGTTTAAATGGTTTAATTGATTTTTAAAACGTGTTATGTTTGTTGTAATAACTAATTTATAAATATTCAAACTGCAACATCAAAAAACTCGAGAGAAATTGCAAAGAACAATCTTTACGAGTTTCAAGCACGAAGCCTGTTTCGCATCCTCCGAAAGCTAAACATATATGACCCTGATCTGTTGAATGGATATCAAGTACCAAAGGAATCACCTTATGAGATTGCAAATGTTTTGTAGCAACACGGGTCTTCTTATTCTTCACCAGAAACAAACCCAAACCCTCATCCCAACACCGGAGGATCCCCACATGGTAATTCTAATCTTAATGTTAATAAAAATGGGACCGTGTGTCAAAAGACCAAAAATAAACAGAAAGGCACAAGATGTTGCACAATCATCAATTTCAAAATACAACCTTCAAGAATTTTTTGAAACCAAGGAAAAACCAATATTATTAAAATAGTAAAAAGTAAGAAAATGGTTTCAGAATGAAAGGAATCCACCGTAGTAAAAGGTCATCAAGCTGTTGAAAAAAATTTGTTCAATGCGTACATGGGAGGAATACTGGTAATGGACACATCAAAAATGAATGTTACACGACTACGAGTCTAGCAAGATGAATTTGATAAAATTCAAGCACAAAAGGCACGACAACGCCCAGCTAAAAAGACGAGGGTACCCAAAAACACCACAATCTTTTTGTTTCAACCTATAAGTCCTATTACCAAGTGTGATCGTCTATGGACAAAGTCGAGACAATACAAGAACTTCGGTATTCACACTTTGTGTGATTTCTATGGATACAAGATCGAGACAATACGATTACCAAAGTGTGATACTTGATAATAGGTTCGGACTTAACCAAACTCTATAGAATCACTATCAAGTATATCGGAGTTAACGTTTGTGTATTTTACTTTATTATAATAATAATTATAATGCGGAAATCAAAGTAAAAGACACAGCAAGATTTTGTTAACGAGGAAACCGCAAATACAGAAAAACCCCGGGACCTAGTCCAGAATTGAATACTCTCATAATTAAGCCGCTATACAAAATCTACACCAACTTCGTATAGTTGAGACCAAGCAACTACCCCTAGTTCACTTAGTTTCCTCAGTATCCTTGCGCTTCCGACTTCGAAGGTCACGCACTGGTACAATTCCTTTGGATCGTATTCCAAACAGTAAAGGAACAACAAATCTGTTTGGTAACAACTCTTTTGATTCTTTCAAGATAAAGATATCTCAAGTCATACGCTAGGGATCTTCTGTTTAATCTAATAAACTCCTTTGCCTGTTTAGATCAATCTATCCAATAACTACCAAAGCAGTTAAGTTTAGATTCGCAATCAATCAGTATAGATCTCAACGAGAAACTATAAAGTGATGCCGATCTCACGCAACTAATCAATCGAATAAATCCGATTCTAGTTGGATCCTAGCCGATCAAGGTTTGTGCTCACACAAAGATATGATAACTAATAAGAAATCTTCTTCGTCTTCAAACCTTCTTTAATCTTCAATAATAACCTTCACAACACCACTTGAATCTCTTGTGATCAATCACACACAGAACGAAGTCTATTAACAATGGATTATCACAAGATGTCTTTAGATCTAACAACAGTTCTAAAGATCTCATCGATACTTCGATCTAGTTTGAGTGAATTTTATATCAGAGGAGAAGATTCTCAAGAATAAACAAACTAGGTGCAATCAAAGTTTCAACAACCGTTAGTCAATCAAATCAATCGAAAACTAATAACACTGCAATTATCTAGTTTCCCAAAAACGGTACTCATAGAGCTTCTTGATCCCACATAAGTCTTTAAAAGAGCGGTCGTAAGAGATTTCACCTAATTAGGATACTTTCCCTTCCGATTAGACGGCTCCACCAGAAACAACAAGAAATGAAATTTGCCTGGCTCTTAGGATAGTTTGCTAGAAATGCAAACTTAGGTATTTATAAACCAGGGATGTTTGGATATCAAGGAATTTCCAAAATCGAAAATATTCTCAAGATATGCAATGAATGCCAAAATCGGTTTTCCTAATTCCGGTAAATGCTTGTCCGAAATTTCCGAAATCTCTCAATAGAAAATCTCCAATTAGTAAATGCACATTACTAATTTTTATTCTCTAGAGATATGCATTTAATTGCTGGTAATTAAAGCATATAAAATCAAAAACCTTAATTAAAAGATTCTTAATTTATTTCGACACAGGATCTCCTTGAGTACTAAGGAATATCTTTGAACAATAAATGATAAGAGTTATTGTACGTGTTCAAAGTATGTTGACATCTCTTCACTGTAAATCCTTATTCATATTTACATGGATTTACATTCTTGGAATCGGTTATACCACACTTCCAAACAAGCACTACACCATTTCCCCTGATTAGTAACAAAATTTAGCAACTAGTTTTGCAACGGATTCAAGCCGTTGCGAATCGCAACGACAGACTAGTTTTCCTGTGCGAACTTCTTGTGTGCAAATCAAGCCATCTATTTTGGTTTGACTGGTCAAACACGCTTTGAATTGTTTTACGCCCAAAATTTGTACACCCCTTTTTTCACAGAAGCGGGAGTTTTCCCTCTCAGTAGAAGTGTACGACTGCTTCTCATCCACATATCCTTTCCTCTTTCTCTTTCTATTTATAGCCAGACCAGATCTAAAACCAGTTTTAGAAACTCATCAATACTCACCAACTGAAGCTGCGTGTAAGTAGAGGTCATTTATTTCTCGATCTGGTATTTAATTTGTTAGATTGAGATTTAGGTCTAGTTTCATCTTCGTAGTTTTAATGGTATTCCTTTGTTTCATCTTTTCAGTTGGAAGCACAGATTTTCAACACTCTCCTAGCTGTGAGAAATTGAGGTATAATTTCTTCTTTTATCTTGTCTACTGCTTTATCTCATGGTTTTGATTTCAGAAATTTTAGGTTTAAATTAGGGTCTGTTGAATTGTTTATTAGGTTTAGCTTGTTCTGGGATTTGGGTGTTTGATGATTGTTCATTTTATAGATGTGTTGTTGATTTGAATTTTTGATTTCAGTTTTATGCTTGTATTAAATTCAGAAAATCAAAAACAACTTCCTGCAATATGCTAGCTTTAACTAATTTTATAAAAACTTAAACTTTAGTTCCATGTTTTGTGTAACAAAAGAAAAGGAATAAGATTTTTTTTGGAACTTAACCTTCAGTTCTATGTATGAATAACATAACAAGGAGAATAAGTATTTGATAGTTAAGTATGATAAGTACTTGATGTGCCTTCCTAACATAGATATCTACTATAGGAATCGCCAGCGTAGGATAATGAAATACGACAAGACATGGATGAGTTGTGCCCATAAATCTCCTCGTTACATACAAGGTGTAGGGTCATTCTTAGATTTTGCGAATAAATATGGTGGTGGGAATACAGTATTTTCATGCCCTTGTAGACAGTGCAAGAATGGTAAAGGATTGCAGCCGCTTAGTGATATTTCATTACATCTGCTAAGATATGGTATTGATTTGGCGTATACTATGTGGCGTTTTCATGGGGAAAGCTCAGTAGTAGCTGAGAGTGTAGGAGATGTAGCTGAAAATATAATAGGAGATGTAGCTGATGATGTAGGAGTTGTAGCTGAGAGTGTAGGAGATGTAGATGAAAATGTAGGACATGTAGCTGATGTTGTAGGAGTTGCAGCTGATAATGTAGGAGTTGCAGCTGATAATGTAGAAAATGTAGTTGAAAATGTAGGACGTGTAGCTGATGCTGTAGGAGTTGTCGCTGATAATTTAGGAGATGTACAAGGTCTTGATGAGAATAGCGAACTGCACAGTAGGGTTCACATTGATGCTAGAACCAGCCTCAGCAAGAAACGTAAGTCTGTACATTAATGTGCAAGGGAACCTTTGTACGATAAATGTTCATTAGGAAAGACAGCACTGTCTGCGTCTATAAAACTGAATGACATTAAGACCCAGTATGGATTTTCAGATAATGGTGTCACTGTATTATTAGAAATGATGAAGGATTTACTTCCGGGAGAAAATACACTGCCATCTAAGTACCCTGAAATAAAGAAAATAATCCAAGAATTAGGGATGGGTTACATAACTAATGATGCATGCATAAATGATTGCATTTTTATATTGGAAGGATAGAAGTACATTGGTTAGATATCCTGTTTGTCAAGAACATAGGTATAAGAAAGTTTTCAATGAGGAGAGACAACTTACTAAGGTTGCTCAAAAGACGCTACATTTTCCATTGATTCCAAGGCTGCAGAGGTTGTATAGTGTGGAATGGATAGCAAAATCAATGATTTGGCATTCTATAGCTAAATCATGTATTAACATTATGCATCATCCAGTGGATTCTTCTGCTTGGCGATGCGCAGATAGCTTCTCACATGAGTTTGCTAAGGAACCACGTAATGTTACCCTTGGGATATCCACAGATGGGTTCAATCCGAATGGATGTTTTGGGGGCCGTCACAGTTGTTGGACGGTTATTGTACAACCTTACAATCTCGCTCCTTCCAGTGTATGAAGCGAGAGTTCTCAATTTTGTCCATTTATAACATGTCTTGACACTACAGGCTGAGCTTGACAGGATATTATGATTTATAACTTACAGAATATATACTAGTAATCGTGATTTATAACTTACAGAATATTATGCTTGACACTACAGGCTGAGCTTCAGAAGAAACAACAAGAGATCAAGGAGTTGCAAGATGCGGGTACTCTGCCAGAAGGTATAGATGCATTGACTCAAGAATTTGGAATGGATTCTAGGGGACGGGTTCGTGCTGTTGGTCCTGTTTCGCGTACACAGGTTGAGAATTCTGCTCCTGCCGTATATGAACTGAAGTCCAAGGATGTACTTCTTAAGCATAAGGTGGATGAAATAGGCAGTAAGGTGGAGGTTCTGATAGACGGAATTGGAACACTATGTCATGCTGTGAAGGATATTCAAGCTGCAATTCCATCATCTTTTGTTGTGTCGAACAGTTCACATGTTCAGGGGTGTTCATCTGGTCATGGATGTGGTTCACCTGATCACAGTGGTGCTTACTTAAGTTCACCTGCCGACAACATATCTCCAGCTCGATCAGCAACAGCTTCTGGTATGCCGCTGTGTTCATTGCTTAACATCGAGGGTAATGTCATCGCAACTGGGAAACTTTGTACTGGTGATCTAGGAAAAATGAATCACGGCTCGCATGTACCAGCTAATCTTGCGAAGGTGTTGATTGATCGCATTCTCATTCCAACTGAATTGACCATAAAAGCTAACCAGGTGTTGATTGATCGCATTCTCATTCCAACTGAATTGACCATAAAAGCTAACCAGTTTGTGACGACCTTTCAAGATGTTGGAATTGGAGGATTTGTGGTTCATCCAATGATGTGCGCCAAATTTGAATAAAATGGTTGATGTATTTTTTTGGAGATATGTTATGCTTCATGGATATCTCAGCCATCGTCTGTAGCGAACAAAAACGACTAACATAAATGGCTTTTATCTTTTTTTGCTTATGTTTTAACTTTTGTACTTAAGATGAATATGTTGATATGTAAACTCTTATGCAGCTCTGCATATGAAACACTCTTATCTTATGCTAGCTGTTGTGCTTATAGAAGACTCTTATGCAGTTGTGCATAAGTATTTAACTTTACCTGAAAACAACTTTAATATTATGAATCTATTTTGCTTTTAATCCCCTTGTTTCTATTTATATTATGCAAGTACTAGGGCTTAACCCGTGCCGTTACGGCACGGGCATAAAAATATGTCAGGGTGTATCATTTGACTCTTCGCCTAGCGGCATGGGATTTCTTCGCAAGCTGACAATTTTTGTTTTATTTAAAAAAAAAAAAGAGTATATGATCTTGATCTAACCATCTAAAAAATTCAAATATCAGACCTAAACAGTGAGAACTAAATGAGTTTTCGAATTTCTTATGTGATTCCGTGGCTATCAATACTTGAGTTTTTTTATACATACAGACACACACATGTTATCTTTATAAAAACCACCAATTGTCAAAGAAACACGGTTAATGCTATCTTAGAACCCTACCGCTGATGATGTACAGTACCAACCCTGACATTATCAACCAGCTTTATCCGACATTTTACAACATTCTAACTTGGAGTTAGACGTGTTACTATTGTGCCACCCATCCATGCCCAACATGGAATCGACGCTTTGTGATGATCTCTCTCCTTTTACCATTTTTGTCTGCAACAAAAATGCAACTTCAGCAAAAGGGGTAAACTACTCCAAAAGTACATGTTCCCACCACATACTCTGTTGGGCGAGTAATATAACAATTCAGAGATCATCCTTACCCGCTTTGATAGTCTCTTTCGTCTAATGTGAAAAAAGTACAAAGCATAAACACACATGGTCAAACTAATCAGATTAGGGCCTTAACTTTAATTCTTATGACACATTTGCCATCATCAATCTATCATACATTTTTGTGCATGGAACTAATTTATTGATGCCTAAGTCCATGGCTAAAATGTTAATTTTTGGATTACAAACAATTCACCTTCTATACTTTTCCATCCAAATAGGTTGCAACGACAGACACGTACTATCACCAGATTAATTTGAGACACACTCCTCTTACCAGCTTAGTTCTTCACTGCTAATGAAATTGTTTGACCATTGTACAAATTGATAGCTACCGAGTTCACTTCATAATGTCAATCGGCATACATTTTCCCCACTAACTGTTGCGGTGGAAACCAAAACCATAATCTGTACATACCTGCATAAGTACACCGATGTCAAATTTCTTTTTCCAAAATACTACTTGCTATACAACAATTAAGAAAAGCTTAAAAATATCATGTTTACTAACCGTTAGAAGTTTCTTATTATATGATGAGTTTCCTAATTCAGTCTTAGGTTTAAGTTTAGAAGCGGTTTCTATATTCTAGCGGTTTCCTAGTTAGAATGTTTCTTCCTAGTGGAGTTACTTTGCTATATGAATAGTTTGTAGTAAGAGTTGATCTAAGAACACAGATCAATACATATTACATTAATAATATACTGAGCCTTACATTTCAACTCTAACTATGCTATGTTGATAGAGTAATTGATTAGACAATTCAAGTTTCAAGAACATGACCTCAAATAGTAAGATCTGAACTGAAACATTTGTACCAAATGTACTTTTCTGTCTCGATTTAAAAAATCTTCCACAATTTCAGTCATGTTGAATCCTAAAAAAAATGTATTCACATTGAGCAAACCTCAAACTGCCAATATTTTATGACTTTTCTTGAAACCATAAAAATATCTCAAAATAAGTCACACTGCAGAGATGGGTTGTAGTAGGTGATAAAACATGTTCTGCGGTCAATTTAGGCCCATATAAGTCGAACCTTGTTGAACTAACGTAGCCCACTTGGGAATTTCTTCTAACCAAATAGAAAAATACCTGAACTCATGTCTTCGTCTCACTCGAAATGTAACATGTCCTTCCATAGTGACTACATAGATAAAATAAAACATGCTTCAAAAAAAAAAAAAAAAACTTGTATAAGACAATTTGAATAAATAGGGAAAAAATGAAATTCATTACACTTTTTGCTGCACACTCTTGTCCTTGGCAAAACGATAACTTCATCTAATCTCATTCCAAAGTTCATAGAAAAATCTTCTGTAAAATTGCTTTTATAATAAAGAGACAATCAAGATTTTCAACCGCCGGTAGTAATAGAAAAGTTTAGCCGTTTGTTTGAACATAATGAAAACCAAATCTATCTAAATTGGGTGGTTATTAGGCTACAGACTCTACAACTATAGATATTTATTTAGAAAAAGAAGCATAAATGTGTGGAGTCTGTGGTACAAAAAGATTGTAGCTGTTATAACGGCTTGGGAATGGGTCGTGAAGTTATATCAATTCCATGCTTCCAAGACATGGAAACTTTCTTAGAGATGCCAAAATGATAATAAAGCAGTTGAATCCGAATCTACACTATCAGTTGGATCTTTCGGGTGCATCTTACTAAGAACTTCCGTGCAAAGTGGAAGAGCTGGAATAAAAGGGGAAAAATGCAAAAACAACGTAAATAGTTTTTGAATTCCCATTTTATACCAAGTGCTAGCTTATGCTAATCATGTATCGGGCGTCATTCCATATGTATCCCCAATGCAAGGATAAAGATTTGAATAAATGACTGATTATACAAATATGAGCCTTTACAAAGTACATGAAACAAATTAACATTTACTCTTTGTTTGCAGCTGCTCCACAGATTTGGTTCAAAAGCAACTCCAAATTGTTCCTCTCTAACTCCAATACCCTTGATGCCTATACATTTGCAAACACAAAGAATGGATCTTTCAGTTTTTATAGAACATAACTTAAACATATATTACATCAAGCATAGTTCAGGCAGAGTAATATCAGAGAACGTGACAGCAAAAGTTTTATTTTCTATCTTCATATATAGAAGTGAGGGATTTTAATTGAGGTACGTATTGAGGTTTATATGCAAGACCTGTCGAGGATCGAATAAATTGGAGCTTCCAAGTATCGAATCAATTGCAAACATATATGATAAAATCAATTGCAAACATATATGACAAAATCTCACTGAAGCCACAATATATCCCGATCAACACCATGCACAACCTAATTAGGCAAAGTCACATGGTCAAATGAAAACGGAAGTAATATAAACACCATCATCCATAGTATAAAAGATACCTTTTCATTGAGGAGCCTTTCCAAGTATAAATCAATCACTTTTTCCCCTTCAGCAGAAAATTAAAAATCCACTGCAAAAACCAAAAATTATTAAAAAAAGATTCTAAATGTCCAACATGGGTTAACTTGAATTCCTTATTTTCGATCTATCAAACATCTTTTGAAATTAAAATTTCTTTGGGGTTAATTCTTTTTTTTTACCTCTTAAAATCATTCTTCTTTGGTGAGAAGAAAGTATTGGAAACTATCTTGCTCTCCTTGAAAAAAAATCATGCACGTAATCTATAAATCATCTTTGAATTGAAGTTGTATCACCATTATCATTCTGAACATAGATATGTTAATTTTGTTGGGAATGAATATATAAGAACCCTAACAAAGATTGGATTTTCATTTCACCTCTAGTCTCTTTCAATTTCCTTGTATACATTAGCACGATGATGAGGTAAGAGTCTCTTCCAAATGAGACTGTCTGCTTTTGAGGGGCAAACCTGCATAGAAGTATTTTTTTTGTAAAGGACCACAATCATAGATTTATCTATTGGGAGGACAAATCGTAGTTACCCCATGTGCATAATCCCAAATACCTTGATCTTGAAAAAGAGAGGAGATAAATATGGGTCCTTTTTCTCAACTTTCTACGGAGGACATGCATGTTATTTCTGAATAATGAAGATTTTTGAAAAAATAAGAACCTGAAACAATACAAAAATAAAAAGAGTATAAACAAATATGAGAATCAAAAAGAAGAAACAAAGGGTCACGATGTACCTTGATATTCTTGAGTAAGTCTCATTTAGCCATCAATAAGTTAGGGTTTTCTCTTTTTCTTTTGAATTTATGAGAGAGATTCATTTGCAAGGCTTCAATTGGTCTCTCTTTTGTGAATTATAGTTTTTGAATCCCATTCTACTTTCGGATGCTAGAGAGAGAATTGACTGTCTAGTTTTATGTGAAGGTAGCTTTCGTTTCAGTCGATCAAATTCCGTCGTTTTGATTTTGATATGGGAAGACGATATCATCAGTTTCTTTCTCAATTAAAGCGGGCATATTCATGGGAATCACCTCAACTGTAGATTTATCTATTAGGAGAGCAAATCTCTACGCCACACGTGCGAGTAATAGGGTGTGGTATGGAGAACTACAACCATGGATTTATCTTTTTGAGGACAAATCTGGACCACCACTTACACAGGCAAACTTAGCCAAACTGTGTTTTGTACTCTTGATATGTTTGGTTTCTATTCTGTTATATGTGATTGCGCAAGTGACTCCAGTTAAGGAAATTGAAGTACAAGTAGCCATCCGGGGGGATATCAATCCCTAGTAAGTACTTCATCAGTTTATGCTTATCGTTTCAAATTTAAATGGTTGAATATTAATCTTCCGTATACTTTTTTGCGAGGTGTTATGCTTAATGATCACCATTGCTAGGTGAGAAGTGGAATGCAGTGGGTTTGGGATCATCTTGTGCCTCAGTGTGTATGTTTCAATTAATTTGAGCAGGTTAAGTTCTTCTTTAAACCTCTGAAACCTTTTATCTGTCAAAATACATGTTTGTTTGATGTTTATTTATGCTCTCAACTATTCTCATCCAAAACCAAATTCAATTCCTCACTCCCACTTGAATTCTGGTGGATACACAGGTGTTAAAGGTTTCAATTGTGTTGGTTGAATCATCACGGCAACATTTTCGTCTTCAGAATCTCAGTAAGTTTTGATTTCATTACTTATTCCACTTGTGCTAGTTTGATGAATATGATATAAAGACGGTAATTACAAGATTGATACAGGGGATACCACTTAGTAACCTGTTTAATGGTCACACAATCTTGCATATTTATTGTGTACAATTATTATTACTATGAGATTTTCTGGAATGCAAAGCAGGTCATGACTTGGAGTACTATCATGTTGCAAATACATGTCTAGAAAGAATCATAAGCAACTGAATCTATAACTGCTGTTGTTATACAAATTTTTTTCTTTCAGATGAATGTTGCAAATACATGTCTAGAACGAATCATACGCAACTGAATCTATAGTTGCTACTGTTATACATTTTTTTCTTCTTTCAGATGAATGTATGAAATACCATGAATTGCAGAGTACTTATATCTCTTCTAGTACAATGACTGTTATACTGGTGAACTTATATCTCTGTTTTGATGTTGTGACAGAGTACTTTCACTCCGACAAATAAGAAACTCACACACCCTGCTCACAGGTATGTGTTTATACTGAAATTTTGTTTCTTATGGTTTGACTTACCATTCTATAGAAACTTAACAACTTAGGAAATATTTCCACGCTTGCCTTAGTTCTATCTGTGGTTTGTTCAAACTAAACTTAGAACTGAATTTCATAAATGTTTATATGCTTGCCTAAGTTCAAATGGAAAAACTGTTTGTTCAGTACCCACTCAATGTCTCTCCATAATGTGTTGATATGTTTTCAGTATTTTGGCCTGAAATAGGCCTGAATCTGGGTAATTTGGCTTGAAAATGAATGGCAGACGTCTTTCTTGGATACCCAGTTGATGTCTCTCTTAGTAATGTGTATGTGTTATCTATGTTTTGGCCTGGAGTTGGCCTGAAGATTGCCAGAAATTGTTGCAGGGAACTGTTTTGTCTTGGTCAATAGAAATTGACTTGACTTTTTTTTTTCAGTTGCGAAAATTTAGCAACGGCTGAAATCAGATGCTAAATTTAGAACCAGGACAAGAACAAACGGTTCGGCTAAGATAAGCCATTCCAGGTAAAACCGGTACAAAATTCTAGCAACGGCCGGCTGCAGTTGCGATTATTTTTAGCAACGGCTCGAACCGTTGCAAAGTCAGAAAAAAACACACTTTGCTCGTCAGAAAACCGTTCCGAAAAATCTGCAACGGCTTAGCCACCGTTCCGAAAAATCTGCAACACCGTGTTTCGCAACGGCTGGCTGCCGTTGCAAGTCCAGTTTGCAACGGTAAAAAACCGTTACTAATCGGCAAAAATGGTGTAGTGAAGTTTAGAATTGGTTGACCTGTATTCCAAGATACCTATGTAATTGATCAAATATCAAATCACATACATGGGTTCAATCGGTTCTACCAATCACTAGGATCGGTTATACCTTAACATGGAAATACTTGTGATCGGTCACACAAGTTACCATGACCGGTTACATCAGTTACTAGGATCAGTTACCATATTCCCATGGTATTGCTTTTGATCGGTCACACCAGTTACCAGGAGCGGTTACACCAGTTACCAGGACCGGTTACCACTTACAAGGATCGATTACACAATTACTAGGATCGGTCACACCAATTACAAATATCGATCATACCATCTCATGGTGATTACTTAGGATCGGTTACACTAATTAATGAAAACTAGTCATACCAAATCATAAGTCAGGCATTGTGATTAGTTATACCAAGGTTAAGATCAGTTCTACCATCTCACACACATTGGTCATTCAAAGATTTGCAATGAATAGCCGAACCAATAAGCCTAATGATTTCCCTTTCGATTCACAAAACAAGTTCATGAATGTACTTCCTTTAAACAAATGTAAAACATTGTTTCCTAGGATGAAATCTTCACCATAACACATTCACATAATCATAACAGTATGTACAAGATTATGTCGATGTCATATCTACGAAGTTCAAAAGATAAGCGTTATACTTCGTAGTCTAATTCCCTAATACTATGATTATACAAGTATGACCATTAGGGTATCATACAATATGTACAGTATATACAGCTTCGCAGTTATGATATAGCACGACTTGAAAGATACGTTAGGAATGAAACAGTTCAAGTCAATATTACTAACTTCGAGTGGAAGAATGATGTCTTCGTTGTAGTTCGCTACTTTTTCACATTCTTCAGGTCTTCAGAGTAATACTTGTATGTCTCAACATTCATAGACTTTCTAATCTAACCTAAACGAAGTTGACTTTAGTATATAATCACGCGACTTTAGATAAGTTTTGACATACTAAAATATGATAACCAAACTTGACATACCAACGCTTGGTGAGTTCAACCAAGATATGCTCTAACACCAACAGTATTTGACGTTGATCCTGACGTAGATGACTTAGATGCAAATGAAAATGAAAGTAATGTCATTACACTTGTTGCATTATTGAAGTTTGTAGTGTTGGTAGTTTGATGTGAGAGAGCAAAGGACTGAAATGAGTGATTTCGGGTTATGGGACTGATGTTGGTGAAGTGCAGATGATACAAATGGTTTAGACAGTGAAGGCACCGGTGGTTAAATGCTGAATTAGATGAATGTGTAGGATGAATTACGAGGAAAAACTGAAGTATAATAGGCATGAATGTGGCCTGAAATCACCTAGAAATAGGCAGAACTCGGCCAGGATCGAAGCACATCGAGTTAACCCAGCGATTCAGGTGAGCTGACCAGATAACGATGCCGTTAACTAGACTATTAAAGATGATGGCGACTGTTAAAGACCGTTGGTTGACTCAGGTGGCTGGTGACATCGAATTCCGTCCAACTTCTGGCAACCAGTTTTGGACGAAAATTTCCATAGACATATTTTTCATACATGGGCTTGGTGGACAAATGAGACAAAGCTTTGGCATAGAAGGAAGATTTGAAAGCTTGACCTAATTTGGAAGAGTTGTATCCTTTTGGAAATTGGAGAAATATATAAAAAGAAAAAGGGTTATATTTTCTATTATCTTCATCTTCTACTTTTGTTCAAGGATTTAGAAACATGAAAATTTTTCTTTTTCTTCTTGTTATGAACTCCATGAACATGAGCAAGATTTTTATTATTAGTTAACAATCAGTTGGATTTTACAAACATGTTTCTTTGATTTAATGAATTAGTTTTGTCTCATAATTATCGTTCACTTTCTACTATTTATAACGATTGCATGATTGACGTATTGCAATATGATTGAATGTTTGTTTAGTTAAGTCTAGAATTAATTGAACTCACATCCATACCTATATCTAATTTAGGGTTTATCATCGAGCAATATTCCTTGAATACAAGTAGCATGATGTGATTACTGAATTTTAGTGATACTTTTTTGTAATCATATGTCGAACTTAATTGTTCTTTGTTCCTATTATTTGCGCAATGTATTTCAATTGCATTGATTAGCCAAAGGCGGCGACAACTACTTTTCGAACGGTCACCGAAACGGATATTTTTTCCACCCTAATATATACTACTCAATTTCATCCTCCAAAATCACAACACTCTTTCATCCAATAGATTTTCTCTTAATTAATTTCTCTCAGTTTCAATCATATTTAATTTTCAACCATGAATCCTGATTTTGGTTCTCTGATGAAGATATGGAAATGGATGAACCCTTCTATGAAGAAAAGCAAGAAATGTGAGCAGAGATTTTGCGTTAAACGGATGAAAACACAATTGAGGATAGACGACGGTGAAATATTATGTTGCAATTACATTCATGGATGACACTAAAGCCTTTAGATCCACACAAAATTATGACCAGAAGATAGACGTGGCGAGATCCACATTTTTTCCACGACAAGATGATGCATGATTATTTTAATCCTGGATTTGTGTATTCCTTCAGTGTCGATTTCGCATGGGTGCACAACTTGACTCAAAGGATTATTGTTGAGCTTTGTCAGGTACAACCTTTATTTAATTATTAGTATGATGCATGACATGTACGAGGCTTTAGTCCTAAACAAATGGTCACTGCATCTCTCTAAATATTATGTTATGGGGTATCGTCGGATTCCATATATGAGTACATCCTTATGGGGGAAAAAAACGTATTTAGGTATCTTAAAATGTTTTGTGAAACGATGGTCGAGCATTTTGGTCCAACTTTCTTACAAAAACCTATTATGTTATGGGGTACAGCGGATTCCACAAATGAGTACATCTGTATTGTCAAAACAACCGCATATTTAGGTATCTCAATTTTTTGTGTGAAACAATAGTCATGCATTTTGGTTTAATGTTCTTACGAAAACCTACTCAGATATATGTTGATAGAATCACTGCCGAAAACACATATAGGAGTTTCCCAAGAATGCTATGTAATTTAGATTACATGCGCTGGGAGTGGGAAGCATATCCGGTTGAATGAGAATTTCACTATTCAAAACAAACTGTAATATTGAAAGCTTCGACTACTTATGATAGTTGAATTTGGCATGTTTTTTTTGGACACCCGGGTTCACAAAATGATATCAATGTTTTGTATAAATCACCATTTTTTGAAGATCTTAAACATGGGATGGCGACACACAGTAATTTAACCATCAATTGGCATGACTATACTTAGGGGTATTATCTGGCAGATGGTCAACTTTGGTTCAAGCCTATAGTCAGATAGGCTTTGGACTAATGACTTCGAAGGATATGAAGTATTTTAATACCCAACCAATTGCTCTGAGAAAGGATGTTAAATGCGATTTTGGAATTTTGGAAATAAGTTCTCCATCGTTTGTGGGCAGTGTTGCTTTTTTGATCTTCAAGAATATACAAAATTATGCTTAACTTGCATAATTCTGCATAACATGGTCATTGACCAAACCAGACATGACCACAAATGGATTACTTACCCACATGAATAATTGAGGCCCAGCCTTGTAGTTCGCCATGCTGTCATGCAAGTGAAATATAGACTTGCCACTAACAGAATTCAAAACAGGGGCCTCTATGGTCAGCTAAAGGGAAGATTTAACTGCGCACCTTTGGACTAGAAGAAGAGCTACGTGCGGTTGTCAAAACTCAACCAGTTAGAGATTGTTTTTATTTTAAGATATATATAGTGAGACTATTTAAATTAAGTGATAAGTTAAAAGTTGATACATTTACTTTTGCATAAGGATTACACTAAAAGCAAGTTGAACTAAACCATTACATTATAAAGTTAACTACTACGTTTAGTTTTCAAATTTAAATAAAAGTTACCTAATATACCATTACATTAATAAAGACGGTATTCATCTTCATCTTCTTCCGAGGCATCGGCATCGTCATCCTCATTCTCATACTGGCCGGCTTGTGAGATTTATTGTTCATTCAGTTGTTGTTCTGCCTTATCAACTTCCTGCTCTCATTACCTGAGTTGTGGTGAATTCATTACTGAAGTGTTAATGGAGAGTAGTTTGTTCCTATTAAAATCCTCATAATGTTGTTCTCACGAAAGATGATTTTTTAAAGGTTGCCTTAACGCCATGCCCCGAACTGCTCTTCTATCTTGTTCTACCTGACGCTCGATTTCCTTGTGCTCAGAATAGTTGAACTCGGTTGAACCTTCTTCTGTTGCTCTTTGGGTTGCGTCTCTACCTGCTTTTTCGGTCTTCCGGACTCCTTCCCTTCTTCTTTTGACATTGGTATTAACATCCAGATTGGTGTTGTGTTGTTCCTGGCTACTTGGATACCCAGCATGTGGAGATGCATTTCCTTTCAGTGAGGAAACAGATGCACCATTCTAAAAATCCTGTGAAATTGGTGAAAAGACGAGGATACCCAAATATACCTCAATCTAAAACTTTTCCACCTATAAGTCCTCTTACCGAAAGTGATTGTCTATGGACTGAGTCGAGACAATACAACGAATCGGTATTCACACTTTGTGTGATCGTCTATGGATACGAGATCGAGACAATACAATAATCAAAGTGTGATTACTTGATAATAGGTTCGGACTTAACCAAACTCTATAGGATCACTATCAAGTAATACGGAGTTAACGTTTGTGTAATTTACTTTAAATTATAATAACAACAATTATAATTGCGTAAAACAAAAGTAAATGACACAGCAAGATTTTGTTAACGAGGAAACCGCAAATGCAAAAAAAACCCGGGACTAGTCCAGAATTAATCCGCTATACAAAATCATACCAACTTCGTATAGTCGAGACCAAGCAACTAAACTTATAGTTCACCTAGTTTCTTCAGTATCCTTGCGCTTAAGACATTCAATAAATGCACGCACTGGAACAATTCCTTTTGTTCGTATTCCAAACAGCAAAGGAACAACAAATCTATTCGGTAACAACTCTATCAATCTCAGTGATATGAGTTAGACAAAGGTCGCTCTGTTTAATCAAATAAATTCCTTTGTCGGGTTTAGATCAATCTTAATTAAGAACTACCAAAGTAATTGAGATTAGATTTTGCAATCAATAATAGGATCTACCAAGATACTAAATACTGATGCCGATCTACGCAACTAATCAATCAAATCTATCAAAGATAAACCGATTATAGTTGGATCCCAGCTGATCAATTTTTGTGCACACCAAAGATTATGAAACCCAATAAGAAATCTTCTTCGTCTTATAATCTTCTTAAATCTTCAATAAACACCTGCACACAACAAATTGAATCTCTTGTGATCAATCACGCACAGAACGGAGTCTGCTAACAATAGATTATCACAAGATGTCTTTAGATCTACAAACAGTTCTAAAGATCTCGTCGACACTTTGATCTAGTTTGAGTGAATCTTATATCAGAAGAGAAGATTCTCAAGAATAAACAAACTAGGTGCAATCAAAGTTCAACAACCGTTAGTCAATCAAATCAAATCGAAAACTAATAACACTTCAATTATCTAGTTTCCCACCAACGGTACTCGTAGAGCTTCTTTATCCCAAAGAAGTCTTTAAACGAGCGGTCATAAGAGATTTCGCCTAATTAGGGTACTTTCCTCTCCGAATAGACGGCTCCACCAGTAACAACACGACAAGGTAGTTTTGTTGGCTCTTAGGATGGTTTGCTCGAAATGCAAACTTGGGTATTTATAGACCAAGGAAGTTTGGACACCAAGGAATTTCCAAAACCGAAATATTCTTAAGATATGCGATATATTTCAAAATCGGTTTTAATAATTCCTAGAAATGCTCTGTCAAAAAATAACTGAAATCCTATTAGAAAATCTCCAATTAGTAAATGCACATTACCAATTTTTATTCTCTAGAGATATGCATTTTAATTGCTGGTAATTAAAAGAATATATAATTTACAACCTTAATTAAAAGATTCTCAACTTATTTCGGTCCGGGATCTCCTTTAGTTATTAAGGAATATCTTTGAACAATAAAAGATAAGAGTTACTGAACACGTTCAAAGTGTGTCGACATCTTATTTCTTTGTAAATCCTTTTTCATATTTACAATCTTTGAACCGATTATACCACACTTCCAAACAAGTTTAGATTGGTTCATCTGATTTCCAAGAACTATGTAATTGATCAAATATCAATACAGTAATCATGGGTTTACGGTTCTACCAAACACAAGGATCGGTTCTACCTTAATATGGTTACTGGGACCGGTAACATCAGTTACCAGGATCGGTTACATCAATTACCAGGACCGGTTACCATATTCTCATGGTATTACTTGTGATCGGTCACACCAGTTACTAGGATCGGTTACACCAATTACCAGGACCGGTTACACCAATTACAAGGATCGATTACACACTCCTTTGTGATCGGTCACACCAATTACTAGGATCAGTTACACCAATTACTAGGATCGGTCACACCAATTACAAATATCGATCATACCATCTTAGGTGATTACTTAGGATCGGTTACACTAATAAAAGTCATACCAATACATAAGTAAGGCATTGTGACTAGTTTTACCAAGATACATAACAAGTTATGATCGGTT
>JAJJMB010007708.1:8898413-9071275 GCA_023531105.1 Papaver atlanticum
ATGTCGATGTCTTATATACGAAGTTCAAAAGATAAGCGTTATACTTCGTATTCTAATTCCTTAATACTATGTCTACTAGAGTATAATCATTCACAGCTTCGCAGTTATGTTTTCAATATAGCACGACTTTAAAGATACGTTGGGAATGAAACAGTTCAAGTCAAAATATTACTAACCTCAAGAGGAAGGATGATGTCGTCGATGTAGCTCTTTACTTCTTCACATTCTTCAAGTCTTCAAGTAATACTTGTATGTCTCATTATCCTAATCTTTCTAGCCTAAACTATACAAAGTTGTCTCTAGTACATAATCAAGCGACTCTTAAATTTAGTTTTGATTCACTAAAATATGACAACCAAACTTGACATACCAACGCTTGGTGGGTTCAACCGAGCTATGCTCTAACAATTGGACCATATGGTGATCTTGCTGGCACTTGATTACCTTCCAACACGTATGGATTAAATTCGTTAAGTACCCTCAGAATGTTGAAACAACTTTCATATTGGAAACCATCTTTGTGGGATCTTTGTCACTCTTCTCGGCATATTAGTTCCACATCTGGTTCACCTTCACCGCTTTTCTTGCATCGAAACATTTGCATGATCAAGCTACGTATTCACAAATATCTTTGCTAATTGCATGAAAACGATGAGACAACCCTTCGGGATCACGAGAATTTATGTTACCGGTTTCTTCACGAATTTTTTCAAAAATCTTTTGATAAAACATATTCCCTTGTTGATGGCAACCATTGATTTGATCTATTGTAAAGAATACATAATTCCTACAAATTGATTCATCTTCATCCATCATGAGCTTGACACTACGAACTCTAGTGGATCTTTGTTGTGATTGTTGCGAGGGGGTTGCCATGCTTGTTATAAAAAGAGATTTTTATAAATTTTCTGATAGATTGAGATGGCATGAGTAAGCGTGCTTGAAATGAAGGGAAAATGAGTATTGAGATGGTATGAAATTAAGAGATTTAGAGGTGTAGAAGGTGTGAATTTGGAATTGAAATGAGCTGAATTTATAGGGAAAAGAATTAGAGGAGTTGGATGATCAATTCGGATTTTCATTGGCGGCCTGATGAGGGTCGCACGAGTTTAATTGAACCGCCAGCAGATTATGTAGGGACGCGCTGCTAAAGTTACTCTGCTAGCGGCTGTTAAAAAACCGCACGTCTTTGGAAGAAACACGCGGCACTTGATGGTGTGCAATGGGCCTATCAATAAATTTTACCCATTTACCTATTCATTTTTCAGGTTTGGTTAGTCCACAGTGGAATGAAAATGGTCAAATCTCATCCCCATAGGGTGGTTAAAAAAAAACGAGAACAACCATAAATCAACCAAACAGGTTTCAGAGTAAAACCTTCTCTCTGGAAAACAATGGCGATTAGGGTTTTAGTTAGAAGATCTCTTTCCCTCTCCACTTCATCATCGTCATCTCCTTCATTTCTACTTTGTAACCGAGTATCTCACTCTATACTCGAGAAATTAAATGAGAAAATTCTTCCAGAGCCAAGGAAAATCCCAGTTAGGTTTAAAACAAGTGGTTCAGGAGGGTATTCTCAATTAAATGATCCATCTCCAAATTGGAGTAACAGACCACCTAAAGAAACAATACTTCTTGATGGTTGTGATTATGAACATTGGCTTATTGTTTTAGAGTTTCCTAAAGACCCTAGACCTTCTGAAGATGAGATGATTTCTGCTTATGTCAAAACCCTAGCTTCAGTTTTGGGCAGGTTTGATTAATTGTGAATTTTGTTTCACTTTATTTTTTCTTCGACCAATTTTGACTTCTGTTAACTTTGGTTTTGAATTTGTGGTGATTCAGTGAAGAAGAGGCAAAGAAGAAGATTTACTCAGTTTGTACTTCAACTTATGATGGTTTTGGTGCGTTAATCTCTCAAGAACTATCTGAGAAAGTAAAAGGTACGTACAAATGGTCTGCACAAGGACTTGAAGTATTGACTTCCAGTATGAGAGTTGGCTCTTTCTTAAATGGTTATTAAGAATAGTTTTTTATTCTACTTGGTTGTTACACCTCTGTATGGTTTTATTTGAACACAGAACAACCAGGAGTCCTTTGGGTGTTGCCTGACTCGTATCTTGATGTTCCAAACAAGGATTATGGAGGTAGTCATAACAAAAGAAATGATTTTCTAACTGTTCATCAGTTTATCGATTTTAGTATAAACATATCTATCTTTATAATTTGTTTAAGCAATATTATCTTTGTTTTTTTGTACTTGTTAGGAGATTTATTTGTAGATGGAAAAGTAATTCACAGACCTCAGTTCAATTATAGTAATAGCCAGCAAAGTAGGCAGAGACCACGCCAAAGGTATGATAGCCGCCGACAAGCAATGCAGGTTGCTAGGAATGAACATGCGCAAAGAGGACCTGTTCCTGCTGCTTCTCGTCCATTGGGTGGGCAAGATTCATTTCAGAATGGAGGGAGCGATCCATCTAATAATCCAGGACAATTTAGCCAGGGAAGGGGGCCATACTAGTTTACGAAGAGCTTAGAGGAAGTTAGATAAGGTGTGTAGAACTTCCGGTTTCCAATTTATTTATTTTATTAGAGATTGGTCTCTGTTGGCAATGACATAAAGACGATGTAGTTATCAAAGTGCATAATTAAATGTTTATCATGTTCTGCTATACAAGTATTGTTGCGGAAACTAGAAAGACCAGGTTCTAGTTCTTTTGTTTGTTCTTCTCCATAGAACATCTTCTAATTTTGCTTTCTTGATATCTATTACATTGACATTGCATATGAACTTAGACATCGTTACTGTCTAGTTGAGTATGTAGCTGTGTATATTTATTCTCGCATTTAGCAACCGTTACAAACCATTTTGAGACGTGTACGCTGATAAAATATCTATGGTGGGTTGTGAAAACCACTATAAAGGTTGTTTTAGCATTCTGAAGCTAATGCAACATTAGCCATTTGTAATGGCCGTGGTTGGGGACGTAAGATTTCGAGTCAATTGCAGATTCTGAGTTGATTATACCTGTAGTTCAGGTTGTGAGGTAGATTTTGGTTCAAGTGATATTTTATAAATCACCAACCACATTGGATCATCATGTAACATTTAGTCCCATGGCAGATTTCAAATCAAGTCATGTAGCAAATTTTTGGATCTGTTGCTTAGCTTGAGTTAGGGACTAACAGTGCAGATATTGGATCACAACAACAAAAATTTGTTGGATTGCAATTCAACTGTTGGGGTCATGGATGGATTCACAGGAAAATTTAGAGTTACAAGTTGCATATTTTAAGTTAAAACGCAGTTTTTAGCCCATGAAACAAATTTCATTGCTAACATTTTGAGTCATGGCTGTATTTTTTTTTTTAAAGTGGCTAAAGGATACTAATCGGTCTCCAAGTAAGATTAGTCGGATCACCTCATAAAAGGCCAGCAGGAGATTTTACACCAACTTCAATTTCAGAAGTACACACTATCATGTCTGCCACTGCCACGCTATTGCCATCCGTGAAGTGTTGTCGGGTTTATCTTTTTTTCCCCACAGAAGGACGTTTCTGTGATCTCTGAACTCTCAACGGTGGGAAGAATCCACGTAAACATACCATGGAGACTCCTCATTAAATGGATTTTTGTCATCCATACCATGAAAGAGGGCAACAAGATTACTATATAAATTTAATCCTCGCACATAAATAATGGTATTATTGTCTTCCTACAAATTTTTTCTTCGGAAAGCTAAGTTCTCCTATACTTTTCTATACCGATACTGGATATATATATATATATACAGAATGTGATTAGTCATCATTGTATTAAAAGGAAGACTCCCTATATTTTTCCTACTAAGTTCTAACAGATTAACTACTTAATATATACCCTTCTGGTAAGGGCCCTATACCAAAAATAAAATAAAAAATTACTACCTGATACACAAGCTAAGACCATAATTACAAACAACATTATGCGCCTATGCATAATTTTCTTAATGTGACAACAAATGGCCAGCCCCCTGCAGATACCATAATGCCCCTTCTGAAGCGTGCTCCATTGCAGATTTCTTCTTCGCTCGTGGTTCGCTGAAGCACTCTAAAGTTGTGCCTGAGGCACCCTCTATATCTACAGTGACCTTGTAAGTGAACCTGCACAAAAAAATAAGTGAGGGCTCAGTGCTTTCATGCACAAAATCAAGATGCATTATTGAAGCAAGCTTATGCGCGGACTCATAACAAGTCATAGGAAAACGACAAATAATCTTGTCAACTTTGTAAATCAACATTTTGAAAGAGTACACTGGGCACCATATCGTTGGACAGGGAACTTTTGAATCTCCAATATGCAAGTGAAGTGAGAAATAAAGCTGGGAGGATTCAGGTCGACCTCTGTTTATGTGGTTATTAAAGCTCCAGATCAAAACAACTAGCGATGACTATTCACCAAGGAAAAAAGCTACATACTGCTGTTAATTACTAGATTTTGAACCAAGAACTTACATCTTCAGGTGGGACGGGCCTTCTTCGCTGCAGCACTCAAAAGATGGAGGATTCCAATAATTGGACGCACATGCCTCGTACAGACGAGATTTCGCTGATCCTTTGGAAGAGATCAATATAGCTGCAAGTAATGATACAGAGTAAGAGGACTGTAAGATCAGATATTGTTTGTGTAATGTCTTCCTTTTCGTGAACAACTATAATTTTCAACACAGTACCTGTGCCATTGGCTAAAGCTTTGTCACAGCTGCCATCTTTATGATTCTCAGTTTGCCTCCTTTTCTTTGTTACGATAGGAGATGCTGGCAAGTTTTGGTAGGAGGTACTAGTGGTAGGCCCTTCATTGATAGCCTTACTGATGTTATCGTCATCTGCAGATGATGACACACAGAGTCTTTCAAAATTTTCAAGTAGATCAGAATCTGTAGTGACACCTTGGGTGGGAGTTTCATTGTATCCCATAAGCTTTGCCTCTTGTTTGATACTTGACTTCAAAATTTCTTCCAGTGTTTTATTTTTAGGTTTATAACCTTGTGCCTGCATAACAGAATAAATTGGCATCAGTCACAAAACAATATCTGTGTTATATTGAATAACCAGCACGGCAATCAACAAATGTTGTACTGCTTGGAAGAGGCGGGAAAAATGTAAGTGTAACCAAAGGCAACAAAAAGGAAAAAATCATTTTTCTGGAAACGGTATCTATAAGTTTATGCACAATAAACAGAAAACAAATAACAGGTAGGATGAAAGGAAGCTGAAGTAGAGATCCTTACTTGCAATTTTGAGAATATCACTTTTGCCGCTGATCTCATAGCAGCCTTTTTGCTGATGTTTTTTGCGGAACTAGTTAAATGAACATCTTTCCCTCTCACACTTTTCCCTCTCAGTTCAGCTTGGACTAAGTAAATGCCACCTTTTTTTAAATTTGGAAACTGCACTTCCCACTTGAGTGATTGGCAAAGTTCCTGAAGCTCTCTAACAGGATTAAGCTGCAGCCCCGAGAAGCTAATAATGGGGTCAAAGAAGGAGAGCATAATATTCCAGATGAAGTTAAGGTTAAATCCGGTGTCAAGAAGCATGGCTCCAACACAAGATTCAACTAGGTCACCAAGAGCCTGAACCAGTAAAAAGCACAGTTATATCTTCTAATTCAAAATTTATAACTCTAGATAGCTCAATAGAAGATTTTAAATATTGCATACTTACACAATTCAATGGCTGTATGGGTTTCTATTTAATAGAAGCAAGAAAAGACTCGAACACCTAATACTACAAGGCAGTAATATCCTATATGCAAATCCATTTTTGGAGATCAATTAGTTGACCATTTTATTAAATAAACGAGGCACCATGCCAAGCTTAAGCCAACTATCAATAAATTTTACTTACAACCTAAGAGTTAGGGATGCCAAACCGCACATGTTCTGTAAATTCAACCAAACAAAAGGCTCCATACGTTTCTAGGGGCGCATAAAATAAAAAATACATATCGAGAAGAAAGCATTTTGATTTCCTAAATTGCAGGTCAGTGTACCTTCATACTACCTATCAAAAGTGGTACTCTGCATGTAAATGCCTCTCAAATTGTTTCTACCCATGGAGCCATAAGTTAATCATCTTATTGGTGTTTGACAAAGACTTAGAAAAATACATGTAAATGACGAGTGCTTTTATTACTCCAATAGCTTAAAAGAAAACCGTAAGGTTGGAAAAACTAAGGACTGAAAGCTGTAAAGAACCTTCTCCACCGCCAGTACATGCATGTAAGTTGTTAAATGAATAATTCAAGAAGAGGCATTGCGATATAATAGTCAAGTGCCTTACTTCAAGCTTACAGTGGATATTTCTACTGACGGTAGAAATTAAGAGACATCGATTATACCAGTTATCTTAGACTAGTATAATAATGATGGCACTTAATAGCACCAAAATATTGTCTAATTTGAAATTAGTACCTTTGGACATGTTGGCTCCTGTAGATGGCAGTCCTTCTTTGAAGCAGATGTCTGGACATAATTTGCATACTCTCTGATTGCTGAAGAGAGGCTATCAGAATCACAGATGAGATGCTTATAGAACGAACGACGTACTGCTATTCTGGCGAAGGAATTATTATTCACAGTAACTGATCTTAAGTCAGTTAACTGTCCAGGCTTTAGTTTTGGGTACACTGAATACAGATATGATGTTATTAAGTAATCCAAGACGGCATCTCCAAGAAACTCCAGCCTCTGGTGCAAAGTTGCAAGAAATGTTACAAAAACAGTCTTCATGTTCATGACATGAAAGGAAAAAAAACTCCTTCCCTGACTCATGTAAGATGAAATGCATATGCACATTGTTGTGGGCATTAAAGGTGGAAGGTTTATGTTTGTGATTCTGAAATTGATTGTTAAGCTATGGAAATTAACAGCGATGCATAAGAATATTAAGCTTTTGTACCTGGTAGCATCCACCTGAATGTTTGTTGTAGGAAGGATGCACAAATGCCTGGAGAAGTAAACCCTTATGCAGAAACTTGTATCCTAACAAACTTTCTAGGACATCAGTGTCTACTACCTCACCAAGTGACATGTAGCTCTTGCTTGCACTGCACACTCTAGTAACTTCAAAAGCATCAAATTCAACTTTTATGCCAACCCACTTTAGAAATGCAGTTGCAGCTTTAAATCCACTATCAACAATGAAGGCTCCAACCAGGGATTCCACCACATCTGCGATAGTCTTCTTATGTAACCAGTGGTGCCCCTTGCTGCATCGAATATGAACAGTAACTGTTTCACCTTCCATGGACTCCGATTCTTGACGAGGATGAATAGTGTCTTTTGTACTCTCATCGCACATCACTTTACAAGGACGCCCAAAAGCAATAAACTGGCAAGGATCAAACATTTGATCACGTATATACACCTGAAATTCATACACAAACAGCCTGAATTTTATTGCAATCAATAATATTTAATGCTCCACCCTTCTCCCAGTGCTGACCCCAGTTTGGCCACTATACACATTGTACAATATTTTGTTCAGTATACCCAAATAAGCAACAACAGAGGAAAAGTTAAGAACCTCAGCTACATCTCTGCTTTATGATATGTAGAATTGTTACAAGCACGACTGCCCCCTAATCAAACCTATGGGCTTGGTAGATACCAACCTTACACATGGGTCCAACATATGAGGTGATACATGTAGGCATAACTTTTAAAGCTGCTAACATGGTTTAAATTATAAGAGGTAAGGGTATGTTTTGTTTGGCTTATGTTCTTCTACAATAGCTTCAACTTCAATACCAAGAGTAAGTGCAGATGTACTTACCGACCAAGCTAATATGTGTCAAGAGGCTATAAAGTATCACTACCTCTTAAAAATAGAATGTTCACTGCTTGTCTTCTTTTTTTGAACCCTTTTTTTTTTGTACTGAATACCCCTATATTATATCAAAACGGAACCTTAACGTATTTGGCCACTTAGTATCTTCAATGTTTCACCACTCACCACTAAAATCCCTTTCAATTAAATTAATATGTGATCACTCTCTATCACTGCTAGGAAGCAACTATTAAAATGCTAAAAAATTTGAAGCTTGGTAGTTACGAGGAAAAAAGTCTACAATAATAAGCTCCCCAGTCCTCTAAGCTCTCAAGTTTTTTTCCTCCCTTCTGAATCATAACAAACTGCAGTACAATGTAAAAAAAACAGTGAACTTTGCTTAAATAATAGAAGATGTGAATGACCATGGCTTCTGATTTCCAGTACATAAAAAGTGCCTGATCATAGGTTATGTTCAAGTATGATCTTGACTTACTGCAAAAGAGGCTTAGCCAAGCGCTGAAACATCACCTTTTGCCTTTATGTTTTATCACATTGTCTATATTAGGACATTCTACTCTTGAGTGATACTATGTTTGGCTTATGATGGATATTTTTATAGCTACTGTTCTCTGCTAAGAATAATAATGCTTACGAAATACTGGACTGTATGGAATACTAGTATAAGGTTTGGATAACACAAGATGAGATTTAGAAGTTACCTGTAAATTTTTTCTGATTGCTAGATTGTATAAATTGGAATTATTCACAATACATGAACGCTTTCGTGTTAGCAGTCCCTCATCAAGAGTGTCATACAAAAGAAAAAGATGCCTGCCAACTGCATACTTGAGAAACGCATCACCAAGAATTTCAAGCCTTTCCAATGAAAACCGCTCAGCACACTTTTCTGTAGTGAGTGCCTCTAGTACCTGCAGTAAAATTTGCTCACTGTCAAAATATTAAAGTGTTTTAATTTGTCATATATACCTAAAGAGTAGCACCTCATACAATTTCCAGAAATGGTGCTTATGGTACTTGTGTGATTTTTTAACACAGATGTGTTTACAAAACTGATAAAGCATGTGCATTGTTGTAGAGGTATCTTACACGATGAGCAGTAACCTCAGACCCTTCAGGAAATGAAGCAGAAAATATTTCTTTTAACTCAATTGCCACAAGCAAGTTTTCCAGCCGTAGCATTAACGAAGGTAGTAACGACATGGAGCTTCCCATTTCCTTAGTGAAGCCCATTATTTTTAGCACACACAGCTCTGCAGGCAATTCAACGAAGTGCTCCTCCAGTTCACGTGTCTCCGCATTGACAGCTTAAATAAATACGAATTACATTAGTTTTTCTTTAGTTTATTGTTTCCTTGAACAAAAACGATCACAGTAGTTATTAAAACATGTCCAGCGAAGGACTTGATGATCTCCACTCAGAAATCACGAGTTGATTAATCCAGTTTGCGATTTAATCCCTCTATAGACACAAAAGGATCTTATTCTTATAGTTCTTTTCACACAAACCATCAACAAAAAATTAGTTTAGCAATGATTTATTTTTACAGTGTTCCAAGTATGAATTTACTAATACTAAAACTCCACAAGGGAAGCTTTATTGAAAGAAAGGAAAATTAAAACAAGAGCAGGAGGGGGAGGGCGGCGATGTAGAGCATTAACCACTGGACTTAACATATTTAGTTAGAGACCAGCAAGTATGTCCACTTGACCTGGAATTGGCTCTCTTTCAATCTAGTTCAACAATGTTGCAATAATAGATTTCAGTTTTTCACCAAAACATATTATCTTGAAAATCCCCTATGGAATGAAAATTTACACACCTATACACATATTGATTTAGATAATTTTGTCACTCGTATTTTATTTCCACTTGACCACCTCCAATTGTGGTAAATAGATCTCACCTCTTCGGTATTTGCATGTATATATAACTGGACGAAGCACTGCCATTCTTATACTTTTTTTTCTTAAAGAAAAGGAAAAAAAAAACATGAAGGAGATATAAAATTAGCTACTCACAACAGACCACTTATGGGTGTCTTTGTAATAATCAATTGTACAGATAGATACCTTTACTTTGTTGTACTCGATTGCACAACAGGTTCCGTAAGGAAAATAGTTGTTTTGCCTTCAGAAGAGGTTGTTTGGGGTGTAAAAGATGAATACCAAACCTAAGATGCATAAAAAATGAACTGTCAGATGTCACTAACTAATAAAGAAACTCAATTATCATTTACAAGAGAAAGTGACAGTTAGAATTAATCCCTTCCATATCTGAGGCTCTGCCACATTTCCTATTATTAAAAATCCATACACTATATCTACTGATCCACTAAAGCAATCACTAGGTTCTCTTAATGCATCTTAAACCTCTATGTTCCAATTCATCCATCATTCAGTTTCACTACAACATTGTAAACTCAGTATAATCGTTCTTCGCTTTCCCCTTAGTGTCTTGTCTTTTTAAAATTGAAATATTTAACTTGTGCGCTATTAATTCTAATCCAGTAAACTGAGACTAAAGAAAAATAAAATAAAGCCCTCCTTGAGTTCTGCAGTCATTTATAGTGGGCCATATCTCCATCATGAAGTTCGATTTTTTCTGGGTTGATCATACACATTGTTTAGGTCATCACATGAAGCCTGGTTGGTTCTCTTTGCATTTTGATATGCTACAAAACAGCACAAAGTCTCTAATTAACTACTGAAACTAAAAAAGAAAACTTACTTCAATCAAACACGAGAGGGCACAATATACACAATCAAAAACAGCGTTTGCATCATTCCACCATCTTGTCTGACATTTTTTTCCTTATCCTCTTATATACTCAGTTCAAGTTCATTAACATGATCAACAAAACAAAATGCACATGATACTCATGGAATTACATCCTCATTGATTCCTTTAAATTTAAAGTTTAATCTATTCATAAAACATTGGAATCTCCTACCCCAGTCAAGCTCCTATCAATTATTGAGCGCAAGCTTGAGACTACTCGAGTGAATTCAATCTCTATGATGCAATATTTGTTACCTTAGCCTAGATATTTTTTATTTATTAATATATGCCTAGTGTCTCTTACAATTTATTATTTTGTGTGAGTAATGAACAACATCGAACATTTTCTTCATAAAATGTCTTAACAATCACATACAACAGTCACTTTATATATGTACAGCAAAAAGGATAAAGAATTTGTATCCGCTAGTGGTTTTAGCATGTAGCTCACCTTGATAAATGTAAAGAAGTCAGTAATCTATATATCAAAACAGAACCTGTTGTCATGCATAGTCTAATAACTTTCCATCTAACCATGGTATGGATCAATGTCTCGGAATGTGTCTAAATAGTACACCACCAACTACTGAGTGTACTGATGTAAAGTAGTATCATATCTCATAATAAGAAAGCAGCTAAGTGCAAAATTACTCACTTTTCAATGTAGTACTCTGTGTAGCTTGAATGATGTTCACTCGTAAATGGACTCTCTGCATCTATTCCGTGAAGAATGTCATCAACGAAGAAAAATAGCATGTTGTGCGGAGTGAACACCAAACTATTCAAGAAATCGCTTCTACTCACAGAACCATTAGCAAATTCCAAACACTCACAAGGCGGAACAGGGGTTACAAGACTGTCACAAGAAACTTTTGGACTTCTGAAGACTGCTGAAGATAAGCAATTTCTAATTAAATCCCAATCAATGATAAGCCTATTTTCATGTTTGTTCTGCTTCAAAGGTAGCAACAAGTAAAAGGATGGTGGGCTTCCTTGTCGTATATCACTCATCCCCAACGGAACAAAATCAGAAAAGAAATCTGGACGGTCAAGAATGATCTTGAGAAACATCTCCTGAAACTTTTCTGCCTGCACAATCTGTACAGAAATTGAAAGAAATGTAAAGTAACATAGAAAGGAGTTGTTTACTGGCAAAAATTCTGCTAAAAGTTATTTTACATACCTCTTCTTCATCAAATTCAATCACCCCTGATGAGACAAGACGTGTTTGTACAATTCTGCCACGAGCCAGATGTAAATCAAGTTCCATGGATGCAGCTTCTACAGGAAGAGGTGTTTTGACAAAAAGACCAAATTGTTGGTACACCCTATCCTCTGGAACCGGAACAAACCGTATAAAGTAAAAGTTCAAGAGGATAGGATTTCCGGAATTGGTCCATGGTACTTTAAGAGCAGCAGGGCTAAGCATCTCATGCAGTTGAACCATACATTCACCCGCTGCAGAGAAGTACCGATAAAAATGTTCATTGACAGCAGAACGCAAAGAAATATACATGGTAATTGAAAGCTATTTAAGCATGAAAGTATACCTTCACTGCTTTCAAACTCTGCCACTCCATCTTCAACTTCATAGTCTTGACGCGGCAAGAGATGGTCAGTCAAGGCACCTACCTGATGCAATTTCTCACATGCTTTCAGACAAGCACTTTTCTTGGCAGTTTCTTTTGAAGGCTTGGCTAGACCATCAACTTGATGAATTGGAGAATTTGAAGGAAGAATTATGCGACAAATTGTCCCATTCGGATCATCGATATAAAAGAACTCTGGCTTAGGATCAAAAAATCTGTGCACGTACATATATCAAACAGGAGCCCAGTTAACAAGTAATCCGATATTGGGATAATGAAATCAAAGTTCAAAAAAAAAAAAAAGTTAAATAACATAGATTGAGTATCAACATACTCATCTCCTGGGAGTTTGGAACAGTAACGAGCGAGCAGTGAAACACTATATCCTTCACTAGTATAGGCACCAGTTGAATCAACTTTATACGTTGTTTCCACAGATTCGTCAAAAGTCCCAACTGATGTTCTGCGCGAAATTTCCTCGTTCATACGATTTTCATCTGAAACAAAGCTTTTTATCAAGTTCAGTTCATTCTGGTTCCCCCTGCAATGTTCAAGATGTTTAAATATGATGGGGTTAAAACATGAATTTGAACTAATTTATTGGTGTAACAGAGAAAACATGTGTAGGGAAAGTACCTGTCAACCAAAAAGGCATATTCAGATTGCGCCATGCGTGCACGGCCCCTGGACTGAATAAAACTAGCAACAGTTTGAGGCAGGTCAAACCGTATCACGAGACAGCAGGTTTGGATATCAAGTCCTTCTTCTGCGACTTTGGTTGCCACCAGTAGATTGAGCTATTTAACCAATGCAAAAGAGAAAATAATCAAAATATTCTATGAATAAATTTCCACCCAATAGAAATACGTGGCTTGCCGAATTAGACTTAGACATACTTGTTAGAAATTAAAAAAAAAAAATTAATAAACATTCCCAGATAAAAGTTGTATGTTGGCGAAAACTATTCATGTACACAAAAACCTAACAGACTGTATAGTTTTGTGCTAGCCCTCCCCAGACCAGTTCACACTTATAGAGTGACTGGTACCAATGTATCAGAGCTTTATGGTTTAAGGTGATACAGTTAGAGTATTTGACAAACTGATCATGTACGACAGTATCGATGGTATGTGCCCACTCCTTGTTAGACCCACAGACCTATACTATATGCACTGCTGGTCTCATTTATGTGTACAGACACGTCATACACAAATAACATTCTACGTCATCAGCTAATTTCAAGTCCCCCTTTAAATTACATTTTCATTTTCTTATATTATTAAATCACATGGTTCATCTTGCTCGATTTACATCTTACTATATAGTAATACACTATCTCATATAGGAAGTAATACCTCTCCATTACGAAACTTTTCCACAACAGAATCCATGATTTTCCGTGACATATTCTTCAACCCAGAATGAAGTCCAACAAGGAAATGACACTTCCAGAACTCTAAACATTTCAAGTTCCCAAGTATGCATGACAAGGATCTTGCAGTAATGATCCTATCCACAAAAATTATACATTTCATATCTGGTTGTCGCCTGTAAAGGTAAAACAAGACAAAGAATTACATTCAACAAGTATATTTGATTTGCATATTGAGATGACCAACAGAAATTTTATGCATACATCAGCAAGATTAACTAGAATGATTTAATAACAGAAGGTTAATGGACAAGGAGTTCCAGGACTTTAAGAAAGTCTGTAATCAATTCAGAAGGCAATTGACACATGCCAATCTCTAGCTACATATGAATGGATCTAATAGAAAATAAATCTCCATCTAAATCGTGAAAAGAGAAAACCGATGCCCTCCCTAGACTATTGAGAATGATTAATGGACTTGTAGCAATTTCAAGTGAGATTCACAGCACCTTGGAGAACAGATTTCTAGAAAATGTTTCTGTTCTGAATGGCATAAAATAATTCCACTGTAAACTTGTAAATTAGATAAGGTACAAACAAGGAACTTAATAATATTGAAATTACACGGAAACAAATAAGCTAAAGATAAGCATTTCCCCAATAATAAATTAATAACCAATCCAATCAATAAGAGAAGATTTTTATAATACCATTGAACAGAACAACAAAATCGTTACCGACCTATAATTTGAAAGGAGCTCAATAAGCACCAACAACTTGCTTGAAAAGAAGGGCTCCTCTAGTACCCCCCAGGTATCATAATTATCATTGCCATCTACAGATCCAGCGATATCATTACAACTGACAGTGTCTGAAATATCATAGCCATCGCCAGATTTTGAGCTGTCATTGCCCTCTACAGATTCTACTTAAGAAAAAAAAGAGAAAGAAAAATCTAGTCAGATATAGTTCTGATTATATGTAACATAGATTTCTACACATTTCCTGTGTTCCCATGAGCATAAACAATCCCCAAGCCATGAATCCTGTGGTATAATTTCCTGATTTCAGTACAGTATCTAATCTGAGGGATACAGTCCCTACTAAATTATTGCAATTATATGAATATGATGAAAAATTTAAGGGAGTTTGTAAGTAAATTCATCCAGCTTTGGTTGCATTTCTAAGTAAGGTTGCTAAACGACAGATTCTATGCTAGTACTTCGCGTCCAACTTAGAAAAGCATTATTTTATACTCCGAGAGCAATCATTTATAGTTATGTGCCGAACATCTTAATTGTCCATAATATTTGCTTAGTTTTGTATGTAAGCTGACCAAACAACTAAACTATTTCTCTCTTGCACCACCTATAAGAAATGTAATAACTATTTGTTGCCTATTCAAAAATCAACAAAAAAAAAATGATCAGAAAAGTTGAGGAATGATATACACTAAAACATGGAAATTTTAGAGCAACAGTATACCAGTTTTGAAGTAATAACCCAATATGATGGCAGCCTGCTTTAAATACTGATCAGCTAAGGAGTCTCCAATGGAACAGCTATCTTCTGTCTCTATCAATTCACTCCGCTCAGAGTAATCACCACTAGTCAGGATATCAACGGCCTTCCACCAAAATAGACAAGTGAAGGTAAATAAACATGGGGACTAGAATGAGAATAACAGACAGTATATATAACTTCTGCTATGCCATCGCAAGGAAAAACGAGAGATAGAGGCACACAAGATGGTTCTACTATGTAAATAAGAGAAAGTAAACAGATGCACAGAAAGAGGTAATAATCACCAATCATGCCAAATATCATTAAACACTACTGTCAATTTCTTAACCTAATCCTCTAAGCTCCTGAAGATACAGAAGGTCGATCTAAATAAATTTGTTAAATGAGAAAACAATGTCCTCAAAGAATAACATTAAAGGAAGTACAATGCACAGACAAAATTAAAAGCCATTATAAAGGAAGGTAAGAAGCTCACTTGTTGTGCTCCAAGAAGACCAAGATGAATCAAGCAAAACATCAGATTATCGTGTAGCCTCTGAATTAGCTTTTTATTACTCTTAAGACTACTTAGATCATCTGTCTTTGTTCTTACCATTAACATATACTGTTTTAACACATAGGAAATTCAGTAAGTGAAAAGCCTCATTGAATTGTAAATAGAAACAAGACAATTTGTAAAAGATACCTTGTTCTTGATGTCATTCAGGTTTTTACCACAGATACTGTTACGTGTGGAAATTTCTTTTGCAACATGATCATAATAATAAAATTTTACTTTGGGAGATGCCACAAAATTTTCTAATTCAGACTTGTCTTCAACAGAATAAACCTAGAAAATGAAGGAAAAACATTAATGAGTAGCAAACACGGAGGCTTACAATTTTATAATGAATAGAACACCTTAGAGAGCACAAGTTACATAAAGGTCTCATGTACAAATAAAAGTTATCCTAAGGTCAGTTAAAAATCAAGATTTGGCGTGCTGATAATGTTAATGCTGGTTCAAGTAAAGATCATAACAATTATTTATCTAAGAAAATGTGATCTTATGAACAAGATGTGTACATCAAAGACTCTGTAACCCAAAGTAGAGTTCAGTTCCCACCTTTGCATCAAGTAGCTTCTCAAGACTATTGATGCCTTTCGGTAGACTCTCTTCATTGGACCCACCTGAAGCAGCAACATATCCGAAAATATTAAACACATGAAAGAAGACGAGCATGCAGATTTTATCTTGGCATTAAGAGAAAGGTAGAAGACAAAACTCCATCACGAAAAATATCAACGAAGTGTCAAATAGAAGTAAGAAAGATGAAAAAGTAGAAAAGATATGACATTCAGTATCTAGAATTTAAACATATAGGTAACACAACCTTGAGACAGTTAAAATCTAGTAGGTCCCTTAAATCTTTAGGGTCAACAACTGTAATCCAGCTGTGGTGCCTCCCTGTCTTTCCTTACAAAGCTTGAGATGATTACTCTAAAATAGCATGTAAGTTTCTAAGGTGGGTCATTGTATCCCAGATGTCAGGACTAATTGTTCTTCTTGCAATTCTAAGAACTAATTTACTGTGGATATATGAAAAGACGCAAGGAAGTTTATAACAAAAAATAAATGAACAAATTACCTTTCCCTACTATAGGAGAAGCAGTCATGCCAAATATACGGGGACGTTTTGGCTCATCAGTTCTGTAGAATTCCTGCATCGTAGTCAATAGATTCAGTATAAAACAAGACAAAACCTCCCACATATTCCCACAGCCTCCTCCCTCCCAATGAAGCATAAAAATTAGATGAAAATTAACTGGTACAGTAAGATTAATTTTGAATAACATGCACCTTCATGATTTGCGCATAAGGATGACTACTCTGAACTTGTGCATGATGACACTCGTCAAATATCAAAAGAGCAATGGATTCCATCTTGATGAAGCAGTGGTGTAAATTTTGTTCAAGTATTCGAGGGGTCATAACAAGAACCTGTATAGTACGAGCCACAATAGTGAATAACATACCCAGACGCATGTACTACAAATCCTCCTACCACAAAAAGTACTCAATACATATTACATGCTAGGAGGAAAGGATAATTTGTTTTCCATTAGTAAAGAAGGGAAAAGAAAGAAGAGCAGGGGGATTATATATATTCCTTACCCTCGGTTTGCATCAATAAGTGTTTACATCTGTGTAGGCATTGATTGTCATTGTCTTAGAAATAATAGAAACATGAACCTCCAGTTTCTAAAATAACACAAGAATCTTAATCGAAAAGATCAAAAGAGAGATACCTCATATTCTTCGATCTCTTTTTCCCACTCATCATGGTTCCTCGAGCGTTTCGAACCACCGCCAAAATAGCTCGCAACTTTAAAATCTGTAGACTCCTCGATAACGGTTGCTTGCTAGTGAAACAAAATTAATATAAATCAGATAAGTCCCAATAAAACACTAACAAACACAATCATTTGCATTACGGTTGAGAAGGATTAACCAAGAAACGTCCCAGGACAAGTTCAAAAACTTCAGTTGATGTACGGATTAAACAGAAGGAATCGGCGCATGCACCAAAAAAACAGAAAATGATATGGAGACGATGCAATGAAGGGGGAGCGGAAAAATATATAATTACCTGTAGAACGAGAGGGATACTGGGAGCGAGAAAAACACAGATACTTCTCTGAGGTTTCCTAATCAAGTGACCTAACTCATAAATTAACAGAGCTGCGATATGGGTTTTCCCACAACCCGTTTCTAAATACACAATTACATTTTCTTCGACTGCTTTCTTACACAAGTCCAATTGATATTTTCTTGCTTTTGTTCTTGGGTCTTTTACCAACTCCGTAGAGCTTGAACTTGAACTGCTTCGGTCTCCGTCGTCGTCAGCCATTGATTTTACTGGAGTGAAAAACCCTAACTATAGAGTAAAGTAAATTTCTCCTCTCTCGATCATAATCAGAGAGAGGGAGTAATATTTTGACCTTTAAGTCAAAAGTGATGTGGGGAAACGAAAGATTGTTTGTGATTTATTTACATTGGAAAGTAATTTGAAATCCGACATTAATACGATGAGGACATTGTCCGGTGGTGAATCAGGTGATGTCAGGCTAGGTACTATTTTCCCCACGAACAAGATGTATACACGTGCTCCTTGGATTCGAGCTTGCGGCATAGATGAGGGTGTACCACTACTAAATTTATGAAGGACGAGTGCAAAGCTCATTCAGAAAGGACATAATTTTATAGGTGCGAAGTCGCTGGTTCAATTTCAACCGATTAATGAAAATGAATCCTCCGATTGCTCATGTTAAGGCATGCTTGTTGTGAGTTTTCCTTAGGCGGATAGTGCTTAAAAAGTAGTAATTCGGTGATTTTGGCAAATTATGGTTAATGTGTCCCTAATTTTAATCATATGATAAATAATAAATTGCTAATTAATTGTATTAAATGTGAAATTAATTAGTTTAAATTAAAAGTAAAACATAAGAAAATTACTAAGTTCGATTACTTTTTAGGAACACCAGCCAAGAATCAGTGGATAAGATGACACGTATATGCCGATTCTATGTTGGTGTTCTTCGTCCACCGAAAACACTAAAACCGACATACATAAATTTTAACATGCCGGATATTTGAGAAGACAAGGTAACTGACCCGAATTTCTTTGCCAGATATTTGAGAAGGCCGGATGAGTTTGAAAACATGATATTGATTGAATTGGCAAAGAAACACTATTGTTATCGTAGAAAGTGGTGCAAATACAAATATAAGCATGTTGTCAGGATTTTACCTGAATTAATAGGGAAACAAATCATGTCAGATTCTGATCATGGGAATCTTTTTGTACACAACAAGTATTGTTAAATAGTTTTTATCGGAGTGTTGAAGAAGCGAAAGGAAATTTTATGACATGGTCTGAGTGTTATGCTGGACTTAGCTGTGTCATTGAAAATCTACTACCAGCAGATCTTGACATGCTTGAGGATGAGTTTGAAGAAAAAAATAGATCCAAAAGATGAACAACTAGGAATGGTCGATTGCAACATGAATGGCACCCAATTTTGGGCAAGTACATGATACTGATCTTGGTTTACGGTCTCTTGATGTCTTGCACAATTGGTCAGAAGGATTGCGACGTTACCCTTCCATAGCTAATGATAGAAGATTCACACACGCGCTGGGACAAGCAGCTTAAGAGAACAAATCAGTTACTCGTCCAGCTATTTCTCCCATTGCTTTGTCAAATCAGCAACATGCAACACTTGATTTAATCTTTGAAATCGTGTTCAACCATTTGGTTGATTATCAGTGGAGGGGCAGGAACGGGAAAATCAATACTTATCAACGTTATTGTTCATTCGACAAGGGAATTTTTTGGAAATGATATATCTGTTATTATGGATCCCAGCGGTATAGCCGCTTTCAACATTGGAGGTGTAACCATTCACCATGAACTTGCCATAACAGCGGATAAAATCCAATCATATGAGAAGTTGGAGATGGAACGATGTTGACGTATGCAGGTAAATTATTCATATAACGTAAAGAAGATAGGATTTGTTTATTCAGTTTGTTATTTTATTTTTTTGTATAAATGTGTACTATCAAAATATTTATTCAGTTATTAATTTATTGGTATTTGATGTGGACTTATGCAGGTTGATTTCAAATATACAAAGTTGATTATTATTGATGAATACAGCATGATTGGTAGAAAAATGCTAGCAAGCATTAATCTTCGATGTAGAGACATCTTTGCAATCAACGAACCTTTTGGAAATGTCTCTATTGTGCTTGTCAGCGACATACGACAATTACAACCGGTTTTTGATACTCCGTTGTATGCTCAAGGCGGGCGAAACTTGCAATTAACAGGTTTTTTCTCTTACTATGTGTTTGAACGTTGTGTTCGCCTTGATCAAGTCTTACGACAGTCTAGAGTTTAAGAATCACTTTCCAGAGAAGCATTGTTACGACTAAGTGATGAAAGGTCTACTATTCAAAATTGGAAACTGTTTAAGATTAGAGAATACACGATGCTTACAAAAGAAGAGAAAAACAACTTCAAGCATGATATACGTCTATTTCCCACCAAGTATGATGCTGCCAGCTATAATCAACTTCATGACCAAAAGAAAAGCACATATCAACTTTTTTAAATGCAATCATATAGCCGAAACTAAATGCATTCATCAAGGAGTTTATAAAGATACAAGATAACCCCTATAATATTCCACAGCCGCACTCCCCACAAAGATTTGGCAATTAAGCACAAGTTCAATTAAGAACTCTCCCCCATAAAATATCATTCCCGAAAGAACAACAAGAGCGACCTTACTTTCACAAGAAAAGAAGGATTTCTTTGGACATTAACAAATCACATAAGAATATGAATTCGTATCCAAAAATCTCAATTAAATTAACCACAAGAGAACCCATGATTAATTTAATCGAAAATGCTCACATAAGAGAACTTACGGAGCCGCACAGTATTTACATAAAGATATGGATCAGGGAAGATCAATACTGCGGAATAAACAAAGATTCATTCTATTTTTCATCACTATTTTCACAATGACATATAATAGACTTAATCTTTGTAAACAAAAGTTCATCCTATCTTCCATCAATATTTGCATAATGACATAATAGGCTTAACTTTTGTTTGTCAAAAGTTCATTCAATCTTTTATCAATACTTGCATACTGATATATGAAAGACTTAACTTTTGACCACGTATGGGACAATCAAAGTTCACGGACGCAAACATACATATCCCATAACAAGTTGCAATATATAAAACCATAAAGATTAATACTGCAAAATCATCTTCCGAATAAACTTTAGAATTTAAATAAATAAATCTAAAAACATTGCAAGATGAAAATCGTTGGAAATAGCTATGTGTACTCACAATAATGGCTATTCCAAACCCTAGTTATCCTTCTTAAAACATAAGAATAAATTCTCATAAGAAGTTTCCTATCCAAAACAGGACAACTCATAGAGAACATAATTCGAAAAACATTAGACATGACCAGCAACCAGAGACCGAACATAGACAAGTTCATCAGTTGTTTTCTTCAGTTCGTTTTTCATAAATTCAAGATTCTTTGTTGCAATTCCAAGTTGTTCATGTACGACCTCAAAATCTCGAAAAAGATTTCCTACAAGTTGTGATGACATCTGCACTGGTAGTTTTTTTCCATGATCAACAGCATGATAGCAGGTTATGAAAACATGGTTCTCGTGAAACTCGATAGCCTTTCCCTTCTCAACTTCGTCTTCCTTGTTGCATCCATCCATTGTGCACACAAAAAAAAGTTTAGGGGAACTTTTTGACGTTACGGAACGTGTATGTATCAAAAAGAGCATGATACATATATATATATGAGTGCTTCATAGGAAATCCTAGGGTTACTCGTATACATTCCGTATGGGTCAGGTGTACGTGCACTTATGGTTACAAACTTGGTACAAGACCAAGAGAGTAATGGAGCAAAATTTAGAAGTAGTTTTGATAAAAATCAAAGACACATTCTAAACAAATTGATGGCATCCTTAGTTCAAAAGAACATAAGATAATTGTTGATGAACAACAACTAATTGGTCAATGGGAAGAAAAACAAGAATTCTTCAAGGCAAACAACAAAGAAAAAAAATTCTCAAGAGTTAATGATCAAAAATATTACACCATGTAATATACTGGAGCAAGGCTGAACAGTATTATGATCATTATTAGAAAAAGATAATGAAAAGAATAACATGACAATGACTACTTTCTCAAGACAAAGGATCTTCTTGAGAATTATGAGCATCCTCCCACAGTTATAAGGAGGATGCTACATTGAGCAGTCAAGTTGTATTTTGATGGGCATTTTGCTCATCAAGAATATTGACTTCTTCTCTCTTTCCTTCATGAAGATTTTCAGAAAAATCAATAGGATTAGTCGAAAGAGGTTTAACCAGAGGCGAACAAGGAATACCTAAAACTGCTGCCTTCCTTGCCTTCTTAATGCTCCGTTTGAGTTTGTTTATACTTGTCTTGAGCTCCGAAACTCGATTATTGATATGAACGAAGTCTGGAGCAGACATCTTGGATTCAAGACTTTCTTCAGAGAGAGGAAACGACTTTGAACAGTTTTTCTTCCTCCTATGATTTTTTCCCTTCTCAAAGTAATTTAAAGAGTCAGTTATCTACCTGATGTTCTTTCTTCTACAATTGTAGGCCCTTTTTGTCTCATAATCATAATCAAGAATTGGCTCATCACATCATTTTTCTTGATTACAGACAAGGCCTTTTACTCCAGCAAGATGAGAAACAGGTTTAATTACTTCTTTAGACATCCATACAAGAATGTTATGAAGTTTTACATTCCTCGGTCGGAAACGACATCTCCTTTCAAGGTGTCCTTTGTTTCCACAATAATAGCAGTTAAAGGAATTGTTCTTGACTATCTTCATGCGAGTTGATTTCAAAGGTGGACAATCCTTCTTTCTAGGAACATCTGTTGCTGAAGAAGGTTTTTCACATAGAGACATGTCATTAGCGCGGACAAAATTGATCTTACTAGTACTTGGAGCGTCTATACCTTTATATCCCATACCACGTGTATCACGATGTTCTTTACATTCTCCCAGCATAGAAGATAATTTTATAGAGCTAGAATTGAATCTTTTCAGATTTTCTTCCAGTGATTTTACCTTATCAAGAACAGCAGCAAGATCAGTCTCCAAAAGTTTTTCTTTGGCGAGAAGACTGATTTCTATGTCATTAAAACATTTTTGTTGAGAGTCGTATCTTGCTTCAGATTCTGCAAGTCTTTCTTTCAACACAAAGAGATTTCGAAGAAGATTATCACATTCGGACCTTTTTGAACGTACATCTTCTTCTCGATCTTTAACGGTAGATTGTAAGAGTTTGTAGCCACAATCATAACCTTTAAATATTTTGTCAGTTTTCTGTTTTCTTGACAGAGAGGTGCCAGATATTTACCCAAACAAGTTGTTGACTTCCTTCCTTTCAATACATGGTCAAAGAGCTTGATATATTGAGAGACTTCCTCATCAATACTTTGTCCTTCAATACTTTGTCCTTCTTCTGAATACTTTTCATCTGAAAGATCATCCAACTGTTCATCTAGACATTTTTCCCAGTTGAACGCAGATTCAGTCAGAGAAGAAGATAAGGGAGATTTCTTAGATATCTCAAGATTTTGACCCAAATCAGAGTAACTCTGAACTGGTGTTGCGTTATCAGAGATAACACTTCTGTCCATAGAGTCAGATCGCTACAAACACATACTAATGAGGTCTTAAACGTGTTTGCCTGCTCTGATACCAATTGAAAAAGCGAGGGTCTAACAACCTCACCTAATATTTCGCTTAGCAATCTGTATGGACCAACTCCAGTATACTTACAGGAGAATCAACTAGACAGTTAGACCCAATCTTAAGAAAAGTATATCAAGGAGTTATATCTCAATCTCTCAATTCAATCCGCAATCAAGCAAATAATAATTTGTGAGCCTGATTGAATATAAGAGAGATAACTTGAATGGTACCAAAGACCAATATTCAAGGATCAATCAATTTCAATCAACAACCAAAGGTTGGATTTACCAATTGATCGATTCAACGCATAACCTGTGATATTTCAATTATATAACAAAATATAATGCGGAAAAGAAATAACACAGACACCAGAAGTTTTGTTAACGAGGAAACCGCAAATACAGAAAAACCCCGGGACTTAGTCCTGATTTGAAAACCACACTGTATTAAGCCGCTACAGACACTAGCCTACTACAAAGCTAACTTCGGTCTGGAATGTAGTTGAACCCTAATCAATCTCACACTGATTCAAGATACAGTCGTGCTCCTTACGTCTCTGATCCCAGCAGGATACTACACACTTAATTCCCTTAGCTGATCTCACCCGCAACTAAGAGTTGCTACGACCCAAAGTCGAACACTTGATAAACAAATCTGTGTCACACATAAAAGTCTATTGAATAGATAAATCTGTCTCCTACAAAAATACCTACGAGTTTTTTTTGTTCCGTTTTTTGATAAATCAAGGTGAACAGGAACCAATTGATAACCCAGACTTATATTCCCGAAGAACAGCCTAGTATTATCAACCACCTCACAATAATCTTAATCGATTAATGAAACAAGATATTGTGGAATCACAAACGATGAGACGAAGGTGTTTGTGAATACTTTTCTATCTTTCTTATAGGAGATATAAATCTCAAGCCAATCTTACGATTGCACTAAATCATGATATAAACAACAAGATCAGATCACGCAACTACAGAGAAAATAGTTGGATCTGGCTTCACAATCCCAATGAAGTCTTTAAGTCGTTAATCTACAGGGTTTCGTGAAAAACCTAAGGTTAAAGGAGAATCGACTCTAGCTTATACAACTAGTATCATCACACAGGAGGTGTAGGGATTAGGTTTCCCAGTTGCTAGAGTTCTCCTTTATATAGATTCCAAATCAGGGTTTGCAATCTAAGAAACCTTGGTAACAAAGCATTCAATATTCACCGTTAGATGAAAACCTGATTAGATTCAAGCTAATATCTTTCAACCGTTAGATCGAACTTAGCTTGTTATACACAAATGAAATGTAACTTCATTTAGGTTTGAGTAACCGTACCTAAACGTGTACACTTCAACAATAGTTAACCAATGGTTAGCCATATGAACACTTTCATATCAACCTTATTCATCTTTACCATAACTAGTTCAAATGACTCAAATGAACTAGTTAGAGAGTTGTTCAATTGCTTAGATCTCATAGAAGTATACAAGACACAATCGAAGCAAAATCGATTTTGATTCACTCAAATCAATTCATGAACATTATAGCCACGGTTTGCATTCCTTATTATATAAATGTTTTAGTTCATGAATAAACCGATTTTAGAAAGTAACCCACTTAAGTATGCAAACGGGTACGCGTACTTAAGTAGCCGGATTGAGTTTGTTTTTCACTTCCAAACTCCAGCAGAAATTCACGGACGTGAACCTTCCACCAGTATGCGTACGGGTACGCATACTTGCCCGGATTTCCAACAACCGCCTGTACGTGTACGGGTACGCATACTTTGGGTTCCCGGTTTTGGACTTTTACACAAATGTGAGAACACACTATGTTTATATCCAAACATGGTTACATGTTCTAAACTCTTATTTCAATTATTGAAACTTTCTTAGAGGATGTTAAAATAGTTGTTATTCACAAACTATTTTCATCAAAGCGATTTTCAAGTTATTGAAATAATCAACATGACTTTCGTCACGAGTAAAGATGAACTTGGCTAAAGCGAAAGCTTACCAACACATATTTTGAGAAATAGATAAGCGAGATAGACTCGGTTCGAAATAGTAAATGTGCATAATTGAAGTCTATATAGCAATACAACTTTTTTCTCAAAATAGGAGATAGAATAGATAGACTTTTGAGTGATAAATAAGTTCAAGTCTCCACATACCTTTGTTGATGAAGTTCCACAAGTTCCCTTAAGTAGTTCTTCGTCTTCATTCGATGAACGTCGTGGAGTCTAAGGCTCAACTACACTTACTATCCTAATCCGAGACTTAGCTATAAGTAGACTAGAAATCAAGACTTATAGTTTTGGCAACTAAACTTGACAAACAAGCTTGAGATAGCAAAGCTTGCGAGTTCGACCGAGCAGTGCTCTAACAAAATGAAAACTACAAAACTTCTGTCTAACCAGTGGACTAAACAGGCCATCACCCTTTTGGTGATAAAATGTCTCTCATATATATATACAGTAGTTACATAGCCAAAAACCGTGCATAACCGAATGTACAAGCCTTGGACAGCCAAGTGTCCAAGGGGTAGTTTCCATAACCGCCTAAAGTTGTGCACAACTGTATGGTCTTCTCTAATTCTTCCAATTCATGCCACACCTGTCCCATACAGTTGTGGTCATGCCACACCTGTCCCATACGATTGTGGGCACTCTAATAAGGTTATAAACTCACTTTATAACCGTTCCAACTTGTCTTGCATCACTGGCATGCTCGCAATAACCAACTCATAACCCTCACCTGAACCATAATGCACCATCTTTGCGCATTACTGAACTTGGCCTTGAGACAATACTCAGCCAACATGGCACTGCAGTCATCTTGGCCTAAGCCAATATACAGCTACCATAGCGCTACAATCATCCCGGCCATTCCCTTAGCGCATTCTGGTTATTCATGCGTCATATGCTTTACTGAGCCAACTTGCTCGACAATAGCAATACTTACTCTTGCATTACTGACTTGCTTACACTGTCCAAACTTTGGCCAGTCTTGGACTAATGCATAGACCAACTCTTTACCTATTCGACACTCTTGTTTCATCCTTGAGTTTGGGCCAACTCAATTCCATGGATATGCATCAATACCAACATCGCATGTTGCATTTGTCATTTGGCCTTGCCTTGTCTCCCTCAATGAAGCTTCATTTTGTCCGCCAATAAGCTTTATCACTTGGCCACCGACTCTATAGTGTTGCGCCATCTTGACGCTTTACTGGCTCTGCAAGGTCTTGTTATCTTAACGCTTCATGGTCTATGCAGCGTAGCGCCATCATGGCTGAACACTGACTAGGCCGGCTATGCTGTAACACGCAATCTTTGCGCTTCACTAGCGGTACTTGTTATAATGAGACACACAAACACCCCGGTGTTCCAGATGTATACCAAACGATTGTACGCGTAGGCCAAATAATATTCTATTCAAATGACCGACAGTTTACACAACCTTCAAGGCTTCAACGATCAGATACTAGGGTAGACAAAAGCTTTTTCCTCCTCCTTAAGTCGCACACTTGGCAAAAATATAAAAGAAAATTAAAATTTGGAACTCTTACCACAATTTCGAAAAGAGGCACCGAGAATCATCTTCCAGATCTCCCCTCTCAGGTAAACCCATTTATTTTGTCTCAATTTTTTCCTCAATTTTGTTAGAGAATTATGAAATCAAGTAATTTCAATAACTATGATTTTGATTTTGGTTTCGGATCTGGTTCATCATCATCAAATAACAAATCTCAACCCTTAAATGGCCAACAAAAGCAAAATTCTTCATCTTCGTATACATATAATTTGAATTCAAATGCACAACCAAAACCGAATCCTGTTTATAATCCAAATAAACCATCATGGACTCATCAACCATTACCGAGTCAAACAGTTCAATCAAACCCTAGTTCAATGGTTGGTGATATATTTGGGAAAAGTTGGGGAACATCTACTACTTCCACTACTAGTATTGGGATTCCTGAAAAGAATCCTAATCTCTTTGGAGATCTTCTTGGATCTGCTTTAGGACAAAGTAGTCAGAAGAGTAATGTCCCGTTGAAAAATGCCGCTCCGGCACAGAATAATAATAGTAAGAGTAATGTTTATTCCATGGGTAATTTATCGGGTTCGTTACCAAAGGGGGCGAACATTGGTGCCCAGAATGGCATTAATAACAATGGAGGTGTCAAGACGGGGACTCTTGGTGGTATGGGTATGAAAAATGGAGGTGGCAGTGGAAATAATAAGGATCCATTTGGGTCTTTATTGAATTTTGGAGGTAAGAAGGAAACTCCAATTAATGTGGCGGCACCAAAAAATGTCAGCAGTAGCAATGAGGATTATTTATTTGGTGATTTTCAAAATGCTGGGAAACCTACGTCAGTACCATCTACTCAATCGAAGGGATCGAGTGACGGTGTGTCTGGTTTAAAGACGGGTAGTTTTGGTGATTTTGATTTCCCCACGCAAAATTTCCCTTCACAGACACAGGATACTGCACAACCCAAGGGTGTTGATCCACTTGATATGTTGTTTCCATCGAAGCCAACACCAGGCGGATCTAGCAATCAAAACCAGCAGTTTTCTGAGATGGAGGATTGGGGTGATATGGGTACAGATTTTGGTGGAGATGATGGTGGTAGTACAACTGAGCTGGAAGGACTTCCACCGCCTCCAGCTGGAGTTTCAGCTACAACTGCAACAAACAAGGGTTTGGATAGTCAAAAGCAAGGGCAGCATGCTGATGCCATAAAGTGGCTTTCTTGGGCTGTTGTGTTACTAGAACGAGCTGGGAATACTACAGCAATTATGGAAGTTTTGTCATCCAGAGCTTCTTGTTACAAAGAAGTTGGGGAGTATAAGAAGGCAGTTGCCGACTGTACAAAGGTATTGGCACTGCCATTGTTCCTTTCGTATTTAATATATTTGTGTACATTTTATACCTTTTCTAGATTAAAATCATGTTGTTGCACGAGAATCTCGATTTTTTGATTGGGCTCCTGTTTTAGGGGATAATTTGCGAACTCGAGTCAATCTAAGAGGCTAATCATGGTTGCTTTATATTATCTTTAGCTGTTATTTGGTGGCGTCACATGTGTCTATCCAAGTGTGTATTTATTAATTTTCGTTATGCATATCCAATTCAAGTTTTTACTTTTCTATTCGAAAGCGAGTGCAAATTGGGAGATGAGTTGATGTGGTTCAACTGCTTATGTTTAATTTATAGTCTGTAGCTATGTATGTCGTAGTCCATTAATTATCAAATCCACATTCTTTTATAGTTGGGAGTTGTTGATTATTATATTGGTGATACTGTGAATTGCATTTTTTTGGCATAGTAATCTTTTTCCTAGATGATATTAATTCTCAATCTTGGATAGGAACTGATTATAATCCATAAAGCATATTTGTGGCGCATTATCTTATTCTGCATGCAGTATAGTGTCAAGAAAATAAAACTTGTAGCTCTGTTGTAAACAGAGTATGTACCCCAATCACATCATTGTTTTCTTATTTGCAGAATTATGAAGTATAATTGCACTTTGTGTTGCAGGTGCTAGAGCAGGACCCCAAAAATGTTGCTATCCTAGTACAACGTGCACTTCTGTACGAGAGCACTGAAAAGTACAAGCTCGGGGCAGAAGATTTAAGGGCTGTTTTGAAGATTGATCCTGGTAACAGGCTTGCAAAAAGTACCGTTCACCGTTTGACCCAAATGGCCGGGTAGATGAGCTTCTTCCATCAAGTAATTCTTTTTATATTCTTTCTTGATCTCCGGATAGGTAGAAGGTACAGATACGATCTTGTTTCCCTTTTCCTATATAATGTATGTGGGAAGTAATTACATGTATCTTGCTTGGGAACATGAGTTATTTGCTGATGAATTTGTATTAAGGAGGATACTTTTGTCTTTATATTTGCTGTATGATGTATCCCAGTTTGTTTATTTACAGTCTCGGTTGGATACTCTCAATTTACGACTATACAACAGTTCAATATTGTTCACTATGTACATTTTTTATCTTTCTACTCAACTGATCAACAGGCGAGTAGGGAACATTTTTACATTTTGTTGGAGATGAATGGGAATAAGTTGTAAGTTTTCTGCATTGGTGTTATTGTAGCCTTTATTATGTTCTCAGCATACTGCACAATATTTGTTTACTTTATCGCACGTCTTGTACCGCATTTCATCTAAAGGGTTACATTAGAACAAAATGCTAGAAAGCCGCAGCCATAGTAGGATAATTATACTCTGATGAATTATTAAGATTAGAGGTCTTATTACCAGGGTCAATGGTGCCTAAAATGGGCCTTACTTTGAGCGGGATTGATTCTAAATCACCGTGTTTATCCTCTCTTGCGGCTGCTGAGCTATGATCATCTCTCAACTCCCATTTATACATGAGGAACTCTTCCTTTTCTATTTTTTGTTTTGCTTTTAGTGTTGAGATAACGCACTTTTAACTGTTCAAAAGGGGTGGCAAAATGATGAATTTTTGCAACATATGTAACGTAATCTCTAATGGCATTTCCAGTTAAATCGGCTACCTTCAACTGGCTGTGACCTATATCCAGTGCCTTGGCAATCAGAACTGCAGCCTGGTCAATTAGTTCGTTGTATGACGTTTAGTTTAGTAATGGACTGCTTGGCTGCGGCACAAGCAGCTATTGAAGTGATGCCATTTCCTTCCAAATCCAAGATTCGAAGTGACGGGCGTATTCGTTCTAAAAGTAAATTTCATCCCCTCACTTTAAACTGAAGAGCATTGTCAAGATATCGGGCGGTACCCAATTGAGATAGATTTCATCCCTTGTTAAGAGGCAATCACTTTAAACTGAAGAGCATTGTCAAGATATCGGGCGGTACCATCTGAGATCCACATTCTCCTCTTTCTTCTGATTTTACGCTAGAGCTGTTGCTCCCTCGTCTCCCAGTTTTAGGAAAATTCATGTAAACCTTAGTAAGACCACCTGCATGAGAAGAATCAGCTTTATTGATCACTTTCATTTCCACACCATACATGTTGCCCTTAGATCAAGTTTCTTCAGATTGGCACAGTTCCCTAACGCGTCAACGAGGGATGTTACTTTCCTTGTACTGGAACATCTGAAATCCTCCAAAGCAAGAGAACCTTTTTTTTTTTTAATAGATAAAGCAGGTATTAACCTGGAATTACAGGACACAACAAATTAAGAACAACAACAGGACCGACTGCAAGTGACTTTCAAACATGACCAGGTGACGAATCTTCAGTAACAGAGTCTCAGTTAACAGAATCACGTGTACCAGAATAGATATTGCCCCTTCAGGCCCATCTCCAATCATATTGTTATGGAAATAGAGGACCTTGAGCTTCTCCGTAGAAGGCAACAAACCCAGACACCGCTTGTGCAGCTGCACCAGAGATATCATCTTTCGTGAAATAGACTATTCCAAGTTAATAGGGGATCTCCAAACATGTGGGGTCCTGAGTCTTCTGATTGCAGGCTTGCAAGAAGGACCATAAACCAACTTCATCTGTCAAGTAATTCCTTGCTCTTTTTAAACGACTTATCTAATTCGTATAGCTAGAAGGTACAAATACAATCCTGTTTCCACTGTCGATATGCACGTTGATTATGAAACTTCCTACTTATTATACTTGCATGAGCATCACCGACCTTTATCTTGTCCGAACCCTTAACTATTTTGATTTTCGATTCTGGACTACGACACGAGCTTTATCCAAATGCACACTTTTCCTTTGACTTCTCTTAAATATAGCCCACACTTTTATTAATGATAGCCCATTTGATTTTAGTCGGTATAATTTGACTATAGTTTTAAGTTTGACATTTTCTATTATTATTCATAGCCCATAACTAGGTTAGTGAGTCGCTGAGTAGGTAAGACACTGAGTTGGTAAATCCATGACTCAGTGACCCACTAATAAAAACTATCGATCATCAAAGTCACCGAAAAAAATTAAGAATCCTAACATATATGTTCTTGACGGTTTGATCGATCCCAAAATTTCTAATGATGAATGCATTGTTTGCCTTCTAATAGCATCAATGACAAGAATTGAAGCATCCGCACCAGATATCATATTTGATTAAAAAATCTTTATAATTTGAAACTTTTTGGGCGATCTCATCCAACGCCAACATTTGTGATCAAGAGCTTCATCTCTTTATATATACAGTGTCAGACTCTTGTTTGCCCGAATGAACGTGTTGTGTATAAGGCCCATTTTTTCTAAATTTTTTCTAAATTCAATATATTCATGATCAATATAATCATGATATATGTAAGAGTAGATAATGATGAATATTTGTTTTTAACTAGTCTCTGTTAGATCAGTACGCTACTCGCGGTCTTTTAGACTGGCGAAAGCTTAATTGTGGAGAACAAGGATATTCCCTTACATTAACCGTCTGCTCTAAGAAAACGTACTTTTTCAAGTTTTCATTCGTCACATCATGTAGCGATTGCACCAACGGGATGATTCAATTGATTGATTTTTAAAAAAAAAATAAAACTAAAATTTAGGGCTGATGGCTAGAGAAAGAAGACAGAAGATATTTAGGTTTAAATTAAAACGGGTTATATTTTTAAATCAACTAAAATAGGTGAATCCCACTTAAAATATTTGGATCACTCACCTACTAGCTATGAATCCCTACTAACTCAGTAAAGAGGTTTTGGGTTATGATTTGGGCTATGGTTAATAAATTGAAAAAATATTATGGGTTATCATTAATATGGGTTATGTTAATAAAAGCGTGGGCTATATTTAAGAGAAGCCTTTCCTTTTTTTTGAATAGGTAAAGACTAACGATAACATTGCGTTACGACTGTTCAAAAAAGGGAAGACAAAATGAGTTTTGTTCATGAATTTTTGAAAGTTATGTGCATTAATGTCAAACATGGATGTTAGAAAGATACACATAGATGTTCTCTATGTTTGTTGTTTCAACAAGATTATTTTCTTTTCCTTATCCACATTCTGAAGTTCCGATTTTCGGTCTTCACACGGCTTATTTGGTTCTCGTATAGCCACATAAAAGAAAAGCATAGATAGATAATGTCATTTGTATTTGTTTGGTTTGTTTGGTTTTAATTAGGGTTATATGATTTTAGTGGCTTATGATCCACTCATTGTTTCATTAGCACTATAACAATGAATACTAGTCTCTGGTTGTAATATGTCAATGGAGGGTTATATGTGTAGTCTATTTCGACTCTAATGGTACAGTGAGCTCTCCATTTATTAAAGTAAGTTTTTTTTGTCACGATACCTTGTTTTTATCTTGTGACGGGCGAGGGTATCCAACGGAAATGCTAGGTTGACCGAAAACTTTATCCCCATAAAACTACCGACCGAGATAAATGTTGGGACCCAATGTATACCTTCATCATCCAAATGCTAGAATCATCTCTCTATCGGGAGGTTTTGCGGGACAAAATGCAGTCAGTCTATCACTTCTCGGGTATCCAGGGGTAAAGGTCATCCCATGTGGAGGTCATATTAACGATATGACTTTCTCCTTTACCCCTTCCTATGAGATGACAGCCATGTCATGAATTTTTATTGACCTTGAACCTAGCATTGTAGATAAATTTTCTGAAATGCTATTCACCTCCCTATTTTCCACCTCCCTACTCTGCTCCCTCCAATCTACACCACACATCTAAGATTTGAATCACATTCAGGTACAGGTGGGGTTCACCATTTCCTAGATGTGGGGTTTAGATTGAAGGGAGCAGAGTAAAGAGGTGGAGAATAGGGAGCTGAATAGCACCACCGATAAATTTTTAGCTAAAAAAGTGTTAAATCTTAGGTGTCATGTCTTTTTAAGACCTTCACCCCTAGCATTGGAAATGCTCTTAAAGCACTCAACTAATCCTGTAGTAGGTTAGGACTTAAAGACATGAACCTCTCTATCCATACCCGACTGAATTAAAAGTATGAACCGTTTTTTCGGCACCACCCTTTTTTGGTGGGGGACCATTATGTGATAAGAACATCTATCCTATAGTTATAAAGGGTGTTCTAACAAGTGGAAATGACTAACCGACCCTTAACCTAATTTAATTTATAACTAACCAAATAACCACACACATATGTATATGTATATATATATAACAAAATCATTTATTTTATTTTTTTTGTAAATAAGACATTTCATTAAAGAAACTAGAACTCAGAAAGAGTCTCTGATACAAAAAGAGTAGAGCCAACTAATCTGGGAGTATGAGATTTCCCAATATTAGATTTATCTACTTGGATATGTTTTAAGCTACATAGGGGAGGAGAGGACTCTCATTCAATAACCGAATTTAAAGGCCCGACAAACTCTGCTAAAACATCCGCTACTCGGTTACCTAGTCTAGGAATAAAATGAAAACCCAAAAAATTATGACATAGTTTAGTTATCCTATTGGCTTCATCAAGACAAGCTTTTGCACACCAGGAGATATCCGGAGAGTGCCCCTATAGATACTTTAAAATGCTTTCATAGTCACCTTCTATGCTGAAACTTTGAATCTGCTTTTCTTGTGCCCAAATTGCTGCCTGTAAAACTCCTATAACTTCTGCTTCTTGTGGATATGCACTTGTGGATTGCCCTACTCTACCTCCTTCACACTTTCCTGAATCATTTCTTAAAATGAAAGCATAACTAGATGGTAATAAATCAGAGATCCAAGATGCATCTATATTTATCTTTAGGGTATCTTTGTTAGGCTCCTTCCATGTCTGCATTTGCTTCTTCTTTTTCATCCCTTTAGGTTTTGGGTTTTGCTTTTTCCTTGTTGACCAAAAATCTAAATGTCTCTGAATTTCTAGAGCTAAGCTTCTAGCTGTTTTAGATTTGGTTTCAAACTCTCTGTCACATCTTTCCTTCCAGATAAACCACATCTTGGTTAAGAGCAGTTCAATGGATATGTCTATCCTAGGATTAGTCAACTAGCTGTTACAAAGATCTAAAAAGTTACTTGATCTATTTAAGGATAAGTGCACAGGATTGGGAGATGATTCCCAAATTTCCTTTGCAAAAGGACAGTGAAATAAAAGATGTTCAGTTGTTTCTACTTTTACTTGGCACATAGTACAGTTAGGCACCACATCCTTAACCTTTCCAAAAAGTTTTGCATTAGTTGGTAGTGCATTTTGCAAGCATTTCCACAGAAACAACTTAATTCTTTCAGAGATATTCAATTTCCATAAGCCTTTCCAGAAAGATTCTAGTAATGAATGACTAACTATGTCTTGACCTGATTCATTTAGTTTATCATACAAAGATTTGACAGTGAATTCACCTGATTTGTTAAAGTCCATCTGAATTGATCTTTTCTAAGGTTTTGGTTATTATCTTTAAACAGATAAATTTTACTTATTTTTTGAGCAATATCATCAGGGAAAGAAGAGGAGAGTAATGGAATATTCCATTTGCATGTTTATATGTCAATCAAATCTGAGATTCTACTAAATTACTGTTGCTAGTTGTTTTGAGATTTTCTAAAGTATCTTCTAGACCTGGGATCCATTTATCATCCCAAATATTTATGTCCTGCCCATTTCCCACTTCCCAAATACTGTATTGCCTAACCAGCTCTAGTCCTTGTCTAATACAATTCCAGGTCCATGATCCCTTTTTTGAAAGTTTAGTTCTAAAGGGGGATTTATTCCTAAAGTACTTTGATCCCATTGTTTTTTCCCAAAGGGCATTGGGTTCCTTAACTAATCTCCAAGCTACTTTTGTTAACATTGCAAGGTTAAACTTGCGGGCATCTCTAAAGCCTAGACCTCCTTTGAGGATTGGTTTACAAAGATTAGGCCAAGCTTTTGGGTAGAAGCCTTTATGACCAGCATCCTTGCCCCACCAGAAGTCCATTTGGATTGCATTAATTTTATTAGTGATCTATTTTGGCATCAGAAAGCAGCTCATTTGGAAGGAAGGGATACTAGACAAAACTGCTCTATTAAGAACATACCTACTTGGTTGGGAAAGGACTAAGCCTTTCCAACCTTTAGATTTAGATTCCATTCTTTCCAGAATGGGAGAAAAGGTTTTTATCTTTGATCTGTCCATAAAAAGATGAGCTCCTAAGTATGGGTCTTTTAGGTTTATGTGCTTTATTTTTAGTAGTTTAGACATCATTCTTTGGTGTTTAGGCTCTACCTTCTTACTAAAGAAAATCCCAGACTTTTCAAAATTAATTATCTGACCTGAGGCTTTACTAAATGTTGCTATTGTATCCAAAAGATTTCTACATTCTATCAAATCAGCTTTTACAAAAAGCAAGCAGTCATCAGCAAAGAAAAGGTGTGAAATAGGTTCACTTTTAGGAGTTATTTTGACCCCATGTAGATATTTCTTTTGCTCCTGAGATAAGAGCAGTCTAGAGAAAATTTCCATACATATAATGAATAAATATGGAGAGAGAGGGTCTCCTTGCTGAAGCCCTCTAGATGGTTTGAAAGTAGCACCAGGGGTACCATTCAATAAAACAGAAATAGTGGTTATTGAAATGCATTGTTCTATAAGTTGGCAAACCTCATCATTGAAGCCAAAAGTTTTCAGAGCTGTTAATAAAAAACTCCAGTTAACTCTATCAAATGCTTTAGACATATCTATTTTTATCCCTAACCCTCCAGTTTTGGTCTTTTTCTTCTTAAAAGAATGAATAATTTCTTGAGCTACTATTATATTATCAGAGATTTGCCTGGAGGATAGAAAGGCAGATTGGAAAGGAGAGATAAGTTTATCTAAGTAAGGCTTTATTCTGTTAGCCAGAATTTTTGCTATAACCTTATAAATAGTATTGCAGAGGCAAATTGGTCGAAATTGGCTAGGATTCTTAGGATGTTTAATCTTTGGTATTAGAAAAAGATGAGTGGTGTTTAAATCTGGGTTCATAATTTTTGTTTTGAAAAAAATTTGTATTGTTTCTATTACTTGTGTTCCTACTAAGTTCCAGTTATGAAGGAAAAAACTGACTGGAAAGCCATCTGGTCCAGGGGATTTATTTGGCTTCATGTTTTTTAGAACTAAAAAAATTTCCTCAGTAGAAGGGATTTGCAGAATACTAGAGTTGTCAGGAGAAGAAATAACATATGGAATGTTTTCAAAAATAGGGTTTGGACTCTGCTGATCAGAAGGGTTGTCAGTAAAAAGAGAGCTAAAGTAATTTGTCAAGATAGAACTTATCTCCTTTCTATCTCTAGTTGCAACTCCCTGATCTGTTTGCAAACTTTCTATGGTATTCCATTTCCTTCTTCTTAAAGTTATAGTATATAAATATTTTGTATTTCTTTCCCCTAGAGCTATTATGTTATCTCTTGACTGTTGTTTAGCTATGGCTTCTTGGGTGTCATAAAGAGACTCTAATTCTTTCAGTTTTTCCTTTAACTTATTCTGCTGGGATTCAGACTGTTTGCTCATTTGTAATCTTTCTATTTCTTTTAGTAATTTGTTGATCTTCTTAGCAGGTAGGCCAAATATGTTTTTCTTCCAGTTCAATAAGTTTTTTCCAACTATTTTCAAGTTATTGGCTAGACTAACAACAACATCTTCCTCAGAGCTTGGGATCCAGGATTGATTTATAACTTGTATACAAGATGATTCTTTTAACCAAGTATCATAGAATTTGAAGACCCATTCTTCTTTGGAAAAATTATTGTCTAGAGTAAGCAGAATAGGGCAATGGTCTGAGCCTACAACTATCAGATAAGCTAAAGAAGCATTAGGGAATTGTGAATGCAAATCTGCATTAATGACTGCTCTATCTAATCTTTCTTGGATATTCCGAGTTCCTTCTCGATGGTTATCCCAAGTAAAGTCATAACCTGTATAACCTAAGTCATGTAATCCAGCATTTTCCAGTATCTTATAGTAGTACTCACAATCTGTTTTATTAAAAGGTAGTCCTCCTTGTTTCTCAGACTGATTAAAGATCATGTTAAAATCCCCCATGACTATCCAAGGTAAGTTTCTTTGAGCAATTTGAGCACTAATTTCTTCTAAGAAGTCCCATGCTACTTTCCTATTTGATGGATAAGGGCTTCCATAGAAACAAGTAAGAACCCATTGTTTGGTATCAAAGGAAGTATTAACTATTACATTAATCATATTTGTGTTCCATTGTACTATATCAAAGTGAAATCCATCAATCCAAGCCACAACTAATCCTCCTGCTAAACTTACTGGATCTACTATATGATAATTGGGGAAATTAGATACTATTTTTTTGACTAGAGGCCTCTGATTTTTAGTTTCAGATAAGAATAAAATTTCTGGTTTTTCCTTGTTGATTAAATTGTTTAGATGATTTTGGGTCAAAGGGTTTCTACACCCTTGAACATTCCAGGCTAAGATTTTCATTCTAAAGGAAAGCAGTGATAATAGACTATACTGACAGTTAAGGAAAACAAGCTAAAAAACACACTAGCCAAATTTTCTATCAGATAAGAGTTAAGCAGATTAGGTTAAGGGTAATAAGTTAAACTAAGTAGAGCACATTATCAGGCAGAAATGAAAGGAAATCAAACTAACAGAAGAGCTTAAATTTTAAGAAGATTTAATGGTTTTGGGCGTACCCGTGTCTCCTCCTGATGCTTTGAAGGGGATAAATTCGGGAATGGGATGGGCTGAAATGCAGCATTCTGAGTATCATGAGTTGCCAGATTTGATCCATATTGATTATTTTTTAAAATATGCCCATTTTCTGAGTGAAATGAGCAAATTTCCTCCGAAAAAGGACAGAAAATCAGAAACTGAAATTTTAAAAGTTGATTTTGGCTGAGTTATTGGAGATTGAAATGAAGGAGTTACACAAATTTGCTTGTCTTTCCTAGTTGAAGAGGAAAGGGATGGAAATCAAAGGAGAGGTAGAAGAGACTGAAATTGGGGATTCAAAGGAATCCCTAGCATTTTTGAAAGAAAGTCTTCTGCCCTCCAAAAGAGATGAGGCACTCCTAAGTTGCTGAACTGGATTAGGTATGTCCTGCAGAAGTCCAGACCCCAATTGAAACACCGATTCAGTTGATCTAGACTCGTCTATGACTCTAAAGGTTTCTGAGTTGGCCGATATGAACGAGTCCTCCTCAGAATCGGGTAAAGGAATATAATTCTCAGGAAGGTTAAAAGGGAAGGTTCTCTTGCCTAACACAGATGTAGTTGCAAGGGGCATCTCTTCATCGACTACAAATGGTCCTAACACCTCATAAGATTGTTGGGGAGGCTGGAAAGCTGGTTCCTCATCTATATAAGTTCTAAAGATATCAGTAAAGGTTTCACGAACACCTGGTAGACTAAGATAAGATTCTACTGGTACCATATTTCCCTGATAATCAAAATTGTCTTTCGGGTTCCAGACTTGTACCAACTCACCGTTTAACCAGTTCATATCATCACTTGGATAACGAGAGTTTACTGAGATGTCATAAATATCTTCCAAAGGCCTTCCCTTGAGAATCGAACAAGAATTTACTTTGTGTCCTAATCGCAGGCAGTGAGAGTAGAACTTGGATGGGAGATTCAAATAGTTAAAGTAGATAGAAGTTATTAGATATTTACATACTTTGACCAGAAGATGATCAATAAGGTTTTTTTTCTATGTTAACCCAAACTAGGACTCTTGGTAGACAGTCAGATGTTTCAGAGCCCTTACAAACTCTAGAAACTTGCCCTACTTTACTGGCAATTAAACCTATCATTTCCTCACTTCTATGTTCGCACTTCGCATTTGAAATTGTAGCCCATAAGGGTATCTCTTTAAATCTGTAAGTAGATATACTCATTCCTTGAAAGGCAGTAGTTGCAGACATGACATTACCAAATGGATACCAAGGTCCATTGGTAGAGACCCCAAGAAAATCCTCATTTGTTCTAAAAGAGATGATGAAAAGGTTTGGATCCACTTCTGTTTTTTGAAAGCTTATTTGAGTCCCCCAAAAATGATTCAACACTCCCCTGACTTCCCATTGTTTTAAGATATCTATTAAGAAGATCCTAGCTAAGATGTTGTTTGGTTTGATACCATATCTCTAATAAAAGCAGGAGGAGTTGGAAGGATTCCTACATTGCTATGATTAACAAAACGCTAAGCTAAGGAAATACCACTAAGATGCCTGTAGAGATTGGAAGAATCCCCCATTGCAGACAAGAAAAGAGCGGTAACAAACAGAAGAGCACGGTAGAAGCATAACTGAAGGGTAGAGTAAGAAAAAAGCATGAGCCACTCTGTGATAAGTAAAGAAGCAAAAACACGACCCGTGAATGATACAAAGGCCAAGAAGTAACTTAGCTAAATGTGCCACCAATCTACAAGCGACAGGCAAAAAGGGGTTCAAAAAACAACATAATCTAAGAGTACTAGGAAAGGAGATATTCATACTAAGAATTGACTTAGAAAAGATTGGGATTAGCATCCTCCTAGGAACGGATAACAAAAAGAGAAAGTTAAGGTTATCTGTATTCCTTAAAGATAAAAAGAATAACCGATGGGTAAGGGTTATAAGAAGCTAGCATATAGTAGAAACTCTAAATAACTAGGAAAAGAGTCTGAGAACGTCACAGGAATATACATATTAAAATTTGGTCAAGGGACGTGGATAAACACGACATCCCGAGCCCTAAAATAGGGTAAGCTAATCTAAAATCTAACGATTCTTTTATTTACTAAAATGGACGGGACTAAGGATTGGCTCTACGATCTAGTGCAAAGGGTAATTGCATTACTAGACTAAAGATATAGCTAAACCAATAGAGAAGCTACTACCCTAAAGATAAAAGAAACTCATCAATTTAATGAAAAAGAGACCTAGGGCAGAAAGACCAAAGAAAAATAGTTTACTGTTAACGAGATTAGGAAGTAAGAGAAAAGTTGAAAAGAGCTAGAGGTGTCTTAAATCAGTAGGTTAAGAAGACTAGAAAGAGAAAGAGAGAGGAACAAAAATAATTTAAAACTTAGAGTTTTAAAGGTTACTCATGCAAATCAAATTAGTAGAGGGAGATATTATGTGATTAAAATTATGCAACCAAGAAATAGAGAAAGGTTTAAACTAAAGGAGACTAGGGTAGCTGAAATTTTAAAGAAATGACTATAGAGAGGAAAATACACACGCCAACTGTCATGGTGCCTACAATAACCTAGCAGTGAGCAAAGCCTATATCGATTTTAGTCTCAAAGAGCTTGACAGACTCCACTCATAGCCTATCAAGTCTTAGTCAGTATGGCGTATTAAGATTACCATAAGCAAAAAACGAAGAGATATGGAGAGGAGAAGAATCCAAGAAGATTAAGGATGAGAATTCTAAAGATTTTAGTCATAATTAGGCATGCAAACCCCTCAGATTCTAGTTCATTTTATCCATTAAGTGGTTATAAAAGCTTATCATTTCATTGACCTAGATTATCCTAATCAAGAACTAGAAATAAGAAAACTGAGAAATCTCATCCTATGGGTTGTAATCATCAAGTAATTCCTGAGAATTCTTTGGTTTCCATCACTAAGGTTGCAAGATGCAGGGAGGATCATCTTCACCGTATTCAGTATTACTTTTTTTACTACTGTGGCACTGACAGATTTCTTCATTCTGAGCAAGCTAAGCATCTCGCCCATTGCAACATGAAGCCAGAGGAGAAGGAGAAACTAGATGCCAAGACAAAGGCCGAGATTTAGTTTAACCTAAAGCATGGTTTACCTATCGATCCTACCATTCTGTATTGTGAGATGCCACCAGGGATGAATTACGATTATGTTCGAAAGATGAGTGCTCGTTATCAATGGAAGAAGGGGAAAGGAAACTATGAGGAGGCTGAGGCCGCAGAAGAGAGAGTATAAATCATCTTTTAAGACAAAAAGGAAGAAGAGGACAGGGAAAACGTTCATATATTAGTATTATCGTAATGTTTATGCAGTGATGCTACTTTATTTTACTAGTTTAATGATGTTTTAAGCTTATGGTTTGTAGATTCCTTTCAACAGTTATGGATGCACTAAGGTTATAAGAAAGATTGATGTTTCTAATTTAAATTTCTGATATCGTTTTTAAAATTTTCAGTTTTCTAATAGACCAATTGCACAAGGCTAGAAAACAAGAACAGGAGGGAGAGAGCTTTCATAAAGACAGATTAGGCTTTACTAATTTAGAGTCACTTAAACCATTATTGCTAAACATAGGATTTGGTACTAACTTAACTGTTTTTGATATCTAAGATCAACTTTATAGAGAAATTAAAAAGAAGAGAGAGACTGAAGAAAGATAGGTTTAGAATTAAACACAGACTAGGAAAGTTCAAATTGCAAACAAAAGAAACAAACAAGAATCTACTTTGTGTCCTAATCGCAGATACTAGTAGTAGCAACTAGATGAAGGTTCAAACTAAGATAAGGGAATTATAATAAAAAAATTAGGAGATGCATGTTTCAGACATAAAACTCATAAAAGGAATACCAATTTCAATCAAAAGTATTTAGAACTCATACAAAGAAGCATATAACAAAAAAGGTCTGTTGCCTGAGAGTTCAAAAAGATGAACTTCAACCTGAGAGAAAAAAAAACTTTAAGGAAGACATAGCCTCCAAGATCCCTGAATAAGAAGAATTCTCTTCTTACCAGAAAGTAAATTTCGATTCTACACCTAAATTCCTAAAAATTCTAACTCTGGATCCCTAAAGCAACAAAAATACAAACGAAAATAAGATTGTTAAACACCAATCTCCAGTAACTCCTGATAGCTGATTTAGGTAGATAAGCAAAGATGGTTATAAAATACAGCCATGGAAAACATTTAGCAGAAAGCTTAATGGTTAATAGCAGGTATAGAAAATAGCAGTCGTTTTGAAAACCTTTGTTTAAAGCATTTTTTTAAAAAAAAGAGGAGAAGAAAAGATATTTTTTTTTAAATGATCGATCTCTCTAAACTCTGAAAACTTGTTTCGCCCTTCCATTCCCTTACCCCTTCTAGCTCAGAGATCGACACAAGTTAGATCGATTACTCCATTAACAGAGATTTGAAACTAGATTTTTTTGTTGAAGAAAACTAGCCGTTGAGAGAGGAGAGAGGGCATAGCGTTTTTTTTTAGAATTTTTTGAATATAACAAAATCATTAACAAAACAAAAAATCAAAACTATAACAAATCCATTAAGAAAAGTTCGGTTACGTCGCAATTTTTTTTCCTTAGCTGAACTTTTAGTTCGGTTACGAAGCAATTTTTCTTTCCTAACCGAACTTTTCTCTAAAAACCTATATATTGAGTTCGGTTATGTTGCAATTTTTTTTCCTAGCCGAACTTTTAGTTCGGGTACGTCGCAATTTTTTTCTCCTAATCGAACTTTTATCTGAAAGAAAAAACTCCATTAAAGCTGAGTTCGGCTACCTGTGTTTTCAGAAACATTAGCCGAACTACACTTGCAGATGAGTTCAGTTACCCATTCTTCAGATGTCGTAGCCGAACTTTATTGCCATGGCCGAAATCAGTTTATAAAATTTTCATTTTTTCAAAAGTTTTGGCCAATTCAAGCAACAGTAACTAAATTTAAAGTATGCGTATGTACCCAAAACCCTCATTTCGAAATGAACCATCTAGAAGAAAAAAAAGAAAAAAAAAGGAAGAATTCAAAACCCGCTTATTCTTCTCCTTAATAATTATTCTTCTAAAAAAAACACTTTCAAATTTAACCTAATTATTACTAATTAACTCAACTTAATCATTCAACTAACTGATCGTTAAACTCACTAATTTAATTAGAAAGGGTAATTTTGGTATTAATATAAATATCTAGACAAGGGATGACTTAGATTTACTTTATAATGACCTCCTAAAAATTAAATAATGGTCCCATGAAAAAGGGATGGTGCTCAAAAAACCGTTCTACAGTATTTATTGTGAGAGTGGCTATATGGAAGGATGCAACCCTCGCTTGAGTTCAAGCACTTGCTAAAAAAATGAAGACATCAAAAATCGCACCTTTTTATTTTCATGAGTAAATTTTGTGAACCTCACAAGTGTAGAAATATGGTAAAGAAGATTTTGCTTTCTTTGAATCAAAGGATATTCTAATTCGAATTGGAATTATCTTAAGAAAAAGATGCTAGAAAAAACAAGAAAAAAAGTTTAAAGATACTGTAGACTAAAATATGCCGTCAAATATCCAATGGTGCAAAAAGTTAATTAGGTCAAAAGAATCGGGTTGTGCATGCAAAGAGAGACAACAAATCCTGCCTTTAACTCCTCCGTCAATTTAGTTGGTCCTCTTTCATAGGAAATTGTCATATGTAACATATGTTTTGCACCTTTGTTACTTTGCAGTGCATTCCAATATGCCTTTGATACAATGAAATATAGGATCCAATGCAAAAAAAATGAAAAACAATGCCCATGGCATTTGTAGGTGTAAAAAACCATATAACTACATCCAACAATCCACATGAATTCATAGCAAACATAAGCAAGTAAGAGACTCATAAGAACACAAGATATACGTGGCTTAGCATGATTACCTACGTCCACAGGGGTGAAAGGATGATCTTATTACTTCACACAAGGATACAAGATAGGATTCCCTCAACAATACTCTCTCTTTCCTCTCACTCACCTATAGTTTGCTTGCCCTTTCTCTCTTGACAAGGGTCTCTATTTATAGGCTAGCATGTTTATACAATGAAGTTACAATGTGAATCACCGTCTATCTTATTCGATACTCCTGTCGGGTGGTTGATGTTGTCTTCCCCGATATTTGTGGCCTGATCTCATGTAATCCCGATAAGTGTATTTCCCGATGCGCCTCTTCCCGATGTTGATGGTTTTGGTAATCCTCCAACCGACGTCGCCTCTTCTCCCAATCCGAACTGGTTGCTTTTGGTTCCTAACCCCACTTTTACTAGATTCCTCTATGGTATCAATCTACACTGTCAGCGTGCTTAATGCCTCGATTCCCGATCAGCGTCTCTCCGTCACATCCGAGTTTTTACTTTACACGTGCTCGCCTCACATGTGTTTGGTAGATATCTCTTTCCTTGTGCCGATGCCATATGAGGTGATTCAGTGCTTTGCTTCATGTCTTCTTTGGTGGATCGCGGCTTAGGATTGCTCCACCTGTGTTCATTAGTTATTTGCTACTACATTTATGCCCCTTCTTTCGCCCATGTGTCTTACACGAGAAGAAGAAACTGCTTGGCCTCCCACGGCTCTTGACATGCCGAAGAATCCGCACCGTTGTCTGCCAGTTTCTCCTTTTTTATGACCCGTTACCTTCTCTTATGGTTGTAACCGCTTTGGCTTTAAATGCAAGAGGTAACCCTGAATCTTTTTATTCCCCTACTCGTCTCTCTCTCACTTCATCCAAGAGCCAACATTCTCTGCAACTCTTTCTCTTCATCTCTGCCTCTACGCTCTTCTCCATTATCATCTTCTTCCCTTCCTTGAACTTCATTCCTGCTTTGATTCCTTTGTTATTTCTTCGCCGCTGTTGTTGTGGTTCCTGCTTTTAACCGTCTTCTTCATCTCTTCACGCTACTAGTTCTCGTTCTTCATCTGTTCTTTAATGGCCTCTCAAAATCCATCCATGACTGAAAAAAGGTGTGTAAGTTATACGTTTTCTGATGAAGATAATGTCCCTATAGATTCATTGTTTTCCCTTGATAGTCATTCTCTTCATGATCGGCGGGCCCTCGATTCGATCTTTTCTGATGATTCTTCTCTTTTTGCATATAGGACTGAGAAGAAGACCTATAAGTACTCCAACCTCACTGATGCTCAGTTTCTATACCAATTGAAGGATGAGTACAATCTCCATGATTATGATCTTGAACTGTTGTTGGGTCAGAAGGGTCAACTGATGAGGGAGACGGTTGAGGGGTTTGCCCATTCTCCTAAGGCGACCATCATTACCAAGAGACAGCTTGAACTCGGGTTGCGCCCCCCACTATGATCCGATCCGCCCTTTTTCCTATGAGGTTCTGTCTCAGCTCCATCCCTCTCGGGCCTTGGCTCAATGGAATGAGAACACGTTTCTTCTTATGGATGAATGGGAAAGGCGAGGAAAAGGTGAGTTTTCCCAGACCCCTTGGTCGGCCTATGATCCTTCCTACGCGAGCAAATATACCTCGGCCAGCTTCCTTGGAAATTATCGGAGCGGGACTTCCTCTCTTGGTTCTTTAGCTGGTTTTGCTACTAGTCCTCATCGCAACAAGGTTCCAACCGGAAATTTTGAGAAGTTAATGATGGATGAAGATCCCGAGGGTAGCACCAACACTAATAAGCATCCCCGACATACTAGTGATTCTGTCTGGGATCGGGTTCCTATGGCTGTCCGTGGCCCTATCTTGAATGACAAATTCCCCCATCCAGGCTTTCCTGTCGAGCCCTACCAGTTCTGGGTAATTAACGCCGATCAGGTATGGCTGTTTCCTTCATTTCTTGGGTCTTCTATCTCGGGTGGAAGTAACTTTTAGGCATTTTTTCTTTTGCAGCCCAAGGCTCAGAGTGGTCAGCCGAAGACTCAAAACACTCGAAAGAGAGGCTCTAGCACCAGGACTGAGGAAGAGCCAGTGAAGGTAACAAATACATTGCTCTATTCTTAGTACATGTACTTGCCCCTATTTGTTGCCTTTAATGGATCTGGCGATGTTGTTTTTGTAGAAATCGAAGACTGGTGAAGAAGGTGTTGAGAGCTCTTCGGGGAAGGGTGGTGAGGACTTAGATGATCGTCTTCCCTTTTCACGATTTATACCCAAAAAGTTGGCCAAGAAGAAGAATTCTGACGTCTCCTCTCCTGTTGTAGGTGATCAATCCGAGAGTAGTGGAAAGGGAGCTAAAAATGATAAGTCTGCCCCAAGGAAAAATGTGCCCCCGTCGCCTTAATTGCATTCGTCTGGTAAGGGAATCACCCTTTCGAACGCAGATGTGGTTGTGATGATGTCGGATGAAGATGGTGAATACTTTGATTCGGATGCTGAGGCCGAAGGGTCGGGTGAAAGGGAAGAACAGAAAGAACCCGAGATTCCTGCCCCCGAAGATGACGGCTCTTCCCTAAATGAGCTACTAGAGAATGTGAACTTGAATGCCCCTAATGTCGGGTCAGCTGGGGGGTCTGTCTTCACATTCTCGGGCCCTTCCTATGATTTTTTGGGAGCCCTTACTTCTTCTAGCTTCATCTCTTTATCTGCTGCCGATATGCTGAAGACTGTTCCCCTATATGGTCCTGCCATGAGGGATTCCCTCAACATCATGGTGATCCCCCTCGCTTTAGCTGTGTGCCTCTATTCTCATTAGTGATCTGACCCGATTTGTCTTTTTTAGGCCGAAAATAAGAAGCTTCTCGAAGCGGCCCTTCGTCAGAAGGAGTTGGAGGAGATGTCTGGTCTTCGAACCCGACTTCAAGGAGAGCAAGAGCGTGACCGAGATCTCGAAAAGAAGTTAGCAAATGTTAAAGGTATTTTGGTCAAACTTTGTTACTGTTGATTGATGTTGTAGTGCCAATATCCTGAGTCTAGTATTGTCTTCTTAGCCAAGATATCTAGCCTAGACAGAGATTCCGCTTCTGAGTACCGCCGTATGTCCAAGAAGTTGAACATCGAAAAAGAGCACGTTGCTACACTTCAACATAAGATATACAACAAAGATGATAAGATTGACCGCCAAGCCGTCGAGATCGAGAGTCTTCAGTCCGAGTTACTTCATTATCATAGGTTTGAGTATGTGCCCGGAGAGATAGATAATCTGCGTTCCGAGCTGTCTCGGTTCCAAAGGGTTGCTGCTGATAGGGGATTGTTGATTGATTCCTTAGAAGGTCAGTGTAGTTCTTTAAGGCTGCAGAATAAGGATCTGCATTCCGATCGCAAGCGTCTTTCTCGGTTGAAAGATGAGGCCTAAGGGTCTGTTCAGAGATTAGAGGATAAGCTGCTCGGTTTCGATCAGATGTCTCGGGACTTAGAGTGGACTCGGCTGCAGTTGTCAAGTCTTCAAACAACACATGATCGTCAGAAGGCTTCATGGGGCTAGCATAAGAAATACTGTCCTTCTAACGAATTTAACGAACAAAACTCTAAGGAGTTGGTATTAAAGCTGTCGGAGCTTGAGACCAATCTTTCTAAGTCCGAAGAAGTTTTAAGATTAGTTTTACCCGAGCTATTAGGTCTTGGCTCCATCCTTGTGTAGTCCCGATATCTTTTGTTGCCTCATCATTTCCTATGTTAAAATTCTAAATGTGTCCTCCTTTTTGTTTATGCAACCGAGCAAGGAAAGGTCAAAGCTTTGGAAGAGCAGGTCTCCCAGTTGAAGCAAAATGAGACTTTGCTGAATACGAAGATCACTGAGGCTGATGCCGCTACATCCGAGTTGACTCGCCAACTGACTGAGGCGAAAGAAAAGTATGAGACCGACCTTGCTGTGAAGATCAAAGAGGGTGTGAAGGAGTTCATTGAGAATAGGAAAGCTCAAGTTGCAGCCAAGAAGTCGGGCTCGGGATCGATTCCTCCGAATGAGTAGTTCATGCCTTTTGTAGTGTTGCTTCACTTTTTTGCCCCTCATCTTGGCTGTAATTTAGTTTTCGCTCGAACGCCTATAATTTCTGGACAACTTGTTTTATGGGGTGCTGCGTCACCAATCGGTTCCTTTGTGGAGGCTTGTTACTTTGACAATGTTTTTTGTTTGTTTATCTTATGCTTGGTCATTCGTAACCCTTAGCAATTCAATTTCCTGCATTTCATAATAGTATATATGTGTGTTTTGGGGTAAAAACTGATTCTGCTGGAAATGGCAAATTGGGGTGTGCCGCCGAAAAACGAATCTAAACCCTAAACAAATGCACTACACGGGAGTATTTTAGATTCGAGAGATCAATCTGTACAATTCTGGCCTAAACCAAGAAATGGCCATTCCAGTCTTGCTTCGGTCACAAAACGTACGAGAAGGGTTGATCTTAGGGAGGGAAGCGAAGAAGGTGTTGAGATCAGAATGGCTAACTCTGAAGGTGTAGCTGTTTTATGACTTGTATCAGAATGTGGAACTTGCTTGCGGAATGTAAGCTATAAGTTCTTGGTGTTTTTTGGATACTTGTGTTGATAACCGTTGTCGGTTGAAATAGGTTGAAAACCTATTTATATAAGTCATAGTTGAACGCACCCTGATCTCATAGGAAATGGGAGTAGTTGAGTGATGGAGAAGTGGGATCGTGTGAAAATGTTGAAAACCACGTCTTTCAATGAGGGAAGACGGGTTGGTGTACACCCACTACTTCTCTGCTGCCACTAACTATCCACCTTTCCTAACACTTTCTCATAATGAGTGTGTTGCACGCCGCACGCTGTAAACCGCCAGACCAATACCCTGATGAACATCCCTCAGTTTGTGACATGTTTGGTGTCTCGAGTATTTTCGTGAAAATATGCAGCAGGTTGCTGAGTGGGTCTTGTTTGCAAGACCTAATTATTTTGACCAATCACGCGCAAGCTAGGCGGCGGGTGGTCATGTATTACAAGTCAAGCCATGAGGCTTGCCGCAAGAAATAGCACGTAACGCTTCTTAGGTCAAATAACTAAATTATTTGTGAAATCGATATTTATAAAACATCGTTTGTAATCGATGCATATAATGCATCGCTTTTAAGCAAGAAACTCAAACTAATCGATGCTCGTAAAGCATTGTTGTATAAAGATGCTTTAAATTAGTCACGGAGCCTAATGTCTTAAAAGGAGCATGACCGGCCATTTTCGAGAAGCTGCTGGGAGCCATTCATGCGCGCCAAAGGTAGTCCGATCGGTCCTTATAGGAGAGTGACGGCTGGCGACCACGACATCTTATTGGTCTCCTAAGATTTGATCTAGGCCGGACAATTCGGATAGCTAAGTTGGACGGCCGAGATTATTTGAGGAATTTAACGACTGCTGCTGAATTTATTAAAATTCCTATTGGCAGCGCGACTAGCCATTTTTGGGCGATCGTTTAGGAGCCATACAGGCAGGCCACGGCTTGGCCGATTGTTACTTATGGAAGAGGGGTATCCGGTGATCACATCGATGTCTCATTGGTCCCCTAAAATTAGATCTAGGCCGGTTGATTCGGCTAGCGAAGTTGGACGACCGAGATGGTTTGCGGCAGTTACATACTGCCGTTAATTCAATTTAGGGTTTAATAGCCGTGTGGCCAACCTACTTTGGGCAACGGTTTTTGGTGTTAGCCGCGTGCTGGGAGATGTTCGATCGGCCAGCACAATAGCCGGGCTGCTGTTGAGTGTATCCGCACCTTGCCCGTTGATTAAGATTGAATCTAGGCCAGTCAATCCGGATGGGGGCGGCCAAGATCGTTTTGCGGCAGCAATATAGTGTTGCTAACATAAATTAGGGTTTTGTAACTCATGCGGCCAACCCACTTTGGGTAATCGTTTAATGGATCCGCTTGCGAGTTAAAAGGATTCTGATTGTCCTAAGTACTAGTGGGCTCGCCGTTGTGCATGATAGTGCTTGTCCGACCATGTTAGGAGGTGGCTAGACTTGATAAATCGACCGGCCAAAACGTACGGTCGTGATCGTTTTAAGACTGACATGTGCAACATATGTCCAATTCCTTAAGGAATTAAGTACGTCGACCAACCAACTTCCACTTTTAATTGAAAGTGCATGTTGCGCATTTAAAGCGATCTGATTGGTCGATGGGAAAGGGGGACCGTCAAGCGGCAACATGGAGCGTGTCCGATCGGCCATGGGTAGCGCCTGCTGGAGCAGATCGGTCGGCCAAGTGGCGTGGCCACGCTTCCCTTTGCTGCTGCTTTTACTTGTTGCAGTTCCTCTTTGTTTCTCGTTTTCTACTTTTGGTAGGATTTTGCTCCTACTAGTCCATGTAGGATTAATTTCCTAGCTTACCTAGGTTTGGTCTCGACCAATAGGGTTCGAGATATTGAGCAGGCCGCAAAAAAGGCCTAATTTTTGTAAATTAGTAAAATTAGGTTAGAAAGATTGAATTTTGTGGGCTGACACAAAATCAATCAATTTCTGGTGAATTTTGTGCGTTCATACAGAATCACCAATTATATTTCAGAGGACATTATAACTTTGCGTGTCTCTAATTGAGTACTTCCATGCATATCTTAATCCCGACACTTCGGGAAATTCATGCTACTTTACTGCGAGCGAACATTAATTGTCATGTCATGTCAACATCAAGAGTTCGGCTAGGGAACATAGCATATAATAGATACTCAGCAGGCTCCGGCATTAGTGAGTAATGCAGCTAGGAGCTTAAATACTCATTAGGCTCTATACTAGTGAACAATTCATCTAGGAGCTTGAGTTTCAATATAATAAGAAGAGAGACATAGGCACTCATTAGATTTTGATATATTCTTCAAATTCCTTGCGGAATATAGACATATCAAGGTCTACTACTTCTGATGCCGGGTCAGGTGGACATACTTTTACAGTTTTCGCCCTATTCTAAAAACCACCATCAATAATGTGTTAATTGAAATCCCGTTTCTGTCGAACACACTCGACAGGGAGGGTCATCGGGCCCAATGCCATGTCCCAATCGAGGTATCTCATCACTGGTTTTTTGAACCTGTGGAAGTGTATTTAGTCATTCCTAGTTTTTAGGTCCCGATTTCCCCGGGTTAGTTATTAACCAACTATCCCGGGAAAGTGAATCTGGTCACTTGCGATGGGAGCAACCTTTCAAATGTAAGTAGGTTGCCCAACTATTAGGGTCTCGCTCCTTGATAACCTTTGGTCACTGGTTTCCAACCACCAGGACCCTTAGACTACCTCGGCACTTGCACATTACCGTCGCCCCGAGTTCGAATGGCCCGTCTAGTGTAAGTCGCCTCGGCACTTGCACATTGCCATCGCCCCGAGTTCGAAACGACCATTCTAGTGTAAGTCACCTCGGCACTTGCACATTGTCGTCGCCCCGAGTTCGAATGACCATTAGACGCATATGTCATTTTCCTTATCTTTCTCTCGTGGATATCTAAAGGTTTCGAATGACAAGGTATCATACCTGCTTATACACCTCTCATGGGTGATATAGTTTCAAATGTTGTGCGTTCCACGGCCTTGCTTCCAAAGTTCCATCAGGTTTTAGTATCTTATACGCTCCTTCTCCCACTTTTGACACAATGGTATATGGTCCGTCCCATCTTGCTGCCAATTTTCCGCCCTTCTTGTCATGCTCGTAGCTAGGTAGTTCTTTCAACACTAGTTGCCACGGGTGGAATTCCCTCGGGCGAACCCTTTAGTTGTACTCGCATTGTAACCGCCTATGATAGTTCTCCATCTTTTGCAGAGCCATCTCTCTAGTTTCTTTCAAATCATCTAGTTTGGCCAAGATCAAATCTGATGATAGATTTCGTCTCCAGGCTTCAGTTCTTGTGGTAGGTATCATTGCCTCGGTTGGAAGGATTTCCTCGGTCCCATGTGTAAGCATGAAGGGTGAGAGACCTGTTTCCTCCCTTCTGGTGGTTTGATAGGCCCACAGTACGTTGTGCAGCTCTTCACACCATTCACCATATTCCCCATCTAATTTCTTTTTAAGGTTATCTTCTATTGTCTTGTTAGTGATCTCGGCTTGCCCATTACTTTGTGGGTAGATGGGTGTAGCCTTGCTTTTTATGATGTTATAAGTATTAAACAATAGGTCGATGTTCTTCCCTTGTAGTTGTTTTCCGTTATCCGAGACGATAGCTGCAGGAATGCCAAAGTGAAAAATAATATGCTCAAAGATGAACCGAAAGACGTCCTTGTCCCGAATATGTTTCAAGGCTGCAGCTTCAACCCATTTGGAAAAATAGTCTGTTGCTACTATCAAGTACTTTTTTTGTCCCGACCCGACATGTAGTGGTCCTATAATATCGATGCCCCACTTGTCAAAGGGCCATGGGCTTACTATCGAGTTCAATGAGACTGATGGTGCGTGTATCTTCTTCCCGAACTTTAGGCATTCATCACAAATTAGTGCCATGTGTTTTGCGTCCTCATCCATGTAGGGCCAGAAATACCCCATTATCTTGGCCCTGGCCGATAGGCTTCGACCCGAACTATGATTTCCTACGCCACCATAATGTAGTTCGTTTAGGATCGAGTGCCCTTCTTATTTGCTTAAACATCTCAGCAGTGGACCCATGTATGATCTCTTATATAATATGCCTTCCCGTAATTCGTAACTTCCCGCTTTGATTTTAATATTGTTTGCTTCGGCTCGCCCTTTTGGTAATTCACCCGACTCCAAATATTGGTGGATGGGTTTTCGCCAATCTCCTGCTTCATATATGTCAGCTATAGCAGTTACCATTTGTATTTCCACATCTCCTTCTTCGGGTATTGATGACATTAACACCCTTCCCACTCGTATGGCTTTAATACTCGGGTCTGTTAACATGGAGGCGATATAAGCCAAGGCGTCCACATGTCGGTTGTCCTTTCTGCAGATATGTCGGAACTTGATGTTGGGAATCTGGTCGATGTAGAACTTTGCTAACTCCCAGTATTTCTGAAGTATTGGGTCATGAATAGTATATTCTCCGCTAATTCGTCGAACCACCAATTGTGAATCACTGGTTAGCCCCACCTCCTCAAGCCTAGTTCTATAATCATTCGTAAGGCATGTATCAATGCTTCATATTCAGTGACGTTATTTGTTGCTTTGAACTCGAGTCTAAATGAGTGGACTATCTTCTTCCCTTTCGGCATTGTGAAGACCAACCCTAGTCCCGAACCATCCTTGTTCGACGACTCATCAGTGAATACTTCCCATCGCGTCGGGCTGTAGGTCTCAAGTAGGTCGGGTGGATCGTCCCTATCTTCTGCCATACCCGGGATATCCACTACTTCTTGACCAGTACCGTACTGATAGCACAAGCTGTAGCTCCGAGATACAAGGTAAGCACTTCTTCGGGTTTGGGTCATTGCAATATGGGTAAGCTCGTGAGATGTTGTTTAATCTTTCGGAATGCTTTCTCACATTCCTCGCTCCATTTGAACTTTTCTCCCTTTCTTAGCGTTCCGAAGAAGTCTTTACATTTGTCGGATAATCGTGAGATGAATCGTCCTAGTGCCGCCAAGCTCCCGTTCAACTTTTGTACATCTTTTATCGTTACTGGAGACGGCATCTCCAAGATGGCCTTGACTTTATCGGGGTCCGCTTCAATTCCTTTATCTGTGATTATGTACCCTAGAAATTTGCCCGAAGTTACCCAAAAAGTGCATTTGGCCGTGTTAACTCTCATTTTGTACTTCCTCATAGTTTGAAAAATGTTCCGAAGGTATTCGATGTGGTTGATTGCCATTTTGCTTTTAACTAGCATGTCATCAACATACACCTCGATGGTGTTGTGAATTTTTTCCTCGAACATGTCCTCCACTAACCTTTGATAGGTGGCGCCTGCATTCTTTAGACCGAACAACATCTTGGTGTAGAAGTACAGTCCTCTAGGCGTGAAGAAGGATGTATTTTCTTGATCCTCAGGAACCAATGGGATCTGGTTATATCCCGAGTATCCGTACATTAATGTTATCGCCTTATGTCCCACTATCGACTCTACTAGCTGATCGATGTTTGGGAGGGGAAAGCTGTCCTATGGACAGGCCTTATTCAAGTTGCCGAAGTCGATGCAGATTCTAACCCCTTCGTTCTTTTTAGGCACTATCACCATACTCGAAAACTATTATGGATATTGTGCCTTTCGGATGATTCCCGATGATTGTAACTTCTTTAATTCCACCTGTACTGCTCGGGTGCAATCCTCCGCATTTTCTGTCGGACTAGCCTAAACTTCGGATCTATCCTCAAATGGTGGCAGCAAACCTCTGGATCGATCCCTTCCATGTCGTGCATCTTCCAGGCAAACGTGTCCATATGTTCTCGTAGTAAAGCTATTAATTGGTTTGACTCCTCCTCTTATAACAACGATCCAATCTTTACTATCTTCGGCTCCGCTTCCGTCCCCAAATTGACCTCCCGAGTAGGCTCTAGGGCTGTGAAATTCGGATTTGGATCCCCGATCGGTATTGCTGTCTTTGATTGCTATAAGATCTTATCCTGATGTGCCTCTTCCCGATGTTGATGGTTTTGGTAATCCTCCACCCGACGTCGCCTCTTCTCCCGATCCGAACTGGTTGCTTTTGGTTCCTGGCCCCACTTTGACTAGATTCCTCCGTGCTATCCATCTACCCTGTCAGCGTGCTTAATGCCTCGATTCCCAGTCAGCATCTCTCCATCACATCCGAGTTTTTACTTTACACGTGCTCGCCTCACATGTGTTTGGTAGATATCTCTTTCCTTGCGCTGGTGCCATATTATGAGGTGATTCAGTGCTTTGCTTCATGTCTTCTTTGGTGGATCGCGACTTAGGATTGCTCCACCTGTGTTCATTAGTTATTTGCTACTACAACATTCTAAATAATACTATGGGCATGAGATGTTACGAGTTCAACTTTTGCTAGAATGATATTCATCTGGTCTTTCATATTCATCATTACGAATTATGACGTCGGCGAGTTTTAGACCCAGGTTTCTGATATCAACGACAATTTTTTTTGTAATTTTTATTAGAAAAACATCTACAATTTACGTAATTATATAAATTCCCCACTAGAGAAAGTATTTGCTATTTTCCCTTGTTATGACCTGTCAAGATATTTTCCATAATTTTTATATCAGTGCCTTTTCAAGGGTTGGTAAATGTTGATCTTTATATAGTCGTAGTGAATTCATTAAAAAATGATAAGCTAGTTACTATTGCTACTTAATCCTTGCTATTTTTGACGTGGTAAACCATGAATCTTGAATTCATGATATTCATTCCTAGGTTATTCCTGTCAAAAAAAAAGTTTAGGCTGGAGGATGGTGGACACGTTATCATCTCATCACACTTCTAGCAACTAGCTAGACTACGGTCACAATTTAACTGCACAGTAAAAAAAAAGAATAAAAAAAGAATAATTACTGTTGTAAAAATGATCAAGGGTGTAGTCGTCCAAGTTAGAAAAATAATCACCTGGTACAAAATATATAAATAAGTTTGTAAAGAGAGAGAAAATATCTTTTTGAAGAATACAAGTGTGTGTGTGTTTGTGTGTGTGGTTTTCGCTTCATTATCTAAAAACAAAATCATCATCTTTCATTTCTCATTATCTAAAAACAAAATCATCATCTTTCATTTCTCATTCTTCATATGGCTCTTCAATTCCCTCTAAACCAAACCCTTCTTATTTCTTGAATTTATGAAGATTAAAAAACGCAAATTTCATCCAATTCCTATAAAAAAAAATCCCGAAATTTGATTCAAATTGCCTTGCTAAAACACAAGTAGTATCATCTTCTACCTACTGAGTAATTTCGTTTTCTTTGAATTTCCCAATGTTTCCATTGAAGAATCAATGAGATTGCTTATGTTTCAATGTTTGATTTCTAAAGATAGACATGGGTTCTGCTTCTTTAATGTCATCAGGTATGTGGTTTTTAAGCTTTTCGTGGTTTTTCTTCATTTTGTTTCTCAATTTTTTTGAAAATTTTGATTTTGTTGTTGTTGGCAATTTGTGTAGTTTCAGTAGAATGTGTGAACGTGTGTAAGTTGTTATCAAGGGGAGATGGAAATGGTGGAAGATATGGTGAATGTAATGTATTATCTTGTGCTTGGAAAGCTCCTAGGGTTTTGACTGGATTTCTTGCGAGTACTCCTCATCCCAACTCTTATTCTCATTCCTCTTCAAGGGGAGAAAGAAGAAACCACACAAAATCTGTATGTATTTCTTCACTGTTTAACTGACCTAAGTTGTGTACATTTGAATTGTTTGATACTTTGATAATCATATAAGCTAAATTTTGGATGGATTTGAGTAGTGAGATGACACTAAATCAGAAACTACAGACAAATTAGCCACTTGAATCATTGATATTTTCCCCATTAATGGTGTTATTGTTGCATTTTTTTTCTTCTTCTGGTTGAACCTAGAACAAACCATGTTTATGATGTTTTTCTTATCTCAAACTTATCTAGTATACAGAAACCTTGCCATGGTTTCAAATAATTTTTGTACCAATATTAGAGTAATGATTTTAGTTGATGAATTTGATTAGGCGTCAAAAAAGTAAAAGAGCTTCTTGTCTGTTGCTCAATTGGTTGAAATAGTGCTCCGCACGAGATTGTATTTATATAGCTCCAATCAGAGGTTGTTTTCTTTGTTTCCGTTGATCCATTTTTTAGACTGTACTTCATTCTGTTCAGTACTTTAGAATACTTTAAGCGACTATGTAAGATTTTGTGCTTCAGTTTGTTGCATTTTTTTATTGGAGCCTGAAGCCATTCCAATATTTATTATTGTGGACGGATTTTCTGTTGTAGTCTTGCCAGAGAAATGAGGTCCCTGAGGCAGGTGTTTGGTATTCCGCAGAAGCAGCTGATTCTACACTTTCGTCAAGATTCTCCAACTTAAGTCTACATCATTTTGCTGGAAATAGATGGCAACTTCAATGTTCGTCCTCGTTTTCTTCAGAATCCTCTGATGCCAATGCAGTTTCTCCTGAAACATTGTGGGAGGTAGGATACGAAGCTTGTTGATATTAACCTTTTTGCCAACAAAAAATAATTAGCCAAGTACTGTGGCCTCTTGTTCCATCAAAATCTGTGTTTTCTGTTTATATCACACGGTTAACACTTAGCAAGCTAAGTGCTGCCAACCATTTTGTAATATTTCTATGTGGTGGCAAGTAGTTGGCAGGTTCTCTAGTCTTTGGCCGCCCTCATATAACCTCTTGATTTTGCTGAAGGATGGTAGTATTCGTAAGAAATACAGTAATTATATATGCTGTGTTTATGCACTTCATATGCTTTCTTCCTATCCATGTTGGCATTAATTTCTGATTCTATTCTTGCTCATATAATTTACTAATTTTTCCCGGTGTAAGTCAGGATTTGAGACCAACTATTTCATATCTTCCACCAACCGAGTTGCAATTAGTCCACAATGCGTTGAAGGTAAATCATTTCTGCGATTTCCATGGAAACATAGTAGTCAGCTATATCACTACCGTGGCTTGTAGAATGGCAACCATATCTAACTGTGCTTGCTGCATGTCTGTGCAGCTGGCTTTTGAAGCTCATGATGGCCAGAAAAGGCGAAGTGGGGAGCCATTTATCATACATCCAGTTGAAGTGGCACGTATTCTTGGAGAACTTGTAAGTGGGAAACGATGTTATTAAATATGATTATATGAGTACGTGTTGCTATGTAGTGAGAAGTTAAAAGTGGCACTTAATATTTCTAGGAATTGGACTGGGAGTCTATTGCTGCTGGATTGTTGCATGATACAGTTGAGGACACAGATGATGTGACATTTGAAAGAATTGAAATGGAGTTTGGTGCTACTGTGCGCCACATTGTAGAAGGAGAGACCAAGGTGCCTCCTTAACATTGTCATCAATTAATATGAATACCAAACCTATGCTGCATTTTTTATTTGCTATGTCTGAATAAAAGCACATATCATAGTTTAAATGCATTTTACACACATTTTTTATCCTTCGTTATTAAGGTATCCAAGTTGGGTAAACTGCAATGTAGCAATGCCAAAGACGTGGTGCAAGATGTAAAAGCTGATGACCTGCGGCAGATGTTTCTAGCTATGACACAAGAGGTGTCTTTTCTTCTCGTTTCTTGGAACTCACTTGATTCTTCACTATCACAGTTCATTGGAAACTAAACCAGACACATTTCTTCCAGGTTCGGGTTATTATTGTCAAATTGGCTGACAGATTACATAACATGCGCACTCTCTCACACATGCCTCCACATAAACAGGTACTGCTCTCCATTGTTCTTTATTGAATGGACTACTTGTTGGCATTACTTAAGGGTTTTTCATTATATATAGGCCAGCATTTCTTGCGAGACACTGCAGGTATTTGCTCCTCTTGCAAAGCTTCTGGGGATGTACCAGATTAAGGTACGTAAAAGCATTCAATTATTGACACTGTAGGTCCTATTTGATGTTTTCATGGTTCCAACCAATTGAGCGAATAATTCGTTTTAAGCATGTGTCTCGGATCTATTATAATCCATGTTTTGCAGACGCTCTGCGTCCTACATTCTTAACCTTTTTTGTAAATTGTTCCTTGGGACGAGCTTGATATCTCATGACTTTGGTTCTAATTTCACAATTTGCTTTTTTTCTTAGTAACTTAATAAGCATATTCTGGTCATGTTTCAGTCAGAACTGGAGAATCTTTCATTCATGTACACAAATGCCCACGATCATGCTAAAATCAAGAGAAGAGTTGCGCACCTTTATAGAGAACATGAAAGGGATCTCTTGGAGGTATTTATCTTATTGCCCATGACAGTGGTTACACCCTTGAGATTTCAGAGTCCAGAACTAAAATAAATGTTTTTGTCCACCACTATTCGTAGGAGTTTTATGTAACCCCTGTTTTATTGATGGATGGCTCTGACCTTTTAATTCAGTTTGTTTCTTCTTTCATTTGGTAGTCTATTTGTAATAAGCTCTTTGCCCTTTTCCAGGCAAAAAAAATTTTAATCAAGAGAATTGAAGATGATGAATTCTTAGACCTTGTGACAGTTAGTACAGAAGTGCGCTCTGTGTGCAAGGAACCTTACAGGTTAGAGAAGATACTTAATGTATCTTGTGTTTGCAATGAATTCTATTTTTATTTTTGTTGAACTCATGATCTTATATATGGATTTATTGTCATTGTTAACTATATAGTTGGCAGTAGGGATGGGACATGAATTGTGGCAGCATGCACTGCATAATATCTTAATGATCATGACATGATATTGGTTATAGATTATTGTACTCAAGCTAAGAAAAGAAAATTAAGTTAAGATTTGTTTAACAGACAGTATAAGCGTTTTCAAGTTTGAGTTCTTTCCTAACTTGAGTACATTCAGATCTTCAATTTTTTCTGTTTGCATGGATCTTTGTCAAATTTCTCCCACAAAAATCCTGTGGTAGAAGAATTTGCAAACCTAAACCAGAACGATATTGGTGAATCATAATGGGTGTAGCTATTTCAAATTTTAGGATTCCTGTAGGCTATTATAATAAGTAAGATGGTTATTATAATTATGGTTAGTCTCAATATTTTTCAACCTCACCTAAAAGCTGCTATACTGCAATTAATTTTGGTTTTTCCTTGCAGTGTCTATAAAGCTATGCTGAAATCTAAAGTTCCAATTAGTGAGGTTAATCAAATAGCACAGGTAGTTAATCTGGCCTTGAATCATTTTCTTACTATCCTTTTTGAATAAACTCGCAACACAATATTGATATTAGTTCTTCATGATCAGCTCCGCATTATTGTAAAACCAAAGCCTTGTATTGGGGACGGACCTTTATGCAATGCTCAACAAGTGAGTCTTCCGTCCTATTATTTAGCTTGCGGATAAGCTTATCCACAAATGCGAGTGTCACATGATGATTGTCCATTTTGCTTTGCTTGCAGATTTCTTACCATGTTCTTGGTCTTGTCCATGGCATCTGGACCCCTATTCCTCGAGCTGTGAGTAGTTTTGTAGTTCACATTCTCAAGTGTCCTCAGTTTTCCATAAAATATCAATAAAAAGGATCTAGTTGAACTCAGTACTTCAAGCAAACATTTTATTAACAGATGAAAGACTACATTGCGACCCCAAAACCAAATGGCTATCAAAGTCTACATACCACAGTGATACCATTTCTCTATGAGAGCATGTTCCGGTTGGAAGTTCAGGTGACTTGTTACTAGCCTTACTTTTGTTGCTTGTGACACTTTGCATGTTTTCAGATGTAACTTCTATGCTCTCCGTGGAAGTTCTATTTCTACAGTGCCGCCATTGACTATACATTGGACACTAATAATCTATCACAAATGTATTAATTTACATGTGGGCAGATAAGAACTGAAGAGATGGATTTGATTGCCGAGAGGGGCATTGCTGCTCATTATAGTGGGCGAGTATTTGTTACTGATTTAGTTGGACATGTAATGCCCAAGGGAAGGAATTCAAGAGGAAAACTAGTCTGTCTGAACAATGCAAACATTGCTCTCAGGGTATTTGATCAAAACTACTTTTAGGTTGTGAAAATTGGTAGATCCTGTAAAGGAAATTCTGATGAGTCTTTTTATTGCCCTACTTTTTTGCGTACTTACTTTTGAAAATACATATTTTTCTGTATAGATTGGTTGGCTAAACGCCATTAGAGAATGGCAAGAGGAATTTGTCGGAAATATGAGTTCTAGGGAGTTTGTCGACACTATCACAAGAGACCTGTTGGGAAGCCGGGTCTTTGTATTTACACCAAAAGGAGAGGTACCAAACCAAGATCCCCATCATTGTTGCACTTCTATCATTGTTCAGTCATCGTCTTGCCTCTAATTTTCGTTTTCATATTTTATTTAGATTAAAAACCTGCCGAAGGGTGCTACCGTGATTGACTATGCTTATATGATACATACCGAAATTGGCAACAAAATGGTTGCTGCAAAGGTTTTTGCTCTCTCAGTCAATTGGTATTTCAACTGTCTGTGGATCATTAGTAACACTTCGACTGTGCAGGTCAATGGTAACATTGTTTCTCCCACACATGTGCTTGTCAATGCTGAGGTTGTGGAAATAATCACATACAATGTTAGTATTATTTTCATTCTCGAATTGCGTTTCCACCAGAATAGCTGATGCAACATAAAATGTTTAACAATTTATGCTTCTGTCTCTTAATTATGTTGGCAGTTCATGATTTACAATTTTTGTACTCGCCAGGCACTATCAAGTAAGTCTGCTTTTCAAAGGCATCAACAGTGGTTGCAACATGCAAAGACACGTAGTGCCCGCCATAAAATAATAAAAGTACGTACCTGAAGAAGATAGTAGTTGTAGCTGCCTGTCATTAAAGCTATCTGTCTCTGTATATCTAACTACCAGAAATTTCTTCTTTATAGTTTTTGAGAGAGCAAGCAGCACTCTCTGCTACCGAAATTACAGCCGATGCTGTGAAGACCTTTATTTCTGACGTTGGGGAAGAGAGTTTACCACAAAAAGAAAACTCTGATGTTCCTAGGGAGAAGAAATCCACGTGGAAGTCGATCCTTAAAAATGTTGCAGATATGTCTATATTTCAGATAAATCATCAAGATACCCTCCCCGTTCAAAATGGTAGCGTTGGACTGCCGAAGTTCAACGGGAAACATAATAAGCATGCCAAAGAGCTGAGTTTGAAGGACAAGGGAGAGGTTTTGTCACAGGGAAATGGTATTGCCAAGTTGATTCATGCCAACATTCCTATGTATAAAGAAATAATGCCTGGTCTGGAAAGCTGGCAAGCTAGCAAAATTGAAGGGTGGTACAACCATGAAGGTCACTCAATACAGTGGTTTTGTGTTGTATGTGTAGACCGAAGAGGTGAGCATCCATCTTTATCTCTTAACACACTTTTTAAGGCTTGGAGTAGAAATACTGGATTAGAATGGATGAGCCTTTCAATGAAATAATCCTATCTGTTTTACTTGGATTTCAGGCATGATGGCAGAAGTTACATCAGCAATGATGGTGACAGGGATTGCAATCTGTTCTTGTGTGGTGAGTGCTAATCTCTTGCGTTAGTATTAGTTGGTTGATCTTCACTGTGCAATCTGTATTCAATAATCGTTCTTTCTCATTGAACAGGCAGAAATTGACAAGAGAAGGGGAATGGGTGTGATGTTATTTCATATTGAAGGGAGCCTTGACAGCCTGGTACATATAACTAGAATATGTATATATATATATAAATATATATTCTCTAATGCACATCTCTTTTGGTCTGTGTTTGTACTAAGTTACTTTTTCTTCAGGTAAAATGCAGCATGCGTGTGGATCTGATCCTTGGCGTGCTTGGCTGGTCTGCAGGTTGTAGTTGGCCATGCTCCTCAAATGACCATTTTCTTCACGAATGTTAGTAGGAAGATATACAACTCCTCTCAACCAGAATTTCTGAGTTTGCGGGTACGAAATTTTGTCATCGTTCACCATATTCTTCAAGTCGTTTTTTGAATGTAGATTTCCGGATTAGTTAACCACGTCAAATGTATCTTAAGTCATTCTTTTGTTCAAAATAGCTCCTCTGAGAAACAAGTCAGCAATACCTATTGAGCAAGTCTGTGGACTGTGAGGGGAATGTATATAGAGAAAAAGAGCCATAGTTAGGGGCACTTTACAATAAAAAAAAGAATAAGGAAAGGTAGTATATGTAGCTGGCAATCGCCCTTAGTCTTCTTTTTGTATACTTGTGAAAATACATAGAAATACTAGTGATAATATATATTTTCCAACAGATGATTTATTTGCAACTTTTTGCTCATGATCATTGTCTGCATAATCTTTACAGTGAATTAGGTAATTCGGTTTCTGGAAATGAAGTCACTGAATATATTCCTTAGTCCCTGGTTTTCTTTTATTAAATGTTCCCTGAAGACTTGCAAATATTTTGACAACTTATTTCAAGTAGTTGCATTACAGCGAAATATTAAGATTCAGAAATGAAGACACTAGGAGATGATGCACGATTGCAAGAATCAGTAGACCCACAGTTAATGATGACCACATACGTAATCTCGACTTTGAAATAATAATCAATGATGCGCAGTTACCCATCATCATACAGCCTGTTTCTTTCTCGCCTGCGTGATCTTGCTGAAGAATATCTGCATTTCCCTTCCAAGCCACCTCCAATTTTTTTGTACCTTCTTCATCGATGTTTTCTTCTTTGGTTTGATCATTGCCTTTCTTCAGTTCCAGGTGTTGGTGTTCTTCAATCAATTCTGCTGGCCATATTGCCTCAGCATTTGATTCCCTTGAAGACTCCCCTGTTCCTTCTGAATCCTCGTCTCCTTTCCCTTCAATTGATTCGTCATCGTCATAAATGTCATCTTCGTCTTCTTCCTCCAGCTCCTCATCTTCGTAATCTTCTTCGTCATTGTCGTCCTCCTCATCTTCAGCACTGTCTTCCAGTAACATCTTAGGATTCCCATCCTGGCAGCGGACATTGCGGGCTGTCACAGGTAGCTCAACTGCACCTCCAACCTCTTTAACAGCTTCCACCGATATTGAGTCCTCAAAACAATCTTCATTGTTACTTTTATCCTGGACACTCTTACACATTTCCATCTCTGACAATGAATCCCCTTCAATATCCACAGTTACAACTCTATCCTTGACAAGATCATTAAGGTTGTTGACAATCTTCAGATCTCCACAGGTGGCCGCAGTCCTCAACTCATCTTCCTGAAGCTAGCATTCACCAGATTAACGATTTGCATTACATAGAAATTTTACTGAAAACAACAATTGAGTTCATAGAATTTTCACCTGAGCTGAACCCATCTTAATAACATTGTTCCCAATGCTAATGCCGGTACAGCTGCAAAATAACTCTCTCAATTAGTCTAAGATCTCAATAATAAACAGAATAAAAAAGCTGGAAGAACTTTTGGATACTCATGTACCAGAGATGAGGGTCACTAATTGGTGTCTGGGATTGAAGTAGGGAACGAAGGCCTTCGTTTCTTTCTTCTTCTTCACCAACATTACAATCCGTGCGATTAAATTTCTTCTTATCATCAGTTGCAGAATTCAATCTTTTCTTGTTTCTTTTGTTAATCAAAGTGACAACAAAAGTAGCAACAGCAAAAACTCCACCCCACAATAGAACTACACCAATCCCACCACCACCTTTAACAACTTGGAGTTTCTTTATGTTTTGCTTATTACCATTCTTGTTTTTGGTTTCTTCCATTTTTATTTCTGTTGAATTCAAGAGTTCACAAGAAGATTTAGAGATGGGTTTATAGGTTTTTGCTTCTTTAACTAACTAAAGATCTTGAATGTTGTTGGCCTATTCTATCGCCAACACATAGTTCTCGTGTAAGACTCTGACCAATACCACTTGATTTAAGGATCAGGTTTTATAGATCACTACACTGGTGGCACCTATGCCTTTGGATTAACGGTTGTGCACCTCTGTTATAAGTTTTGTTGTAGAGATCTTCAGATCAAATTCTCTAGGGCTGTGGTATTGCTGATGCTCTAGGGTTACTGTCCAATTAAGAGTGTCAATTGCATTAATCAAACCCTTTAAATAAAACCCTAACAATGCTAAAACTAGATCGCCAAGAAACTTCAATTGTAAACATATAAATAAGCCAGGCATTCTATAGTTGGAGATAATCAAATCATAAGACTGGATAGGAAAGCAAGAAATTGATATTGGATTCTTCAAATTATAGATTACAAAGTTCATTCACTCAACATATATTTATAGAGAAAAACATATGAACCAATTAAACAAGTCTTGATCTTATTGTTTGAAGACTCAAGAAAATCAAAACATAAATAAACAAGCAATAAGAAATTAGGTAGCAATACCAAGTTAAGGTTATTTCTCACAAGTTACAAATTCAATGAAAGAATAATTAGGTAGCAAACAAAACCCCTTTAGATAAAGAAATTTCATGCAAAGAATAAAGATCTTCATCTCTAGTACTTGGTCTCAGGAGTATAAAAGAAAGGACCAACAGAGAACAAGTTCTTGTTGTTGGGGAGACTGTGGTAGTTGATAGAGAGAAGGGCACCAGAGACACCATTGTTGATATTAGTAGGTTTGCTGCAAGTTGTCGTTGGGCAAGTATCAAGGTACACCTTGCACTGGAAAACTTGGTAGATGATTGATGATACATCTAATGAAGTGTAAAAGTAACCATGGGCATCAGTTGTACTGGTGATTGTCAATAACTGAGACACTAAGTCAGCAGCAAAGCATACAACTTTTGTCACAACTCCTACACATACAAAACAGTTTAGTTAGTTTTTGTAAAAATATATATCTATCTCCAAGATTACTAACCAGCAAGAAAGCCAAGAAGTGGATAATCGAAGATTAAATTACCTTCTATTGGAGTGCGTTCAGCACCAGATTGACAATAGACAAGCCCTTGAACTGCATAATTCTTGGGGGGTGAGGGAACATATGGCTTCTCGACCTTAGGTGCGGCTGGAACATATGGGACTTGTGGGTATGCTGGCTTAGGTACAGTTGGAACATATGGCTTCTCGACCTTGGGTGCGGCTGGAACATATGGGGCTTGTGGGTATGCTGGCTTAGGTACAGTTGGAACATATGGCTTCTCGACCTTGGGTGCGGCTGGAACATATGGGGCTTGTGGGTATGCTGGCTTAGGTACGGTTGGAACATATGGCTTCTCGACCTTAGGTGCGGCTGGAACATATGGGGCTTGTGGGTATGCTGGCTTAGGTACGGTTGGAACATATGGCTTCTCCACCTTAGGTGCGGCTGGAACATATGGGACTTCTGGGTATGCTGGCTTAGGTACAGTTGGAACATATGGCTTCTCCACCTTAGGTGCGGTTGGAACATATGGACCTTCTGGGTATGCTGGCTTAGGTACGGCTGGAACATATGGGACTTCTGGGTATGTTGGCTTAGGTACGGCTGGAATATATGGCTTCTCAACCTTAGGTGCGGTTGGAACATATGGCTTCTCGACCTTAGGTACGGTTGGAACATATGGTACTTCAGGGTGTGCAACTTCAGGTAGTGTTGGAAGATAATGAGAAGTCTTATAAGCTGGTTCAGAAACTCCTACATTAACTTTAAGAAGACTAGGTTCTTGAGTGGGTTCTTCATTGCCGTAATAAGCAGATGAAGTAGTTGAAAGTGCGAAAAAAACAAGAGAAAAAACACAAAGGAAATTGGTGATATTAGCCATTACTTTTTCTCTTTTCCCCCCCCTGTAGCTATGGATTGGAGAGTTATCTCAGAGACGTATGTGAGATAATAGATAACTTCCAATGACTTAAAATTGAGATGTCATTGGCTCCTTTATAGAATGTGAGTTTCAGTGTTGAATAATTCACAGTGAAATCGTGTAAGCAACAATGGTAACTATGGAACGCACGTCGTGAGAATTTTTGGTTGCCAGTTGCCACCCACATGTTGAGGAATGAATTCAATGAATATAGACAAGGCATCTTAATAGAAAAGTTATGTCATGGCTGTATATGGATACCAACAATTTAACCCAATGACCCGGATCCATTGACATTCATTTGGAGCTTTGTACAGTCCATCAAATTCCAAAAAATTGTAAGTAAATTATGTTAAATAAAATTTCCAAGTTAGTATATTGGATGATGTCCGTATGGATTTTGATGACGGGCTATTGGAAGACATCAATTTTGATCACAACGTGGTACGTAACTGGCTTTGTGTATTGAACTGGATTTTTTGTTTTGTTTTTATGAGGTGTCCTTTTAAGTGCATTTTTGGAATGAATTGTTCTTATTGCCCTTCAAAATTAAAAGGTTATGAGTACGATTGGGTTCGGGTCTATGGTGTTAATTTGGTAGTGACCCGATTGTACATTTTGTTGTTGTTGATAATTTCGTTGTTGAATAAATACATTATTTTTTACTATTAGAAAGTATCACATGAAGCTATCATTGAAGACGTGATGCTGATTATAACCTTGTATCTTAGCTCCACGAAAAATTATTGTGCTCGTCTGTCATTTTCCATACATACTAAGGCGGCAAAGGTCTCAAGGAGATCCTAATAGGTTTTCAGACACGTATATGGCAATTTTGGTGGTGCGGTTGTCGTGATGGAAGAAATTATAGCGCCGCTGGTCGTCTAGTTATGTTTTACCTAGCATTTTTAGGGACCACTCAAAAAGAATTAGGGGCCAACAATAAGGCAAAATAGGGTCACCCAAACCTAAATTAAAGCTAGCCCTTATCTCGTGTATTTCGTAATGGCAAAATTGCCCTTCCACAATCGGTAGTAAATGTTGTTACTTTAACCTCCGAATATATTCAATTTTCGAATTTTAGTACTACCATAATCGGTAGTAAATTTAACTTTCGGATGTACATTGGCCCCAGAATGAGATTTTGCTAAAATTTTATAATTTTTCGAACTTTGGTACTACCATAATCGGTAGTAAATTGTGTTACTTTAACCTCCGAATATACAGTTTTTGAATTTTAGTACCACTATAATCGGTAGTAAATTTAACTTCCGAATGTACATTGGCCCCAAAATGAGATTTTGCCAAAATCCTATAATTTTCGAACTTTGGTACTACCATAATCAGTACTAAATTTTGTTACTTTAACCTCCGAATATATTCAATTTTCGAATTTTAGTACTACCATAATCAGTAGTAAATTTAACTTCCGAATGTATATTGGCCCCAAAATGAGATTTTTCCAAAATCCTATAATTTTTCGAACTTTGGTACTACCATAATCGGTAGTAAATTGTGTTACTTTAACCTCCGAATATATTCATTTTCGTATTTTAGTACTACCATAATCGGTAGTAAATTTAACTTCCGAATATATAATGGCCCCAAAATGAGAATTTTCCAAAATCCTTTAATTTTCGAATTTTGGTACTCGGTAGTAAATTATGTTCTTTAACCTCCGAATATATTCAAATTTTAATTTTTGGTACTACTGTAATTGGTAATAAATTGTGTTAATTTAACTTCCGAATGTACATTGGCCCTAAAATGAGATTTTTCCCAAATCCTTTAATTTTCGAACTTTGGTACTATTATAATCGCTAGTAAATTGTGTTAATAAATGATGCTCATTATCTACCGATTGTGTTCATGGCCCCAAATTCAAAATTTCAAAACTTAATAAAATTTCGAAATTTTCTACTTTCCCAATCGGTAGTTAATGTTGTTCTACCGATTGTGCTTAATTTTTAGTTCAGAAGAGTTGAATTTTTTGAATCAAGAATAATCGGTATATAACAATCAATTTACCTACCGATTATGGTTGATGTTCTTCATTTACAGTAGCAGAAACATAATCGGTAGATAAAATAGATTGTTATCTACCGATTATGTTTCTGCTAATGTAAATTCTAGAAATTTAGGATCAAATTTTTGATTTTAAGCAATCAAATCCTAATTTTGGATCACAACTACTATCATCTATCCGTTTTGTTTGTTTAACTTCTTTTTTTTGATGTTATAAGTTTCAACTTTAACGTTAATGAATTTTGGGTTTTAATTTTAAACAATCAATCATCAAATTTGTTTGATCGACGATCTTTGGTTTCAATCAAAATTAAAACGATGATTTTTTTTTCAATGAGTAGAAAAGAGATGAAGAAGAGGAATGATATGATTATGAAAATAAAGGATATATGTTTAGATTTAGTATAAAGATGAAGGACAATATAGACAATTTCTGTTTTTAGGATACCCCATAGCCACCTTCAATGGATGGGAATAAAAAGGTGGCCCCTAATTCCTTTCGGGTGGCCCCTAAAAATGCTAGGATGTTTTACCTGGTGGGTGTAATAATCAAAAACAAGGAAAAATCAAATAATAAAAAGTTATTGATACTTAGCTCCTTTATTAGAAATGATCGATTTGACGAAACACACGAGCTTCCCAGGTCTCTATAACAACAACAAGGTAAAACTTTGGAAAACTGAGTGAGTCACGCGTTCAACACATTGTCCTTAAGACATTAGTGCCTGGCTACACCCAAAAGTGATGTTATAGCCTCCACAGGGCAGATGCCTCCAGGATAAAACACGCTATTGCACCTCCTCCTCCTCATACTACTACTACTAGCATATGTAGTAGATGCTCAACTTGAGCTTGGCAACTCCGAAAAAACCCTTAAAGAAAATCGCAAACGCTTAAGAAAACAATAAATATATTTTTCTTCTCGTCTCTTTAAAATATAGAGAAACCAATTTCCCTTGGATTATTTATACAAGTATGCCCGCACGTGCTTCGCACATGCTTCCGTTTTTCCCTTCATGGGACCTCCGTGCACGTGACCGTTTTCTCTTCTGATTTGTTTTCATATTTACTTTTTTAGCCTCACTTAATTTGAATGATATTTTGGATAGTGTTATAAAATCAAGGGCAAACTCGGGTTTTCAAAAATTGCAGCTTCATTTACTATTCATGAACAGTGCCTAAGGGGTGTTCCCTTTATAATAGTAATAGATAGGTTAAGAAAAGCTTGTTTATATAATAACATAATATAACTTAAGAAGAGGAACCTCCCCGATGTGGGACTAACAAGTTTATATAGTCTAGTAAAACAATTTAAGATTGGAAACTCCCTGATGTGGGATTAATAAGATTTTCATTCACAATAAAAACAAAAATTAATTTTATTTAGTTAAAAACTTTAAAATAAAAATTAATACATATTGTTTCCCAACAATCCCCCACATGCATGAAAATCTCGGTAAAACATGAAACACGGATAGAATTTGGTAAATCAACACCCCAATCCCCACGACCCGGCCTGACCGAAAAGACATACAGACCGTCCGTGTGTTGAAATCATACTAGTCATTTCAATGTCCTCTCCTTAATACAAAACTGTGCTGACCAAAGTGAATTGCATAAATCATAATAGTATAGAGAGCTTTCATCTTTAGCTTCTCACAGGTGAGACTAAAGGTTTCTTTCACCAAAGTGAAAATACATGAACTAGTGAACCCTTAGGTCCTAAGCTCCAGTAATACCAAAACCATCAAAACAACATGAAACTCATTTTCTCAAAATGAATTAAATTTCGATAAAAAACGAAAATCACATAAAATCGTAGGAAATAGGCAGAGGTGTCCATGAGGTCTTGAACCTTTGCTTAGTGAGATATTACGGGAACTACTTGCTAGAGACAGTGAACGCGATGTCTTGAACTGCTAGCATTTGATGTAATTCGCGATAACAACCACACATGATATTTCCAAGGTTGTTTCCAAGCTCGTGCCCTTGTGTCCATTTTGGCCCTGGACCTATCCCGTTTCTCAGAATTGTCTAGATAATCATCTCATATTCTCATAGGAAGCGACCCACTTCCTCATTCATATAGGTGAATTCCATCAAGAGTGTTTACTGCTACACCCCACTTCAATGTTAATTTGAAACTATATAACTCATTAAGACTTATTTAAAGGTAATTCTCTACATGCAGTCACACTATCACGTCTACACCATAGGGAATGGACAGAGAATGTAATTATCTGATAGTGTGTACCTTTACCGACCACAAATTAGTTGTCTCATTCGAAACCTTGATCTTGGGATCTCCAGTCAGCAAGGTTGAGTATCCTTCATGGCACGTTTAATTTATGAGCTTCAGCCCCATCCCCTTCGGTGCATTACTAACTATCTCTTTAGACAAACATTTCGTCAAAGGGTCTACGATATTCTCCTTGGACTTTATCCAATCAATGAAAATAACGCCTGTTGAGATTAGTTGTTTTTTAGCTTTAGCTATTACATCCTGGATAACACAGTTTATAGATATAGCTGGAACAGGCCTATGCCAGAGAGGAATGCCTTCTAAGAAACATCTTAGGCACTTGTCCCCCTCTCGTGCTTTATCTAACGCAATACTCTCAAATTCCATAATGAATTGAGCAATATATGTCTGGAAATCTTCCAAAAACAAACCCTCCTGCTAGAATGAAAACATATCCACTCGTAGACTTAGACTCCTCTAAGTCAGCTATCCAGTTTGCATCACAAAATCCCTCAATGACAGTGGGATATCTTTTATATATCAAACAAAAGGTCAGATAGTACTTTAGGTACCGTAATACTCTACTAAGTGAATCCCAATGCTCCTGATCTGGATTACAAGTATACCTACTTAACTTAGGCACACTATGGGCAATGTCTGGATTCTTACAGTTTATTAAATTCACCAACCTTCCTATAATTCTTGAGTATTAAAGTTGTGATAGTCCATAACCCTTATTCTTCCAGAGTCTACAAGAAGGATCATATGGAGTACAAGCAGGATTACAATCAAACTGATTGTATCTCTTAAACATAGATTCAACAAAATGAGAATGACTAAGACTATAACCATTAAAATGTCTTCTAATCCTCATCCCTAAGATCACATCAACATGCCTAAGTCTTTTATGTCAACATTATCATTCAACGCATTCTTTTAATGGAATTAGTCACATTTATGTTTGTACCAAGTATAAGCATATCATCGATATACAAGCATACAATCACACATGCATCCTTAACAATTTTACTGTAAATACACTTGCCAGATTCATTAACTTAAATCCACAACTCATTCTCATATGATCAAATTTTTCATGTTACTTTTTAAATGCTTATTTAAAACCATACAAAGATTTGTTTAACTTACAAACTTTGTCTTCACAACATTTTACTACAAAGTCCTCAGGTTCGTCTATGTAAATTTCTTTATCTAATTTACAGTTTTAGAAAAGCTGTCTTAACATAGTCTGTTGTATATGTAAGTTGTTTATGGCAGCAATAACAATTAACGTCTCAACGAAAGTAATACTCGTCATAGGTGAATAAGAATCAAGGAAATCTACACCTTCTTTTAGTTTATAGCCTTTAGATACCAACCCATCCTTATATTTTTCCACAATTCCATCTACCTTACGTTTCCTCTTAAAGACTCATTTACATCTTATAGTCTTACTCCCTAGAGGTAAACTAGCAAGCTCACAAGTCTGGTTCTGGCTGACCGAATCCATTTCACTAAATGAAGCTTCTCACTAGAATGAGGTTTTGTAAATGTTATGGCTTTTTTATGAGTCTGGAGCTTAGAATAAGCTAGGAATATTATGAAGTCGGGTCCATAAGAAGTTTCAGTTTTAATCTTTTTACTTCTCCTAGGATCAAATATACTTCATCTTCCTTTGAAGATAAATTCTGACTAGTTGAAAAGACATCTAGGGGATCAACAACACATCCCTAAGAAGAGACAGGTTTCAAAATAAACATGATCAAAGAAATCAACACTCCATAAAAGTATTCACACCAATGTCAGAAAAAATAGAACTCACAACCAAAAAACTATATGCGGTAGGGTACTCAGGATACCCTATGAAGACACAGTCAATAGTTTTGGGTCCTATCTTACTTCTCTTAGGAGGAGGAATAACTACCTTATCCAAACACCCCTACACTTCATAAGAAGGTTGTATATCTTTCCATATGGAGTTTTATATGATCCTTTAAAGGTTACTTTGTTCAGGATATAACAATTTTAAAGGACGACCTCCCCCCCACAAGTTGGTGGTTAATCCTTTAATTATCATCCTTACCCCTAAGCAAGTATACAAGATAGTACCTCGTACAATCATCTACAAAATTATGAACCGCTTTTTACCACTTTAGTTTGGGTTAAATTCATGCCAACTAGGTCTAACTGAATTAATTGTAAGGGATTAGAATCACTCTGTGCATTTTCTAAAAGGTTTTATAACATATTTTGATTCTACACAGATTTCACTTTTGTGTTCAAGTATCTAAACTAACTTTGGGTACGCAGCCTATGATAGCCAGTTTGTGCATTGACTTATAAGTTTACAAATATAAGTCTACCGTGCAAAACATTCAAAGGCACACAAAAGAAAGCACAAGAATCAATTATGTTCACTTCATCAAATTTTTCTTTAAACTTATATAGAACGTTAGTCTTATAACCTTTTCCTAAAAACTCACTGCCCTTAGTTACAACAAGTTTTCCATATTCAATTAATGTCTTGAATCTTTTACCATCTACAACAGAACAAGATACAAGATTCTTGCATATGCTTGGAATATGAAAACTTCATTCAATGTGAGAATATTACAGATATGAGCTTCTGCTCGACCTTTCCCTTTCATGCAACCTCTGTCGCAGATGAGTAACTTATATAGAGATTCTCGACATCCCCTATCCTCTGATAGGAGGTGAACATGTCTCTGTTTCAACAAACATGCTTGGTGGCTCCAGAGTCCACCCATCAGTCTCTCATATTTGTCATTAAAATACTTCCGACATCATGCCACTGAACTGGTTCTAGTTTGTTTCAACTAAATTAGCATTAACTTTCTACTTATTAAGGGTTTTACGCTGTTTACAATTTATTGTCGTATGGCCAGGAATTTTACAAACATAACAATCACCCTTAATTAAAGTAATGTTAGATCCTGGTTTATGAAAGATACCTTTCTTATGAAGACTATGCTTAGAGTTGCATTTAATGTTCTCACCTTTGTCAGCTTTGGAAGACTTGTGTGCATCCACATGCGCCTGTTATCCATGTCCCTTTCCAGTTTCATGTCACAATCTTCATTTATACTATGACTAGGGAGACGGTAATTTTTCAATCACTTAAATCACCACATATCACAAACACTAGTTCCGAATCGGAAAATAAAATTTGAATTATAAAGATAACATCTATATCTACAAACTTCATATGAATCACCATTTTAAAAAACTCATGTTTACCCCAGAAAAACTAATTTAGTCAACAACATTTTTCTGCTCTTCAGAATTTTTTATAAACGTTTCTCTGTTTTGTAAAATATCAAAAAAGAATATTTTTACAACTCCAAAAATTCTGAAATTTTGCGTGGTTAACTATCAGGATGTCTTCTAAATTATGTAAAAAGGGTTCACCGAAAATCTTTCTAGGTTAAGAGATAAACTCGGAACTCTAAAACTGACCAATAATTCATTTTCGTTTTTCAGTCCACAATTAACATCCTTAGTTTTCCAATATAGAACCAACATCAATGATTCACAAACCAATAAACCTTTTTCGACTATTACAAATAACAATGTCTTAAGATTGTTGGGTCAATAATCAAAAACAAGGAAAAATCAAATAATAAAAAGTTATTTATACTTAGCTCCTTTATTGGAAGTGATCGATTTGACGAAACGGACGAGCTCCCCAGGTCTCCGCATCAACAACATGGCAAAACTTTGGAAAACAGAGTGAGTCACATGTTCAACCCGATATCCTTAAGACATTAGCGCCCGGCTACACCCAAAAGTGATGTTATAGCCTCCACAGGGTGGATGCCTCCAGGATAAAACACCCTACTATACCTACTACTAGCATATGTAGTAGATGCTCAACTTGAGATTGACAACTCCGAAAAAACCCTTCAGTAAAATCGCAAACGCTTAAGAAAACAATAACAAAATATTTTTCTTCGGGTCTCTCTAAAATATAGAAAAACCCCTTCCCCTTGGATTATTTATATAGGTTAAGAAAAGCTTGTTTATATAATAACGTAATATAACTTAAGAAGAGGAATCTCCCCGATGTGGGACTAATAAGTTTATATAGTCTAGTAAAAAAAATTAAGATTGGAGATTCCCCGATGTGGGACTAATAAGATTTTCATTCACAAAGAAAACAAAAATTAAATTTTTATTTTTGAAGGAACATAATTAATTTTATTTAGTTAAAAACTTTAAAATAAAATTTAATACATATTATTTCCCAACACTACCAGCATCACAACCAAGGTAGTTAATTTCGGATTTCGGTTCATCTCGGTCCCGAGCGAGACACTGGTACAACGTTGTCTCGGGGAGATTCCGTTTTCAAATTTCGGTGTAATTTCGGTTCCAACTTTTATATATATAATTTCCAGATATGTTAAGATATAATGAAATAATATCCAAAAGAAACAAATATTCATTAAGAAAACACAAAAGTGCGAACACTTTACTGGAACTGGAAGTCTTTTTTGAACAAAGAGAAAACAAAAGAGAGAAGTACAACAAGGATATTACAATTCTAATCAAGATAATTTGAATCATCATAGATATCATCATCTGGAGTAATTCCATCATTCCCGACACCACCAAGTAGCCCGTTTTGGGTGTCCAACATCAATTCATCAGTATCATATCCATCATACTCCGAGTTAGTTGGATACATAGACTTACTTCGAGAACTACTGGCACCTCTACTACCAACAGTCTCACGTTCTTCAGTAACTGTCTCTTGCAAATCATCAAAAGTTACATCATCACCATGCATCTCCAAGTCATTCAAATTTCGTAACTCCAACCATTCATCATTTTCATCACGCTCCTCCAGGAAAATAGGATCATTAGCTTTATCATTATCGTTATATTGCTGGATTTCTATGAAACGACGCTGCAATTTCTTATTATATTGGATAAAGACACTATCATTCAATTTCTGTTGTGTTATGCGATTTCGTTTTTTCGAGTGCAACTGAAATACATAAGATAAGTAAGTAATTCAACTAAAACACTTAATAGTAAGCACGGGATAATTTTCAAAATATAGGTACTGGAATTGCATGGTTCGTGTTCGTGTATATTCAGAATATTACTAATCAGTGTAAAAGATTAGAATACATACATTTTGAAATGTGCTCCAGTTTCGCTCACATGGGGAAGCAGAACAAGTAAGACTCAATACTCTGATTGCAAATTTTTGTAGGTTTGGCGCATCGATTCCTCCAAATGTAATCCACCATTCATCTGTTATAAATATAAACAAAGTAGTTATAAAAATCTATCTAACACAAATGTAATCAAACTTTAAATTTACAGAACAAACAAAGCTTACGAGGTTGATCCTTGTTTCTTCTTCTTTTGCAAGGAGGGGTTCCCAAGATCCCAACAGCATCAGTATACTTTCTCAATTCACCTGTAGCAGCATCAAGTTCATCTTCATTGGGTATAAGCCTTTGCATTGCTGTATGAAGTCCCCTTTTGATTTCTATGTACTTTGGATCACTATCCATTTCATAAGCTTTAATATTGTAGAATATGGAAGGATTCAAATAGTATGCCGCACAATGTAGAGCATGATTAAATTTATTCTTCCATCTTTTCTCAAAGCAAACCTTAATTACACCCCAAGTATGATCATCTTCACTGAATTTCTCCTCTAGTTGATCCCTTGCTATTCTCATTGCATCATAAAAAAAAGGCATTGTAGGTTTGCGCTCGATGTCCACTAACCTTACAACCTTAACTAAAGGCTTCAGCACACTACAAGCATAATCAACATCTTCCCAAAATGTACTACTTGTAACAATTTTAAGTGCATTAATTCCAAGAGTTTCTTTTGAAAATCTACTTTTTGCCCACCTATCATTCACAAACACCATTTGTAAAGGAGTTTTATACTTTTGAAGACTTTTTAGTGTGTAATATTGAGTTGCAAATCTAGTCTTTGTAGACCTATGTAAGTCTCCACGTGTCAACTCCCTCATCAAGCACAATACTTGAAAATGAGCATAAATGTATGTAACAAGTCTTTTACCTAGAATGACGGCTGTCTTGATTCGTATAAGCTTGTCACCAAGTTCTTCTAGCATCAACTGGACACAATGAGCACCACATGGAGTCCAAAATAGATTTGGGTATTCAAGCATCAAATCTTGCCCAGCCTTTTTAAAGTTTGAACCATTGTCAGTAATGAACTGAACTACATTTTCTTTCCCAACATCTTCAATTACCTCCTTTACAAGGTCACATATGAAATTAACATCATTGGTTCTGTTTGACGCATCTACAGACTTCAAGAAAACTGACCCTTTCGGACAATTCACCAAAAAGTTGATAAGATGTCGTTTTTTCCCATCTGTCCAACCATCAGACATAATAGAACATCCATACCTCTTCCAATATACCCTAAATGTATCAACAAACTTCTTTGTTTCTGCCAACTGTTCCTTAAAAAGATTCGTGCGAATCTGATGGTAAGATGGCGCGGGCATAGCTAACATCAAAAAAATAAACACACAAAGTTGATACAATAAGAATTTAGCTCAACAAACACTATAAGACAGCAAAAAGGATCAATGGATGTTCTCAAAACTTAATAGAAGTTCTTACACTATAACCTAAAACCAAGCTCAAAGACCACAATATAGTTAAGAAGTACGGTTAGCTAAAATGCTATCTATCCAGAAATTACATACCTTTCCCATATTCACCAATTGCATAGATCATTTGTTGGAAACTTGGACAACGAACAGTATTAAAAGATATTGAGTTCTCAGTCATCCAAGCTGAAATGCTTTTCCATGCATCTTTTTTTAACTTCTCTTTCGCCGAGCAGTTTCTGTCAAGAGTGGCTTGCTGAGTTTTCTGGTGGTCTGTCTGCATAAGTAAATCCATTGGACCCCTGGAATTACTTTGGCTCTGGAATTTTCTCTTTCTCTGACTCTGAACAACTACTTGACTACCACTACCACTGCCACTGCCCATAATAGAATCCTTTTCAACTTCTTGTACCTCATGGTCCTCATTATCAGTATCAGCATCAGACTTCTCATCAGATTGTGTGCGCCGATACATAGCATCAACATTAACCCTGTGAGCTTTCTTTAACTTCTTTATACTGTCATTTTGTCTAATTTCATTTATAGTTTCAACTGTTGCTTTCATACATGATGAAACATCCCCTTTGACTTGTGTGATATGCTGCTTAAGCCTAGTAATTCCACTACCACGCATTTCTTTGTTACAAAGCGCACAACTTAGTTTCTTTGGAAAGTTAGGATCTTTGCATGTAGCCCATTTCCATGCTGGATCTCTAGTCTGACTAGAAGATTCAGGAAGTATTGACCCACTTGTAGTATTTGTGTTGTTCGAATTGGATGCATTAGAAGAATCCATAATCACAACCTGAAATTAATGTCAAATTGATTATGAAAACAGTTCTTCCATCAATGAAAGATTAGAAAAAACTCAAAGACAACAATAAGAAAATTGTATTACCTAATTGAACTTGGTTACAATTGGGAGCAAACTGAACTTGGTTATAATTGAACTTAAGAGCAACTGAACCTGGTTACAATTGGGAGCAAACTGAACTTGGTTATAAATTTATAATTGAACTTAAGAGCAACTGAACTTGGCTAAAATAAAACTGAACTTAAGAGGAACTGAACTTGGTTACAAACTTACAATTGGGAGCCTTCTTATTTTATACACCACTAGCTAATACAGCCAATTATTAGCACAAAATTATTACCACTGGCTAATAAAACTCTACTTATGAACATGGTCTATAAATTGATATCAGATAATGACACAAACATCACCTCAACAACATTCCTACTTGAGAGCAGCATAGAATGGATGCCTACCTCGGATTTGCATCCAGCTGAAAGAAGACTATTACTTGAGCCACCCAAAGCAAAATTGAACACTTCTTGAGCTTAACCATCATTTAATACTACCACCTGAGGAAATCAAACACCCAATTCTTCATTACTAAAGAGATCAATAATAGCTAAACCTTCAATTACTATAACCCTAACATGCATCAGACACTTTAATGACCTCACCATCAAATCAACAAGAACCCATGACAAATCAACAAGAACCCATGAAAAACATATTCAGTAATTAAACAAAGAAGACTTCAATTGAAATTACAAATCTAGAAAAGCATAGAAAAGTTCAGCAGAGAAAAGCATAGAAAAGTTCAGTATAGAAAAGCATAGAAAAGTTCTCAAAAACCACAAATCTAGCTTTGATTGACACCACAAACCCTTATTTTGCTTCGATTTACATACCTTGCTTCGATTTACATATCACAGTGAAGAAGAAAACGAACTGAAGAAGAGAGGGTTCGAATTAGGTTAATTGATTTTTTTACCTAAATTTACTAAAATGCCCTTTAACTATTAATAAAATCGGCGGAATTTCGGTGAAATTTCGCCCGATACAACCGATATTTCCGGCCTATTTCCGTTTCTCCGAAATTCATTGTTTCGTTTTCTATTAGCCGAAACCGAAAAAATCGGCGGAATTTCGGCCGAGATGGCCGAAATTGACTACATAGATCACAACCTACCATTTTATATATAATTATTAGTTGTGATGATACTGGCTAAAGTAATTTTTTACAAATTAAGGAAATTGGCTAAATGTGTATATTCCAATAATTAATCGTGATGTTAGATCAAAAATAAATGAACACACACGAACAAAGTTTTACTTACTATCGTTGTTGGTTTCACTTTTTTTTTCCCGCACAGATACGTATGTGTTGATTTGTATGAACTAGAAATAACCCGTGCCATAACGGCGGTGGTCAAAACTCAGCCAATGTAACGTGTTTTTAATAAATTGGTAGTTGTTTTGTGGAAAAATTGTATAAAAAGTATAGAAATTCATCTTATCAATGTTCCTTTGATCTGTCCTACAATAATTTTTGACGAGTTAAATGGGTATTTGAGTTTTTGATATACAATCCTTGATCAAGTTCGAAATCTAGGATTATAAGAATCTCAAAATACAATATCCAGAACCATGCATTCGAAAGTTTGGCTACCACGTTTATTATTTTGAATCATAACCTAACAATATTATAAAATGTGAATATAAATAATTTAATTTAATAATAATAGAAAAAACTTGACTTAACGCTTAGCCCTCGGTTTCAACCAATATTACATATAACTATCACTGCAAAAATTATTGGACTCCTTCAAAAAAAATCCTTATAAACTGAGTTGTAGTTGGATCAGATTAAAAATCCTTATATTTTTTGTCAATATGAGCCAACCGCGAAACCCATATATGACTTCCAACAACATGCCCGGATTTCTTAAATTAGGTTGTTTATACATTGATTCAATTCACCGAATAGGTTTATGTATCTCTTTGCACCTCATTTAAGTTATCCAGTGTTGTTGTTGCTAGTGTTGCATATATATTAAAACTCCACCTAAAGTATGAGTTAGAGATGATTATTAAAGCATTGAAGGAACTACTCAATTTGTATAGGTATCTAGTCATTATAGGTAGTTACTTTTGTTTTTCAAGAAATTTCGAACTTTTTTTTTTTTTTTTTTTCGCGTATATTATTATTAATAGAAATAAAGCCATTAAATTTTGGCCGTTGAAGACAATTAGAAAGACTATGAGTTTTAATCCTTATAAATAGAATCCATGGTAAATATATTTGGTTGATATTGAAGAACGCGCAATTGGGGGATACTTATATTAATTGGGGGATAGAGGAAATGACAAAAACGGGATATAAATATTAAATCAGAGTCACCCCTTATCCATGTATTTTAACTAATTCCTAATCTACCCCTCACTAATCATGTTTAGTGGTTAATTATAATTAGCTAAGTTAATAAATTAGTTTGATAATCATTGGAATAAATCATTATTATTGAATTTGTTGATGCAACAACATTAAATTAAGATATTTATGATCATGAAGGTTTAGGTGAAGAACCAACCCAGGAAAGTAAACAAGCTGAATATACAAGTGCTCCAATTAGTCATATATAGGTATTAATGTATTGAAATTTAATTTTTTTTCCATTGAATCCTCCATTGTTACGCCTGGAAAAACTCAGTGCCGGCATGGTAAAAGTATGATACCATGCAGGCAGGGACCAAATCGGCATGGTATTCATACTTTCACCATGTCGATACACAATATCCCCCAATTTTGAAATTGTAAGTACACTGCTGGCACAGAAAGTTCATTATCGGGCATGCCGGTAGTAGTGCCGGCATAGTCGATTCCCAAGTGTACTGTGCCGGTTTGAGGACAAAAACATACAGAAAATCTGTCTGAAATAGCAAGTTTCGGCATGGTATTCATCCTAAAAACCATGCCGGCACTAGATATCGGCATGGTATTCATCCTAACAGCCATGCCGGCACAAGATATCAGCATGATATTCATCACTACAGGCATGGTCTTCATCACTTCCGAATGTAAAAAAAAAAAAAAATCAAAGTGAGGAGCCAGCAGAAAAGGAGAAGAGAATTTGAAAGGGAGTGGGGAATATTTAGAATTTGAAAGGGAGTAGCTACTCTACCCATTCTAGGTTTGATTTAGTTTTTATTTTTTTAAAGGGTAGTTTCGTATTTCCACCCCCAAAAGACACCATTGGATGGGAATAGTAATTTATATCCCCCAATTGCGCGTTCTTAAGTAACCATTAAGTAAGTTAATTTATTTAAAGGCTTGGAAAGTTATTTAAATCTATAAAATTAAAGTAGATTAACTAATTAGTGACTAATCTATTTTCTAATTTAAAAAATAAAAGTAAATATTTAAAAACATTTAAACAAAATTAATTTACTCTTAAATTTAAAGTATTAATAATTATTTTTTCAATTTAAAAGATTTTTCTAAAATAGTTATAAAAAGAAAAACTCATATATATGAAAACGCGGGGTACCAAAATACACCACCAACTTTTTCTTAGGCAATCTGTATGGACAAACTCAACACAACTCCGAGAGTTCAACTCAATCAAGGAATATTATCTAGAGTTCTCTCTCTCTCTCTCTCTCTCTATCTATCTATCTATCTATCTCAATTAGAACATTTACAGAACCAAGTCCGTGAACCTAGTTACAAAGATATAACTTGGACGGTACCAAAGACCAATGTCCAAGAATCAATCAAGTCATATCCAATAAACAAGGTCGGATGTATCTACTATGATTGATTAACGCACAACCTGTGATATTTCAATTATAAAGATAAACAATATAATGCGGAAAAAGAAATAACACAGACACCATAAGTTTTGTTAACGAGGAAACCGCAAATGCAGAAAACCCCCAGGACCTAATCCATATTGAACACCAAATTGTATTAAGCCACTACAGATACTAGCCTACTACCAATTAATTTCGGACTGGAATGTAGTTGAGCCCTAACCGAGTCTCCCACTGATTAAGGTACAGTCGCGCTTCTTACGTCTCTTGAATCCCAGCAGGACTCTGCGCAATTGATTCCCTTAGCTGACGTCACACCAACTAAGAGTTGCATCAATTCAATTGAAGACTTTAAACCAATCTGCCTCCCGTAGATTAAGCCTATATGTGATTTCCTTTACGATCAAAAAGTTTGATCAAGGTGATGAGAATCGATAGCAATAGATAGAGTCTAGCTAATCTCAAAATTTAGACTTATGCAACCAAAAGTGCATCCTAGATTATTATTCACCTCACAAGTATAAAACTTGTGTAATCAACAAAGTTTGAGACGAAGAGAACTTTGATGATTTCTATCTATCTTGATCAAATGAGCAGCTCAACAATCGATTAAGATCAGAATACTCGAGTTATCAAGAAAAGATAACTGGACCTGGCTTCACGAATCCCTATGAAGTCTTTGTAATCGCTAAACCCTAAAAGGGTTAGGAAAAGGACGACTCTAGTTACAACTAGGACACACCAAAAAGTAGTATCAGGATTCAAAGATCCCAGTTGTTTGAAGTTCCCCTTTTATAGACATTCAAAGCATAGGCTGCTTTAGGTTTAAGCTAAGATAGCTTTGGAACCAAGCAATCAATATCCACCGTCAGATGAATCTTTGAATCTGATTTACATAAACAAGATATACACTCTGGTTAGGTGAAACCGTAACCGAACCATGTATAAAGACTGTGTTCAAGTTGTTTAGCCGAAACTAGCCGATTTGAACTTATAAGCTTAATATTCATTTTCGTGAACACTTAAGACATTAACCTTGAGTCACAACCATGTGATCAAATAATTTTAGTGTTATTAGAGAATTGATCAAATGTTAATTATCTCGTAGAAATAATTTTATCGCACTTGAAAATAATAGACATGGTTCGCAGGTGTACAAAGTACAAATACCATAGCCGTTCATGAGTCAGGTCAGGCACAGTACGTGTACCGGTTTGTAAAATATTAAGCACAACCGAGTTCCGGAGTTCACAGAACTATTTAGGTATGCGTACCGGTATGTGTACCTTAAGACTATGACCGGTTCTGGAGTCCACATAACTATTCTGGTATGCGTATCGATATGGATACACAAACCGAGTTCCTGAACACAGAACTTTTCTGGTACGTGTACTGGTAAAGATACCAAACCGGTTCCGTGACCACAGTTCCTTTACGGTTTGTATATAGGTATGCATATCGATCCGGTTCCCAAGTTGACAGATTCTTACATGATGTGCATAAGGATATGCGTACCACAAATCTGTCTGTCAACATATAGCTACTGTGCTGCGTGTACGAGTACATGTAATACAGGTTCAGACTTATAACAGTTTTCCCAGTTTGTAAGACTGATAACAGTGTCTTGTATCCAAATCTATAGTAGTTCTATATTTCTCTTTAAATCGATTCGAAACATTCCTGAATAACATCAATGACACATATCACTGTTTCAGACTATTTTCGAATGATAAAACTTGAATCGTGATTTTGATTGCAAACAATAAATTGTCCTTAACCGAAATTCATCAAGTATGAACAAATGTTCATTAAGCTTAGTCATTATATTTCGAGAAGTCCCTTAACTTGGTAATTAGTTATCGACTCGAAATTCTTGTATATGCATGATAGTCTAATTAGTTATGCGACAACGTCTCAATGATTGAAAAAGTGAATATAACTTGAGAAATAGGTGGTTCAGTCTTCACTTACCTTTTGTGATGAAGTTCTCCAAAAGCTTCGGTTGATCTTCTCCTTCAAACGGTAGAACACAATGATGACTGTCGTGATCCACTGTTTCTCAACTACATTTGTATCCTAGTCCGAGACTTAACTAATTATGGACTAGAAATCAAGATATAGTTTTGACAACTAAATTTGACAACAAGCTTGAGATATAAACACTTGTGAGTTCGACTGAGCAATGCTCTAACAAAATATATATATAAAGAATCAGATATTAACAAAAAATTAAGAAACTTCCAAATACTTACAAAATAAAATAATAAATAAACTTCGATGGATTGACCAGTCAACTGGCTGACTAAGACCCAAATATGTTTGAGAAATGTTGAAGATTGACCCAAATAATAAATAAATAACTTCAGATTATTATTATTATTATTATTATTATGAAAGGATGCCACTGAGGGATTTTATTGAAAAAGAAAACAAAGTCAAATATTACAAGGAGTTGTTTGGCAGCCTAGCAACCAGCTGGACACCAATAACTGGTATTATTGTCATTATTGGTATTAATTTGGGACTCAATTAATTGGTATTAAGTCTCTTGAGTTATGATGATAGTAAAGTACATGAATACCCTATCTATTATTGTGTTGATGAAATCCACCAAAGATTAGTATAATTTAACAATAAAGGGAGGTTACAAATCATACAACCGTCGGATATCTTTGGATGGGGTGAGACTGAGATGGTCACATGTAACGTTTGTCTTTCAAAATATTATCTGTCTAAAGATCAAAAACCCATGTTATTTTGTATTATAAATTTCTGATGTAATTCTCATTTTTATTATAGAGTCTTCTCAAACCTGGCTAGTTTGGAGCATAGAGAAATTATTTGAGGCCTACATTTTTCTTTACCCACCTAGACTAAGGGGATAAGGGGTGTCTAAATTAGGTAAAAGTACTAAATTACCCTCACTGTTAAAATATAATCATAAACCTTATTCTTCTAAATTTGAAACCTATTAAAATCCCTCCAAAATTGAAACCTATTCAAATCATTTCCCTTAAAACTAAAATTAAACCTAACTGCATCGATCGATTTTGAGGAAATTTCATCATCATCTTTTTTTTTCTTTTCCTTTTTTTTTCCAAACTAAAAATCGTCGATTGCAACTCATTACTCTTAATTATACTTGTGGTTGGTTTATCCATTCAAAATTGAAAATTATAAACAATCTTAGGTTTCCGTGTTTAACCATAATCGGTCGACGTTCATGTCCGTACTGACCGATTCCTATGATATTGGTCGATGTTCATGACCAGATCAACCGATTTATTCTGTATGTGTTTTGTGGTTGAAGAACATTGAACCAGAATCGGTCGATGTTCATGCCCGTATCGCCTATTTATGGTATGAAAGAAATATCAACTTTTCTGTTTTTTTTTTATTGTTGCTAGAATCTGGATTATGTGAATGTTCAGATAAACCGATTATATAGCCTTTGATTTCTTAACTGCTACCCTGTAATCGGTTCATGTAAATGTCCACATAAACCGATTCTTAATGGAAAATATGCCCAACTTTTTTGTATAATTTTTAACCTAGAATCGGTTTTTATGAGCACTTGTATGGACCGATTCTTTTAGTACAGTGTTAGGAATTGGGCTATGTGTGTACCGTGCTTAGTGATTCTATACTTGGAATTCGTAAATATACTTTAATTTTGTTTTTGTTGATCGTGTATCCCCATACTCTTTAGGGACAACAAGGGAAAGCAAAAGCAAGCCGAAGGAAATTGTACTATGCAATGCACACGAAATTGTATTGAGGTGAGAGATTCAAGAATCAGCATACGAAATTGTACTATGCAATGCACTAATTTCCTAAACTATGTAACGCATGTTGATTTCCAAAAACTATGAATGAATTTTTTGTTTATGAAAGTATGACATAATTGGTTCATATGTACATTCACAATATCCGTTTTTTACAATCAGGTTATGTAGTAAGTATGTGCTCCGATACTGGGTGTTCTTTGTGAATTAAAATTATTAACTCATAATCGGTCTACGAGTGCATGAACATCCACCGATTCTGGATCGATTTTTTCAAAGAAATCATTTTTTTTCTTCATGTTTTGACGATGAATTAACATTAATTGATTTCTAGGTTAACAAGATAAAACATGTTTTAATCAACCGAATTAACACTAATTAATCAGAGGTAAATTAGTCATTAAGGAAAATAGTTGGCTAAGGAGTTTTCCATTTTACTTCAAAATATCTTATTTTGTCTTCCAGTAATATGCCTTAGATAATTTCTCTAGGCCAAAACTAGCTAGGTACTCAAACATATAGTTCGTTCAACATTACCATTAATGGGTTCATTGACCGTTCACCTAATTCTTGTGGCATGAATGTGGCTCTAATTATTGCTTTTGATATTTTGCGGGTACAGTTGCAATACTTCTTTAGAGGCACAATGTTTCTCTTTGGTAACTTAATTAAAAATACACCCCATATATTATTCCATTAAACGATCCCACATTTACAACTTCAATATTCATTTTTTCCCTTAGGGCATATTCATGTGGTCCTATTACCGAATCTTAGCTTAGCCCTAATAGAAAATCCCAGATATCTAGTTTCAATATCTACCTCGTTGTTTCAAATATCAGAAGTTTATTTTTCCCATGCCAATATCCCGATCTTTTACAATCCTACAACCCTCTTGAATATTCAACTACCTTAGGTGGGGCTCAATATCTACACAACTATTGTGGATCTGTTAAGATGTACTATGCAAACTCCCATGTTGTTTGGAAATTATGATGTTGGCTCAAATGCTATTAGATCTCATGCCTTAAGTCATACTTGTAATTTAGCTTGTGACAAAAATTTACCTTCCATGAAATCTGAGTCATGCTTTCCTCAAAAAAAAAATCGGCATCTTCTTGAGATTATCTACCTCCAACATAAGCTTAAAATTTTACTATTATAATCTCCTGCTTTGGCTATACTTTAAAACCCCATTATATTGATCATATTTTTAAGGTTTTTACTACCTGGTCTATACCTCAATTCCTCAATTGACCAATGTTAGCTGTCACTTGAAATGACTCTTTCTATTTACATGTGAAATTAAGTTTTATATGAATTTTGAGCAAAGAACCCTTTTAGCATTTATCTTCACCATCCATTACAATATTATCTTGTATCCAACCAATAATTTCACCTCTTTTTTTCATGTAACCCTGGTTACTCTTCATTTTAGGCCTCATCCAAATTTTCAAAGGATTTCCCACTTTTCTGATAAAGATATCCAAGACATTTCCTCTCAAATAACTGAGTAACTTGTTTCACTTCCCACCTTACTATCATGTCTCACTGAACCTATATTTATAGACAAAACTAGGACCGAACATAACCGACTCAACTCGAAAATGAACTGTGCACCAAACGTTGATTCAACGGTAGAGGACATATTTCAATTTAACAAGAACCGAACCTACGATAATAACATTGCACAACCGACCAATGAAGGCGAAACCAATCGATCTCACACGTTTAATCAATAGTCACAATTTAGTTATTCTGGAATTTATGACTAAAAAAGGCACTAAGTTTTTTTTTCTCCAGAAAATCATCAATGAGGTTACTTGGATAACATGAATAAGACTATATCAATAGGGATACCTGAATAACAAAAAACTGGACTATATTAATATGGATACCTGAATAACATAAGCATATTAATGATATTTTGTAGGGTTTTTACAAAAAAAAACAAGCCAAAAACCCTGTGTTGAATACCAAAGACTACGTCACCCATGACACTAATCATAGGTTGAGTGTGTTATCATCCAAGCAAAATTATTTCAAATTCTTTTATTTCACAATTATAAATAAGAATCTATATTACAAAAACAAATGTGTTTTTCCTAATCCGACGGCTTTAAATGGGTCTTTTTAAGCTATTGACTGCTTTCATTGTTCTCGAACTAGAAAAGATAAATCGTGGCTAAAAATAATTCAATTCTTTATGCCCTAATTTAACTACGCGATTGAGCCGCGTTAGATTCCTACTCTTCTCTCTCAATAACAATTACTCTCAATCAAAAAGAAAAATAGATACTCGTGCTAATGGAGTTCAAACAATAGTAATTTAAAAGAAAATAAACTTATTGAATTTTGGATACAATCTCCTCCTCAAGCCCTTGCACTCCTTGAACACCACCAGCACCAAGTAGAGAATAGATATGAGATGTCTCTCTTGTGTAGAATTGCTTTATTTTTATAGACTTCACTTGCTTTCATATCCATTTACGAGTAGAATCCTTGTCCTAGAATAAGTCTTATTTCTCCACTTTCTGTATACAAGTCAATTTCCTTTAATCTTCAGTTTCATTTAAAATTCAAGTCCAAGTGAAACTCACAAAGCCCATAAGCCAAAAATACCTATTCTGTGTGTCAAATTTGGGTCGTCGGATTCCACTTGTCCATCCCAGAAATCGGTCAATCTAGAATAGTATTTTCAGTCATTGGTCAAACTAACGGTCCGTCATTAAGATAACGGTCAACTAACTGTCCATGGGTCAAGGGAAAGAGTCAACCATCTTGAGTCAGTATGTCTTAATCGGGGCTGAGTTGGTAGGAATGGTTGACTCACCGAATTAGGGTTTCCCGAGTCAATGAGTCAACTCAGTTTAATGTAACTTCGGTAACATTATGGATGATTTCTGGCATTCTTAAATCAGTCATTCCCTGCAGAACTCAGAGACATACATTCACTTTATTCATTCGTTGGAATTTTCAAACAAATGAAACCTAACCTCCAATCGATTTTCTGCGATCAATTGTCCTTTAGTCTTCTTCTTGATCTCTATTTACGACCATTGGATCCATTATAGCAACCACCATCTCCTACCTATTTCATCCACTAAAACTCATCTCAATCATTCTTGTTCTTCAAACAGATTCAAATCCCCTCTTTGAACTCGAGTCTCAGATCTCTGTAATTGCATAACCAAATCATGTTTCTTATCGGCCATTAGAAATCTATCTTATATTCTTCCTTCATTGTTCAATCAATCGCCACCTCTTTTCTCTCTCAATTTCCTTCAACTGCAACTAAATCAAAGTTGATTTTAGTATTTTATTCATAATTTCTTCGTATGACCTCTAATAACCTTTTTTTTTTTAGTTTCCTTCGTATTTTCATTCTCTTTAAGATGATGGTAAGAAATCCTGGATTTAAACGAGTTATTATTCATCCACGGTTCTTCTCCATTAGCAGACTTCACTTCCTTGCTCTTTTAAAGCCATTTTCACTTCTTTTGGTTGATTCACCATCACCTGTAATAATCCTTCACCATCATGAAGTCTCTCTTCCTCTGTGAATTGGGCAAAACTATGCTTCAACTCAGTAGAACCTTTTGAAAAATCCTTAAGATTCAATGCATTTTTAAAACAAAAGATCATGTTAAATCTCTGAAAAACTATCCTCAAACTTTCCTAGTTCCTTTTATTTGAAAACTTTTTCGAAATCAAATCTTTATTCATTCATTTTATGGGAAACTGATTTTATGTTTTCTTCTTTGGTACAGTTTGTTTAATCAGAATATGGCGTTTGCCGGAAATATGGAGGTGGCCATTGCGTTTGCAGTCTTTGTTGTTATGCTCGTTGAAGCTCTGGAATCATGGTGTTTACCTTATCAAAAATCAAAGCGTTTGCTAATTCAGATGATCAAGTTTGATTGGAAGGTGTGTAAATCGGTTAGATTTGGATTTCATATAATCAACTCAGTTTGCATCGGAAGGAATCGTTTAGCCCGCCGTTATGAAAATTCAAAAATTCAAAATTCCATAAAAAGAAGAATAATCAGTTTCCTTATTTTACTCATTTTGACTTTCTCTAAGATAAAACTTTCCCAGTTCAGTACAGAGAAATTAGCAGAAATATCCTCAATTGATACCTATCTTAAGAATGAAATCTATTCTATTCAATTTCAAAACCCTAATCTTAATTTCATTCGATATAAAAACCCAGAAATTGATTCGGTCTTATACAACCATTCATATTTCATTATACTTCCAGATTTGGTAAACCTAAGTGCGATGGCATCTAAAGAAATCTCTACCCTCTCAGAAAAGCTCAAAGAAACAATCTTATAAAGGAATGAGTCATCTTCATCACTGGTCCTTCATAACAATGGTCTCTTCCAAGAAGAACAAGGAGAAGAAGATATGTAATTTTCTCTAATTGGGAAAATCATTATTGAAGGAAAGATGTCAGACAAGAAAGTAGAGAAAAACATGAAATTCACCTGGGATTTCATTCCAGAAGAAGAAGTAAAAGTATTTGAAGTAGAGCAAAACATTATGATCTTCACATTCAAAACTGAAGACCAACTCAACAAGGTGTTCATAACTAGACCCTGGAGTATTGATGGTCATCTAGTAGTGCTACAAAATTACTGTCCTTCAATAATCTATCAAGAGTTGGACTGGGAAACTCAAGAGTTCTGGATCCAATTGAAACATCTTCTGCCTGAGCATATGAATCAGATAGCAGTTTTTGATATGGGTGAGGTACTGGGAGAAGTAAGGGCTATTGAACCAAAAACTGGACTACCACCATCTGGTGAAGTTTTCAAAATATGTGTTAGGATTAATTTAAGTAATCCACTTAGAAGAGGAGCTTTAGCAGTAACAGCAGCAGGGTCTACAAGATGGATTCGATTTTTGTATGAGAAATAACCTCACAAATTGTGTAGAGAATGTTTCATCCTTAATCACTCAAAAGGAGCATGTCCTAAAATGGCAGCAAAATTGGTGGAACTGCACAGTGAACCTTTGAAAACCTCAAGAGGCCTAGCAAAAAAGCTAGTGTTATGAATAGTATTCCTAGTTCTAGCTCTAGCAAAGAGAAGATAGTGGAAACACCTTCTTTTGTTCCACCTAAAGATGGATTTATGGTCAAAGGTTTTGGTACAGAGAATGTAGTGGAGAAGGATACTGAGAATGAGGATGACCCAAATGCAAGTGCCAGACTTGGAAAGAGGCAAAGAAATGCAACTAGTTCAGCTACTTATCCAACTCTGACTGACCAGATTCCTTCCAATTTTACTGATGATCATGGAAAAGACTCCACAACAAGGACACCAGAAATAATGATCAAGTTTTTTCCATGATTGAACAAACTGAAATGCCAAAAGGAGAAAATCAGGTATCCCTATTGCTTACAATCATTCCCTCTTTAAACTCCTGCAATCTTAGTTTATTTAATCTGTTTTCCAATTCATTATATTTGTCTTCTCATAAGTTTTTTATCATGAAAATCCTCTCTTGGAATGTTTGTGGGTTTGGAAACAAAAACACCAGATATCATTTAAAAGACCTTATAAGGTCTAATGACCCAGACATAATCTTTTTGATAGAAACTAGAAATATGCAGAAAAAAATGTCTCCATACATTGCCAAATTCAACTTCCCAAATGTGTGTTTTCTTGATCCTATTGGCCTTTCAGGTGGTTTGTGTTTGCTCTGGAAAGATGGCATTGATATGCAAGTCCTAGATATATCTCTCAATATAATACATTGTAAAGTGAATATAGACGCTAAAAGTGGGTATTCTCTAGTTACTTTTCTTTATGGGGCTTTAAATGATGTTAATAGGAACCAACAATGGAATCATATGCAAAACACTGCCATACAAACTAATATCCCTTGGCTAGTTATTGGTGATATGAACTTTATTCTAAAAAATGAAGAAAAGGAAGGTGGTACTCCATTTAGCCAAAATACTCTAGATATATTTAATGACTTAATTGATAGTAATGATCCGCACTCTCTACCATTTATAGGTAATCCTTTTGCTTGGACTAATAGGAGACAAGATCATGAGCTAATTCTGGAAAGGTTAGATAGAGTTGCTGCTGATACATGTTGATTGCACCATTATCCTAAGGCCATTACTTATCATATGATTCCTTTAGCCAGTGACCATTGCCCCATAATGCTTTTTACTAATAGGGATAATGCTAATACCTTTAAACCCTTTAGATTAAACAAAATGTGGTTTAGAGATGTTAGATGTAAAGATTTTATTTTAGAAAATTGGCATATGTCTGAGAATGGTTCTGCAGCTTTTAAATTCTCTAAAACTCTTTTTAATACTAAATAGATTTTGAGGAAATGGAACATGGAACATTTTGGTAACTTTAATACCGAAATTGCTCAAATTAAAGCCCAAATTGAGAATTTGAATTCTCATAATATTAGTCCCAATGACCCACAGCTAATTCAGTTGCAGGATATGCTAGCTCATTGGTACAATGTTGAGGCTGATTTTTATGGCCAAAGAGGAAAAGAAGATGATATGCTTTTAGGGGAAAGAAACACAAATTATTCCCATCACAAAATGAAATTTAGGAAGAGAAGAACTCAGATTGATACCCTCCAAGATAGCTCAGGCATTTGGTTATCTGAAAGGAATGATATTGCAAACTGTTTGAAAGCCCATTTTATCAGCATGAGTAAACCCTCTAACCCACCTCCAGCTAATAATTATCATGATTTTATAACACCGTGTATTTTTGATGATGATAATGCTATGTTGATTGCCATGCCTTCAAGTGATGAGATTAAATCTGTTATTTTTGATATGAAACCTTGGAAAACCCCAGGTCCTGATGGATTTCCACCTGGCTTTTATCAAATTATGTGGGATACTGTAGGATGTGAAAGTTGTGCAATCCTTTTTTCATTTTGGCCATATTCTAAAATAGATGAATCATAACTTTATTACTCTTATCCCTAAGAACAATTGTCCCAAACATGCTGTGGACTTTAGACCTATAGGTTTATGTAATACCTCCTACAAGGTTATTTCTAAACTATTAGTAGCTAGAGTCAAGATCATTCTAGGAAAAATCATTACTCCTTTTCAAAATGCTTTCATTGCAGGGAGATCCATAACAGATAATATTGTGATTGCACATGAGTTAGTTGATTCCATGAAAAAAAGTAAAACCAAAAATGGTTGGATGGCTATGAAACTTGACATGTCTAAGGCCTTTGATATGATAGAATGGCCATTTTTGATAAGTACTCTTAAAGCTATGGGTTTCTGTGAATTTTTTTGTGATATGATTTTTGAATGTATAAGTACTGTTTCAACCTCTATTTTACTAAATGGTTCACCTGGTGAAACATTTAAACCTGAAATAGGCTTGAGACAAGGAGATCCTTTATCTCCTTATCTCTTCATATTATGTATGGAATCCTTCTCCAGAGCTTTACTTCAAGCTGAAAATGGTAATCACATTCATGGTATCCAAATAAATCAAAACAACCCCTCTATTTCTCACTTGTTTTTTTGCAGATGATTGCTTAATATTTGCAAGAGCAAATGCAGCTGAAGCAAGACATTTGACCAACATTATAGACCAGTTCAGCAAATACTCTGGCCAATCCATCAACTTTCAGAAATCTGGTATGGCCTTTAGTACTGGAGTTTCTAATCAGGTTAAAAATGAAATTTATGGTATTTTAAACATTAAAAAGCTTGCTTTGAATGATAAGTACCTAGGAGTTCCTCTCTTACTACAGAGAAGTAAAGTTAAGTCATTTTCTCCTCTGCTAAAAACCTATGATGATAGGTTAGCCACCTGGAAATCTAAGTTTGTTAAACAACCTGGTAGAACTGTTTTAGTATAGTATGTCCTTGGGTCTCTAGCTACCCATCATATGGCTGTCTTCCCTATGCCAAAATAGCTCACTGACCAGATGGATAGTATACATAGAAAATTATGGTGGAACAAGAAAAAAGGTCAAAAAGGTATAACTCTTAAAAAATGGGAAGGTGTTGCTCAACCAAAAGTTTATGGTGGTATGAATATAAAACAATCAACCATCTTAAATAAAGCTCTCTTAACCAAACTGGCTTGGAGGATGATTAATTGTCCTGATGATCTGTGGATAAAGCTCATGAGAGGTAAATATTTCTTTGATCTTAATCCTCTTACTGATTCAGTCTCTGATAATGGATCTTGGGTTTGGAAAGGTATTTGTGAAGGGTTAGAAATTATTAGAAAACATGCTTGTTGGGAAGTAGGTGATGGAAATTATATTCACATTTGGAAAATTAGGTGGATACCTAGTATTCCTACTACTGTTGATAGTAGAATGTTTTCAACCAACATGAAATATGTCTCTCAGTTAATTGATTATGATACCAAAACTTGGAAAATTGATGTGATTCATGCTCTTTTTGATGATGATACTGTCAGCAAGATTACTGACATCAGAATTCCTATGCAGGGCAATGATCATATTAGGTGGCGACCTAGTTCAAATGGTGAATTTAGTGTTAAAACTGCCTACAAAGCTATTTTGAATGATACCAATGTTACAAATGGTTTCATTCTTAATACTCTGGTAAACTGGAAGGTGTTCTGGAAAACAAAACTTCCACAATCCATCCTACATTTCTTATGGAAATGTGTTGTAACTGTTTACCTACTAATGACAGGTTATCTAGATATTGCTAACACTTTAGCACTCAATACCCTCACTGCAATATTCTTGATGAATCTATGCAACACCTATTCATAGAGTGTGATTTTGCTAAATCTGTCTGGAATGCTGTGAATGTAAATTTCCCTCTTGAAATTTCTAATGTGAATGTGCAGGAATGGATCATAAATATGTTTAAGGTAAGTAATTCTCAACATATAAGTATATCAATGCTTGATTATTGTGGTTTTGTCTTATGGCACATATGGAAATCCAGATGTAAATAAGTGTTTGAAAATATTTAGCTGACATATTCACAGGTTGCACATAATATTCAATCTGATCACTCTGCTTGGTACAGATTGCACAGTAATCCTACTATTGCTCTTAATGTATCTTATGGTGCTCACAATATATGGGAAAAACCTGTAAATGATTTTGTCAAAGTTAACTTTGATTCTTCATTCTTAGAGTTAACTAAAGACATGGGAATTGGACTGATAATGCGTGATGTTGCAGGTAACTGTCATGGAGGTAGATGCTGGCACTCAAAAGCCTTAGATCCAGAGCAAGCTGAAGCTTTTGCTCTCCTGGAGGCGATAAAATGGGCACAAAGGAAAGGAGTTAGAAAGCTTCACTTAAAATGAGATTGCTCAAATGTTATAAGAGCTTTAAATGGTAGTTTAAATGCAATAAAATGGATAACTAGAAACATTGTCCTAGATTGTCTAGTTCTGTTAGTAGATTTTGAAAACTGGTTATATACTTATGCTCATAGGGATGCAAATCATGTTGCAGATTCCCTTGCAAAACATGCAAGAAATCACAACAGTGAGGAAGAATGGAGTGAACAACTCCCCTATTGGATTATACTATGTCTCCAAGAAGATATTCATTTGTAATCCTTATCTTATCAATAAAATTTCTTTCGTATTAAAAAAAAGGTTGATTCACCATCAATTGATAAGGAGAGAGAAACTAGTACGCCACCAACTTTTTTCTTCGAGAACCTATACGGGCAATCCTCGTACAATCTATACGCTCGGTTACGAAACTATATATAAGATTGTTTTAACAAGGTAAACCTAGTATTAACCGAACTGTACACGAACCGAATTCCAACAAGAAAAAGTCTTTTAATCAATATTTCAAGTCGTGAATTTAACAAGAACGAATCTTGTAGGTCCTTTATGGTTGAGTTAATACTATATAGATTTGACAACGTACAACCTATGATATTTCAATTATAAAGAAACAAAATTATAAAATACGGAGAAAAAATAATACAGACACCAACATTTTTTTGAACGAGAAAACGACGTTCTTATAGAAGAACCCAGGGACCTAGTCCAGATTGAATACACACTAATTTTAGTTGTTACACCAATTACCTATTACCAGATGTCGGATTGAATGTAATTGAAAAAGCGGGGGTCTAACAACCACACCCAATATTTCGTTAGGCAATATGTATGGACTAACTCCAATACAATTCCAAGATAATCAACTACACAGTCAGACTCAATCAAGGAAATATATCCAAGAGTTATATCTCTGTTTCTCAATGTAATCAACAAATCAAACAAATAGAATCCGTGAGCCTGATTAATATGAAAAACAACTTGAATGGTACCAAAGACCAATGTTCAAGTGTCAATCAGTTTTAATAAACAACCAAAGGTTGGATTTACCAATTGATTGAACTATGCACAACCTGTGTATTTCAATTATATATAAAATATAATGCAGAAAAGAAATAACACAGACACCAAAAGTTTTGTTAACGGGAAAACTACAAATGCAAAAAAAACCCGGGACCTAATCCAGATTTGAACACCACACTGTATTAAGCCGCTACAGGCACTAGCCTACTACAAGTTAACTTTAGACTGGAATGTAGTTGAGCCCTAACCAAGTCTCACACCGATTAAGGTACAGTCGCGTTCCTTATGCCTATGAATCCCAGCAGGACTCTACGCACTTGATTCCCTTAGCTGATCTCACCCACAACTAAGAGTTTCTATGACCCAAAGTCGAAGACTTTATAAACAAATCCGTCTCCCGCATAAAAGTCTATTATGATAGATAAATCCGTCTCCCACAGAAATACCTTCCAAGTTTTGTTCCGTCTTTTGATAAATCAAGGTGAACATGAACCAATTGATAATCAGTCTTATATTCCCGAAGAACAGCCTAGAAATATCAATCACCTCACAATAACTTAACTATATGGTAGTAGAACAAGTTATTGTGGAATCACAAAGAATGAGACGAAGAGCTTTGTGATTACTTTTTATATCTTACCTATTGGGGATAAATCTCCATCAAATCTTAGAGAAGATAGTACTCAACACGATAGAACAAGTAAGATCAGAACACGCAACTACAGAGAAAATAGTTGGGCCTGGCTTCAGAATCCCAATGAAGTCTTTAATTCGTTAACCTATAATGGTTTTATGAAAACTAGGTTAAATGAGAATTAAATCTAGTCGCAACTAGTATCACACAAGAGGTATGTGGATTAGGTTTTCCAGTTGCTAGAGTTCTCCCTTATATAGTCCTCAAATCAGAGTTTGATAGCTTTAAAACAAAGCAATTAATATTCACCGTTAGATGAAATCCTTATTTAAGATTCAAGATAAGTTTGCTTAAAACCAAAGCAATATCTCTCCACTGTTAGATGGTCTTAGCTTGTTACACACAAACGAAATATACCTTCATTTAGAGATGGGTAACCGTACCTAAACGTGTATATTGAGTTGGCTCAATAACAGTTAACCGAAGTTATCCATATGGACACTTTTGTATTAACCACATTCATCTAACACTTCTAGATCAAATGAATCTAATTGTGTTACTCATAGAGTTATTCAACTGTTTATATTCTCATAGAAGTATACAAGACACAATTGAAACAAAATCGGATTGATTCAAAAGAATCAGTTCATGAAAATTTTAGCCATGGTTTGCAAAGATTGCATTCCTTAATTTATAAATGTATTTGTTCATGCATCAGTATGAAATCATACTTAACCTATTTTAGAACTTAAACCAACTCAGTTTGCAAACGGGTACGCAAACTAGAGTTCCGAACTTTGGTCATGTCCGACAGTTCGCAAACGGGTACGCATACTGTCGTTTCGGACCAAACTCGGGTGAAACAGTTTGCAAACAGGTATGCAAACTTGGTTCCCGGACTTTAACAGTTAAAACCGTTCGCATACGGGCATGCATACTTGGTTCCCGAAACTGAATCATATTACAACAGTTTGCACACTGGTATGCATACTGTGCTATATCCAGATAATGGTTTAATTATTCTAAACTCCCATTTCTATCATTGAAACATCCTTATAAGTCGACAATAGCTTTCTCACACAAACTATTAGCTTATAAGTAATTTTCAAGTGATCGAATGATCAATACGAAACATTCTGAGTCTACATCAAATGACTGTCTCACACAAATCATGTAAGATGTTACAAGGAGATTTTCACATGATCATCTTTTGACTCATAATTTAGTTTCCAACAAATAAATTGTTTCCAACTAAATTCGTCAAGAATAATGATGAACGTAGTTAAAGCAAAAAGCTTTCCAACACATATTTCGAGAAAGATATAAGCGAGTTAAACTCAGCTCGAAATATCAAATGTGTATAATGTAAAAGTCTATATAGCTATACGAGTTAGTCTCAATAGGAGATAGAATATAATAGACTTCTGAGTGATAAATGAGTTTAAGTCTCCACATACCTTTTGTTGATGAAATTCCTCCAAGCTCTCCTCAGTAGATCTTCGTCTTCAATCGATGAACTCCGTAAAGTCTAAAGCTCAACTACACATTCTATCCTAATCCGAGACATAGCTATAAGTAGACTAGAAATCAAGACTTATCGTTTTGATCACCTAAATTTGACAAACAAGCTTGAGATAGCAACCCTTGCGAATTCGACCGAGCGGTGCTCTAACAGTAATATTTGTATCAGTTGTATTCCTGCACCTGTAATCCGCATCAGTTGTATTCCTGCACCTGTAAAACTCCTATCAAAACCTCCAATTTTCTTTAGGAATTGCTCTTTTAAATATTCTAGCAAAACGATAATTTTTTTAAAGAAAATACTCGTCTAAATCTTATACCCTAACGTTAATTCTTTTTAGAAGATGCTTTTTAACAATTAGGGTTTTCACGTTCCATAACCTAATTGATTTTACCTCACAAGATCAACTAGAAATTTTCTAGGGATATCTTGATCTATCAAATTTATCTTTAGAAGAGAAAGACCTTAAGATAGACAAGGCTTATAGTAATCACCTAGATACATTTTCCGTAACTACCAAAGAAGATGAAAGCTAACACGTGCTTACGATCCTCAAGTGAAGTCTTCAAAATCTTACTCTTGTTTGTGAAGAACATCGATTTGGAAAACAACCTTATGCAATACACACACAATTTTCCAAGGTATGGGTTGTGTAATTGCATGGAACCTCTTTTTATAGTGAATGACCAAGGCTAAGTTGCTTAGAATTCAAACCACCTTGTTTAGGAAAGGAAACATCAAAAATATGACCAAATGGGGATTAAGTCACATTTTTGCGTTTTAGTTCATGAACTGTCGCTAAAAGTCCGTGTGCAGTATCCTATTCACGAGCTGAACTTTTAGCAGCAATTTTCACTTTAGTAAATTACTCATAACTTCTTCGTTATAACCAGGAATCGAGTGATTCCAGGCTCGTTGGTTTTCATTCACTATACCATGGAGACCTTTCCAAGGTCAATGGTTATTCTCACTAAAGTCATACGCTCAAAATTCCTGTGGTGTATATGCAAAAGTATATTTAACATCATAGGAATTGTTCCAAAGAGTGAGCACTTCGTTTTGATGGATAAATAGGTAAAATAAACAAGAGAATCAAGTATTTGTTACTAACCTTTAATGAAGTTCTCGATGGATGTCTTCGTGTAGTCTTCAATCTCCCGCTTTGAAGGATATCTTTGATTCCATATATGATATACCACTTAAACCTAATCTAGTCCGAAACTAGCTTTAGTAGACTAAACCAAGAATGTTTTATGACATCTAAATTTGACAACTGACTTAACATACCAACGTTAGTGGGTTCAACCGAGCATGCTCTAACACTAATGATACCTTTGGTTTCTCTACTTTTGCTAATGGTGCAAGGTATGTGACGAGGGACTATGTTATTAAAGCTTCTTTTTTTTGTTGCCAATGTTTTTAAAGTCTTTTCCCAGCTGAAGCTGAGACTCGTGCAATTTGAGCTGTTTTGAAGAGGGTACGTAATGAAACTTAAAGTCACCCCTCTCATCATTGAAAGTGATGCTAAAGATTTGGTTGATAAATTTGCAGATGATTTTTTTTATAGTGATCAATGTAAAGCAAGGTTTGAAAAACGGTCATTTTTTCCGAGAAAACGGCCGTTAAAACGCTCACGCCTATGTAGCGGGCCCGTGAGGGTCACCGATACGCTTGTCTAAATAACACCGATAAATAGTAAAAAACGACGTTATTTAGACCCGTTATATATGTTTTCACGCATGTGATAACCGTTTTTCTAAAGTTGATTTTTACGTTTTTTTTCGTCTAAAAAACATTTTAACATAAGTTTTTTAGACGTTTTTTTCCGTTTTCACACCTGTTATACCCGTCTTTTAGAAAAAAAGAATATAAAAATACTGTTTTAATCAAATTTTTATTTCTAAAATAAAAGATTAAGAATTACAATTAAAAAAATTAAAATAAATGAATAAACAAATAAAATAAAAAACGTAGTAACAACGTTATTTATACCTGATATAACCGTTTTCACGCATGTTAAAACCGTTAAATAGGAAATTCAGATTATAATTTATTTATTTTTTCTATTTAACCGTTATCACACCCGTTATTTCATAAAAACATCAAATAAAAGCGTTTTTTTCTAGAAACGTGCACACACCCGTCAAAACACGTTATGACGGTCACGCCCTATGACCGTGACCCGACATGTGACCCGTTTTTTCAAACCTTGATGTAAAGATACTTTTTTCACAGAATTTTCCTTTTCAGTTCTTGTTTGGTTGCTTGTAACTTGTAAATTTACTTTCAAAGCACGTATTCATAATAATGTAGCTCACGCGGTCCATTGGGCTAACATAAACTCTGCAATTACGTATAGGGTGACCTTTTTCAGAGCAGTCATTCATTAAAAAAAAATCTAAAACAAAAAAAACTATCAAGGCCTCATCTTCTTGAATTCAAGAATAACTCAGATTTGGATAGCATCCCTAGAGGTGTAAATTGGGCCAGACCAGCACGTTTATGGCACAACACAACACATTAAAATTCGAGCACAGCACGGCACAACACGTGACCTGGCACACCATGGGCACAACACGTTAGCTTAGTGTGTTGTGCCAGACAAATAGGCACATCGGCACGACACAGCACGTGGAACGTGTAAGCACGCGGCACAACACGGCACGACACGTGAAGAAAGCATGCCAAATCATGCATAAAATACAACTCAATACATCACATTTCATGTATATTTCACAAAAAGTTTTTATTTTAACCAGTTTTTGACATTTTATTTTCGTTATGCTGATTGATTTCTATAATAATACATATACTAATTAAAATATCTAAATATATTTATTTAGGAAAACATACAATAAATGGGCTAGCACAGCACGACACATCACGATTATTTTTCTGGCACAACACAACACGCCATTTAGCACGATACATCACAACACGTCTGAATTTTTTGCACACCCAGCCTAGCACGTAGCACGCTAACCACGTGACTTCGTGGGCTAGCCCGTGGGCTGGCACGTTTTACACCTCTGCCATCCCCTAATATTTGCAAGAAGAACCCATTCACGGGAGTATGGGTTTAGGAACCGACAAAGGTGGGTGTAAAAGTAAAGTGTTGTATGGTTATAACCTATCCTGAGATCTCTAGAAAAGAATCCTATTATTGGGCTGTAGGGGGTTGGGATTATGGGGGCTTAAAATACTAATTGCAACCCAAAAGTGATAGGGGGAGACTTAATCTATGTAAAATATCAAAAATATCCTTACCCTTAAATAAATCAAAATCTTTAATCAATTATCTTCTCCTTCTTATTCTCTTCTTAATCATATATCATGATGAACATGATGATCATAATATCATCATGATTAAGATGATAATCATAAAAAAAACTTAAATCTATTATTCTTCTTCCTCTTTTCTTCTTCTCCATCGCAACACGATGTCATAAAAAGAAAAAACTAAGAAAATCCACTATTTATCTTTGCTTTTAATTGCCAAAAAAATTCGATTCGATTAAACTAGAGTTAAAATAAATAAATGTCTGAAACTGTTTACGGTCGGGAGTTCTTAATTTCCCAACCGTAAATCATACTTTACGTCTTATAAAATATGATTTCCTAGCCGTAATTAGGTTTACGGTTTGGACAACTAAAATTCATAGCCGTAAAATGTTGTTTACGGTTAGGAAGAATTTCTGATAATCACAAAAAGGAAAAAAAAAAACAGAGGTTGGGTTTCGGTTAAGATTTCTTAACCGTAAAACAGGAATACGGTTGGGAAAATTAAAATTCTCAGTCGTAGATGTCGTTTACAGTTAGAATTTCCTAACTGTAAGTTGACAAAAAATTCCAGAATGAAAATATTTGCATTTTAATTTTATACTCGATCTTGAAATGAGTACTAGTTTATTTATACTCGGTTTTAGAATGAGTAATAGTTTATAGGCGATTTCTAAAAGTGTATAAGATCATACTCGATTCTAGAATTTTTTTACCCAATTTCAAAAGGAGTATAACTTCATACCCGATTTCCAAAGGAGTATAATTTTATACTCGATTTCAAAATGAGTATAACTTTATACTCGATTTCAGAAAGAGTATAAATTCGTACTCCGTTAAAAACCGAGTATAATGTGATGTTAATTCTCTGGTCATAAAATGAGTACAAGTATATACTCAATCTTAAAAGAGTTCAACTATATACTCATTTCATATAGAGTACAACTCATTACGGCTGAGAAATGTTAAATTCTTAGCCGTAAACAAGTACACGGTTGATATCCTAAACGTAAATGTATTTTTATGGTTAGGATATTCTAGCAGTATGTACCACACCACCTGTAGGTTTTTTTTGTTACGGCTTGGTCGACCTATCAATTTCCTAGCCGTAATCGGAAAGTGGTTAGGAAAAGTATCCGTATAGTTTTACGGTTGGGAAGTACCTAGCCGTATATTACTCTGATAACCCAAAAAGCAACGGACTCCCGATTACGGCTAGGTATCATGTCCGTAACCCAACCGTAGCATAGTCTCAAGCGATTCCGGGGAATATAACTGCCAGAAGTTCTTCACTTCCCATCCATTATTCGTAGTTACGGATGGGAGTTCCTCAATTTCCAACCGTGGTTACCTATTTACGGCTGGTTCGACACATTTTCCCAGCCATAACATGTAAAAAACTTAGATTTTGCTCTGATTTTTTAACGAATTTGAATCGATAAAATTGCTACTAGGAGTTAATTATAAGGTTTCCCCGTGTATTGTGACGAAGGGTTTCATCATTTTTCTTCAAAGTTTTTCAATTTTTTTTACCTAAATCACCATTTTTCCTTCTTCAAAATCCAAGAAAATCAAGTTTTATTTGCAAAAGATTAATCATTTGATTACTTTAATCCATTCACTAATACTGATTAGTTACCTTAATTATTTTAATTAGTACTAATCAAATTGAGGGTAGATTATGCATTACCAAAAAATCAGGATAAGGGGTTATATAGATTACTATTTTATGACCTTATAAACCCTAAAAAAACCGGATGTTTAAAGCCCAATAATAGGATTCTTAGAAAAGAAGGGCTATATCAAATAAACCCTAAAATAAAACAGTAAAACCCTAATCAAATTCTCTTTAAAACCACTCCAGTACTTCTCTTTCTTCGGCTCCTCAGATCCGTTCCTCCTGCATTTCTAGTTTCACAATTTCCTGTTGTATTTCCAAGGGTTTTAGATTTGTTTTGATATTTGATTCACGATGCGATGATGATTTTATATGCAATCCCAGCTCATTACGAGACCTTACTTTGTGGAAGGTCAGGGAATTAAACCATATCCATTATGTATCTGAGCATCTAAATTTATTTCTATCAACTTCTTTGTTTCGTTTTTTTTAGGGCTTCTGATTTAAAGATTAGGGTTCTTGTCAGATTTTGTGAAAATGTTGATTTCCTGGTGATGATTAACTACCATGCTAATTCTGAGATTCCTTTTGGTATTAATGAATTGAATCCTTTTGGTTATCCAGAACATCTGAGGGAACTAGTTACTTAACTATATCTGTTTGTTTAACTGGCCTATTATTTCATTCATTCTCTTTTATACTTTGTTGATTTTTTATGGTTCGGTTCAATTTCTGTTGAGTTTCCGAATCGATACATGTACAATGAGTAATGGAATGGAAATTAGGGTTTGGAAAAAACCTTTAGGGTTTCTTTTTTGAAAAATTCCTATCATGTTTCAATGGTTGTACATTAGTGGTGTTATTTGCTTTTAACCTTTTGCCTTTTATGCATACATGAAAATGATCTAATGACTAATTTCTCTGCGGTGGATGATTTCTTTGTCATGAAAATCAATATCAAATCTTCTGTTATCATTACTTGATTGAATCCTTGATGATAATACGAGGAATGATCTTGATCTACACTATGAGGAGAATCATACTTTAGAAAATTAGACCTTGTGCCATCTCTATGTTGGTCTTATGAAAAGGTGTTAGCAAACTGTTTAGAATTGTAGATTGGACATTATATGGATTTGGAAAAAATGGGTGAAGAGATTGGCGTGTTCATCTGTTGTGCAAAGAGCATAAATTAGTTCACGTATATATGCATATCCTTTACTCATTCTGTAGTCTTTGCAAATATTGTGTGGTCTGGATAGATTGCAGCTAATGTAACATATTATTTACAAGAAACTTTTACAGTTTTCGTGCATTGTTAAAGGAACCTTTTGTTTTTGAAGCTAAGGTAGTCTGACCTTTCTTTTGTTAATTGTCACATTCTTTGAGTAGTTAATATGTTAAACGAATTGAGTAAGAGTGGAAATTCAGGCAGCCCCCTTGCGAATTAAAAAACAATGGTAAAGAGGGTGTTGTTCTACTCGGAAATTATTTTCTTTGGCTCTTCAGATTTGCTGAGAATTTTCTTTCTCTGAAGCTGGTCTAGTAAGCTTAAGTACATTTACAATGATAGATTTTTCTTTTAATGTGTATCAAAATATAGATATGTGGTGCCAATGATGTTAGAAATTGTCCGTACCATCTGAGAATCTACTCTTTGATGAGACATTTTACATGTTTCTGAGGCTACATATGTTTATCTTTTGTTAATCGTCTTAAATTAGAATTGGATGCTTTCATGAGTAAAAATTATGATACCATTGAACTTAGAGAGTATCATAATGTTTGTTGTGAAAACAATTTCTGATATCTTGTAGTAATCGTCTAACGTCTTAAATTAGAATTGGAGTCTTTGATGAGTAAAAATTATAGTACCATCGAACTTAGAGAGCATCATAATGTTTGTTGTGAAAACAGTTTCTGATATCTGTGTCTGTTTTCTAAATTTCTAGGCTGATTGTGCAGGCAACAAATTAGAGTTTCCCTGTGTAACAATAGCAATTTCATGGGTGAATGTTGCTGCTATTGGTTGTCTGCATATACTCATATATATCGCTATTCATTTCTAGATTTGGGGTGAGGGATTTGGTTTTATGAAAACTCCAAACACTTCAAAGAAACAAAGTATATACCTTGAGAGTTTTCATCTTGAGAAAATCTCAGAAGCCCTGATGATCCCCGACTTCCGCTTTTGAGTATGTGGTAAGGGAACATACGGGATCTCTTGGGTTGCCATCTTTTGTTTTGAGAGGATAAGTCGTATGACAGGCAGACAAACTTTGATGTGATAAGTCGTATGACAGGCAGGATAAGTTTTCATCACAAGCCATCCTTGATTTAACAGAAAATATGTACCATTATAATTTTCGCTCTTTTGATGTGATGGAGAGCTTTCATAAGAAAGAAACTTATGGTAGCGTCAATCAAGGAGATGCTCGCCCAGCATCGGCTCTGCTGGTTTGGGCATCTCCAGTGAAAACCGCATGATGCTCCAGTGCGAGTAGGTTGCATTAGGTGCGCGGACGGAAGGATTCAGCGTAGAGGCCAATCGAAGCTAACTTGGGATGAGTGCGTAAAGAAGGACATGTGCAATCAAAATCTCTCAACAGAGCAGGCGTTGGACAGACAGACATGGAGGGCGGCGATACGTGTGGAAGAGGTAGGTTTCAGGTACGACGACTAACAAACCCCTTTTCTATATTCTTCATCAATTTCTTTGCCACCCAATCAGCGAACATGTAAAGACAACCCTGCAGATTGTGAAGGGGGAAACCCCTATAGCGCTGCAGTTGGCAGGATTGTGAAGGGGAAATACCCCGTAGCTTCTGTAACAGGGACATGGTGTAAGCATTTCCGCATTTATGGTTGAGAATTCATAATTCCATAAAACGGTGATTACTTACAATCTGGTCCATAAACAATCGCGGCGCGGGTAGCGTCAAGTATTTTGCTTGCCGTAGTGCAAGTTGTGCAAGGCTTGACAAGCCGGCGTAAAAACTTTGTTATATTTTTTGGAGATATTCTCTAATCGACCCGGTACTTGCTACTGGAAAAGACTTTGGATTTGGATTTGAAGAGCTTTCATACTAAACCTGATCTATGTAGACAGCTACAACACACACACATTTTGCACTCTGTTAACTTAGTGAACATTTAACCTACCTTCGGACTTGCTTTCTAAATCTGGGGAAAAAACAGCCTTTATGTGTCTTTACGTATATAATCGTGAGTCATCCCAATTCAACAACCACTTGGACTTTGCATGTAAAAGGCCGTTACGTTCCAATGTAGCTAGACTTCGTTTGTTGTCCTCTAGCTTGTAGTTGGCTTATGTACGTTGGACTCTATGATCTCTCTCCTGCTTGGTGTTCTTTCCCTTGGCTTAAAGGAAGAACAAAACAAAGTTCCAAGAAGAATACAAATTTCAAACTTAAACTTCCACGCAAAATCCACTTCATGTAACGCATTTTCCTATAAATCTTTACTGACATTGAATGCATGCATCCGTAAAAATCCTAAACCACCAGCACTACTGCCAACAGAATAATTAACTCTTCATCAGACCATTAATGCCTTTTGTTCCACCCCTAATTAATCCCTACCTTGTCCTCTTTTTCATGCCATTTTCTTTACACTACTACAAAATGAGTCTTCCTTCTTTAGCATGATCATACCTTTCCCAACTCTCCCTATCTAGGAATGAGTCTTCTGGTTTGGTCGGCACTGTTTTCCTCTATATTTCTCTGTTTCTCTGATGTTGTTTCAGGGACAACAACTAACACTGTCAATTTCAGTAACCAGTTTGAGACCCAAACATACATAATCAGAGTCCAAAACAACTTTAAACCTTCAGTTTTCTCAGATGTTGAACATTGGTATAGTTCTACACTCAAAAGTCTCACTTCTGATCAACTAAAATTAGACCATGAGAAAACCCAAAGCAAAAATGATTTTCTCCACGTATACAAGACTGTTTTTCATGGGTTTTCAACAAAATTAAATCAACAACAAGCAGAAGAGATTAAGAACCGTCCTGGTGTTTTAGGTGTTTATATAGACCGAGTTCGGAAAATTCATACAACTCGATCACCTCACTTTCTTGGACTTACTGGTGCCAGTGCTCATGGTCATAATGGCCTACTTAAGGGTTCAGATTATGGTTCAAATGTTGTAATTGGTATTCTTGATACGGGTATATGGCCTGAACGGCGAAGTTTTCATGATCGTGGTCTTGGTCCTATACCTTCTCACTGGAAAGGTGAGTGCATGGAAGGAAAAGAGTTTTCTAAAACGCATTGCAACAAAAAACTCGTCGGGGCAAGGTAAGCTTTAAATATACAAGGGTGATTTTGTCCAAATTGAGTTCGTCCGTGAATTGCATATTCATTATTCATTAATAGCTAATTGTGCCTGATTGTTTTGATTTTGATCATCTAAGTTCATGTGCAAATTTTTAGGTACTTCACTAATGGGTACACAGCCACAGCTGGAGTAATTAATGAAACGACAGAATTTAGGTCGCCAAGAGATTCCGATGGACATGGTACTCATACAGCGTCTACAGCCGCTGGACGTCACGTACATAAAGCATCCTTGTTAGGTTTAGCTAGTGGAGTTGCTGCTGGAATTGCACCAAAGGCACGAATTGCAGCCTACAAGATATGTTGGGAAAGAGGTTGTTTCGACTCTGACATACTTGCTGCCATTGACAAAGCCGTTGAAGATGGTGTAGACATCATTTCTCTCTCTGTTGGCTCTGGTGCTGTACCTTACTATCAAGACCCAATTGCCATGGGATCTTTTGGTGCAATGGAAAAGGGTGTATTTGTTTCGGCTTCAGCCGGAAACGAAGGTCCGGGAATAATGACAGTAGCTAATATAGCTCCTTGGATAACAACAGTAGGTGCCGGAACTATTGATAGAAGCTTTCCAGCTGATCTTATCTTAGAAGATGGGCGCCTTATCAAAGGAGCTTCTCTTTATAGCGGTCCACCGTTACCTGAGGATACGTTTTTCCCTCTTGTTTATGCCGGTAATTTATCGGCAAGTGTTCATAATGGTACCAATACAACCTCGAAACGCAGTGGGTTTACTTCTGCTATTTGCATGCCGAACTCGTTAGAACAAGAGCTTGTCCGTGGCAAAATTGTTCTATGTGATCGCGGCGGGGTTCCACGAGTTGCAAAAGGAGTGGTCGTGAAAGATGCAGGAGGAGCCGGGATGATCGTTGCTAATGTGTCACCTGAAGGATTAGGCTTAGTTGCTGACTCACATGTGCTCCCTGGGTTGGCTGTTACCGAAACAGATGGATATACGATTCATGGTTATATTGCCAGATCAAAGAATCCACGTGCCAAGTTTGTTTTCCACGGGACTCAGTTAGGCACGAAGCCAGCTCCAGTTGTTGCGGGCTTTTCATCAAGAGGGCCAAATCTGGAATCGATTTACATCATCAAGCCTGATATAATAGCACCAGGTGTCGATATCTTGGCGGCTTGGCCAGATAATGTGAGTCCTACAGGCTTATCATCTGATCTTAGACGTACAGAATTTAATATACAATCTGGTACTTCTATGTCGTGTCCGCACGTATCAGGTCTAGGTGCTCTTCTGAAAGGGGCCCACCCTGATTGGTCACCGGCAAGGATTAGATCATCTTTGATGACTACGGCTTACATACACGACAGTACAGGGGGAGTTCTTTTAGATGAAGTCAACTACAACACATCCAAGGCTTGGGATATGGGTTCTGGGCACGTAAATCCAGAGAAAGCCCTTGATCCTGGCCTTGTTTACGATCTAACGGTTGATGATTATTTAGATTTCTTATGTGCATCTAATTACACCGCTCGCAACATAAGATCCATAGCTCGTAGACCGGTTGATTGTATTAAGAAGGACTTACAGCCTTGGGATTTGAATTATCCGTCAATTTCTGTTGTGGTGGATCAATCCACGCCGTCAAAAGTTGAGATCGCAGTTAGAAGAACTGTCACGCATGTTAATGATGGTGCATCAAGTTATACAGTGAAGATAGAGAATCCACTGGGAGTAATCGTGACGGTTGATCCTCCTAAGCTTGAGTTCATTCATAGGGAAGAGAAAAAAAGCTTTGTGGTAAAGATTGTGACGGAGAAACTTGCATTGACACCCGGAAATTCAAAGAGTGAATTTGGTAGGTTGACGTGGTCAGATGGTGAACACATGGTTAGCATGCCGATCGCAGTGACATGGCAGGAATCTTACTGAGAAGTAAGAGTTTCATACTCTGATTACCAACAAGTGTTCAGGAGAATGAATATATGTAAGACAAATGTATAAGAATTTTCGTTCAAGAATTATCTGGTGTTAAATGGCTTTTTCATTATTATAACGAGTGAACAACAGAATATGATGCTACATCCCATTTTGCAAAAGAGATACTATCGTGTTTTTAGGCTAATTTGAAAAATGATATTCCATCTATTCCAAATTAATTGAGCTAATTGGTTTTAAATTTTGTCCCACAAATAATTGAGCTATCTCACTAATCAAGGGGATATTTCTAAAACTACAATTTTAATTGATTATTGTTACTGTAAGAAATATGTATAATTTGATAGTCATGTCTATATTCGTTACGTATGTGTTTTAAAATGATTTTCAACGGTATAAAGTTTACGAAAAACCGTGGTATAGTTTAAGAAATAAATCATTTCTAAGTTTCACTAGTTATTATCCATAAGGGTATAATTGTAAAAAATACTTAAACATACTCCCCTTTTCTCCTTGCCTTAATAATTGTGCAAACTACAAATAACTCAATTAATTTGCGACGGAGGAAGTATTATCTTTTTTTTTTACAAAAACGGAGGAAGTGTTATTTTTTTTAATCCCATTATTGAGGATTTAAAACGGAGGGGAATTTGGGGATGTATAGGGTCGTGAAGTAGTAATTCTTATAACCCCTTATCATACTATTTTATATGATACCTAATTTGCCCTCGATTTAATTAGTGTTAATTATGATTAACTAAACTAATTATGATTAGTGAATAATTAACTAAACTAACATCCGACTAAATCTTTCGACAATCGATTTTTCTTCTTCTTTTGATTTAGAAGAAGAAGGATGATTTTGGTAAACTTTTTTTGAAAAATTTGGAAGAAACTGATGAAAAACATCCTGAAAATAGTCAGAAAAACCTTGTAAACCTCTCCCAATCACAATTTTGTTGATTCAAATCCTTCAAAATCAGGATCAAAATCTGGGTTTTTCAACAATTACGGCTGGAATGTAGTACTCGACCTAACCGTGAATACCGTTTACAGTTAATAATAGAAGGATTCCAAACCGTAAACAACAGTTTACGGCTGGGAAATGAAGAACTCGTGGCCGTAAACTCTTCCAAGATCACCTGTGTTTGCATTACGGCTAGGTTCAAATCACGATGAGGTTTTCCTAGCATTTTCCCCAGCCGAATGTTACGGCTTGGAATATCTGATCGTACTCAACCTGTGATTGTTTTCTTATTATCAGAACAAGTTACGGCTAGTTTTTCCTACCTGTAACTAATAATTCCGCCCGGAAAACCCGGACGATTGTACTACCATGGCTGGAAAAACCTACGAAATCATACCTTTTTTTTTCCTGTGATTATCAAAATTACTTACGACGACTAGGAATTCCTAACCGTGAACAACTAATTACAGCTGAGAAATAAAATCTTCCCAAATGTATACATATTTGACGGCTAGGAATTCTATTTTTCTACCCGTAATATAAGATTTACGGTTGGGAAAATAAGAACTCCCAGCTGTAAACAGCTTCAGAAAATGATTTTTTTTACCCGAATCTAATCGAATCAGATTTCTTAGTTATTCACAAGCAAAATAAATAATGGGTTTCCTTTATTTTTTTCTTTTTATGATCATCATTTTCATCATGATGAAATTATGAACATCACTTCATTGTGATTTATGAATGAGAAGAGAATGAGGAGAAGAGAAGGATTTTATTTTTTCTTATGATCGTCATCATCATGGTGACATCATGATCGCCATCTTCATCATGATTTGTGAACAAGAAGAATGAGAAGATAATATTATTTTTTTAATGATCATCATGATGAAATTACGATCATCATCTTCATCATATTTGATGAATGAGAAAAGAAGGAGAAGATGATTGATTTAGTTTATTTTTTAATGAATAGTGAAATTTTGGTTTATTTATGTGCAAGGTTAAATTGGAATTTTTATACGGGTTAGATCCCTCCTATCCATGATTTGGTTTTACTTATCATTTTAATCCCCCAAAAACTCAACCCGCTGCAACCCCAATAATAGGATTCTTCTTTTTGTGATTAAAGTGAATAATTTGAATTTTACTCAACAAATGTTTACAGAGATTGCACCCCACAAAAACAAGTCTGCTATTACTTATAATTCTAAAGGGATTATCAAACCCTATAAGATTGAAGGGTGATTTGACTATTACAACCATAAGAATAATTCTTATTTTTATTTTTGGATCCGCAAGTGTAATAATTTTCACTAAAATTTTATAAGGCTAAAAATTAACAAAATGGACAAACAAGTTCAACCGACTCAAAGTGACAACCCCTACATTATACAAACATACTGTGTTACTAAAACAAGTCCAAAGAGATTAGAGATGCACATGGGTCGATCGGTTCGGGTTTCACCTAAAAACACCTACCAACCCGCTAGTACTTCGGTTTTACAATTTATAACCAAAACCGCCAGACCTAATTTATGTTCGGGTTTAAACTCGTCCACTACGGGTCGATCGGTTTTGGGTTTATATCTGCACTTACCTGGTTCACCTATAATGTATATATTTCAGCATTTCCTGCCACTTAATCACTGGTAACTTTGTCTATATATGAACCCGCCATAAAAATTCAATGGTCATTCATATACCTATACACATGATTTAAAGTTTATACATACTTCTTTAAGTTCTTAATTACTTAAACAACCCAAACCACAACCATAAGTCTTCAAAGTTCAATACTAACAACAATACTTCCAATAAAAATAAGTTAAACAATCAACACCATCGATTTTTATGGGCGGGTTCGGTTGATTTTAGCATCAAACCATAAACCGATCCATTTATATCGGTTTTTAGATTCATAACCGTATACCAACCCACTATGGGCAGGTTCGGTTTAAAAACCCACGGTTTCATCGGGTGCGGGTGGGTTCTGTTTGATGGGTCGGTTCTTGTGTAACTCTAAAAATGATCGAGAAAATATCTATGCAAGTCCATGTGAACACATGAATATTTTCATGAAAGTCTACCCTACTAAAGCAGACCTTACCATTTTCTTACTCATAACCTCCACGTAAATCAAGTTATATTAATACCTAGCTTAGATTTAAATGGCGCTAATTCTAGTAGAAATCCTAAAAGAACAGAGACTAATAGTAGAAATACGCATACATATGGATGTATCTTTTGATGAGATTATAGGGGAATATGGGATTGGAATTGTTCCATGGTTAAATGATTGTATTACTGACATTAAAGTTTTTGCTGGATAAAATACATGCCCAGTTATGGAGAAGCTCTTGCAGTAAAAAGGGCGTTGGAATGGGCACATTACAACTTCAGGATGTACAGGTGCAAAGTGATTGCAAAAATGTTACTAATTTTTTGAACAACAAACCTGCAAATTGTGAATGGAGAGCAAATGTTATTTTGGCTGATGTGAAGGTTCTTTTGGGGATGATGTTAAATAGTAGGGTGGTTCATGTAAACAAGTGTTTGAATAAAGAAGCGAATGATCTAGCAAAATGGGAAAGAAAAAAAAAAATATTTTTTTAATGGTAATACCCTCGTTAACATCCTAAAGTCTAATGTAATTAAAGCTCTTATGCAAGGTTGTGATATATCTGTATATAACTTCCCTTAGATTTTAATATGAATGTCGTTTCATAAATAAAATAAAATAATACCTAGCCAAAACCAAACCCTAAAATCTATGTCACCATCCTATCCGCCACCGTTAACACCAAGTTTGTCATCTCCACGAAGAGATATAAGATCTTAGACATCGTTATATGAAGGTCTTACATAATTAGTCATATTAAATTTAATTAGCTTATGTTACTACTTTCTTCCTTTTCATTCTCATAATCTTGCAAAATTTCATAACATAAGTTTTTCAAGTTATTTTAAGTTTTGTCCAGAAATTGACTTTGGTTTAACATTTATTCAGCTTAGGCTTTGGTACATTTAAATGATGTTGACATTAGTTGATTCTAGCTATGGTTTAACGGATGCTTTGGTACATTTAAATGATGTTTACATTAGTTGATTCTAGCTATGGTTAACTTTGTTAACTCCGTTAAACCATGTAATAACATCTGACGTTTTCCTTGCGACCATTTAATTAATGGCCCCATTCAAAACCCCTTGAATCCATAACTTAATCCTCTTCCCCATTTATCTTATTTTAAATATACATTCTCTTAAATATGTTGATAATCATTGAAAAGACCAGAGCTTGTTTTTGGTGTCATACTGATGCAGGGCGAAGCGTTGAATAGAACTAAAATCTAAAACTCATGTTTCCGAGATACCACTCTCAAGGAAAAACACTCTTTTCATTAATCAAAATCTTATCTCTAATACAAATACATGGAGCTCTTTATATAGATAACTCCATTCCAAATAATCAAATATTTCATAAATAAATTATCAAAATACTTATTGCCTAATATAATAGATATTTTCTAAACTAATATAAAATCCCTAAATAAATAATTATATTTCTAAAATATTCTTAATAATTGAAAATAACCTAATTAATGATATAATATTTTGCTAGATAATTAAAATAAATTAAAGAATAATAAAAATATGCAAGCATATTTTGTTTCAATGAATACTCCACCATTCTCCCCTTCTCAGAAAAAATTCGTCCCCGAATTTTGCTGGTATAATTGCTTGCATTTTTGGTCATTTGAGGAAACTTCTTATAATTCTTTAGCAAATTTAACCTTCGCAAGATAATTAACGGACATAATGACATTCGCACTGGACTATTCATACATATTGCTTCAAGAAAATAAGGGGCAATGCATTTGGAACATAGGTAAATATCATAGACGGGTGGTGAATTCCAATCCATGATAACTTGATATTTTTCAATTCCAGAAAATGAAAAAATATCATCAAACCTTTGGATATCAAGCTTTAACCCGGACTCCAACGAATCTCGCGGGTTATGTGCAACTCCTTGAAATCCTTTCTCCTTGTCGCCGAGGAGGTTTTCTTGTTCATCACCGGTCACTTCCTCCATTCCTTGTAGGCTTGGACCATGATGGGTCTCTTGCTGATGATGCATTTCAACCAGTTGGAGGGTGAGCGCCTTAACCTTCCGTTCTTGATCATCTATTACCACTTGCTCTTTCTCATCGTTGAGAGCGGCTCTTCGAACTACACCATAGTATCTTCCTCGAAACATGATGCAGGAGCGTTGCTTATCTCTGAACCAACTGATGCAGGACGGAAGCGTTGAATAATATTAATATCTAAAACTCATGTTTCCGAGATACCACTCTCAAGGAAAAACACTACTTTTCATTAATCAAAATCTTCTCTCTAATACAAATACATGGAGCTCTTTATATAGAAAACTCCATTCCAAATAATCAAATATTTCATAAATAAATTATCAAAATACTTATTGCGTAATATAATAGATATTTTCTAAACTAATATAAACTCCCTAAATAAATAATTATATTTCTAAAATATTCTTAATAATTGAAAGTAACTTAATTAATGATATAATATTTTGCTAGATAATTAAAATAAATTAAAGAATAATAAAAATATGCAAGCATATTTTGTTTCCATGAATACTCCACCACATACCCTTTTTATAATTTCATTATTTGTTGCAAACTGACACACCACAATCTTTTCGATATTTACCTATGCAGACATACCCAATATAACCTTGCCGAAATTATAACGACAACAAATTTATATCAAACAAGGTGTACATGGGAATAGCCAGAGTTCGAAACCATCTAACTATGAGATTTTCACCGAGTTGATTTACGTACAAGTATGATTACTTAATTAGAACTATAACAGTAATTATAATATGGAAAGTAAAGAAATTGCATAACACACCAAGATTTTGTTAACGAGGAAAACTTCCTCGCAGAAAAATCTTGGGACCTAGTCAAGTTTTGAATACTCCCATAATTAAACCGCTCTATAAATTGACTACCACAACTTCGTACTTGAGACCAAGTAAACATTCATTTGTTACTCAGTTACTTCAGTAGCTATGTGCCTATAACCAATTTGGTTTATGCTCACGGATACCAAGACAAAGTCCACTATATTTTGTGTTGCTTCACAAATAGGTTATCAACTCCTTTGGATATCGTATCCCGAAACAACAAAGAATTAAATCTATTCTAGTAACCAACCCACTTGTCTATCACCCAAATCAACATTTAGATCAGTGATAAAGCAGAGTAAAGGATATTATGTTATTATCAATAATATCCTTTGGTCAAAGACCAAACCAATGACAGTGCTTATCGAAATAATCAATATCAATAAACAAGCTTTATCTAAACAACTTAATGCAACTAGACAACTTGTTCGATCTTTCTACGAGTCTTATAATTATCAAGATAAACAGCTTGTCGATCCCAGAGAATCAAGTATACAAGAAGTAACACAAATATCAGAACCATAAGAAAAGTGTTAAAATATTTAATCTCCGATCTTCAAAGTAACCATTGCAAACAACTTGATTCAACTATCGATCAACAACATAAAACGAAGTATGTTAACGTTGATTGATAAACATTTTTATTAATTTTTATAGAATCACTTAGATATGTTCTAGTTAATCCTCAAACAAACTGGAGTGGATTTGGGCAATGACTTAGTAAATAAATCTGCCACATTTTCATCAGACTTTACTTTGCTGACTTGAATTTTCAGAAGACATTGTTGTTGCTGATTGTAAAAGAACTTCGGTGATATATGTTTCGTATTATCACCCTTAATATATATATCCTTGTTTCATCTGTTCGATGCAAGCTGCATTATCTTCATAAATGCAAGTCGGCTCTTTAGTGGTTGAATTCAAAACACACGTCCCTCGAATATGTGTAATGATAGACCTTAACCATATACACTGACGAATTGCCTCATGTAGGGCAATAATATCAGATTAATTCGGGGAAGTAGCCACAAGATTTTGCTTGGTCGATCTCCAAGATATTGCAGTGTTTCCTATGGTGAACACGTAACCAGTTTGGGACCGACCTTTGTGTGGGTCACAGAGTACCCATCAGCAAAACCAACCAAAACATTATTTGGAGTTTCAGTGTAGGGGGTTGCATTTGCATTTGTAGTCTTTCTAACGTCCTCATAGGGATAAAATAAACTCATGTCAGTGGTTCCTTTTAGGCATCTAAATATATTCTTGATACCATTCCGATGACGTTGCGTTGGCGCTGAGCTATATCTAGCTAACCAAATCACTGAGAATGAATTATCTGGTTGAGTACATTATTCCAAGTACAATAATGCGCCTATTGCACTTAGATATGTAATTTCAGCTCCCAATGCTTCTTCGTCATCTTCCTTTGGAAGAAATGAATCTTTATGTACATCCAAACTTCGACCAATCATGGGAGTGCTAGCAGGGTGCACTTTGTCCATATTAAATTGCCTGAGTATCTTTTGGAAAAATGCAAATTGGTAGATTAATATACCACAAGCTCCGTGTTCTAGTTCAAGTCCTAGACAAAACCGAGTTTTCCAAAGATCTTTGATTTCAAATAGCTTGCATTTTCTCTTATTTCATCAAGAGTTCCTATTGTATTCATATCATCAACATATACAACTATAGTTGCAAATCCGGAACTTATTGTCTTTATAAATACACAGGGGCACAATTCTTTATTTATATATCCCTTCCCAATCAAATAATCACTTAGACGGGTATACCACATCTGCCCGAATTGCTTTAATCCATAAAGTGAACGTTTCAACTGAATTGCAAATGCACTTTGTTGTTTAGAGTTACTTGATTTGGATAATGGAAGACCATCTGGCACTTTCATGAATATCTATGTGTCAAGATCCCATGGAGATATGCGGTAACCACATCCATAAGCTGCATTTCAAGTCCTTCTGGAAATACTAAGCTAACTAATTAGCAGAACGTTATGATGTCCATTACAGGAAAGTATGTATCTTCACAATCAATCCCAGGGCATTGTAAGAAACCTTGCGCCATAAGGTGAGCCTTGTACCTTAAGAATTCATTACGTTTTCTAAAAAATACTCATTTATTTCCTACATGCTTTACACTTGGTGGGGTAAGCACTACCTCACCAAATACCTATCTTTTTGCCAGTGAATCTAGTTCAGTCTGGATTGCATTTCTTCATTGAGGCCAATCAGCTCTTTTTTGACAATCTGCAATAGAGCATGGTTCGATATCACCGTAATCTATAATTTCTCGAGCAACAATATATGCAAATATATCATCAATATGTGTAGATGATCTTTCCATTAACACATATGCACTTTTATAATCCTTGGAGATTTCTTTGTTCTCTGGAATCAATTCAAACTTCGGGGCGTCCCTTAGTAATAATTCATGGACATAACTGTAATCAGAGATAATTTCATGAGATAGATTATCTGCATTGATGATATATGGACCGGTTTGTGCCTTATCACCCTTTTCTTCCTTGGATGAGTATCGATCGCACCAAGTGGTATCCCCCTATTCCTTTTGGGGGCCTCGACCTCAGCTACACTTCCGCCAAGTGTAGCATTGGCACCTATATCTAAGGTGCCTTTTCCCTTATCATGGATTTCCAACCTTGGAGGCACGTTTGCAGCTGGTATGTGTGATCTCGTCACTTTAGCAATATCAGTATATGCACCAGGCATTGAATCTGCCACATTCTGAAGATCGATAATTCATTTCACTTTACTTTCACATTGTGTAGTGCGGGTATCAAGATGAGACAACGTGGGAACACACCACGATAATTCCTGTCGTTCCCTTAGGAAATCCTTTTCCATATCTCCCCATAACGAGGGGAAGGTTGTCTCATCAAAGTGACAATCCGCAACTTTAGCGGTAAAGAGATCGCCTGTCAGAGGTTCTAAGTAGCGGATAATTGTTGGAGATTCATATCTAACATAAATATCTACTCATCTTTGGGGACCCATCTTAGTACGTCGTGGGGGCATAATAGGCACGTATACGACACAACCAAATATGTGTAAATGTGAAATATCAGGCTTATATCCAGTTACCTACTGGTACGCAGAAAAATGTTGGCTAACTGTGGGTCTAAAGCGAATAAGTAAAGCTGCATGTAATATGGCGTACCCCCAGGCAGTAATAGGCAGGTTGGAACGCAGAAACAATGCCCTAGCTATCATCTGTAATCTTTTAATGATAGCTTATGCGAGACCATTTTGAGTGTGTATATGGGGTACATGATGCTCTATGTAAATTCCATTAGACATACAAAAATCATTAAATCCTTTAGATGTAAATTCTCCAGCATTATCAAGTATGATAAATTTGATTGGATAATTAGGGTGGTGAGCCTTAATAATATAATTTGTTCCAGGAGCTTTGAAAATGCAACGTTTCTTGTGGACAACAATGCAACGTGTGACCAATGGGTCGAAGTATCAACTATAACCATAAGATACCTAAATAGTCTGCATTCTGGATATATAGGTCCACAAATATCACCTTGTATTCTTAGTGAAAATGGAATATTTTGTTTGGTACCTTTAACATAGGATGGTCTCGATCCTGTCTTTGCTAAAGAACTAGCTTTGCAAAATGGCTGATGTGCCTTCGATAAAGACAATGAAGAAGAATGGGATAGAAGGTTCACTTCAATTACTTTGGAAAACGAAGGTTATTATTTTTTTACTTTAGAAGGCATAGATTGTGCATCCGTTACTTTAGAAAGAACATTGTACTATGCATTGTAACAATCTGTTGTCCCATTTACTTTTTTATTCGAAAAAGGGATGTCCATGTGAGTTCTGTAGAACACGGATCATCATATCATGACCTGGGTTCCCTATTGTGCCAAATCTTGTATAAGTCACTGGCCAACAGTTCATCGTTGATAATAACATGGGATTCGATAATCCAAATAGTAGTGGTGTGCAATCCACTAGAGTGACTCATTAGTTTTTCTAAGATACCCTCCTTCCTCATTCACTATAGATCACGTATATGTACTCAATTCCATTTTCATAGTGAGTTTCCAAGTGATAACCATTTGCATGGATATCCTTGAAACTCAACAAAGTGCGGTTAGCTCTTGGTGCATATAGAGCTTCCGTGATTTTAATCATTGTGTCGTTTGGCAATAAGAATTGAGTAGTACCTCTCCCAATTATTACTTGTGATGATCCAATCATCGTAGTCATAGAGGTATTATAAGGAGTAAAATCAACAAATAATTGTCTATTTCTTAGGATAGTATGGGTAGTTGCATTATCAGCTAGACATTCAATTTCTTCTTGAGACATTCCTACAAGTACATTAGGCAGGAATGTTATAAAAACGAATAGTTTATCTCATGTCCATAAGATAATTTCTATCCCGTTAAAATGGGATACTTTCCGTTCTAATCTACATGCTAACTAATCAACAGATTATCATAAATAACGTAAAATTCTATAGAACATAATAGAAAATAAGTACTTATAGACAATCCATACTTCTAACAGAAAGAAGCTAAAAACATGTTTAACAAAAGTAACGGTTAATGAAACCAACAAAGAAATAGTAATCTAAAGTGACATAAAGTACTTCAAACTATTTGAGGAAACTTAAAAAGAAACATGTTCTAGTAAACCATAAACAAGAAACTAAATGTTTAGGCCCAAGAAAAGTCAGGTGATCCATTGATGGGGCAAAGTCCTTGTTGCCATGGAAGTTTGAAATTGTGAGGTTGACGTCAGGATTAAGATCATTTTCTTCCATATAGTGAGCCTCTTATTCGAGAGCTTCTCGGTACTTTTTGTAGCTCGCAACTACATTGCACTAGCCTTACATTGCTTGTACCAATGTCCGGTAAATCCACACTTATAACAAGGTGTATTTTCATTTGCGACCTTTTTATTAGCAGGATTCTTAGGTGTTTTCTCGGTCTTAGGGGCACCACCACTACGGCCAGAAGCTCCTTCTCTATGCCAAATATTAGAATCACCTTTACGCCCCTGACCTCGATTATGTCCCTTATATCTCGTAAATTTCTTTATGGTTTAAAACTTGCAAATAGTTTGGTAATAGGGTTGACAAAATAGTCAACTGAAAATTGGTTGGTTCGAAGAGAAAAAAAAACTACATGCCCTACGCATAGTTATTAAGGAATAAGTAACGAACCCTTTTTAAGTTTGGTTACAACCGGTTACGGGATAAATATTACTAAATATTTTGGGATAATATTAACAAACATATATATTAATGATTTTAAATAATATAATAAATGTAAAACGTATAGAAGATCATACGGTGAAGTTTCAAACAAAATACGGATTTTTAATTCTTTACTCTAAATAAAATAAACAAAACTATTATTGTCATGAATATATCATTTTCAAACCAAATACTGATATTCATGCTTATAAAATGGTCGAGATATACCTTCCTTACTAATAGTACTTGATTGTGATGAGAACCAACAACTTTTTCTTTTGTTTTCGTGAAGGATCAATGCTCTATTGGTTAAACAAGGTGTTGATAACGTGTTGTAGACAAAGTCACAAAGATAACTAAGAGAGAAATATTTTTTTCTTCTTATTGACCGATATGTGTGTTATTGAATATATTGTGGAAGATCTCTATTTATATGCACACAATAGAGTAGGTGTTTAATGTAGCGTTAGAAAGGAATTAGTACATACATGTACTAGTACCATGCACCATGCATACTTTAATGTAGAGTTACATGAAATAACGGTTGTAAAAGATAGTGATATAAGTAGGGTGGAAATCTACCACTGTTATTACTCAATGATTCTATACGGACCGACCTTTTGAACAAGGACAAAACCGTTCACACACAAAATTTGCTGACCCCACCACCTTCAAAAGCAAACAAGGGGGTCCCATTTTTATTTTGTGTGAGGGAATGGTTTTCCCGTTATCTAAAACAACGGTTCAAATAGAATTTTTGGTTATTACTTCAACACTAACTGATTTTTACATTCACTTTAGCAAGCTAAAAGAATGAATAAATTTTGACCCTATAAAAACTTTGGTAAAAATGTCTGTTCTCATATCTGCGTTGCTTTCATGTCGTGATAAGTTGTTTGGAACTACCTCAATTTAGGTCTCACTTCAATCCCCTGAACAATAAGACCTCCTTTGAGTTGACCACCTTTCACCCCCATTAAACTCATTTTCACTTCTTTGTTATGATCATTTTTTCCACCCTCACTGATGTAAAATTCCCCCAATTCAATTTCCATCCACCCATCATTTCTGTCACAAAGAACCCTCATTCCCTTGCCTTGATCTTCTTTCGTGATCACCTTAGATCTCATCATTTGCATTCGGTTCGCGAAAAAAAGTTGCTGCATCTGTTGTTTCTTTTTGTCATTGGCGCGGCTTAAATAAGCAATCCCTTTGTTACTAGTACTAGAATTGCCATCATTTTCAACTAGCAGCAGTTCAGATGGTATAGAGTCTAACCCGTATGCCCATTCTTCAAATTTGACGATAAGATAGGCAGCATAAGTCGTCTCCGGCGAAAGCATGGACGTTTTGATTTTGCCACAGATTTTTAAATTAGTAATACTTCTTAGTACTGTCACTTCTGAAAATCTTGATTCTGGTGCTAATTTCCAGCTCCAACACAATGGATTATTTCCGTCAGCAATAGAAAGTTCCCTTGCACCCAACAAGTACTGGATTTTGCCAGTTGATTTATCAAGTGAGAAAATCTGCAAGAAATTAATTACAAAGTCAAAAACAATAATCAAGAGTTAATCAAAATGATTAGTTTATTATTTAGTACTTACTTTGGTACCATTATCAAGCATAATAGGATCCCGGCGAAGTCTCAAATATAATTCTTTCTTCCGCAAAAACTCGAAACTGTGAGTAGAATTAACTGATCTCAAGAGAATTTGCTTATAATCAGAAGGCAAAAATCTCTCCCAAACAACATCAGAATCTGAAGCCATACGAAATGTAGAAGACACGACCGATGATTTACACGCATCAATGGGAGATGTCAGAGAGAGAACCGTCGAAATACATCCTTCCGGCAAGCTATTAAGATCAAACAGTATTGCTCCTTCACTACCCATCTTTTAGCATAAACTTACTTAAGAACAGTATACATGCGCTCTTTGTGATAAATCTGATAATAATCAAATATGTGTACTTGATTTATACAAGTGCACTAAAGGGGTTCTTAGACTATTAGTTGCCCGTGAGATTGAAAAGCTACAAAGATGCTATCATGTTTGTTGCCGTTTCATTATTTATTATTTATGAGGAAAACCTCTATTTTGGACCCTCACCGCAACATTTTAAAATCTTTTATCTGTGGGAATGAGACTTAATATTGTTGTTGACTTTGTGTCTTAAATCTCCATTTGCCTGAAGGTTAGAGAATGTAGTTCTAGGTAGCCACCACGAATGAGTTCTATACAGTATATCTGGGATTGACTCAAGATTTTTCTTTGACGGTAATACTGGATAATTGGCTGACTCAAGATTTGGTCATAGCCATCAAGAATGACCCGTAGGCATGGAAAACGGCCAAACACAAAAAGGAGAAGAAATCCACCCATAGATTCTGCTACTTTCACACACGTTTACTACGAGCTTTATTTATTCTGCGATAAGATTATAGTGTATGTTTTCAAAATTGATGGAAAACATGTCGCTTATTAGCTGTTAAAAAAGTAATTGAGAGTCCCACATTAGTAAAGAATAATCAGGACGTTCACGACTCCATGTGCGGCATAAAACCACCTTATTCTTACAACATTGCCGATCCTGGGGAAGGTACCAACTCCCGTAGAAGATAGTGGACTTTCTTGTCCATTAGCGGTCGACTGGATCATGGTTTTTTATTCTCCAAGGGTCTATTTGGAGTTCTTGATTTTTCAGTGACGCAGATTGGACAGGTTCACCTGAAACTAGGAGGTACTAGGGATTATTGCATTTTCTTTGGAGCTAACCCTGTTTCTTGGTCAAGTAAAAGGCACAATGGTGTTGCAAAGGTCACTACAGAAGCTTAGCTAATTCTGCTGTAGAGGTAATGTGGATTTGTCAGGTATTAAATAGGTGCATGTAAGCTGTGAAAAGCAAATAGGGAGCTCATAAATTCAATATGTTGTCAACAGTGAGGATTCTATCCAGGAGGAAGACGTCGGTCGGTTTTCCGTGTAGGACTGAGCACAAAATACTCGGACGTACAGAACGGAATTTATTATCTAGGAAATATTGGTTTACATGGCAAGAACTACACAAGGGATTTTATTATCTAGGAAATGTTGGTTTACACCACTAGATTCAAACATTACTCCATTTATATTAAATTCATATAGATTAACTCCATTTTCGACAGAGGGCGTGAACTTTTGCTAGGGCAGCCATGTAATCATCGGCCCTGTAAAAGAGAATAGATTGATTGTCTGGTCAGCTCTTAATAGTTTCACTATCTATCGGCAATGAAAAGATATAGACAAGGTTCTAACAATGCAAACCTTGATCCATAAGGGGACTGACATGCAGCAAGTATATGAACTTTTGCAGCTTCAGGATTGTTCTGCACCAATGACAATCGTTACTTTGTTATAGATTGATCTTTTTCTTATGCAAATTGAGCCTAATTAAATTAAAAGCTTCACAGAACCTGAGATTCATAGTAAAGCCCAGCATACAAAGAGGCATAGAAACGTTCATGCTCCTTTCCACGCAAAAATGCAGAAGCTAACTGTCAAATGTAGATAACAGACACGTAACTGAAATTCAGAATTGATAAATTTTGTCTAATGGTGTGACATGTTTGGTGCTGGATATTGTTTGCTTATATTGGTATGCATATGTGGACATACACCTCCTATTACTTAAGGTTGCTCATATGACTTGTTTGCATTTCATCGCAGCTTAAGCACTTAGATACCAAGTTTTCATACCATAATATAAACTGGAAAGATGAAAAGTCGATAACAAAAAGGGGCGTCTTAAATCAAAGGGGGAATACTTTCACGCCAATTGATATTTGTAGACGGGGGAAAACCTATCGAAATAGACAAAAGAATCAAATATAGTGGTATACTGATTTCAAAGGAAAGAAAAGTGAGAAACAAAGTCCTGCACCTTTTCTGGATCGCCACCATCCTTAAACATGCTATATGCCTGACGCATGACAGGCCGTGGATCAACACCAACCTGCAGATCAGGAAAAAACACTAGCAATCAATAATCCATATTAAGAATTATAAAACCTCAAGGCCTTGTTAGCAAAACGGGGCTGGAGGCACGGATTCAAGAGAATCAAGACCTCACTTTGGCACGACATAATCACATCAAAATAGGGGGTCCAGCTCCCATGTTGGGCACCTCAACAGCTTCACCTCATGGCTGCTCCTTATGGAAAAATATTGCCATGCAAGCTCACATAGTTATAACAAACTCAGAAATTACAGACATGCAATGGGGAAGCAACTGCTTTTTGGCTCGATAAGTGGACTGCAGAGGGTTTGTGTTTGAAATACTCATATCCAGCTCTATTTTAGATTGCATCATTGCAGCACTCCAGCATGACTCTCTTCTACTGGTGGTACCAGCTGCCTATTCGCTCAAAAGAAACCTAAAAGTGGCAGAGATTACACAACTGGCTTCCCTAGTAGACATCACCCCAACCTCCCCACCTGCTCCCAATGCTCTACTAGATTCATGATCATGGAATAACTCACCTATGGCTACAGGTAACTTCTGTATAAAGTCCACCAACAAACACCAACAGATCAGCTCACGGGGCCATAAAATCGAACTTCCCCATACAAGCACGTCTCCACCCAAAAATCAGCTTCTTTTATTGGTGTGCTGCGCTTAACACGATTTCCTCCCACTTCAGTGAAGAAGTTTTGAACTAGCCAGAAGGTGCCCACTATGCAAATGTGAAACTGAATCAACTATACACCTACTTTGGAGCTATCAATTTGCCATGAAAGTTTGGTTGCTGCTAACAGCCAGCTACTGTCTTTGAACATCACCATCTTCTGTCATGCAGTTGACCACAACATGATCTAAAAACGGTACTAGGTTCTAGGCTGTCTAGCAAAGAAATTTGGGACTTGTTGCACGCAGATGCCTTATGGATGCTCCGGGGAGAGTGAAACAGGAGAATCTTTCAAGAAAGAGAAAGATCTATCTAACTAGTGGTGAAGCTAAAGCTGCCTAGTCATGGAGTAATGCCTTCGAAAGGAAGTTCCTGGAATATGGATAGTATTAGGATATGTAAGTAAAAATGTAATACACATTACATTGGAGGGTACTACTTGTAGTACCTACACGTGTGAACCATGTGTATTACATTTTCACTTACATATCCTAATAGATAGATAGACTGGTGCATTTCTTCCTGGGAAAGTTTAATCGTACGCTCTCTATGCACACCTTTTCGTTGTTCAACGCGGTGCCCATTTCGTGGAATTCATTCAAAGCTCTACTAAACTACCACTGGAGCATTGCAACATACAGTTAGCATTATACGTAGTGACTTACCTCTAGGAATTTCTTTCTAGCTTCATCTTCTCCATATAATTGAGCTTCACAAAGGAAACACCATATCGACTCCTCCGTGTCATTAGGATTTTGTGCAACATCTAGGCGAAACTGCTCTGCCCCTTCTTCAAACCTAAAAAAACACCAAATTTTCAAACTATCTCTCACCATGTTTGCTACATTTATCCAGAGAGAGATCACCTAAAGAAACAACATTCCGGGAGTACTACCTATTTAGGTAATACAACGCAAGTCCCCTTTGCCAAAGATCTAATAACATACACAATTGCAAAACCGAACATTACCCAGTGTACGAATTGACAAATGTAGTGAAACAGTTGCATAGAGAAAATCAGTAGACCTTACATGCTTTCTGGCGAGGATCCAATTCAATAGCTCTATCGAACTCGGCTAACGATCCCAAAACATCACCCTGATTCACCATCAAATTGAATGGACTATCAGAATGTAATAAAAAATATTGAATAAGAATTCCAGTACAAAAGTTAGGGGATATTTAGACTTCTTTGTACCTGTCTGAAGAGATCCATTCCTTTTCGAGTGGCAATAATGGCTTCCCGGGAAGAATTACCACCAGTCAAGGCATCAAAGATTCCTGAAATTCTTGGTACGAACGACTGACGAGATAGTAATGGTGCTATGGGTTGTTGTTGATGAGGAAACATTGTGCTGGAAGTAGAGTATCCTCCATTGAATAGCAATTTGTTCGGTGTTTTGAGACTGAATGAAGTTGAGGAAGGAGAAGAAGAGCGATGGAAACATGAAGTGCCCAAAGGCTTAAACTGCAACATCAACTGAGAAAGTGTAGTGGTCATGGGGATTTCTGTGGGAGAGTCACAAGGACCGGAACTCTTAAAGAGAGGAATAACCAGATAAGGTTTTAAATTGTTAAAAATTTGAAATGTACTCCCTGAATGCTGTCTACTCATGCTATTCCTGCTATGTGTGACTTGATCCTTTAGTTCCCGGCCTTAAACAAGTTGAGCGTACTGTGGAGAAATTTGGGGTAAAATGAGTCCGACGACCTTGACTGTTTGTGCATCCAATGGAGTTGACAAAACCACGAAATTGGCAACTATGGAACCACGATGGGATGGTTAAATTGGCATACTGGATAGGTAACTGCTCAAATTTGGGCATTCGCATATTGGCAATAAGACTACTTTTTTTTTTTTTTTTTTATATAGATAAGAAAGTAGTTTACCGACAAAAGATGGAAAGAGAATTTGCCTCCCAAAATTGAAGACTTTGAGACCTTCCTCCGATTTTAGCTAATCTTTGGAGGTCAGGGAAGCTACCATGTTTAAGAGTTTTACATATAACTTTTTCAAAAGAGTTTAAATTCAGAAGTAATTTGTCTACTCTATCATTATTCCTCCAGCTAGTGCTTCTGGTACCTCCTTCCATAGCTTTAGTGATTTTGTTGTTGACTCCCAGCATGAAAGCTTTAATATTGAGTTGCAAAGCCCAGTCTAAAGCATCCTGAGCAGCTATGCATTCTCCCTCTTCTCTTCCATGAGTCCTGACGCCCCTGGTTTTCCTGCCAATGACATCTCCTGAAGGACCTATTATACATATAGCAATTCCTGTTAGCCCTGTAACAGTATCATGAGCAGACATACAAGAAAAGGAGATATTTTGAGATATTATCTGGTCTGAATCCTCTGTCCTCCTGTTAGCAGAATCAATAGGCACATTAGACTGCTGCATCATAGATAAATTCAGGTGATTTACGATCTGTTTTCCTGTGAATCTTGGGCACGGTTTGGTATGCTTGAAAACAGAGTCGCATCTGGCCTTCCATATGAACCAACATGTGGTAGCACACATACTAGCCCAAGATCCCCACTGAGTCTGAGGAATCCCTCTAGAGAACCAACTACTACACCAATCAGCTAAGTTGTTAAAACCAAAACTAGCAGTTTCTAGGTTTATGGAGCAGTGAGCCCAGACAGCCTTGGCAAAGCTACAATGCATTAAAGAGTGCTCACCGGTTTCAGAGTGGTTGTTGCATAAAGTACAAATAGGATCAACATGGTTAGAGTACCTGGCCAGATAACCATTAAAAGGTAACAGATTGTTTTTCATTTTCCAGATAATTTTTTTTATTCTTGGTATGACATTCAGATCCCATATTTTCTTAGCTAAAATATCATTAGGTTGAATATCCTTCCTATCAAGAATGTTATAAAGAGATTTACTAGTGAAATTGCCATGTGGGTTGTCAATCCATCTTAAAATATCCTCCGAGTCCTTATTCGGGGTGATGGTCAGAATTCTGGCCACTATCTCCCACTCAAACAGTGGCTAAGCATCTTTATATTCCAACCATTATCATTCATAAGGTCTTTCACAAGACAGAAATCACTATTATTTCCTAGATTTTCAAGTTTTATCATTTTTCCTTCCTTATCAGTCACCCAGTTATCTTTCCAAATATTCACCTGACAACCATTTCCTATTTGCCAAATACTAAACTATTTGATAAGCATAAGACCTTTATAAACCCCTTTCCAAGCCCAAGAAGAACTTTTATTGCAAATGGCATGGAAATGATTAGTTGTAGGGAAGTATTTCCCTTTCATAGTTTTAGTATAAACAAAGTTAGGTTGGTGGAAAAGTCTCCACCCATTTTTAGCTATTAAAGATAGGTTCATCAGATCAAGTTTTTTCAAACCATTTCCGTCTTTTTCTTTAGTTTTACATAAACCCCTCCAACCAGTCATATACACACCCTTTTTTGGTCCCAGTTTACCCCACCAAAAATCCCTTACAATACTATTAACTCTTTTAACAGTAGTTTTAGGTAAGATGAAAGTAGACATAGTGTACACCAGGACAGTTTCAAGCACAGCTTTGGCCATGATGCCTCTTCCCGGTGGAGACATAAACTCACTTTTCCAGCCTTTAAGTCTACCCTCCATTTTATCATAAAGATTTTCAAAACAAGCCACTTTAGATTTGTTAGTGAAAAGGGGGCCACCTAAATATTTATCATCTAATCTAATCTTCTTAACCTGAAGGATATTTATGATGTCTCTGCCCTGACTATTAGGGATATGAGGGGTGAAGAAGATGCCAGACTTGAAGAAATTGATCATCTGGCCATAGGAACAGCCATAGTCCTCAAGAATGGTTAGAAGATTACAACTCTGAGTAGTATTAGCTTTGGTAAATATCAAACAGTCATCTGCAAAGAGAAGATGACTTATAGTAAGACAATTTTTATTTATTTTAAATCCAGAGATAAGACCTTTATGTTCATCGTTAGAAAGAGTCCTAGAGAAGGAATCCATACAGAGGATGAAGAGGTAAGGAGACGTAGGGTCTCCTTGCCTTAGGCCACGAGAGGGATTGAAAGTTTTACAAGGGACACCATTAACTAGAATAACAATTTGACTGGTGCTGATACACTGATAAATGAGGTTGCACCAAGCGTCACAAAACCCATTTTACGCATGATGGAAATAAGAAAATTCCACTCGACACGGCCGAAAGCCTTAGGCATGTCGATTTTTAGACCCATAAAATCAGTTTTACTTTTTTTCTTTTTCCTCATAGCATGTATTATCTCATGAGCAACAAGAATATTGTCTGAGATAAGACGTTTCTTAACAAAAGCAGATTGATAGAGAGAAATTATCCTATCCAGGAGTGGTTTTATACGATTAGCTATGACCTTAGAAATAATTTTGTAGACTATGTTGCACAGGCTTATAGGTCTAAAATCACTAGGACCAGCAGGATGAAGGACCTTAGGGATTAAAGATATATAAGTCTGGTTCAACTTAGTTAGCATGTGACCACTGTTAAAGAAAGCTAGCACAGTATCAATAATATCATTTTTAACAATGTTCCAGTTTCTTTGAAAAAAACAAGCCGGAAATCCATCAGGACCAGGGCTGGAGTTTGGTAACATACCAAACAGAGCATCATGGATCTCAACTTCAGAAGGAGGTTCCATAAGCTTCGCATTTTCAATATCAGTAATAAAGGAGGGAATAAAATTAACAATATCCATATTAATAATAAGACAAGAAGTGGTAAGAAGTGATTCAAAGTGGACATTTAAGCAATTAGCTATGTTATCCCTACCCTCTATCCAGATGTTGTTGCTGTCATATAAGCCCTGGATATTATTTCTCCTTTGCCTAATAATAACATTTTGGTGAAAGTAATGGGTATTCCTATCCCTAATTTAATAGTGTTATCCCTACCCTTTATTTTCCAAAGTTCTTCTTCATAGTCATGAAGTTTCTGAATTTCAGCCTTAGTGTCAAGAAGATTTTTATCATTTAATCTAACTAGAGGGTTTTTCATAATGTTATCCAACTTTTTGTTCATATTAGCTAAATTTTGCTTAATTTTACCAAACTCAAGTTTGTTCCATAAAGTAACTTCTCTTTTGACAGTAGCTAGGTGGTTGACTAGAACAAAGGCTTTGGATCCTTGGAAGTTAATCTCCCAGGAGGAGTTTATGATATCCCTACATTTCTGCTCTTCCTGGTATAGACCAAAGAATTTAAAAGGTTTAAAACCATTCTGACAGGGGATGGAAGAGTTTATCAAAATGGCAGAATGGTCATACCCAGAGTGGTTAAGGTGTCTAAGGGTGGCATTTGGGAATTGAGTGATCCATTGCCCATTAGCCAACCCTCTATCCAGTCTTTATTCAATATGATAAGAACCTTCTTGGTGATTAGACCAAGTGAAGGGGAAGCCAAGAAAACCTATATCTTTTAGTCCTAGATTATTAAACATGGCAGAAAATTTTCTTATATCAGCATTATTGGCAGGGTTGCCACCTATTTTTTCTTCTTTATGAAGAAGAACATTCAGGTCACCTAGAATTAGCCAAGGTTTATTCATGTTTTCTTCCATTTGGTTTATCACTTTCCAAGAGTTATCTTTTCTACTGTCCTTATAAGGACTACCATACATACATGTTAGGATCCACTCAGATTTAGGCTTTTCGTCCCAGATACTACAATTGATTTGATTGTCATCTACATAAAGAATTCTAAGTTTTATGGTCTTGTTCCAGGCAACAACCAACCCCCCAGCACTACCCACAGGATCTTGGCACACATAGTTATAAAATAAAGATTTATGAAGTGTTTTTTCACAAAAAGTTTTAATTGTTTTGCTTCAGAGAGGAACGGTATATCAGGGTTTTGGGAGGAAATCAAATTCTCTAATTGTTGTCTAATATTTTTAGGTCCTAGACCTTGGCAGTTCCAAGCCAAAATTTTAACAAATTTCCAAAATAAGATACATCAAGATAAAACAAACACAAAAAATTTGGGGATCCCATGGAAATTGTTTTTGTTAGAAGGATAATTTTATATAAAAATAAAAGTAAAAGGTTCAGAAGAACTAACCTGATTATTTTTGATCTTCAATTGATATTCAGACAAAGATCTCTCCCTGTTTGCTACCTTTTCACTTTGCCCACTGACTGGTACCTTCACCTTACTTGCTTTGATCGCCTTTTGAGACTTAATGGACTTTCTTCTACTATCAGAAGGGGAGGCTTTTTATGAAGATCCTAATTGAAAGTTGAGAGCAGTTGGTTCATTATCTTTGCAAAGAAGAGGGGACCAGATATTGGGGATTTGAATCTGATTAGGGTTTTGACTTTGACTAGGTTTCTGAGCTTGAATCATAGGTTTTTTGAGATTCCCTTGAGGAGAGTAAGGGATTTTGCTATCTTTTCGTTTATTTGCTTCCTTAGAGATGGAAGAACACTTTTCAGGGTTGGATTGAGAGGGAGTAATTTGTTTCTGAGTTTTATTTCTAACCCATTTTCTGGTAGTAGGAATAGAAGGAGAAGGAGTAATTTGAGGCGAAATAACGATAAGGTGATTTGGGAATGGGCCAAAGCCCGGAGGGTAAGAGGGGTTCGTGCTGGGCTCCACTTCATCGTTATTTTTGTTGGTTATACGGGCTTGAAAAGGATTGTAAGAGAAATTGTCGATGCTCTGAGATGGTAAGAGGGTAGTTTTGTTATTTGCGGTCGCACAAAACTGATTTGAAAATGGTTCATTGGGTATCTTCATTTGCCCAAGATATTCCACAACATGACAATTAACTGAAGAAGGGACAATCATCATATTTTGCATTTGAGCACTACTTTCTGCAGAGTTTTCTGTTACCTCATTGTTAGAGGCAAGGACAGCAAATGGGTTTGAAGAGTGTTAGAGCATAGCTCGGTTGAACCCACCAAGCGTTGGTATGTCAAGTTTGGTTGTCATATTTTAGTGAATCAAAACTCAATTTAAGAGTCACTTGATTATGTACTAGAGACAACTTCGTATAGGTTAGGATAGAAAGATTAGGATAATGAGACACACAAGTATTACTTGAAGACTTGAAAAATGTGAAGAAGTAAAGAGCTACATCGACGACATCATCCTTCCTCTTGAGGTTAGTAATATTTTGACTTGAACTGTTTCATTCCCAACGTATATTTCAAGTCGTGCTATATTGAAAACATAACTTCGAAGCTGTGAATGATTATACTCTAGTAGACATAGTGTTAAGGAATTAGAATACGAAGTATAACGCTTATCTTTTGAACTTCGTATATAAGACATCGACATAATCGTATGAATGCTATTGTGATTATATGTATGGGTATGGGTGAAGATTTCGTCCTAGGAAACAATGTTTACATTCGTTTAAAGGAAGTACATTCATGAACTTGTTTATGAATCGAAAGGGAAATCGCTAGGCTTATTGGTATTGTTATTCATTGCATATCTTTGGATTACCAATATGTGTGAGTTAGTAGAACCGATCGTAACTTGTTATGTATCTTGGTAAAACTAGTCAGAATGCCTGACTTATGTATTGGTATGACTTTTATTAGTGTAACCGATCCTAAGTAATCACCTAAGATGGTATGATCGATAGTTGTAATTGGTGTGACCGATCCTAGTAATTGGTGTAACCGATCCTAGTAATTGGTGTGACCGATCACAAAAGAGTAGTAATCGATCCTTGTAATTGGTGTAACCGGTCCTGGTAATTGGTGTAACCGATCCTGGTAACTGGTGTGACCGATCACAAGTAATACCATGAGAATATGGTAACCGGTCCTGGTAATTGATGTGACCAATTTGGTAACTGATGTAACCGGTCCCAGTAACCATATTAAGGTAGAACCGATCCTTGTGTTTGGTAGAACCGTAAACCCATGATTAGTGTGTTGATTTGATCAATCACATAGTTCTTGGAATCAAGAGATTCAAGTTGTTGTGTGCAGGTGTTTATTGAAGATTTCTGATTTGGGTTCATAATCTTTGGAGTGCACAAAACTTGATCAGCTGGGATCCAACTATAATCGGTTTATCTTTTGGTAGATTTGATTGATTAGTTGCGTAGATCGCCATCAGTATTTAGTATCTGGATAGATCCTATTATTGATTGCAAAATCTAAACTCGACTACTTGTTAGTTGTTTGTTAGATAGATCTAAACCCGATAAAGGAGTTTATTGGATTAAACAGAAGAGCCTTTGTCTAACTCATATCACTGGGATTGAATAGAGTTGATACCGAACAGATTTCTTGTTCCTTTACTGTTTGGAATACGAACCAAAGGAATTGTTCCAGTGCATGCACTTATTGAATGTCGAAAGCACAGGGATACTGAAGAAACTAGGTGAACTATAGGTTTAGTTGCTTGGTCTCAACTATACGAAGTTGGTTTGATTTTGTATAACGGATGAATTCTAAGAGTATTCAATTCTGGACTAGGTCCAGGGTTTTTCTGCATTTGCGGTTTCCTCGTTAACAAAATCTTGCGGTGTCATTTAATTTTGTTTTCCACAATTATAATTGTTGTTATTATAATTTAAAGTAAATTACACAAACGTTAACTCCGTATTACTTGATAGTGATCCTATAGAGTTTGGTTAAGTCCGAACCTATTATCAAGTAATCACACCTTTATTGTTGTATTGTCTCGATCTCGTATCCATAGACGATCACACAAAGTGTGAATACCGATTCGTTGTATTGTCTCGACTCAGTCCATAGACAATCACTTTCGTTAAGAGGACTTATAGGTGGAAAAGTTTTAGATTGAGGTATATTTGGGTACCCTCGTCTTTTCAAAGAGGCATCCACAGTAGGCGATGAGCCGAAAACAGGCATTTGAGCAGATAAAGGGGCTACACCAGAGATATTTTTTTGAAAGTTAAAAGCAGGATTTACAAGCTTGCTTGTGCTTAAAGCAATTTTTGCAGCAAGAAGTTCCCTTCTTTTAGGAGTGCAGCTATTTCTTGAGTGGTCTAGGGTTCTGCAAGATTGACAAAGCTTGAAAGGATGAAGAGAGTACACAAATTCAATCCAAGTCTTGACCCATTCAACCATGCAGTAGGTTCCATAAGGAATAATTTGATCTACTTTAATTTCTGCCATAACTGCAACATTTTTTTCATAGAAATCACGACCATACGGATCTTTGAACAGCATCATCTTTCCCGCAGGGCTAGTCATACCTTTCAGCGCACTGTATGTTATATAATCTTTTGGAACTCTTTTCATAGTTATGCTGATCACAACTTTATCAAATTCTTTTTCTCTTATTTTCTGAACACCTTCAAAAGGAGCTTGTATAATGGACAACATCGATTCATGTATCATCCAAGGTTTTGGATAGTTGACAGACAGAATGTCAGCTGCATGGTGAAACCGAAAGTGGAAGAAATTTCTTCTTTTTAGATATGGAGAGATAATAACATCCTTTTTGAGATTCCACCATTTTCTAGCATAAGTTTGAGCTTCTTGATGATTAACCAGGATATTACTGTGAAGCTTACCAACTGCACACAACTTGTCATCTTGAACCGGTTTAGGATTTAGAGAATCACTGCTGAGAAACATAACTGGTCACAGAGGATCATAAATAAGTTGGCTTGCTTGCATCTCTTCAGTGATTTCATCCACAGATGAAGAATCAGATAAGAGAGACATAGCTATAAAATCCCCAGTAGAAAAGATGTAGATATTCAGATAGTGCTTATAGAAAAGAGCTAGATGGAGAGAGGGTTTGAGCTTGTTTAAAGAAAGCTCTATGAATTTGAAATATCTCCAGAGAGAAGGGTTTTTTATGTTAGCAAGGGAAGTAAAAATGAAATTTTGGGATAAGTGCTCTCTTGACATGAGACTATAACAGAAGAAAGGACAAAGATTCTCTGAGAACCCATTGCATGTAGAGTAGCTTTTGTTGTCAATTTGTCTTTTCTGACAGGAAGGAGCATGGTATGAACAAGAAATGACATTGCACCTATCCAAGAACCCATTAATGATAGTTGTTGTTTTCCTTTGAGGTTGTTGGGTCAAACAGATGTAGACTATTAGTTTGGAAAAAGCTTTAAGTCCAAATAATTGAGTTTTTGGTGTTTTCCTGCTGAAAATTTGGTTCGTGAGAGGTGGGGCAGGCTTTTGAGAAAACTGAGAATGACAGAAGCTAGCCCATATCTCAAGGTCAAGAAACAGAAGGTTCCGGTAATATGGGTAACAAGGAGCACTGAGAAAGATAGCATCCGGTGGAGGATCATCGCCTGAAATCAATAGAACATCAAAAGTCAGATTATGGAGAAAAGTAGAAAATTTTTGTGAGCACAATTCAAAGAATTCAAGAAGATAAAACGTCGGATAATCAATTCCCATTAAGACGACATTAAATTTGACAGTAATTCTAGAATCAATAGAAAACTTGTTATTTTGAGAATCTATAAATTGATTATGATCTTTAAGAAATTCTAAAGACAAATAGAAAAAGTTTTTATGAAAGATGCAGAGATACTGGTTTTGTAACAAGCCTCGATATATAGTTCCTATCTTCAAAACTTGGGTACCATCAGAGGAGATTGATATTATAGTTCCTCCAGATGGAGAGTCAATCTTAGTTCCATGGCCTACTTTTATCACTTCGGAGGTAGGAAGGCAGGAGGTTATAGACTTGGATGCGGCGGGGATAGAATCTAAAGGGAAGACAAGAGGCATGGAGGTAGCTGCAGGAGAGACAAGACTTCCCTTTAAAACAGAGTGTAAGAAAAAGTTAGGAAAGGCAACAGGGATGAAGCGTAAGAGGCATTGAGAATGAAGGTATTTGAATTTGATTTTCTTAAAGATGAGAGACTGGGAAAGGGGTTGTTTCTCAAGTTTGTTGGTGAATCATTATCAATTCCTTTGAAGTTTATTGATGATGAAAAAACTGTTATTGTTTGAGTACTGATTGTTACTTGTTTCCTATTTGCGATTCTAATGTTATTTGTGACTGAGGTTTTCATGGCTATTGTACGACTGCTTCTCTTTCATCTTTGGAAGAGTTTCTTTCTGATCCACCTAATGAAGATCGGTTAGAGTGCAACAAAACGGGGTACCTCAAAAGGTCACTACTTATTTGGAGGGTACTCTATCAAAAATTCCAGTAGGTAATTATATTAGCCGCATTGGGTTAATGGTAAACCAATTGGGGACTACAAAAATTTAAGTGGACCTAGAAGGTATGTTAGGGGGAGGTAAAACGATGTAAAGTTATCTTAATGTATGTTGATGGGGAAAAACAATTTGCTGGTTTTTTAGGAAATGGAGAGACAAATATGCGTATGGAGACTCATCAACCGAGCAAACTGCCTAACCTCAAACAGATGCACTGCACAGGAGTGCTTTGAGTTCGAGAGATCAATCTATAGGACTCCGTCCTAAACCAAGAAATGGCCGTTCCAGAGTCAATTCGGTCACAAAGAGGGAAGAGGGTTGATTTGTAGGAGGGAAGCTGAGAAGTGTGTGAGATCAATGGTGATCAAGGATTGTGAATGTGTTGTGGGTTTCTGCAAATGAAGAATAAGTTTGAATTCTGCTAAATTGAGAGAGAATATTGCTCACACGATGATTATTGGTTAGACGATAGATGTTGTCTCTTGTCTGTTGGACCAATCTTGTTCTCAATCGTGGATTCAGAAACTTATTTATATTGCTAGAATGTAAACACATTGATCTCCAGTAAGTGTAACGGTTGGTCGAGTGAAAGAGTGGGAAATCGTGGTTTAACCAGTTCCAGGTCGTGCGGAGACTGGGTTGATCGTCCACCCACTACTTTGCTAACTTCCTCAACCGCTTGCATGACTTACTCACATTTCTCATCGTGGATAAACACATATTTCGTAGCCCGCCAGACCAAAATCCTAATTAATATCCCCCCATGTGACATGATTGATGTCTCATGATTTGTGTAGTCTGCAAGGCAGACGTGTATTTAATTAGTCGGTTGTTGACTTGATTAGACGATGAGTCTAAGTATCGTTCAGTCGAGCATGATTGCTGAATGCTTTATGATTTATGGATGGAACATGTCTGTTGGGACGTATAGTTCTCGAATTAAATGTTGATAATTGGATCAACATGATGAATATTGATAGTCTCAGCAAATATTGCTCGTCTGATGAATTGTTGAATTACTAAATATTGATAGTTGAATCAATATTGCTCGTCTGAGAAAATATTTCTCATTTAATGAATTACTGAATATTGATGGTTGAATCAATATTCCTCGTCTGAACGAATATTGCTCGTCTGAGCAAATATTGTTCATTTGATGAATTATTGGTAGCATGAACAAATAAAATATTAATTAAAATATTGGTAGATGGACCGAATATTATGTAATTAATCAAGATGTTGATTGATGGATCGACATAAAGTTATTAGTGTTTGGACTTGCTCAGAATTATGATTTGCAGAGCATTCAGTTCGAAACCCTAATTTTTATCGATTGCCGATCAATTGTTGATTTACTGAAAATAAGTCACTGAGTGGAGGAGAGACCGGCTACATGGGATGATGGCCGAACATGTAGCGCCCAGGTGCTTGAGTGAGAATGCACCAAAGTCCTTTGCTGACCAGTTGGTGAAAGGATGATCAAATGCTGGTTTAATCATTTATTAAAATAATGCTTGTCTGAGCGTTAGGTGATGAAACCTAATTATGGAGAGATGAGGGACCGACCAAGGTATCATGGGACCGGCCCTTGGTGGTCGATTGAGAAAATTCCAAGTTGGTTGGAAAGAGTTTGGACCCAATATGAATTGTTGAGAGTTAATTAGGTTAAAATTATGAAAGAGTGTGGGACCGGCTCCTTGCAAGCCTAAGGGCCGACCTTGGTCGGTCAAGGTGGCATTCCCGTATCACCATACTGCCCATGTCTCAGTCTTGAGAGTTTTGGTAATTTCCGGTGCGTGTTTGAGCAATATTTTGGATTTTCAGAAGAGTTTGATCTTGACTGAAACTCTCAATTTTGCTCGAATGAGCAAGTAGAACTTTGCTCGTGCGACCAATATTTTGAGAATATTAAAATAATAATATCTTAATTTTTGACGTGAGAAGCCTAGTCGGTCATGTGACCATTTGACTTTTTGGCTTTTTCATGGTTTGAGCAATATTTGAGAAAATATTGAAAAACTAAGGTTTTTGCTCAAACGATGGAGTTTCATGAGATGAAGAAAATAATAATATGAGAAAATAAGGAATTGTAAGGTGTGGGACCGGTCACGGATAGGGCATTGCCGTCCGGCTAGGTGGCCCGGTCCTGTGACACCTTTCCCTATTTTTTACTATTTTTTCATCGTTTGAAGGAAAATATGGAGAAACTAAGAGTTTTGCTCAAACGAGGGAGTTTGCTCAAATGAAGGAGTCTTCATGAGATGAGGAAAAATAAAAAAATAATAATGGAAAGAGGTGCGGGACCAGCCACGGCGACTTGACCGGCCGTCTGGTGGGCCCGGTCCCCTTAGGCGCCTCTTTATTATTTTATTGATATTATTTTCCTCCCTAGTTTGCACAGGTTTCCTCGTTTGTCCATATTTTCGAATGCTCGTTCGTGCGTTTGGGTGCTCGTTTGTGCATTATTTGCTAAGTACACTCGCACCATTTTCTCGGGGCTTACTCAGTGGTGGCCCAGATGCCCGATCGGTGAATATTTATTACTAATTCATGAAATTCAGCTGAGAATAATTCATGAAACGGAGTAATAAAAATCATTTGAGTATTTATTACTAATTCATGAAGTTCAGCTGAGAATAATTCATGAAACAGAGTAATAAAATGAGTTGAGTATCTATTACTAATCCATGGAATCCAGCTGAGGATCAGCCATGAAACAGAGTAATGAGATAGAATAGATTATTTTCTAGGAATTCAGTTGATGAATGACACGCTAGAATTAACCTATTTGCAGAATTGAGATATGAGATAATTGAAGCATCATACTCGTTCTGAGGGAATATATAGTCAGGGAACAACGAATAACGTGACGTCCTGAAGGCGTTAGGCTCTATACTAGCATTCAATATGTCTAGGAGCCGCCCAATCATTAAGAGATTCTATACATGGTCTCTCTACGTAGTCAAGGAACAACGAGCAGCGTGGCGTCCTGAAGGCGTTAGGCTCTATACTAGCATGCAATATGTCTAGTAGCCGCCCATCATTTTGATTCTATGTAGAGGTGATGATGAAATGTGTGAAGCATCGAAAGCTCAGCTGAGAGGCCTTTCGAGAAACATATTCATCATAGCTCTGAGAGGAACGTTCGCTCAGCCAGAGATTGTGAAATGGTTCACGGATCATAAAATATGAATTGTCACATACATTCCTGAAGCCGGACCATAAACATGCAGTATCATAATTTTACGATTTTAGCCTTTGCCGAAAATCCAACATCAACAATGTCCTTGTCCAAATCCCCCTTTGTTTTATCAAGATTAGTTATGTCATTCTCCTTCCAACTGACCTGACCATTCTCTCCTCTCCCTCTTGATTGTTTTCAAACGAATAAACTCGTCAATTAATTTGTAATGTCGAATCGAAAATTTCACCGTTGATTAATATTCTAGAACATGAATAGTATGAAACGAACTACTAGAAAACCTACTGATGACCCTCTAATTGGATAGAAAATGCAACAATTTCAAACAAAAAAAAAATCAGTTGGTGAAGAAGAAATCTCTGAAAATGAAAAAACCGAAGAAATGGCAAGAATGAGAAAGTAAGTGATGACATAAACTCAATCAAGTACTTTATTTTGTTTTGAATGGCATATTAGTCTGAAAAATCGATATTATGAAACTACAGTTTTACGGTTGTCATGGTATCTCTTCACCTACCATGACAACTTTTAATGTTTATCTTTGGTCATCACTGTTGTAGAATAAGTAGTGCGACGAGTTTTCAAAACGTTTTCATTTTTGAAAGTAACATTGACATGGTCATTATGGTCTTCATTCTTACATCTTGACGACCAGTGATGTAGTATGAACAATCGTCAAGTTTTAAAAAGCCAAACCATGACGACTAATAACCAAAATAACAAAAAATTTAGTGTCCAATTTTATAATTAGTCGTCATGGTTTTGAAAAAATAACTTGACGACCAATAGTTAGTCGTCAGTATGTTGCATTTTCGACCTTGACGACTAATAACTTCCAAAAACAAGTTTTCTTGTGTCAACTTTTGTTTTTAGTCTTTTTTATCTGGAAAATATAACATGACGACCGTGCCCATAAGATAGTTAATTAGTCTTCATTATTTTGCATTCCCAAGCATGACGACTTATTGCAATACATTTTTTTATGTTTTTGACTATGCAGCTTGTAGATGCAAATTTTAATTGATTCCTTGTGTATTGTGTTATTCTTTAGGCTCCAAAAGGTTAAGCAAAGAAAGAAACATGTTACTCCTGCTTCAAAAACCCCTCTCAAAGGCAACAAATCGGGAACTCTACAATCCATGAGCGCAATCCTACTCACCATCCTGATCTTTGTCTGAAGAACAACGTGATTAAGATCAATCAATTCCAGCTGCTAGAGATGATAGAGACGATAGAGATAATGATAATGAAATTCATGATGATATAGATGTCGATGAAGAAGTTATTGGAAAAGGTAATAGTGAAGATAAAGTTCTTGAAGAAGGTAATGCTGAACAAAAAGTTAATGATGGTGAAAAAGGTGATGATGTTGAACAAGGTGATGGTGCAAAGGAAACGAAAGATAAGAAACCAAATAAACCTAGTGATTACCGCATTTTGCCCCCTTACTTGAAGAAAAATAAAAACCCAAATGAGGCACTCCTTGGGTTACCCAAAGATGGTGGACATGTGCTTTTCAGTTACAAAAACTTGTTGGCATATGAAATCTACTCTAAGCTAGTCTGTACAACCTTACCTTTTGTTATTTAAGTCATTCTCCATAATTTGGTTTAAGTGTTGCTATTTTTTATAACTGTGTGTTTATTGAACTATTTTTAGGATCATAAGAATGTTATCCGTATTTTGAGGCGCTAAGCTTCGTATACTCTTATGAAGCTTGGACACTAGAGAAGGAATGTGACGTTGTGAAAGATCTTGCCCAAAACCCTAGGTTATGTCCTTCAGAACAAAATTCAGTTATTGATGAAAAGACGAGGGAACCCAAATACACCACAATCTTTTATTTATCAACCTATAAGTCCTCTACCGAATGTGATCGTCTATGGACAGAGTCGAGACAATACAACAGATTCGGTTCACACTTCGTGTGATTGTCTATGGATAAGAGATCGAGAAAATACAACAACAAGATCACTTGTGTGATTGACTATGGATACAAGATCAAGACGATACGACAACAAAGTGTGCACTTGATAATAGGTTCGGTAATAACGTAGACTTTATAGAATCAATATCAAGTGTTACGGAATTAACGTACGTGTGTATTTTACTTAATTATAATAACAACAGCAAGATTTTGTTAACAAGGAAACCGCAAATGCAGAAAAATCCCGGGACCTAGTCCAGTTTTAAATACTCTCAGAATTTAGCCGCTATACAAAATCTAATACCAAATTCGTATAGTTGAGACCAAGCAGACTACCCCTTGCTACTTAGTTTCGTCAGTATCCCTACAACTTCGACTTCTAAAGTCACGAACGTGAATAACAAGTTCTTTGGGTCGTATTCCACACAACAAAGGAAAAATATATTTGGTAACCACTCTAATCAATCTTGCTAGAAGACATTAATGAGTTGTTGACAAAGGATCTTCCGTTTAATCTAATAAACTCCTTTGTATGGTTAGATCAATCTAAATGTTGATTACCGAAATAATCAAATTCTAGATTCACAATCAATCAATATAGACCTCAAAGAGAAACTATAAATCGATGCCGATCTCACGCAACTAATCAACCAAGTCTATCAAAGATAAAACGACTCTAGTTGGATCCCAGCCGATCAAGGTTTGTGCACTAAATCCACAAGATACGAAAACTAATAAGAATTCTTCTCCGCCTTCAAATCTTTTATTGCCTTCAATAACCTGCACAACAACACTTGAATCCTCTTGTGATCAATCACACACATAACGGAGTCTGTTAACTATGGATTATGACAAGATGTCTTTAGATCCGAAGATGGTTCTAAAGATCTTGTCAATACTTTGATCTAGTCTGAGTGAATCTTATTGTTAAAGCACTGCTCGGTCGAACTCGCAAGCATTGCTATCTCAAGCTTGTTGTCAAGTTTAGTTGCCAAAACTATAAGTCTTGATATCTAGTCTACTTATAGCTAAGTCTCGGACTAGGATAAAAAGTGTAGTTGAGCTCTAGACTCCACGACGATCATCATACAAAGACGAAGAACTACTCAAGGAACTGGTGGAACTTCATCGACTAAAAGGTATATGGAGACTTGAACTTATCTATGACTCAAAAAATCTATCCACTCTATCTCCTATCTTGAGACAAAGTCGTATTGCTATATAGACTTCGATTATACACATTTGTTATTTCGAGCCGAGTTTATCTCGCTTATCTTTTTCTCGAAATATGTGTTGGTAAGCTTTCACTTTGGCTAAGTTCATCTTTACAAGTGACGAAAGTCATGTTGATTATTTCAATATCTTGAAAATTGCTTTGATGAAAAATAGTGTGTGAATAACCTCTATTTAACATCCTCTAAGAATGTTTTAATGATTGAAATAAAGAGTTTAGAACATGTAACCATCTTTGGATATAAGCATATAATGTGTTCGCGCATTAGTGTATAAGTCCAAAACCGGGAACCAAATGTATGCATACTTGTGTGTGTACTAAATGGTTAATGGAGACTGGGTAAGTATGCGTACTCGTACGCATACTGGCGGAAGTTCACGTCCGTGAATTTCTGCTGAGTTTGGAAATCAAAACCAACTCAATCCGGTTACCTAAGTATGCGTACCCGTACGCATATTGGTGGAAAGTTCACGTCCATGAATTCCTGCTGAGTTTGGAAATTAAAACAAACTCAAATCCGATTACTTAAGTACGCATACCCGTACGCATACTTAAGTGTGTTACTTTCTAAAATTGGTTTATTCGTGAACTTAAACTTATATAAACTAAGGAATGCATATTTGCAAACCGTGGCTATAAAGTTCTTGAATCGATTCGAGTGAATCAAAACCAATTTTGTTTCGATTGTGTCTTGTATACTTCTATAAGATTTAAGCAATTGAACAACTCTTGAACTAGTTCATTTGAGTCATTTGGACTAGTTATGGTGAAGATGAATAAGGTTGATATGAAAGTGCTCATATGGCTAACCATTTGGTTAACTACTGTTGAACCAATGACTTGTACACGTTTAGGTATGGTTACACGAACCTAAATGACGTATATTTCATTTGTTTATAACAAGCTAAGTTCGATCTAACGGTTGAAAGATATTATCTTGAATCTAATCAGGTTTTCATCTAACGGTGAATATTGAATGCTTTGTTACCAAGGTAACTTAGATTGCAAACCCTGATTTGGAGACTATATAAAGGAAAACTCTAGCAATGGGAAAGGTAATCCCGACACCTCATGTGTGATACTAGTTGTATAAGCTAGAGTCGATTCTCCTGTAACCTTAGGTTTCTACCGAGACCCTGTAGTTTAACAACTTGAAGACTTCATTGGGATTGTGAAGCCAAACCCAACTATTTTCTCTGTAGTTGCGTGATCTGATCTTGCTGTTTCTATCGTATTGAGTACAATTGTAAAATTGGCTCGAGATTTATTTCTCCGATAGCCAAGATAGAAAAGTAATCAAAAACATCTTCGTCTCATCGTTTGTGATTCCAAAATATCTTGTTTCGCTAGTTGATTAAGATTATTGTGAGGTGATTGATAATTCTAGGCTGTTCTTCGGGAATATAAGTCAGGGTTATCGATTGGTTCCTGTTCACCTTGATTTATCAAAAGACGGAACAAAAACTTGTAGGTATTTCTGTGGGAGACAGATTTATCTATTCTTGTAGACTTTTCTATGTGATACAGATTTGTTTATTAAAGTCTTTGACTTTGGGTCGTAGCAACTCTTAGTTGTGGGTGAGATCAGCTAAGGGAATTAAATGCGTAATATCCTACTGGGATCAGAGACGTAAGGAGCGCAACTGTACCTTGGATCAGTGTGAGATTGATTGGGGTTCAACTACAGTCCAGACCGAAGTTAGTTTGTAGTAGGCTAGTGTCTGTAGCGGCTTAATACAGTGTGTGTTCAATCTGGACTAGGTCCCGGGGTTTTTCTGAATTTGCGGTTTCCTCGTTAACAAAACTTCTGGTGTCTGTGTTATTTGTTTTTCGCATTATATTTTGTTATATAATTGAAATATCATAGGTTGTGCGTTGAATCAATCAATTGGGAAATATGACTTTTGGTTGTTGATTGAAATTGATTGATACTTGAACATTGGTCTTTGGTACCGTTCAAGTTAATTTCTCTTGTATTCAATTGGACTCACAGATTTCTCTTTGCTTGAGTAAGGATTGAATCGAGAAATTGAGATATAACTCTTTGATATACTTTTTATTAAGATTGAGTCTGCTTGTCTAGTTGATTCTCTTAAAAGTATATTGGAGTTAGTCCATTCAGATTTCTAAGCGAATTATTGGGTGAGGTTGTGTTACCCCCACTTTTTCACTTATATCAGAAGAGAAGATTCTTAAGAATAAACAAACTAGGTGCAATCAAAGTTTCAACAACCTTTAGTCAATAAAATCAATAATCGAAAACTAATAACACTGCAATTTTCTAGTTTCCCACCAACGGTACTCGTAGAGCTTCTTGATCCCACGTAAGTATTTAAACGAGCGGTCGTAAGAGATTTCACCTAATTAGGGTACTTTCCTCTCTAGATAGACGACTCCATCAGAAACAACAAGAAATGAAGTTTGCCTGGCTCTTAGGATAGTTTGCAAGAAATGCAACCTCAAGTATTTATAGACCAAGGTTGTTTGGACAACATGGAAATTCAAAAACCGAAAATATTCTCAAGATATGAATTAAAGTACCTAAATTCGGTTTTCCTATTACCAATTAATGTTAACCAATATTTCCGAAAACTCTTATGGAAAAACCTTCTATTATTAGTCTAGCCCATTAACTAATAATATATTCTATAGGATATGAATATTGGAAACTCGGTTTTGCAGTTTGGGATCGGTTGTACCAACCTCACAATGTAAGTTGTGATCGGTTATACCATGTTTCCCGAACCAGGTTGTGACCGGTTACACCTTGCTTCCTAGAGGTATCTTGTGCTCGGTTACACCTTACTTCCTGAGTTAGCTTGTGATCGGTTACAACTAACTTCCCAATTCATCCTATGACCAGTTATACCTTGGTCCCCAAAGTAACTTTTGACCGGTTACAACTTGTATTCCAATATAGCTTGTGATCGGTTACACCTTGATTTCCAACGAAGCTCATGACCGATTACAACAAACTATATATTATAGGCTATGACTGGTTATACCCTAAATCTCAACAAGTTAAGATAGGTTCTACCAAAGTCATCTTCCATTGGTCATCTAAAATATATTCAATGAATAGCAAAACCAATCATGATTTCCTTTCGATTATGAAACAAGTTCATAAATGTAATTCCTTTAAACAAATGTTATAAAACATGGTGTCCTGGTGTGAAATCATTCCTATATAATGCACACATAATCAAATAACTATATACAATAGATTATGTCGATGTTGTATTTACAAATTTCCAAAAGATAAGCGTTTATACTTTGTAATATATATGTTTCCTTGACATTTTGATCATACTATTATGACCAAGTCACATCACTAGAGTATTATATACAATATATATAGCTTCGCATGTTGTGTTTTCAGTATAGCACGACTTGAAAGATACGTTAGGAATGGAAATAACATCAAGTTAATATTACTAACCTCAAGTGGAAGGAATATGTCATCGTTGTATTCGTTACTTCTTCTCATTCTCCAGGTCTTCGGAGTAATACTTGTGCGTCTCAACATTCTTAGACTTTCTAGCTTAACCTAAACGAAGTTGACTCTAGTATTTAATCAAGCGACTCTAGATGAGTTTTGATACTAAAATATGACAACCAAACTTGACATACCAACGCTTGGTGGGTTCAACCGATCTATGATCTAACAATTGAATATGGTAAAATTATCATATCTGCATTTTGTGAGAGGTTTTATGGGAGACGAATATAATATTTTTAACATTTGGTGGAATGGTGGTAGCTCATGAAGATTGTCATCAAATTCCATGCCTTAGGTTGATAGAAAATCCACCTAAGACAGATATGATCATAATCTTCCTTGGGACAAACACCACAAATTGATGAAAAAATTATTCGGATAGGATGAAAAGAAATTGGAGACTATGTTTTTGGTCCAAGGAGGTTATAAAAGCAAGAAGTTGAATCTAAATATGTTGAGTGAGACGTATAGTGGGACCGTTGATGTTATGGAAACGGAAGGAAGGACGAAGTACGAGTCAGGACAACTGCAACCGCTTATTTTCTCTAAATCCTAGCTAACTATGTATTCCTTGATAGTGCCGAAAACTGGTCGACTGTTTTCAAATATTGAATCCGCTGGATGAGGTTCATAAGTATTAACGGGGTACTGCATTGGTGGGCCACTTAATGGAGAGTTGATAAAGGCTTCAAGGGCATGCACTAGCCAAATCAACGGGAATCCAAGTCTACTCCAGGTAATTCAACTGACTTTATCATTTATATTAACCGAGATGTGTCACTTAAATGTTGGTATGATGGATTCTTTTGTAATTTATATTGGCATAGATTTGGATAAATGAACACTTTCTGTGGTTGGTGAAAGCCAATTCGAAAGTCAAAATCAAGGATGATTTTCCGAATGAAGAACATATAAGATGCAAGTAAAAATTCACCGGTTATTGTGAGAAGGATATACCTCAAAATATGATCAACGTATGGGTTTCCTCAAACAAAATGACTCTAGATGAGGTAGAGTTGATTACATAATTGTAAGGAAAGATGACGTAGCATTTTATAATGGTCCCTTGTTTTACTTCAGTGGATATTCAATGTACGATACTTTTAAAGTAAAGACAACTTGGTTATGGTCAAGAAGAACCTAATCTTGGTGATGAACCATTCTTTAAAGTGGTTTGGGACGAATGCTGGTCTGACCAAAAATCTATTGAGATAATTTACTCTCCATAGACAGAAACTTTTCGATGGGACGACATGAGTAATTACAGAGTTGGTGTCGGTCTTTTGGAACTTGTGACTGATGGTCATGAAGCTTATGATAATAACAATGGTACTCTTATTTTTCTCATCCTCGTCTAATTCGTGAAGCAAATGTTCAGCCATATCGGAAGAAGGAGAACATGGTCAAATACCCGGCAACAATTAATAAGTTTATTTTAAGTAATGTGTATCTCTTATTGTTTTAAGATTTATGTTGGTTATATAAGTATATTTATTAATCTTTTGTTGTTTAATTGAAAATAAAAGGACAACTTAAATATCCTTTTGCAGATGATGTGTTGCGCGAGAGACAAAGGAGAGCATTTGTCAGTTGAAAAGCAAAATAAGCCCATTGACTTTCCTAGCAATGTTGATATTTAATGAAGATGCCATCCAAATGTTCCATCAAGCATGTCTTGAACTAAAGAGTTTTCTTAGTTCAACAGATGGAAGTCCACAATGTGATGGTGTTAAATAAGGTCGAGGTCGTCGTGGTCGTAGTCATGAATGACAAGACGTTGTTTTTTTTTACTTTTTAGACAATTATATTAAGTTTTTTTTCCTGTTTGCTTGTTATCAAAACACATACTATGTTAAATTTCTAGTTTATGAATCAATGGTTTGTTAAGTTAAATTATAGTTGTCATTAATGTTAACACTTTTGTAGTTACAAGAGCAGGGTTGTCACGGTTTTAATACTTGTAGCGTGACAACCAAACTAGGGTCCCCATCTTATTTATGTGCAGGCTAACGACCCTGATAATAGAAAGTTTATAGTTACCAGAGCCGTGATGGTATTAAAACTACAATCATGACGACTCTAGAATGGTTGCCAGTATATCAAACCTAAACCATGACGAAAAAATGTGCAAAGAAATGACCCCTTCCTTGATGAAAATATTCAATTAGTCGTCATGATAACAAAATTACGAGAATGACCTCCATTAGGTAGTCGACATTCTATAAAATTATAACCATGGAGATTAAAGTTTGTTGAATTTAAGTTCTTCCTAGAATAAAATATTTTATTAGTCGTCATGATAGTAACATTGTGGTAATGACGATCTAGCTTTAGTCATCATTATATTAAACTATAACCGTGACGACCAAGTTGCTTTAAATTTTTCATCTTCATGGATGAATATTTCCTATTAGTCGCCGTGGTATTAACATTACGATCACGATGATTTTGTGATAGTTGTCATTATGTTAGACTATGAGCATGATGATCAAAGGTGCTTAAATTTGAGCTTCTCCTGGATGAAAACGTCCAATCGTAATGGTCTTAATATTTCTTCGTTATTTTAATAAAAAATAAACCATGACGACGAGTTCAAAATTCAATCTTCTTTTATAAGTACAAGTGCAGTGATTCTCTTTCCCAACGTCTATTTTTCAAACTATCCTATAAGTATATTTGTTTTCTCTACTTAACAACACACACCTAGTTTCATATACTATAAAAAAAATCATTTCATCATCTTCTCTATCTAATTCACTTCACACCTCTACAAGCATAGCATCATTTGACTCAGCTGAAGATTTGGTCATGATCAAAACATGGTATAGTAAAACCCGACGTGAAGATGCCACAACTTTAAGGAAATAAAAATCGAAGATCTTTGCAATAAATACCAACTTATCCGAAAACAGATAGTTGGTTATGCATCCATACAACGACAAATTTTTTGGAATCCATAATTGGGGAATACCACCAAAAATTGGGAGATACTCAAAAAAATAATAATGAAGTAATCTGAAAAATCCTTTATCCAAAAAAAATGGTAATGACTATTACCCCTGAGTATCCCCCAAGTGTGCTATGATTAAACTTTAAATTTTTATTTTATCTTTTAATGTTAGTATCCACAAATAACTAACTTTGAGTCGGCATTGCATGAAACCAAAAAACTATACGGATTAAGACTGTCGCCATTGGATTCATCCACAAAATAGTCATTAGTGTTTCGAATTGATTTAGAGAAATATAGAACTACTATATTCAGAATACAAGACAGTGTTATCAGTCTTACAAACTGAGAAAATTGTTATATTTCTGAAGCCGTATTACATGTACTTGTACACGTAGCTAGGGATGCACATGGACCCAATCAAACCGCCTGACCCGACCTAAAAATGACCGAACTAAATCGAAGTACTCTACGGCCCTGTACGGTAAATGTAGTCTAAACCCGAGCTATCACGGTACTACTCGGTTGTGTACAGCTACCGACCGACCTCACTCAAAACTGACCGATCTAAAAGATCAATGGCTAATAAAATCCTTAATACCCACATATAAATATTTCTCCTAGATTCTCTCGTCCAGCAACCAAACTTCTCCTTTATTCTTCCCACACCCACTTTCCTCTCAAGCAAAACTAGTGAAGAGGCGACTCCATTATCATCTCATCTTCAAACTTCTTCAATTTTCTTTATTAACTACAACCCTCGCCTACATATATCATCACCATCATCTCCAGCTGTTGCTGATTTTTATCGATAATCAAATGGAGTCTACGAGCAATGGAAAATTTTGTTGGTTAATTAAGGTTTTTATAAGTAGGGTTTGGTCTCGATGTGTTTATTGATTCTAATTACTTAAGTTACTGCTATTGATGGGTGTTAGTTTGATTTCGATTTTTTGATTGATGTTTTAATTGATTGAGGATTTGGATATTTTTTTTTTGATTGTTTTAATTAATTGAGGTACTGTTAAAAGGGTGTTTTTATTTGATTTCATTTGTTTTTGTTTGACTTTGTGTATTGACTATCTCTTATGGGTTGATTTTTATTTCACTGCTTTGTTTAATTTATTCTTTTGAATAAGGTGTTGATTTTAATATGTATATATGAGATCATGTTATTCGAGCATAGCTCGGTTGAACCCACCAAGCGTTGGTATGTCAAGTTTGGTTGTCATATTTTAGTGAATCAAAACTCAATTTAAGAGTCACTTGATTATGTACTAGAGACAACTTCGTATAGGTTAGGCTAGAAAGATTAGGATAATGAGACATACAAGTATTACTCGAAGACTTGAAGAATGTGAAGAAGTAAAGAGTTACATCGCCGACATCATCCTTCCTCTTAAGGTTAGTAATATTTTGACTTGAACTGTTTCATTCCCAATGTATCTTTCAAGTCATGCTATATTGAAAACATAACTACGAAGCTGTGAATGTTTATACTCTAGTAGACATAGTGTTAAGGAATTAGAATACGAAGTATAACGCTTATCTTTTGAACTTCGTATATAAGACATCGACATAATCGTATGAATGCTATTGTGATTATGTGTATGGGTATGGGTGAAGATTTCGTCCTAGGAAACAATGTTTACATTCGTTTAAAGGAAGTACATTCATGAACTTGTTTTATGAATCGAAAGCGAAATCGCTAGGCTTATTGGTATTGTTATTCATTGCATATCTTTTGATTACCAATATGTGTGAGTTAGTAGAACCGATCGTAACTTGTTATGTATCTTGGTAAAACTAGTCACAATGCCTGACTTATGTATTGGTATGACTTTTATTAGTGTAACCGATCCTAAGTAATCACCTAAGATGGTATGATCGATAGTTTTAATTGGTGTGACCGATCCTAGTAACTGGTATAACCGATCCTAGTAATTGGTGTGACAGATCACAAAAGAGTAGTAATCGATCCTTTTAATTGGTGTAACCGATCCTGGTAACTGTGTGACCGATCACAAGTAATACCATGAGAATATGGTAACCGGTCCTGGTAATTGATGTGACCAATTTGGTAACTGATGTAACCGGTCCCAGTAACCATATTAAGGTAGAACCGGTCCTTGTGTTTGGTAGAACCGTAAACCCATGATTAGTGTGTTGATTTGATCAATGACATAGTTCTTGGAAATCAGATGAACCAGTTCTAAACTTGTTTGGAAGTGTGGTATAATCGGTTCCAAGATTGTAAATATGAAAGAGGAATTACAAAGAAATAAGATGTCGACATACTTTGAACATGTTCAGTAACTCTTATCTTTTATTGTTCAAAGATATTCCTTAATAGCTAAAGGAGATCCCGGACCGAAATAAGTTGAAAATCTTTTAATTAAGGTTGTTAATTTTTATATGCTTTTAATTACCAGCAATTAAAATGCATATCTCTGGAAAATAAAAATTGGTAATGTGCATTTACTAATTGGAGATTTTCTAGTAGGATTTCGGTTATTTTTGGACAGAGCATTTCTAGGAATTCTGAAAACCGATTTGGAAATATATTGCATATCTTAAAAATATTTCGGTTTTGGAAATTCCTTGGTGTCCAAACTTCCTTGGTCTATAAATACCCAATTTTGCATTTCATGTAACCTATCCTAAGAGCCAGCAAAACTACCTTGTTGTGTTATTACTGGTGGAGCCGTCTATTCGGAGAGGAAAGTACCCTAATTAGGCGAAATCTCTTACGACCGCTCGTTTAAAGACTTCTTTGGGATCAAGAAGCTCTACGAGTACCGTTGGTGGGAAACTAGATAATTGCAGTATTATTAGTTTTCGATTTGATTTGATTGACTAACGGTTGTTGAAACTTTAGTTTTTTTATTCTTGAGAATCTTCTCTTCTGATATAAGATTCACTCAAACTAGATCAAAGTGTCGATGAGATCTTTAGAACTGTTTGTAGATCTAAAGACGTCTTGTGATAATCCATTGTTAACAGACTCCGTTTTGTGCGTGATTGATCATAAGAGATTCAAGTTGTTGTGTGTAGGGATACTGAAGAAACTAGGTGAACTATAGGTTTAGTTGTTTGGTCTCAACTATACGAAGTTAGGTTGATTTTGTATAGCGGCTTAATTCTGAGAGTATTCAATTCTGGACTAGGTCCCGGGGTTTTTTTGCATTTGCGGTTTCCTCGTTAACAAAATCTTGCTGGGTCTTTTACTTTTTCTTTCCGCAATTATAATTGTTGTTATTATAATTTAAAGTAAATTACACAAACCTTAACTCCGTATTACTTGATAGTGATCCTATAGAGTTTGGTTAAGTCCGAACCTATTATCAAGTAATCACACTTAGATTGTTGTATTGTATCGATCTCGTATCCATAAACGATCACACAAAGTGTGAATATCGATTCGTTGTATTGTCTCGACTCAGTCCATATACAATCACTTTCGATAAGAGGACTTATAGGTGGATTTTTTTTAGATTGAGGTATATTTGGGTACCCTCGTCTTTCCACATGTTAATGATCGGTAAACCAAGAACAGATCCAACCTGATTCGATCATGAATCGGGAGGTTTACAACCGACCAAAACTAAATCTTCAAGAGCAATCAGGACAAACATAAAATTAACCGACCTGTAGGGTTCTCTGGTCGGTAGTGCTGAACACCGATCCGAACCGACCGTTGTGCACCCCTACACGTAGCGGAGTAGCTATATTTTGACTTTCGGATTTGTGTGATATACATATTCATATGTACATCATGGTAAAATCTGTTTGTTTCGTGATCCGGATAGGTATGCATATTCGTATGCAAACCATTTTTGAACTGTGGTAAGGGAACCGGGTTAAAGTAATCAAACCGGTATGCGAGCTAAAAACAGTTCTATGTTCTAGAACAATTTTAGTACCCAAACCGGTACGTGAACTGAAAAAGTTCTGTGAACTCCGGAACCGATAAAAGTCTTAAGTTTGTAAACTGGTACGTGAACTGAAAAAGTTTTGTCAACTCCGGAACTTTGAGTTGTACCTAAGTTTGCAAACCGCTACGTGAACTGAAAAAGTTCTGTCAACTCTGAAACTCATTTATTGCTTATAAGTTTGCAAATTGGTCTACGTACTGTGACTCAGCCGACTCACGAACGATTCAAGTAATTGTACCTTGTACATTTACCAACTATGTCGATTATGATTCAATTGCAATTAAATTGTTTATATGAAATGATTTGCACTTGATCATTTATGTAATTAACACTAGACTCATTTGATCACATGATTATGACTTAATATTAATGTCTTAGTGAACATGAAAATAAGTGTTAAGCTTTTAAAGTTCAAATCGGCTAGTTTTAGCTAACCATATTAGACATAGTCTTTATACACGGTTCGGTTACGGTTTACCTAACCAGAGTGTATATCTTGTTTATGTGATTAAGATTCAAAGCTTTCATCTAACGGTGGATATTGTTTGCTTGGTTCCAAAGCTATCTTAGCTTAAACCTAAAGAAACCTAGGCTTTGAAGTTTATATAAGGGGAAATCTTGGCAACTGGGATCTTTGAATCCTGACACTACTTTTTGGTGTGTCCTAGTTGTATCTAGAGTCATCCTCTCCAAAAACCCTTTTAGGGTTTAAAAACTATAAAGAATTAATTGGGATTCGTGAATCCAGGTCCAGTTATCTTTTATCTTGATAGCTCGAGTATCCTGATCTTGATTGCTTGTAGAGCTTGCTCCAACGATCAAGATAGATAGTAATCATCAAAGTTCTCTTCATCTCAGACTTTGTTGATTCCGCAAGTTTTATACTTGTGAGTAAGTCTGCACAAATAACTCGGTGTACCCGGTGTACCGGACTAGAACCGGAAAAAATATCTGGGACCGGGAGAGGAGGTACAGGGATCGGGAATCAAATATGAGAACCGGTATAGACCGGTACAGTTACTCGGTTCCTAAGCATTCCCGGCCTGTACCGGACCAAATAAATCGGTTAATATCAGTCGTGATCTTTTTATTAGAATTTAATCATAGCCATCCATAGTAGGTTTTAAGACTAATATATCTATCGAGCAGAATTCACTCATCATTCTTCTTCCTTTTTTTTCTTTTCTCTTGACAGCAGCCGAGTCTCGTCTCTCCTTCTTCTTAGGGTCGAATTGAGATCTACATTCACTTCTTCTTCTTCTTCTTCTTCACCATCTCTGGTCAGGTACTATTCTTATTCTTTTTTTTCTCTGAAGTAATTGGGAACTTACATGTTTGAATCTCAGTTGGATTGGTTTAGGGTTTATGGAATTGAAAGTTGGGGTTTTGAAGGAAGTTGTCGTTAATGGAAAATCGATGTAAATGAAGATAACAAAGGAATGTTAGAGTCTGTTGAAGAATGGGTTTGAATTGATGAAGAATTAGTGGTTCGATTTGAGAAGATTCAGTTGAGGATTAAAAGACTTGGAAGAGATGATTATTGCCGATGCTCAGATTTGGGGTTGTTTTAATGGTGTTTCCATTTGTAATTTGGGTCTTGGTAGTGATGAATGAATGGATCTAATCTTACAATTAATGGAGAATCTTTGTTTACTTTGATGAATCTCGAATTTAGTTTTGTTCATTATAGAATTTTTTAAATCTCAATTTTGACATCTTTGGTTTTGAGTGTTCTTGGAATTGGACGATGAAAAAAAATTAGGGTTTGTATTTCCTCTGTTGGTTTATTGAGAATTTTGATCAGAATTTGTTTCCCTGATGGTTTAATGTAGTTATGTGAGAAGGTCTAGGTAAAAACCCGGTACCGGTCTTGTACCAGACTGGTCTTACAAGTACAGGTACAACTCTAGGTACAGGTACATGTACAAGTCATCAAAATGAGGTACAGGTCATCACCAGGTATAGGGACCGGTTCCATAAGAAACCCGGATCGTACCGGCCCATGTGCAGCCTTACTTGTGAGGTGAATGAAAAGATGAGGGTACCCAAATACACCACAATCTTTTTGTTTCAACCTATAAGTCCTCTTACCAACTGTGATCGTCTATGGACAAAGTCGAGACAATACAACAACTTCGGTATTTACACTTTGTGTGATTTTCTATGGATACGAAATCGAGACAATACGACAAACAAAGCGTGATACTTGAAAATAGGTTAGGACTTAACCAAACTCTATAGGATCACTATCAAGTATATCGAAGTTAACGTAACTCATTTGAGAAAATATTGAAAAACTAGGGTTTTTTCTCAAACGATGGAGTTTCATGAGATGAAGGAAATAATAATATGAGAAAATAAGGAATTGTAAGGTGTGGGACCGGTCACGGATAGGGCATGGACGTCCGGCTAGGTGGCACGGTCCCGTGACACCTTTCTCTATTTTTTTACTATTTTTTCATCGTTTGAAGGAAAATATGGAGAAACTAGGAGTTTTGCTCAAACGAAGGAGTTTGCTCAAACAAGGAAAATAATAAAATAAGTTAAAATAAAATAAAGTAACAGAAGAGGGGGACCGGCCGGCCGTCCGGCCCGATCCCACGCTTCTAGTTTATTTTATTTAATATTACTTTCCTTCCTATTTTACATAGGTTCCTTGTTCGTCCATATTTTTGAACGCTCTTTCGTGTGTTTGGGTGCTCATTTGTGCATTATTGCTCAGTACACTCGCACCATTTTCTCGGGGCTTACTCGGTAATGGCCCAGATGCCCATATTACTAATTCATGAAATTCAGCTGAGAATAACTCATGAAACAGAGTAATAAAAATATTTTAGTATTTATTACTAATTCATGAAATTCAGCTGAGAATAATTCATGAAACAGAGTAATAAAATGAGTATATATTACTAATCCATGGAATCCAGCTGAGGATCATCCATGAAACAGAGTAATGAGATAGAATAGGTTATTTTTTAGGAATTCAGTTGATGAATGACACGCTAGAATTAACCTATTTGCATAATTGAGATATGAGATAATTGAAGCGTCATACTCGTTCTAAGGGGGTGTATAGTCAGGGAACAACGAGCAGCGTGACGTCTTGAAGGCGTTAAGCTCTCTAACATACAATATGTTTAGGAACCGCCCAATCATTAATAGATTCTATACACGGTCTCTCTACGTAGTCAGGGAACAGCGAACAGCGTGACGACCTGAAGGCGTTAGGCTCTATACTAGCACGCAATATGTCTAGGAGCCTCCCAATCATTTTGATTCTATGTAGAGGTGATGATGAATTGTGTGAAGCATCGAACGCTCAGCTAAGAGGCCTTTCGAGAAACATATTTATCATAGCTATGAAAGGAACGTTCGCTCAGTCAGAGATCGTGAAATGGTTCACGGATCATAAAATATGAATCGTCACATACATTCCTGAAGTCGGGTCAGAAACATGCAGTATCATGATTTTATGATTTTATCCCGATTTTACGATTTTATCCCTTGCCACACCATTAACAATGGTATGCATACCCGTATGCGTACTGATTGGTTTAGTCAAGGTCCGGGAACCAAGTATGCATACCGGTATGCGTACTGACGTGAGGTTCAAGTTCCGGGACTTTACTGAGTTTGGTGGTATGCGTACCAGTTCGTGTACTGGCGAATCCAAACTTAGTCCAGCCATTTAGGTATGCGTACCCGTTTGCATACTTGAGTGGGTTATGTTCTAAACTCGATTTGTTCATGAACTACTACATTTATAAAATAAGGAATGCAATCTTTTGCAAACCGTGGCTAGAATCTTTTTCTTCAATTGTGTCTTGTATACTTCTATGAGAATATAAACAATTGAACAACTCCAGAACTAGTTTCATTTGAGTCATTTGAACTAGTTATGGTTAAGATGAATAAGGTTGATATGAAAGTGTTCATATGGCTAACTTCGGTTAACTATTGTTGAGCCAACAAGGGTGCACACGTTTAGGTACAGTTACTCATATCTAAATGAAGTCACTTTTCATTTGTGTGTAACAAGCTAAGTTTGATCTAACGGTTGAAAGATATTATCTTGAGTCTAATCAGGTTTTCATCTAACGGTGAATATTGAATGCTTTGTTACCAAGGTAACATTGATTTCAAACCCTGATTTGAAGACTATATAAAGGAGAACTCTAGCTACTCGGAAACCTAATCCCCACACCTCCTGTGTGATACTAGTTGCGACTAGAGTCGATTCTCCTTTAACCTCAGGTTTTTCACGAAACCCTGTAGGTTAACGACTTGAAGACTTCATTGGGATTGTGAAGCCAGACCCAACAATTTTCTATGTAGTTGCGTGTTCTGATCTTGTTGTTTCTATCGTATTAAGTACTATCTTCTCTAAGATTTGCTCGAGATTTATTCTCCAATAGACAAGATAAAAAGTAGTCACAAACATCTTCGTCTCATCGTTTGTGATTCCACAATATCTTGTTTTGCTACCATACGATTAAGATTATTTTGAGGTGATTGATATTTCTAGGTTGTTCTTCGGGAATATAAGTCCGGTATATCAATTGGTTCATGTTCACGATTTATCAAAAGATGGAACAAAACTCATAGGTATTTCTGTGGGAGACAGATTTATCTATTCAATAGACTTTTCTGTGTGAGACAGATTGGTTTATCAAGTCTTCGACTTTGGGTCCTTGCAACTCTTAGTTGTGGGTGAGATCAGCTAAGGGAATCAAGTGCGTAAAGTCCTGCGGGGATTCAGAGGCGTAAGGAACGCGACTTTACCTTGATCAGTGTGAGATTGGTTAGGGCTCAACTACATTCCAGTCCGAAGTTAACTTGGAGTAGACTAGTGTTTGTAGCGGCTTAATACAGTGTGGTGTTCAAATATGGACTAGGTCCCGGGGTTTTTCTGCATTTGCAGTTTCCTCGTTAACAAAATTTCTGGTGTTTGTGTTATTTCTTTTCCGCATTATATTTGTTTATATAATTGAAATATCAGAGGTTGTGCATAAGTTCAATCAATTGGGAATCCAACCTTTGGTTGTTGATGAAATTGATTCACACTTGGATATTGGTTTTTCATATTGTCCATGTTATTTCTTATATTCAATCGGGCTCGCAAATTCCTATTTGTTTGACTGCAGATTGAATTGAGAAATAGAGATATAACTCTTTGATATACTTTTCTTAAGATTGAGTCTGACTGTCTAGTTAATTCTTTTAAAAGTATATTGGAGTTAGTCCATATAGATTGCTAAGAGAAATATTGGGTGTGGTTGTTAGACCCCCGCTTTTTCACAGCCGATCAAGGTTTGTGCACACAATAAGATACGAAAACCAATAAGAAATCTTCTTCGTCTTCAAATCTTCTTAAATCTTCAATTAAAACCTGCATAATACCACTTGAATCTCTTGTGATCAATCACACACAGAATGGAGTTTGTTAACGATGGATTATCACAAGATGTATTTAGATCTACAAACAGTTCTAAATATCCCGTCGATACTTCGATCTAGTTTGAGTGAATCTTATATCAGAAGAGAAGATTCTCAAGAATAAAAAAACTAAAGTTTCAACAACCGTTAGTCAATCAAATCAATCGAAAACTAATAAAATGCAATTATCTAGTTTCCCACCAACGATACTCGTAGAGCTTCTTGATCCCACATAAGTCTTTAAACGAGTGGTCGTAAGATATTTCTCCTAATTAGGGTACTTTCCTCTCTGGATAGACGGCTCCGCCATAAACAACAAAAAGATGAAGTTTGCCTGGCTCTTAGGATAGTTTGCTAAAAATGCAAACCTAGGTATTTATAGACCAAGGATGTTTGGACATCAAGGAATTTCCAAAACCGAAAATATTCTAAAGATATGCAATGAATGGCAAAATTCGGTTTTCCCAATTCATAAAAATGCTTTTCCAATATTTCCGAAATCTCTCAATAGAAAATCTCCAATTAGTAAATGCACATTACTAATTTTATTCTTTAGAGATATGCATTTAATTGCTGGTAATTAAAGCATATAAAACCAAAAACCTTAATTAAAAGATTCTCAATTTATTTCGGCACAGGATCACCTTGAGTACTAAGGAATATCTTTGAACAATAAATGATAAGAGTTACCGTACGTTTTAAAAGTATGTTGACATCTTGAAGTTTAAGGTAATTGGATCTACCTTATAAAAGTAATCAGGTAGGAATCGATATTACCCAATAAAAATAATTAGGTAGGATCGGTTAAACCAATCACTAGGATCGGTCACACAACCTCTTATGATCAGTCACACCAATTACCAGGATCGGTCACACCAATTACTGGGATCGGTTACACCAATTACCTTATAAAAATAATCAGGTAGGGACCAGTACTACCTTATAAAAATAATTAGGTAGGATCAGTTACATCTATATATGGTATCTACTTGTGATCGGTCACACCAGTCACTAGGATCGGTTACACCAATTACAAAGATCGATTACACAAGCTCTTGTGGTCGGTCACACCAATTACAAGGATCGATCATACCATCACATGGTGATTACTTAGGACTGGTTACACCAATTAATAAAAACCAGTCAAACCAAATCATAAGTCATAAATTGTGATTAGTTATACCAAGATACATAACATACGTTAAGATCGATTCTACCATCTCACACATATTGGTCATCCAAGGATTTGCAATGAATAGCCGGACCAATAAGCCTAATGATTTCCCTTTCGATTCATGAAACAAGTTCATGAATGTACTTCCTTTAAACAAATGTAAAACATTGTTTCCTAGGATGAAATCTTCACCATAACCCATTCATATAATCATAACAATATATACAAGATTGAGTCGATGTCATATCTACGAAGTTCAAAAGATAAGCATTATACTTCGTAGTCTAATTCCCTAATACTATGATCATACAATTATGACCATGTCACATCACTAGAGTATTATACAATATGTACAGTATATACAGCTTTGCAGTTATGTTTTCAATATAGCACGACTTGAAAGATACGTTAGGAATGAAACAGTTCAAGTTAATATTACTAACTTCAAGTGGAAGGATGATGTTGTCGTTGTAGTTCGCTACTTCTTCACATTCTTCAGGTCTTCGAAGTAATACTTATATGTCTCAACATTCCTAGACTTTCTAGTCTAACCTAAACGAAGTTGACTCTAGTATTTAATCAAGCGACTTTAGATGAGTTTTGACACACTAAAATATGACAACCAAACTTGACATAACAACGCTTGGTGAGTTCAACTGAGCTATGCTCTAACAATGAATAATAATATAGGTTGCACTTCGGGTTGCATAAGCCCGGATTTTGAGGATAACCATATTTTTGTCAAGTTGCTATCGATTTCCATCACCTGGATCTTTCTTTTGATCTGATCATCCGTTTAGATCTCAATCAGGAAATCAATCATAGGCTTAATCTGTGGGAGGCAGACTTGGTTTAAAATCTTCAATTGAGTTGAAGCAACTCTTATTTGGTTTGAGGCCGTCTAAGGGAATCAATTGCGCGGAGTCCTGCTGGGATTCAAGAGGCGTAAGGAGCGCAAATGTACCTGAATCGGTAGGAGATTTAGTTCGGGCTCAACTACATTCCAGACTGAAGTTAATTGGTAGTAGGCTAGTGTCTGTAGCGGCTTAATACAATTTGGTGTTCAATCTGTACTAGGTCCCAGGGTTTTTCCGCATTTGCGGTTTCCTCGTTATTTTTTTTTTTGGTGTTTGTATTATTTCTTTTTCCGCATTATATTGTTTATATTTATAATTTAAATGTCACAGGTTGTGCGTTGATCAATCACAGTAGATGGGTCCGACCTTGTTTGTTTGTTAAGACTTGATTGATCCTTGGATATTAGTCTTTGGTACCGTCCAAGAACTCTCTTTGTAGTTAGGTTCACGGATTCAGTTATGTAAACGTTCTAACAATAATATATATATATATATATAACTCCAGACATTTTCCTTGATTGATTTTTAACTCTCGGAGTTGTGTTGATATTGTCTATATAGATTGCCTACGAAAAAGTTGGTGGTGTATTTTGGTACCCCAGTGTTTTCACCTAGGTTTTTAGAGGACGTCTCTAGTCTGCAACTAGGACACAGAAGTGTCGAGGTAAAGGTTCTAGTGTGTGTAGGGGGTCCTCTATTTATTATGATGAACAACCTTGGTAGCTTACAAACAAAGCAAAGTTCGTGAACTATTGACTTGTATGAAACTACCAACTACGCGAAACTTCTATATATAGATTATGCATGGGAGCGTTTGAGAAGTTTTCTTTTAATTACAAAGAATATGTATGCAATTAGAGCCCACCATATGGTTTTTGAAAGAGCCATGTTAATTAGTTATGAAACCAACAATCTTGATTCGTCATAAGACCAAATTAGTTCATGAACGTTCAAAACAGTTTGTAAACTAGTAAAATTTCTCGTAACTTTTGGAGTTTTTATATTGGCAAGTTCACAAATTACATAAACAATTTTTTTACTTGTACACTAAAATAAATAGTGTCCACTACTTTCTCAAAATCGACTAGTTCGCGAAGCGACCAATTCAGTTCGTGTACGCGAGTCAATTGAGAAATTAAAAATTAACCCTTTATATTTACAAGTTTTAGTTCGTGAACTACTGAAACAATTTGTGAACTTGAAGAACTAACTTGAAACTTCTTATAACTTGCATTCTTCTTTGCAATGCTCATCATAATAGTATAGTCATACGACATGTCTCAGTAGATTGCACCATAGAATCTATTTTACTTAAGCAGCATATGCCCCCCCCGAGGTGTATACATAAATTATGGGATTGTAGAATGGATTCAACTCGGCTCCATGGATTTTTTCAGATCAGATTGCAGTATTGGAAATGACATGCTAAAGCCTGATCACTTGATAAAAAGCTAATGGAAAAGCCAAATGTTGTTTTACTCGTGAATCATTTGATAATGAAAACTACAAATAAGAAAATCCACAATGTTCTGCAGTAAACAGGCACCTGAATGTTCCAATTGGACCAATTCCTTGGTCTGTTATGAGTACATTGAATAGTCAGTCTTCACATAATTTGTTGATGAATTTTCTGTTGACGCCTTCTTCAGTCTTCAATTCTTGAAGGACTATTGGTGATTTCCAATACTCAACTACCATGCTCTAACCCTAGTCAAATACTGATTTTGGTAGACTATAAATTAAGAATTAGTTTTGATCAACTAAAATTGACAAAAAGCTTGACATACCAAAACTTGTGAGTTTGACCGAGCGATGATCTAACAGGTATACTTTACGCTCATAAAAAAAGGTTGTGTTATGGAAATATTTACTGGTATTCATGTCCTTCAAACGATAACACTTTATTTGAAGACTTCACTTGAAAATTTATTTTCCAAGTATGGTTTGAATATAATGAGATTAAAAGGGCGGTGTTATGATGGTGCTAGTAATATGCAACGTGTGAATAACGGGCTTAAGGTACTCATATTAGTAGAAAACCCGTCAGCATATGTTATTCATTATTTCGCTCATCATATCCAATTGACATTTGTTCATGGTGTTGAAAACATGGTGATGTTGCATTGTTATTTATTTTTGTGGGTAGAACTGTTAATATTTTTCCCGGCTCATTCAAAAGCAGAGATATTCTTCGATAAAAAGAATTTTCTAGAGTGGTAAAACTTGTTCAAGAAGGTGAACGTTTAAGTGACAAGTGTTTGAATCAAGAAATTTTCCTAGAATGAGTTTCCAACAAGCATTGGAGTATACATTATACTACACCATTAAGAATAATAAAGAGATAAGGGGATATTGGATCTCCTTGACGAATACCACGAGTATGTTTAAACGGCTTGCATGGCGATCCATTTAGAAGTACAGAGATTTCAGTGGTTGATATACACTGAAAGATAAGAAAACATCATCTTTCCTCAAAAACCATTCTTTTCATAACTTCCAAGATAAAATTCCATTTGAACATATCTAGCTTCAAATCTAAGAAGTTGTCACCTTTCTTTTTCCTCTTCAATGTATGTATTATTTCATGTGCTAAATAGATATTGTCTGAAATAAGCCTTATTGGCACATAACCTGATTGGATAGGTGATATAACCTTGTTAAGCACCATCTTCATTCTTCTTGCCTTAAGCTTAGAGATAAGCTTATAAGAAGTATTACAAAGTGCTATGTGTCGATAGTCTGCTGGAGAGCAAGCAGTTTTCACTTTTGGAACAAGCATAAATCACGTTTGGTTTATTATCTTGCTGATGTAACTGAAAAAAACGGGGGTCTAACAACCACACCCAATATTTCGTTCAGCAATCTGTATGGACTAACTCCAAGAGAATCAACTAGACAGTCAGACTCAATCAAGGAAAAATATCCAAGAGTTATATCTTTTTCTCAAATCAATCAGCAAATCAACAGGAATGAATCCGTGAACTGATTGGTATGAGAATAACTTGAACAGTACCAAAGACCAACGTTCAAGTGTCAATCAATTTCTATTAAAAACCAAAGGTTGGATTTACCAATTAATTGAACTACGCACAACCTGTGCTATTTCAATTATATAAACAAATAAAATGCGAAAAAGAAATATCAAAGAAACCATAAATTTTCTTAACGAGGAAACCGCAAATGCATAAAAACCCCGGGACCTAGTCCGGTTTTGAACACCACACTATTTTAAGCCGCTACAGACACTAGCCTACTACAAGTTAACTTCTAACTGGAATGTGGTTGAGCCCTAACCAAGTCTTACACCAATTAAGGTACAGTCGCATTCCTTACGTCTCTGAATCCCAGCAGGACTCTACGCACTTGATTCCCTTAGTTGACCTCACCCACAACTAAGAGTTGCTACGACCCATAGTCGAAGACTTATAAACAAATCTTTCTCACACAGATAAGTCTATTCTGATAGATAAATCTGTCTCCCACAGATATACCTATGAAGTTTTGTTACGTCTTTTGATAAATCAAGGTGAACAAAAACAATTTGATAATACGGTCTTATATTCCCGAAGAACAGCCTAGAAATATCAATCACCTCACAATAACTTAACTATATGGCAGTAGAAGCAGTTATTGTGGAATCACAAAAAATGAGACGAAGAGCTTTGTGATTACTTTTTATATCTTACCTATCGGAGATAAATCTCGAGCAAATCTTAGCGAAGATAGTACTCAATACGATAGAACATTTAAGATCAGAACAAGCAACTACATAGAAAATAGTTGGTTCTGGCTTCAGAATCCCAATGAAGTCTTTAAGTCGTTAACCTATAATGGTTTTAGGAGAAACCCAGGTTAAAGGAGAATCGACTCTAGTCGCAACTAGTATCATACAGAAGTGTGGGGATTAAGTTTTCCAATTGCTAGAGTTCTCCCTTATATAAGTCTTCAAATCAGGGTTTGATATCTTAGAAACAAAGCAATCAATATTCACCGTTAGATGAAAACCTGATTTAAGATTCAACTTAAGTTTGCTTAAAACCAAAGCAATATCTCTCCACCGTTAGATGGTCTTAGCTTGTTACACACAAATGAAATATACCTTCATTTAGATATGGGTAACCGTACCTAAACGTGTATATTGAGTTGGCTCAATAATAGTTAACCGAAGTTAGCCATATGAACACTTTTGTATTAACCACATTCATCTAACACTTCTAGATCAAATGATAATCAAATGAATCTAATTTTTTACTCATAGAGTTGTTCAATTGTTTATATTCTCATAGAAGTATATAAGACACAATTGAAACAAAATCGGATTTGATTCATGATTGTACAAAGTACTTATACAATAATCAATTCATGAACATTAAGCCACGGTTTTCAAAGATTGCATTCCTTAATTTATTAATGTATTTGTTCATGAGTATGAAAACATTCTTAACCGATTTTAGAACTTAACCAACTAAGTTTACAAACGGGTACGAAAACTTAAGTTCCGGACTTTGGTCTTGTCCGACAGTTCGCAAACCAGTATGCATACTGTCGTCCCGGACCTAACTCAGGTAGAACCGTTCGCTTACTGGTATGCATACTTGGTTCCCGGACTTTAACAGTTAAAATTGTTCGCATACTGGTATGCAGACTAGGTTTCCGGACCTGAATCATACTACAACAGTTTGCATACTGGTATGCATACTGTCTTATATCCAGACAATGGTTAATTGTTCTAACTCCCATTTCAATTATTTAAACATCCTTAGAAGACGACAATAGCTGTCTCACACAAACTATTAGCTTATAAGTAATTTTAAAGTGATCGAATGATCAATACGAAACATTCCGAGTCGACATCAAATGGTTGTCTCAGACAAATCATGTAAGATGTTTCAAGACAATTTTCACGTGATCATCTTTTGACTTATTATTTAGTTTCCAACAACTAAATTGTTTCCAACTAAACTCGTCAAGAATAATGATGAACGTAGCTAAAGCAAAAATCTTCCAACACATATATCGATAAATATATAAGCGAGTTAAACTCAACTCGAAATATCAAATGTGTATAATGTAAAAGTCTATATATCTATATGACTTAGTCTCAATAGGAGATAAAATAGATTTGACTTCTGAGTGATAAATAAGTTTTAGTCTCCACATACCTTTTGTTGATGAAGTTCCTCTAAGCTCTCCTCAGTAGATCTTCGTCTTCAATCGATGAACGTCATGAAGTCTAAAGCTCAACTACACATTCTATCCTAATCCGAGACATAGCTATAACTAGACTAGAAATAAAGACTTATAGTTTTGATCACCTAAACTTGACAAACAAGCTTTAGATAGCAACACTTGCGAGTTCGACTGAGCAGTGCTCTAACAGTAGCCACTACTAAATAACTCCTGTATCACTACGTACAATGTCATCCTATACAATATCCCACTGACACAAATAAAATCTCGGAGGAAACTCATCAGGCCCTATTGTCTTCCATGTTTCCATGCTTTTCAATATGTCTAATATTTCCGCTTCGGTTAGAATGGAGATGAGTCATTCATTTTTCTCTGAAGTCTTTTTAATGTGTCTTAAAAAGTCTTCATCAAGAGAGGGGGAGGATGTGGTGCTGATTTCTTGAAAATGATTACTTATAAGTTGTGAAAGACCTTCATTGTCTGAGTACCGAACTCTATTTTTATCCCGCAGAGAATCGATCTTTCTGCGAGATCTTCTTTTATTAGTATTTGCATGGTGGAATTTAGTGTTGTTATCCACCTATCTAAACAAAATCTCTTTACTTTTCTTCATCCAAAACTCTTTTTTGATCTCCTCTCACTTCTCAATCTCCTTTTCTACTGAAAGTATATAAGAAGTTTTGTCATCCTGAATGGCTGAATGATGTAGAGAATCCAGTTTGAAATACAGTTCCTTAATGTTAGTATCAATGTTGCCAAAAGTGATCTTATTCCATACACTGAGAACCCTCCTTGTAACCTTGAACTTGTAGTTTACATTATGAGAAGTACTTCCTTGGATACGCCCATTCCAAGCTTGAGAAATTTGTTCCTTGATGAACTATCTTTCAACCACACAGTAAAAAACTTTCAGTTTCTACTTAAGCTAACATCTGGTTTATATAAATTTAAGCATATTGGTGTATGGTCAGAAGCATGATGAGTCGAATGGCTAAGGTTTGAGTTAGGGAAATGTATCGGCCAGTCATCATTTATTAATGCCCTATCTAACCTAGACTTAATTCTACCAGTTTTAGGCTTATTGTTTGACCAAGTATATGATTTACCATTATAACTCAAGTCGATCAGACCAGCTGTTCAAGGGTGAATATGAATTTGGTCCTACACGACCTAGTCACAATAATGACAACACCTTTTCCTAGAATAGAATGAGAGAGAGCTTGATTTCCATTGTACTATGTCCTTCCTTAATTATATAGGCTTTTCCAAAAAAAACCTTCTTCTCATGACATCATGCCACATGTTATAAAAGCTTCCTTATTTAAAATTATTTCCATTCTTCCTAATGTAACCTCTAACTTCAATTCCCTTCTTTGTCCTTTCCATATCATGGACATGTCCTACTGAACTTGGGCTTCAGTCCCCTATGTCTTATGGTGGGATTATCACTCCTGTAGGGAATCCCTAGCCATGCTAAGGGGTAATTATTTTCATGTATCAACATTAGACCACTGACTATTGGGTTAATTGTCAAATAACCTGATAGTCAATTGACTTTCTTTCTTACGCCCCTTGCAGAGACAAGAAAAGAGGAAAATCCCTTTATCAAACCTATGCCTACCATGACGATTGGTTTCCCCACGATGTGTCAGAAACCTTTTCGGTTTTCCTTCAGTTATTCTCATCTTTTGTAACTGCCACGTTCTTTTTCCCAAGATCGTATATATATACGCCAGTCAGATTACCCATTCGCTTTCCATTCACTATGTATTTTCCCTTTCTTCTTACTTTGAATCTCATACACGCGCCATGTCAAGCACTTCTTCTAGCAGTAGTTCTTCTGAGGAAGAGGAATCTGAAGAGGAAATAGATGTTGAAATAGAGAAAGTCGAAGATGAGGATCAAGTCGAGCCCGGGAATCAAGGAGAATTGCAATTTCCTCCGCCCGCTGATGGCGTGTCTTACATGATTGATGAGATCACGCGGACTGCCATCCTGAAGCGCGCATTAAAACTAAGGGTTCTTCACAATGATAAATACGTTCCTTCTGTGGACAATGTTCTCATTCCTTGCCTTCTCAATCCCTCTGTATTACCTTATTCGTTCGCGTCCGGATGGCTCATGTTTCCGGAGATGGAAGAGCCAACCACTTTCTCATTTAAGAAGGTTTCGCGCATGGCCATTCACCGCGACAGCTACAGTCTTCCTTCGATTGAGATTCGCTCCACTGCTGTGACATCTCCCATATGGCCACACTGGGTATCTTACATCCTTTCCAATCCTAACTACGGGGGCACTCTTCGTTTGGAGGGAATTCTCATCTCGTCATAAAAGTGATTAGGAGTAAACGTGATGTTATACGGCTTTGCTGTCGTTGGGCGCCTCTTGTCCATACTTTATTCTTTGAGAGTGTGTGTGTGGGTGGGGTGGGGGGGTGGGGTGGGGGGGCTACCCTCATCTTGGAAGATGTGGTCGTGCTTACAGGACTGCATGTTCGTGAGGCTCATCTTTATGATGAAGTGGTTGTTTTTAAGGTCTTGATTGACGAGGATAGGGAGTTGTGGTCTTATTTACTAGATTGCAAGGATGATTCACGTAACGAGCAGGTTGGGAAGGATCAGTTGCCGGCAAAGTCAAGGAAGAGGGGCCAGCCTAAAGTCGCCGATTAGAAAGTGAAACCGACTCTCGCGGTCAAAGGAAAATCCAAGGTAATTGAGGGAAATAAAAATCATCCGCCATGCCCAACAGGTGAGCGCTTACTTTCTAGTTCTTTTCGCTCCCATGAGGCGCTTCACGGTTCGGCTGCTCTTCCCTCGAAAAATGTCATTCCCGGTTTTGTCACTAAGCATCACAGACGCGCCACTTTCCCCCTATGGATTAAATAATGGGCTCCGAACTTAGTTGTTAAGAAAGTAAAGCCTCCTCTTAGGAAAGAAGAGAAACATCGTGCCGAGTTGGGGGCCTTCATCTTGTTTTGGCTTTGCCATGATGTTTTCGAGTATAGTCCCCGTGATACTATTAAGAGTGAGCTTATGCCCATGGCTATACTGATGTCACATGGCGTTTCTTTCCCTATGGCTCCAATGGTTTTGGGGGCTTGTATCGTCAATTGGATTTGCTTTGCCATGACATCCGTAGGGTTGATGCAACTCATGAGGTCGAGACTTTTATTCCCGCTTTTTTCATGCATGCATCGTCTTGGGAACATCTTCCTGAGTACGCTCCCGATCCAAACGTATTAGCGGTTCATCGTGAAGAAGAGGTTCAGCAGGCTGATGGTAGCCTTGGTACGGGTATTGCCACTAATAGTTATCCTAGGATGGCTCTTAGGCACAATAGAGGGAACGTGACTCAGGGTGATATAGCGAAGTTCATGGATGTAGCCAAATATATTGATCCTTTTCCCTATCATGACGATCGTTCTGGCCCGGCACATTATAATTTTACAACTCCACTTGAAGGACGAATTTAGTTTCGTCACAAGTTCTGTTAGTGTCTGATTTTGACTCGGCAAGTGGGGCTCGACCAAGGGGTTCCTTGCCCCTTTCCCCATTTTTCTGATTCTGGTATTTTGGCGATCCGCACAAGCTTCGATCGTTTTGTCTTCAATGGTCCAACTCGCTTGAGCGATTACGAGGTTATATTTTCCTTTCAATAACCTATGCCCGAATGCCCACCCTTTAGCTATGACCGAGGAAGCCCATGGATATCAAGTTCACATTTGTGGTCGCGTACTCAATTTTGTCTTACATATGCCGAAGCCCCCTCCTGCTCTGATTTATGAGGACCTCAAATTACAGCACGTGTCTGGTCGTGTTAAATTGAATGATGAAGTGGCTGAGGCACATGGCCTCAAGTCAGGCACTAAGGGTCATCCTTTGGAACCGTTGGTAACTTCATAGGATCCGCCTGAGGGGCACGATCCTATTCGTAGAAAGAAATGGGGAAAACCTCCCTTTGCCAGAAAACCTGTTGCGCTTCGCACTCCAAGGCCTGCCGCCAGTTCTCCAATACATGTATGTTTTCTATTTATGTATTTTCCCTTTCTTTTTCTTTTTGTTTTTTTTGTTTTTTGGTTTCCAAACGCGGGTGTTGCGTTCTTAGGAGGTCCCTTCATCTAACCCCGTGGGGTGGAAACCGCCTTCGTATTTGATCGAGGAGTACCTTAACATGCTTGAGTGTGATTGGACTTCAAAGAGTCTTGCTAAGAAAGCTAAAAGGGATGCGACCGTACTATCTAGCTCCCGCGCTTGTTCCTATGCTGATGCCTCTCCTATGTTTCCTGTACATGCCCAGCGGGGAGCTGACGGAAATTTTCCACAGACTCGGCAAGATGATGGTGGTAGTCCGACTCCTTCATTCATGGATCGCATACAGGGTCTTGGTGTCAAATTGTCAAAGGGTGCTGGATGGGTATCCCCGCGTTTGCACGTATCATCGGTGAATCCTTTACTAGCGGAGACCGTTCGTGTTAGAGGTTAGGCCCTGGAGTCCCCTAGTCATGTGGTTGACCCGATGAGTCCTACCGGGTCGACTCGTTCGGTTTTGGGTGGGTCTTCTGCTCAAGTGTCACCTCGGTCGAATTGTCCCGAAGGTGACTGCTTATTCTCCATCTTACATGTGTCTCCTTATTTAATTCGTGGCGTCCTTTGTGTTTGTTTTTGCTCTATTTATACATCTAAGTCTTTATGCACAATGTACATTTTCTTTATTTTGCAGTTTCTTCAAGCAACTCCGCGTCCTCATCTGGTTCCTCGGCCTCTCGCTCAAAGCCTCGTGATCCTTCTCTTGATCCTCCTATTTTTGAGGTTGGCTTCCCCTCTCCTTTTTTTAGGAGGTTGCTGTTTTTCTTACATACCACGCTTTTTCCCATCTCTCGTCATTCATCATCATCATTTTTTTTAGAACAATTGGTAGTAAATGTAAGGATTCTGTCAAGCACGCTCTGCCAAGCAGGAAGGCTCTAGTAGTGCGGGTGGTGGGAAGCGCGTTAATCTTGACGGGGATGGCTCTATGAAGCACGTCAGACTTGATGGGGATGGATCTGTACCCGTTCATCATCAGGAGAGACGCTCTAATGCTCCTGATTCGTTGTTGGTTCCTGAGGATGCTAGATTTCGTTTCTCGAAAGTGGTAGACGCTGTCGAGGTTGGTGTTGATACCTCAACTCATAAACGGGTTTATGGATTTTGGGTGCCATCTACCTTGGCTGCCACCTACAGGGACATCGTGGAGCGGTTCGGTCATATGGTGAAGGAGGGTATCCTCGCCATGCGGACGCTATGTTATATGAACAAAAATCTCCTCGAAGTGGCTGACCAACTTTCAAGGGTGAAAGATAGTCCTATTAGCGCTGATGTATTGGAAGGGTGGGAGGCTCCTATTCGGTCGGCGCTTGGCCTCGGCTTTCCTGTAGGGTGGTTGAACGAGCTACTGGTTAAAGTGACGAATCGGAATGACCCCCTGATAAGTGCATATTTCACATATATTTAGTGTCAAATCCATGCTAGTCTTTGCTTATGTTCTTCCAAATTATTGTATATTACTATTGTTTTCTCTTATTTATGTTTTATTAGGTGAATCATCTAAAAGAACTGAATTGACACTTAATTATGAAAAGAAAGAAGTTAGCTATAAGCGGAGAAGGGAAAAAGACCAAGTAGAACTCGTTTGAATCCAGGAGTGCTTGCTATCATCTTAAATAGGACAAAAATACGAAGCCAATAGCGAAAGAATGGAGTCAATCCGACGTCGTATGAAGAATCTATAAGAATTTGAAGCAAGTCAAAGTTGCGAAAGATATCAAGCACAAAACTGTTAAAGGCAGACGAGTTTTTACTCAGGGCAGCCGCACATGGTGTTAATGGAGTTGAACTTTCAATCCCGCAAAATTGACAATATAATATGAATTTGAATATTTATAAAGTCACCAGTTGTTTACTCGGGGCACCATGTTATCTTCTTCTTAGCCAGCATGTGTTCTTGAAGTTGTGACTGTCGGGGGTTTGATGTTGCTGCCATGATTGATGATGAAGACTGAGATGTTGGTTGATGTGGTATGGAGTTCAGTTATCGTGGCTGATGGAGGTTGGCAGTAGACCATAGAGAAAGTGTTACTGCCAATGCTATCGCCATTGATAGCAGTGCATGGTAATTATCTCTATGATCATGATGAGATGATGGCCTAGAAGAGACGGAACGAGCAGATCAGGATGATGTTGATTGAGTTGCTATCATTTCTAGTGATGATGAAGATTGACGGTTTGAGCTGTTGCCAATACTGGCAGTGACTGAATAATGCAGAGGCAGTTGACGACGATGGTGATGAACTCAAAGATTGAGTAATGGCAGTGGTGTTAGAGCACTCCTCGGTCGAACTCGCAAGCGTTGCTATCTCAAGCTTGTTGTCAAGTTTAGTTGCCAAAACTATAAGTCTTGATTTATAGTCCACTTATAGCAAAGTCTCGGACTAGGATAGAAAGTGTAGTTGAGCTCTAGACTTCACGGCGTTCATCATACAAAGACGAAGAACTACTCAAGTAACTGTTGGAACTTCATCGACTAAAAGGTATGTGGAGACTTGAACTTATCTATCACTCAAAAAGTTTATCTACTCTATCTCCTATCTTGAGACAAAAGTCGTATTGCTATATAGACTTCGATTATACATATTTGTTATTTTGAGCCGAGTTTATCTCACTTATCTTTTTCTCGAAATATGTGTTGGTAAGATTTCGCTTTGGCCAAGTTCATCTTTACAAGTGACGAAAGTCATGTTTATTATTTCAATATCTTGAAAATTGCTTTGATGAAAAATAGTGTGTGAATAACCTCTATTTAACATCCTCTAAGAATGTTTCAATGATTGAAATGAGAGTTTAGAACATGTAACCATCCTTGGATATAAGCATATAATGTGTTAGCGCATTAGTGTATAAGTCCAAAACCGGGAACCAAATGTATGCATACTTGTATGTATACTAAATGGTTGATGAAGGCTGGGTAAGTATGCGTACCCGTACGCATACTGGCAGAAGTTCACGTCCGTGAATTTCTGCTGAGTTTGGAAATCAAAACCAACTCGATCAGGTTACCTAAGTATGCGTACTTGTACGCATACTAGCGGAAAGTTCACGTCCGTGAATTTATGCTGAGTTTGGAAACCAAAACAAACTCAAATCCGGTTACTTAAGTACGCATACCCGTACGCATACTTAAGTGTGTTACTTTCTAAAATTGGTTTATTCGTGAACTTAAA
>JAJJMB010007708.1:9071285-9147693 GCA_023531105.1 Papaver atlanticum
TTTGTGTATAACAAGCTAAGTTCGATCTAATGGTTGAAAGATATTAGCTTGAATCTAATCAGGTTTTCATCTAACGGTGAATATTGAATGCTTTGTTACCAAGGTAACTTAGATTGCAAACCCTGATTTGGAGACTATATAAAGGAGAACTCTAGCAACTGGGAAACCTAATCCCCAAACCTCCTATGTGATACTAGTTGTATAAGCTAGAGTTTATTCTCCTTTAAACTTAGGTTCTAACAAGACCCTGTAGGTTAACGACTTGAAGACTTCATTGGGATTTTGAAGCCAGACCCGACTATTTTCTTTGTAGTTGCGTGATCTGATCTTGCTGTTTCTATTGTATTGAGTACAATTGTAAAATTGGCTCGAGATTAATTTCTCCGATAGGCAAGATAGAAAAGTAATCACAAACATCTTCGTCTCATCGTTTGTGATTCCACAATATCTTGTTTCGCTAGTCGATTAAGATTATTGTGAGGTGATTGATAATTCTAGGCTATTCTTCGGGAATATAAGTCCGGGTTATCGATTGGTTCCTGTTCACCTTGATTTATCAAAAGACGGAACAAAACTCGTAGGTATTTCTGTGGGAGACAAATTTATCTATTACGGTAGACTTTTCTGTGTGAGACAGATTTGTTTATTAAAGTCTTCGACTTTGGGTCGTAGCAACTCTTAGTTGTGGGTGAGATCATCTAAGGGAATCAAGTGCGTAGTATCCTACTGGGATCAGAGACGTAAGGAGCGCAACTGTACCTTGGATCAGTGTGAGATTGATTGGGGTTCAACTACAGTCTAGACCGAAGTTAGTTTGTAGTAGGCTAGTGTCTGTAGCGGCTTAATACAGTGTGTGTTCAATCTGTACTAGGTCCCGGGGGTTTTCTGCATTTGCGGTTTCCTCGTTAACAAAATTTCTGGTGTCTGTGTTATTTCTTTTCCGCATTATATTTTGTTATATAATTGAAATATCACAGGTTGTGTGTTGTATCGATCAATTGGTAAATCCAACCTTTGGTTGTTGATTGAAATTGATTGATCCTTGAACATTGGTCTTTGGTACCGTTCAAGTTATTTCTCTTGTATTCAATCAGGCTCGCAGATTTCTATTTGTTTAAGTGAGGGTTGAATCGAGAAATTGAGATATAACTCTTTGATATACTTTTCTTAAGATTGAGTCTGACTGTCTAGTTGATTCTCTTAAAAGTATATTGGAGTTAGTCCATACAGATTGCTAAGCGAAATATTGGGTGAGGTTGTTAGACCCCCGCTTTTTCAAGTGGTGATGGGTGTTGGCTGCTGTGACATGCCATTTGATGAGTGTGTAAACACGTCATTTTTACATCTAAAATTTATATTTCTTAGTTCTCTATTTTGTACAAATTTGATGATTTGTTTAGTTTTGCAGATTTTAATAAATAAAACTTGTTGAGCTCAATTATGGAACTTCTCCGGTAAAATCGGAACACCAATGATTTTCTCGGATATATCAAGACACGGACATGGATTGTAGAAGCCAGAGCCGCTCTGCTTGTTGACGTCTAGCTCACACATTTTAGTGGGCCGAGCCTACTATGAAATGAAGAAGTCAAGGAATGAGCCGGAATCTAGGGGTGAGCAAAAAGTCCGGAACTGCTGATTTCATCCGTATCCGTCCGTAAATTTGCGGGTGAAACCCAATCCGCAAGATCTATGGGCCGGACACGGGTGGGATTCTCAAATCCGCACTTATAACGGTTTGGTTACGGTTGGACTTTGAAATCCGCGGATTTACCCGCACCGTAGCTGTTGTACATTACTTTATGTTTGGTTATTCTCATCGCCAGCTCAATTTTTTGGCTACACACAGTAAGCTCGATATTTGAGTCTTTAGCATCTTGAACTCTTTGGGTGTCTATCAGATCTATGTGCTGTAATCTGAAATGAAAAGCTACTGGATCAGTGGCTGCTACATAGACTTACAATAGTTGGATATTTATGCCTTTCTTGAATAAGAAAAGATCGACATTATCATTTTGGACCATGTACTGCTTATTACTCCACACTTTACTGACATATTATTATGCTCAGTGGGGTAGTAATTGTTAAGGGTTCACTGATTGCCCTTGGCGACACCATTGCAGCAGCTTGTAGGGGAATTTTCTTCTTGTTTGCTCTATAAATTGAGCCTAGAATCACTCTACTTTCCTCATTCTTATCTTATCTTCAAATACTCTCTCCTTGAGTGAACTATATTATTTAGCAGTGTCCTTCAAATATCAGTGCATTCGCAATAGTACGCATGAACTTTGATATGGGTGCGATTAGCAGGAACTTCATTTTGTTGGGACTTCTTCTGGCTGTTGTTGTTCTAATCTCTTCTGAGGTTTTAGTTGTTACGGACTTCCCTGTAAAAAGACGCAAATTTTTATGCAATTGAATTTGATTACTTTATTAGATTAGCGTGAATTAGGTTTTGTTTTACTTTTTTTTTTTTTTTTTTTTTTTTTTTTGGGACTAAATCCGCAGTCAATCCGCATCCGATCCGTATCACCCGTTGATCCGCAGATACCAAATCCACGGGTGATTGGGCCGAACATATTGAATTTTTTAAATCCACAACCTTAACGAATTTGACACCGCTGATCCCTAATCCGCATCCGTCCATCCATTACACACCCTACCTGCAATTGGGACCGAACATTATGGTATGCAGCTAATATTGGTACTGGATAATTAATATAATATTTCAAAAATGAGTGACATGCATGGACCGATTTTAGTGTACGGCAACATTCCACTGGTAAGAAAGTGCATGCAGTGATGGGGGCTGATACGTGGGAAGACATTTACAAATTAAGAATAAAATATGTGGTGAATATATTCCATTGCATGTGCTAGGGAGGGGCAGATTACTCTCTCTCCAAAGTTCTTTTTTCTCTCTCTTCCTCTCTCTCCAAAGTTCAGAGATAAGAAAACCCCCCTCACCGCCGCTTAGGGTTTGCTCATGGAGCGAATCAGAACAAATCAGCTCCAGTCAATCTCTCATTAGTTCTCTTAATCCTCTCACAGTGTTTTTCAAAGATCCTGTTATAGTTAGATCTTGTTTTTCTCGGATTTAATTTCTAGATCGAAGTTTTTTTCTTTGGTTCTTTTAGTTTCATACCTGGGTAATGTTTTCCCTAAAGATGATAGGATGGGTTATGGTCTTCTGCATCGAAGAAAGCAACGCATGTATCATCTTCAGTGCTCTTATGTGAGCAAAAAGAAGTTTCAACAACAGTTTTGTTTTTGGCATTTTCCCAACCTTTGCATTGCAGTTGGGATTTTGTCTCTAATGTTGTTGCGGATCGGATTTTCTTTGGTCTTGTTCTAGTTCCTGTTGAAGGATTGTCTAGCTTTTCTAACAGGGGTTTCTCTAGTTTATATATGTTATTATGTGGTGTATTGAATGTGATTTACAGCAACCATTTTCTTCACGGCAAGCTTCTCCGGCAGGTACCAGATTTGGGTGAAAGTCAAGATCTTGCTGTATCAACTAAGGAAGAATGTTGTGTTGTAATCAGTGATTGTTATCTCCAGGAGGTACCTTGTTTACCAACTAGGGTTAATGATTTGTTAGATCCTGTGATTGTGTCTGTAATTTTGATTATATGGGTTGTTTTTAAACTGATGATTGTATGCTATAAGTTTGGTGATGATTTTCTTCTTGAGAGGTACTACCCCATCTTTGATTTGCATTTTTCTGGCCGGTGGAGGAGCTCTGACGAGTGGAATCTACACGCCGTGCGAAGAATGGATCAGTTTTGGCTTTTTAGCATCTCTCCTTGTGGAGGAGGGTTTGTCAGTTCAATTGGGAAAAAAAATCATCCGAGTCTGATAATGCTCCAACGATCAGCTCTCCCGTATGGAGTTGCGGGTGTTATTGTTACCGTTACTGTGACCGTTCGATGGTCCGGTCACTATTATTGGATTCTGGTTACGAGATTCTGCTGTTTGGAAATCGCAGAGCGTTGTATTTATCGGTTTTATGTCTGTCTCGTAACTTCAGGGTTTCCCCCTGTTTTCTTATTAAATAAAAAAAAGTGCTAGGGAGGGGCTCCCACAACATAGATGAAATAGAGAGCAAATATGCACGTGGAAGGCAAGTGCATAAGTGGGATTGTCACAAGAAAGTCCATTTTTGGAAACAGTTGACATCATGTTTCATGGAGAATAAATGTAGTCCTGTTGGATGAGGAAATAGGAGGGAAAGTTGGGAAAGAGGTGTCGACATCTTATCTTAGATAATAAAGGGAAAATATGATTAAAGAGATCCGCCATCAAGGGAAGCGTCCGAGTATATAAGAGGGCAGTTGGTGCTCTGTTTCGGCATCTTTGATCTTTTATTATTGGTCCAGAGAACTTGTATTTCATTTTATTTAATTTTGGCTCTCCACTTATTAATTATTTGGTGTAATCGAAAGAGAAGAAACAAGAAATTGTGAACAAATCCGCAAGCTCTGCAAGTCCTTTGGAGTTGAATAAAAATGAATTTCATGATTTTTTATGTGTCTTTTCTTTCGATTATGAGTAGCTAAATAGGATTAGAGAGGAAGTCCTACTATGTATACTAATATATTGTGACTATTTTCTATAACTATTCTTCTTGGTCCTTATATTGTTGCATAATAGCGATGGAATCTCGAAATCCTAAATTTTCACCCTATTTGAATACAAAAATAACCATATCAATCTTTTGGTCTATTTTAGCAATTTTTGTCTAGTATTTCTTTTATTAATCTGAAATCAAATCTTTAAAAGAGTCCGAAAATCGAATTCTCTTTTACCACTTGTAAAAACTACATCAGTTTGTTTTTTGGGCCGCCGACGCAGACTTGCCTTTAGGTTAGGTTTTAGATTTTTATTTTTATTTCTTATTTTATTTTTATTTTTTTTAGTCTTGTTTAGTTTAATTAAATTAAAATTTATTTTTTTTGATTTTACTTGGGTATTTTTCTTGTTTTTATTGTGCAGGTAATATTCAACATTTATTGTGGAATTGCCTACCAAAAAAGGTAAGTAATAAAAACCCAAAATTTTTATTATTTTTTAGATTTTATTTCCCTTTTCCTTTTTTTATTTTTTTGAAAAAAGTACCCACTAAGGCATTATATTAGAAAAACAAATAAGGTCTTTTACACCTCGGTAACAGGAAGCTTAGCAACAAGCTGGGCTCCTACACCTTTTTGGATCACGATACCAAGCCGGTAGAAAAGATACACGTTGTATATATTTATTTTATTTTATAAAAAAAATATATATATACGTTGCACACACCAATTACATCGTCAGAATTACCGAATTTAGGAAACCCGTGGAAAAGTACGTTAAACCCGTGCCCTGGGCCTTATGGGAGTTACCATCCGAAATTCCACAAGCCTCAGCCTCGTACCTTTAGGTATATTTTGCTGAAGTAGCCCAAGCTTACCTAATTTAGTAAACCTTGCATCTGCATCTGCACGATTTTCTTGCTGAACACTAGTATTCTTGCTTGTGTATGCGCCATTGGAAACGGGTAGGAGATAGACTTGAAGAAAACGACCTTTTTAATTTGAGTCCGACCCGCTACACGGATTTAGGTGGTACTTCTATTTTTGCCAAAATGGTTAATGAAAATGATGGTGAAGTCCCGCCAACCAAAACCCTTAGGGACCGTTTGAACCCGTTTAGAGTGATACGTGAACCTGGGGTTGTTTTACCGGCCACTACCGTTAAGTTTGATATTAAGCCTGGGACATTTTCCATACTACGTAAGTTTATGGGGTAGAGAATGAGAACCCGTATACCCACATCCGAGACTTTGAGATGATTTGTGACACCATGAGTTATCCGAATGTCACCAAAGACGTTCTTAGGTTACGTCTGTTCCCTTTCTCTCTTGAAGAGAGGGCCAATGAGTGGTATCATATCATTCCTTCTAAAACAATCACTACCTGGGATGGACTTGTAGAGGTTTTCGTTAAGAAATTCTACCCACACCATAAGACTGTTGTTGTTCGACAGTCAATCCAAACCTTTAAGCAGAAAATAGGTGAGAGCCTACATGATTACATAGAAAGGTTTAATGAATTGTTATACCAATGCCCGCACCATGGCTTTGAGAAAGCCCACATGGCCCAAATCTTATATGAGGGCCTTGATAGTGAAACCCGAATGCAGGTAAAAACAATGAGTGGTGGAGAATTTACCCATCAAGACCCATATGAATGTTTTGACGAGTTCATCGAGTTAGCTGAAAAGACTCGTCAATAGGCTTCAATGAGGGAGCCCGAAATAACTAGGAACCCTATCCATAGGGTCAATAAAGTCGATAATGGGTCAGATATCCTTAGGCGTCTAGAGGCCTTAGAGATGAACCAAAGGTCTACCCAAACTATGAGCTGTAACAGTGAGCCCAGAACCTATCCATGTACCATTTGTGGTGACCAAAGTCATATTGGACCTCAGTGCCCCTGTTTTACCCTAGTGAAACAACCTGTGACCAGGTTAGTGTCCTACATGGTGGTATGAACTCTAAATATGAGGGTCGACCCAAGTTTGATCCCTATTCTAATACCCATAACCCGGGTTGGAGACATAACCCTAATTTCTCATGGTCTAAAGGTGTCCATCAGGGTGGCCCATCTAGCAAACCACCACCAGGTTTCCCTAGGAACCAGCCTGAAGCCCAAGAACCAATCCCAGTTGATCATAAGTTGACATCTTTAGAGGAATCTCTGAAACTTTTAGCTCAAAGTGCTGTCCAAAGCAACCAAAAGTTCGATGACTTTATCCTAATGAGTCAGCGTAACCAGCAGAATAATGCCCAAGTTATTAACAACTTAGAGACTCAAATAAGTCAATTGTAAAACAGGTTAAGTGATAGGGAGAACGGGACATTCCTAGCCAAACGACTCCAAATTCGAAAGGAGATAACCAGGTTAATGGATCAGGTAGTTCTAACCAAAATGAACATATTAAGCAGTTATCACCCTTAGGAGTGGTAAAACTTTAGAAAATTCGGTAGGACCACCTAAGGATAGTAATCCAGCTGAAAAATAGAATGAAGTTGACCAAACTTCGTCTAAAGATCCTAATGGACCTGAGAGTGCTACGAGTCCAAGTGAGGAAAACATTCTTGAGAGAGTGTACACACCACCTGCACCATTTCCTCAGAGACTCGCTAAGAAAAAGTCTAGTACATATATTGAAATCCTAGACATCTTCAAGCAAGTTAAGATCAACCTGCCCTTGTTAGATGCAATAAAACATGTACCGGCAATGGCCAAGTTCCTAAAAGAGATGTGCATTGTTAAAAGAGACGCGATTGTCCATAAAAAGGCATTTTTGACCCAACAAGTTAGTTCTATAATCTCACAAAAGTATCCAGTCAAATTTAAAGATCCTGGTTGTCCTACTGTCACATTTGTTATAAGTAGCCAGAAGATAGAAAATGCTCTTTTAGATCTTGGGTCCAGTGTGAATCTTTTACCGTTCTCGGTGTATGGACAACTTGGACTAGGTGAGATGAAACCAACTAGGATAACACTACAGTTAGCCGATAGGTCATTCAAAATCCCACGTGGAATTATTGAAGACGTTTTGGTTCAGGTAGAAAACTTTATCTATCCAGTTGACTTTATGATTTTAGACATTCAACCTGTCTCTAGTCAAGATATCAATATCCCAATCATCATAGGTCGTCCTTTTCTAGCCACTGCAAATGCAATCATACATTGTCAAACTGGCCTAGTAGAATTTTCCTTTTGAAATCAGAAAATCTCAGTGAACGTTTTTAAGGCGCTACAAGCCCCACCGGACCCTGAACACTATGAGTCTATATGCATGATTGATTCTCTAGTTGAGAATACTTTTACCACTAATAGTGTTAGCGATTCTTTAGAGGCGTGCTTGGCCCACTTTGGAGCCCACTATGATGAGGATAGTCATTTTTGAAGAAGTTAATGCGTTGTTAGATTCTGCACCAGTAATGAATTATGGAAAATGGCAGCGTAAACCAGAACCTCTTCCGCCGACCATAGATAAACCCCTCCCATCATAAGTTAAGGCCCCCACCCTTGAATTAAAGCCTCTACCAGATACACTGAAATATGTATTTCTTGGTAATGGGAATACTCTTCCTTCCATAATTGCCTCTGACTTAGAGCCCGATCAGGAAACTAGACTAGTTAGTGTTCTCCGAGAGCACAAGACTGCAATAGGGTGGACTATAGCAGATTTGAAAGGTATTAGTCCTGTTGATTGTATGCACCACATCTATCTAGAATAAGGTACCAAAACTTTAAGAGAAATGCAGAGACGTTTGAATCCTAATATGAAGGAAGTTGTTCGCACTGAGGTTCTCAAGTTATTAGATGCGGGTATCATATACCCCATATCTAATAGTAAATGGGTTATCCCTGTCCAGATTGTCCCAAAGAAGTCTGGGATTACGGTAGTTGCGAATGAGAATAATGAATTGATCCATACCCGTGTTACTACCGGGTGGAGAGTTTGTATAGACTACCGTAAGCTGAACTCAGCAACTAGGAAAGACCACTTTCCTCTATCATTCATCGACCAGATGTTAGAAATATTAGCTGGCCACAACCATTATTGTTTCCTAGATGGATATTCTGGTTATAACCAAATCCCTATAGCCCCGGAAGACCAAGAGAAGACAACCTTCACATGTCCATTTGGTACTTTTGCTTACAGGCATATGCCTTTTGGGTTGTGTAATGCACCCGCAACATTCCAGCGTTGCATGCTAAGTATCTTCTCGGACATGGTTGAGCGATATCTCGAGGTCTTTATGGACGATTTTTCAATTTTTGGATCCTCTTTCGATGAATGCTTGCACCACCTTACACTAGTTCTAGAACGTTGTAAAGAAAAGAACTTAGTTCTTAACTGGGAAAAGTGTCATTTTATGGTTAAATCTGGAATAGTGTTAGGACATGTGGTGTCCTCTAAGGGAATAAAAGTTGATAAATCCAAGGTTGAACTAATTTCAAAATTAAGACCACCTAAGTATGTAACAGATATTAGATCTTTCCTTGGCCATGCTGGATTTTATCGTCATTTCATCAAAGACTTTAGCAAGATTGCCTTACCTCTGTCGAACCTACTTGTTAAAGATACTGCCTTTATATTTGATGAAGCCTGTGTTGTAGCTGTTGAGAAGCTAAAATCATTGTTGACTTCTACCCCTATCATCCAGCCACCCGATTGGAACCTCCCATTTGAACTCATGTGTGATGCGTCCGATTATGCGGTTGGTGCTGTCCTTGGCAAACAACATGATAAAGCACCTAGTGTGATTTATTATGCTAGTAGGACCCTAAACGATGCCCAGTTAAACTACACCACTACTGAGAAAGAAATGTTAGCCATCATTTTTGCTTTGGAGAAATTTAGATCATATCTACTAGGGTCTAAGGTCATAGTCTATTATGATCATGCCGCGCTCAAATATCTCCTTTCTAAAAAGGACTCAAAACCTCAGCTAATTAGATGGGTATTGTTATTCCAAGAATATACTCTAGATATTCGTGATAAGAAAGGGTCTGAAAATGTAGTAGCTGACCATTTATCCCGTATCCTTGATGAGACTAGAGATGATGGGATACCAATCCATGAGGGTATATTAATTATATGTCCCTAGTTTTAACACCCTACAAATATATATATATATATATCCTTATACAACAATAAATATATCCCTACTTTTTAATAACCTTATCCATTTAAAATTAGATTACCTTAATACCCTCACCTATATAATATTTTTCTTTATTTCAAAATGGAACAAATTTCTTCCTCTACCACTTTACCACCACCACTAGCACCACCACCACTAACATTCAACTACCATTCCACCACCATCGTTCAACGACCACCACCTACCAACCGCCACCACCACTAATATTCCACCACCACTCCGTCACCACCACCATTACACCTCCACCAGTCCGCCACCACCACTAGTCCGCCGCCACCACCACCGCCGTCGTCGTCACCATCTCCTCCACCACTGGTTCAGATATTTTTGTATCAACAACAGTAGTTCATCCAAAAAAAAAGGATCAACAGTAGAAGTTTATCCAATTTAGGGAAATCAACAACAGTAGTTGATCCATGTAAATGGAGTGAACTTGGCGTGAGTCGAACACGCATCATCCGACATGGAGTCAGTCATGCTACCATTGCACCACAAGTTCAACATTTGAAGAAATTTACATGATTTAAACTACAGGCATGATTTAAACTACAAGCATGATTATACTAATCCAAGGAAATGTTGTCAACAATAGGAGTTGATCGGATCAACAACAGTAGTTGATCCATAAAAAATTGGGTCAACAACAGGAGTTCATCCCATCAAAAATTGGGTCAACAACATGAGTTGATCCCATTTATCAACAACAACAATTGATCCCATAAAAACATATAAACAACCACAATTGATCATCACCTGTAGCTTCATAAACAACAATAGCTTCAAGACCAAGCTCTCCATCTGAAGCAAAACAAAAATCTAACTCCAACCCTAGTCCGCCGCGACCACCACCACAACAATTGAAGAACGACGAGTTACGTCAGAAGATAGAGAAACCCTAGAAATATTTGAAGAAGATGATGGTGTTGAACTGAAATTAGTAATTGATTTTTAATCTTAACTTAATCTTTCATTTCCCTTATCAAAATCAGATCTTATATATATTCGTGGATCTTCGATATTACCAGATAACAAATCCTAAAATCAAATCTCCATCTCGTTGGATCTGATTTTGAAAATTAATCTTCAAAATCCCTAACCAGTTGGCACCGGCGAAGGTGGTGATAGTTGCAGAACTAGTGACGATGAAGATGGTGGTGGTGGGATTGGTTTGGTTTGATTTTCAATCACAGATCTCTCTTTAATCTCAAATCTAATCAATCTCAAATCTAATTGATTCCTGAATCTGTTGTAAAGATGGAGATGTAGATGGTGACTAAGGAGGTGTTGGTTATGGTGATGGTACTGGTGGTGTTGGTTGTGGTGGCGACGGAGATGGTAGTGGTGGCGGCAGCGATGAAGATGTTGTGTTGTTCGTGTTTTTATCAGAAGTAAAGAAGAAGTTGAGTATATAATACATAAAGGTTAAAAATGGAAATCATGAAAATAACTTTTTTAGATAAAATTTAAATTTTGCCATCAAGGATATTTGTGAAGTCTGTTAGGGATATTTGTGAAGGTCCATTAGAAGGAAGGACAATAATTCAATTTCCACAATCCATGATACGTTCCCTGATGAACAACTATTTTCCATCTCTGAGTTACCATGGTTTGCTGACATTGTTAATTATTTGGTAACTGGTCAAATGCCTTACTATTGGTATAAACAGGATAGAGTTTAATTCTTGTCTGAGGTTAAATACTTTTTATGGGATGATCCGTACTTATTCAAATACTACCCTGATCAGATCATCCGTCATTGTATTCCTGACAATGAAATCTCTAGTGTCCTGACTTTTTGTCATTCTGGAGCTTATGGGGTCACTTTAGTTCTAAGAAAACAACTGCTAAGGTTTTGCAATCTAGCCTTTATTGGCCAACTCTGTTTAAGGACTCCCACCTATTTTGTCAAAGTTGTGAGATATGTCAAAAGTTATGGAAGATGACCCAACGTAATGTGATGCCACTTAGTCCTATACTAATAATAGAAATATTTGATGTGTGGGGTATAGATTTTATGGGTCCCTTTGTCAATTCCTATGGTAACTTTTACATCTTATTAGCCGTTGACTATGTGTCTAAGTGAGTTGAAGCAATAGCTACTAAGACAAATGATCGCCACGTCGTGATCAAGTTTGTTAGAGACAATATTTTCTCTCGATTTGGTATGCCTAGAGCAATCATTAGTAATGGAGGTTCCCATTTTTGTAACCGGTCTTTTGAGGCGCTGATGAAGAAATACTCCATTACCCATAAGGTTTCTACACCTTACCACCCACAAACTTGTGGCCAAGTATTGTCTAATAGGCAGATTAAACAGATTTTAGAGAAGACCGTAAACCCTACCCGGAAGGATTGGTCTTTGCGCTTAATAGAAGCTTTGTGGGCTTACCGAACCGCTTTTAAGACTCCACTTGGGATGTCTCCGTATAGACTAGTCTTTGGTAAAGCCTGTCATTTGCCTGTAGAATTAGAACACCGAGCTTATTGGGCCATTAAACGGATAAACTTTGACTTACCTACTGCTAGTGATAACCGTAGACTTCAGCTCAATGAGTTAGAAGAAATTCGTAATGATTCTTACCAAAATGCGAAAATTTACAAGGAGAAAACCAAGGTTTTTCACGACAAATCGATTCTTCGAAATTCGTTTACACCAGGCCAGAAAGTTCTCTTATATAATTCTCGCCTTCACCTTTTTCCTGGTAAGCTTAGATCTTGTTGGACTAGCCAATTCTATGTCAAGACCGTGTATCCGCACGGTGCTATTGAGGTTAGGAACCATGATACTGGAGAGACTTTTAAAGTCAACGGTCAGCGGTTGAAACCATTTATCGAATTGACCAACCCTGAAGTGGAAAATACAAATTAACATGATCCCGTTTATCACGACTAATTTTCTGCAGGTACAGTCATGTCTGGCTAAAGACATTAAACTTAGCGCTTTATGGGAGGCAACCCATCTTTGTGGTACATGGTGCTGGTAACATCTTTTCCTATCTCTTTTCTTTTGATCAGTATTTCTCTTTGTTCATGCATTCATATTTTTATATCTGGAACATCGAGGACTTTGTTCAATTTAGGTTTGGGGGTAAGGGAGAAAATTTTTAGTTGTACCAAGAATCTCCAACATTTAGAGTCACATAGTATTCGGTTAGCTAAGTTTACATACTTTTTCTCACCGAAAAGATGGAAATTCGAATTGATAGGGATAACATTCTAGTGAGACATTAGAAAAAAAGACATTGAGATCATTGACACTTAGGAGAGAAAATTTACCTTTTAGAGGGTAATCGTGATGGACCTAACCATCCATGATGGGAAGACAATTAGGTCAGAAGGAAATGTCAGAAAGACAAAGCAACCTCCCATGTAGTCTTAGTTACTGGATTACGACTCTCTCTCAGAAGAAACTTATCATTAACAAGCGAAGCGACATCAAAATCTAAGAACAAAATTGAAGACGTTTAAGGTTTATAATCAACAATAGAAAGAAAAAAACAGAATTCAAAATCAAAGTTGAAGACTTAGGTACAAGAAGTTACAAGAGCAAAGAAAACGATGTAAGTTGTTGAAGTTCATCAAAATCCAACTGCTTCTCTCATGGCCATGTAAATATTAATCTTGTTATTATTGTATTCCAAAAAAAAATATTTAAAAAAATGAATGAATGAAAAAGTAAAAAAGAATGAAAAAATAAAATAATAGTTACATTTACATTTTGTAGTTACCTTTTTGTTCAATAAGGCCATGGGGAAGAAGAGAAATCTATAAAGAAGTTTCAAGTAATAAGAAATTGAGGAAAAGAATTAATTGTCAAGGTTCTAAAAGTTCGAGAGTTTATCATCGACAATTGAAGCCGAAGAAGACGTTGTTTCTACTGAGCATTATGAGAGAGCCGAGGAGAAATGCATATTGGTTGCTTTGTTAGTCCGCTTTCCATCTGACGCAAGATCTTTCTAGTACTGGTTCAACTCATCACACGTAATTTATCTAGCTGTGGAGCGGATGTCCCTCTCATTTTTATCTCTCTCCCAATCTTATCCAGTTGTAAAGCGGACGCGTCTCATAATGTTTATCCAGCTATAGAGCGGATATCTCTTTATCCAGCTGTAGAGCGGATGTGTCTCCCCAATTCTTTATTCAGCTGTAGAGCGGATACCTTTGATTTTTCTTGCATTCTAGTTACTTGGCGATAGGTTGAGAATATGTATGTCCTCATAGCTCTTTGGATACTTGTGACTAATTAGAGTTGGAGAATAGGTTTTATGGGTACACCTCTGGTAAACCCTCACGAGACTAAAACTCGTCCGATAGGGACACCTAAGGGTTCAAAAGCTTGTTGCACATGCTAAATGCAATCGCGATGCCTGCGACAGTGAGTTAGGATTTTTAATTTTTCTCGAGGACTAGAAAAAAGTAGGTTTGGGGTATTTGATGAGTGTGTAAACACGTCATTTTTACACCTAAAATTTATATTTCTTAGTTCTTTATTTTGTACAAATTCGATGATTTGTTTAGTTTTGCAGATTTTAATAAATAAAACTTGTTGAGCTCAATTATGTAACTTCTTCGGCAAAATCGGGACACCAATGATTTTCTCGGATATATCAAGACACAGACGGATCGTAGAAGCCAGAGCCACTCTGCTTGTTGACGTCTAGCTCACACATTTTAGTGGGCCGAGCCTACTATGAAACGAAGAAGTCAAGGAATGAGCCGGAATCCATCTTATATGCAAATGGGACCGAACATTATGGTATGCAGCTAATACTGGTGCTGGATAATTAATATAATATTTAAAAAATGAGTGACATGCATGGACCGATTTTAGTGTACGGCAACATTCCATTGGTAAGAAAGTGCATGCAGTGATGGGGGCTGATATGTGGGAAGACATTTTACAAATTAAGAATTAAATATATGGTGAATATATTTCATTGCATGTGCTAGGGAGGGGCTCCCACAACATAGATGAAATAGAGAGCAAATATGCACGTGGAAGGCAAGTGCATAAGTGGGATTGTCACAAGAAAGTCCATTTTTGGAAACAGTTGACATCATGTTTCATGGAGAATAAATGTAGTCCTGTTGGATGAGGAAATAGGAGGGAAAGTTGGGAAAGAGGTGTCGACATCTTATCTTAGATAATAAAGGGAAAATATGATTAAAGAGATCCGCCATCAAGGGAAGCGTCCGAGTATATAAGAGGGCAGTTGGTGCTCTGTTTCGGCATCTTTGATCTTTTATTATTGGTCCAGAGAACTTGTATTTCATTTTATTAATTTTGGCTCTCCACTTATTAATTATTTGGTGTAATCGAAAGAGAAGAAACAAGAAATTGTGAACAAATCCGCAAGCTCTGTAAGTCCTTTGGAGTCGAATAAAAATGAATTTCATGATTTTTTATGTGTCTTTTTTTTCGATTATGAGTAGCTAAATTTTTATCTAGGATTAGAGAGGAAGCCCTACTATGTATACTAATATATTGTGACTATTTTCTATAACTATTCTTCTTGGTCCTTATATTCTTGCGTAGTAACGATAATAATTAATCTTGACGTGTCCTAATGCTTGATTAATGAGTTATATATCTATCATAGAGACCAGCATATAAATTAAGAAAATTATTAGTCATTTAATAATTTTTATTTATTTGAACGATTTATTTTCCGAGACGTACTTTGTGTCCTAAATCGTCTCTAGACTTTTCGGAGAAGTTTTAGAAAATTTATTTAAAATTATAGTATGCATAATAGCAGTGGAATCTCGAAATACTAGATTTTCACCCTATTTGAATACAAAATCATCATATCAATATTTTGGTGTATTTTAGCAATTTTTGTCTAGTATTTCTTTTATTAATCTGAAATTAAATGTATAAAAAAGCCCAAGAATCGAATCCACTTTACCACTTGTAAAAACTACATCACTATTGATTGATGAAAGGTGATGTGATGTTGTCTCGGTGATATGATGACGAGAAGTTGATGCAATATGAAGTTGCGATGGTTTAGAGAGAAATCAGTGAGCAATATTTGTTGTCATTGATTATCGATAATGAGGTTTGATGGAGCTGTTCTTGATGGCAGTGATGAAGGAGTGAATTGCGTGGCTGAATTTGTGGTTTGGTTGTTTGCTGCTAATAAGTTAAAGAACGAGAAGAAAACAGGGAACTGAGGAGGAGTTCACGAGAATGATGACTATGGAGTTAAGCTCGCGGTTTGATTTGGCAGTGACGGAGATTGATGGAGGAAACTGTGGTTGTTGCTTGCGTCTGAAATGGAGCTCGAGTTGGTAAAACTGAGGATGAGAACGAGATTGGGTTTGGCTGGAAACGTTAGGGGCTGGGTTAATAAGTCAGGGAGACTTACGGTGTTGTTTCTCACAGTAAGAAAATACAGGGGAACTTACGGATTGAAAGACCCAACCGTATAGAACTTCAGGGTCACTTACGGTGGAAACTTAACCGTAGACGGAAAGGAGAGTCCGAGAAAAAGAAGAATTTTTCGTGAAGATTAAAGCTTTACGTTGTAACTGACAGGCATTATAGTTGAGATGGGAAGACGGGTAGGGCCTCTACAGCTGCTGCAAGACCCCATTATGCTGTGTTTATGCGACTTCTTTGCATGGCCAGACTTTGGTCATGATTTATTTTGGAAATTCGGCTACTTTTGGCAACCCTGATTCAAAGAAGAATGCACTGGCACTTGTACAACTTGGATATCTATAAAAGAGACTTCTTAACCTAAGTCTTATTACACATCTCATAATACACTTTTGTTCTTCATTAATATTTTAGGGTTTGGGGGAAACCGGGTAATTGTGTAATCATAAAAAGCTAAATTTTTGTTGATTAAGAATGAATTCGATGTTCTAAGCGTGGAGCTTTATTAGTTATATAAATCTATTTGGAGTTTATCATCATCGTTTGTGTTCGATGTATTTAGGGTTTATGAATGGTTCTTAGATTGATTTGGAATGCATACTAGATTAGTCTATTGATTATTCTATTCCTAGTAGAAGTTATGAGATAAGTAATCGTCAATTGACTCTCTACACAAGTAGAAATCACGAGACCTTGTAGAGAGATTTTGTGGAGCAATTGCGAGTGAAGATAACATCATCAAGTGGACCTTGAGCTAAGAGTTCAACTATTGGGATCAACCTAATTCACAAAGCCTAAAGCGTTCGGGAGGATTACACCTTGAATGAGCTACTACTTGGTGGTTTGGTTGGATAGAATCTAGTATAGGAGGGCTTCCGTATCCGTGGTAAAAGGAGTTTTACGAATAACACTGATCTAGTTGTTATTCTACGGTTGGTGATGAATGATTCTAACGAAAGATAGATCGGTATACTAATTCAGTTATCGCTTGGTAACGACGAAGGAATTCTTAATCATCTTTTCATCTTATTATCATTTATTATTCTTTTTTTTATTATAATCCCCCCATTTTAGTATTTTTTATTGTTTAGCTATTCCAAATAACATATCAATTACACAACTCTCTGTTGGAACGATCCTTACTACCGCTATATTACTAGTTAATTATTTATTATCTTGATTAATTTGTTGCACTTATGGCACACATCACCCCAGCGTGCAGCTTCCAGAACAGATCGCCCAGCTAGAGAAGGAATTGGTGAAACTCTCTCAGGTGACTTCCGAGAAGAAGATGGCGCTAAACCATCTTGTCGCTAGCACGGAGACGATGACTAGCGCGCTCAGCAGGCGGAGACAACTGAGAATGAGGTTCGCACAGAGCTTGACAGGAAGAAGCAAGAGTGGTCCTCGTTCCAGTCTATTTGACGTGCTCTATTTTTATTTCTTCTTTCCGCTCCTCTCCCTTTGTTTTGTTTGAACAATGTGACGCGTCTGGTTGTGCCCTTTGATGATTTTTGTGGATACTTTTAATTTGTTCTTTTCGTTTTGAATGTTGAGGTGCCTATTGGACCAACTGTTGTTATGTTATTATAGAATATCCGCGTTTCCCCTCTCTCTCTCTTTTATTTGCAGGTGTTTGTGGTTACGGGTTTCGGATATTGTTTTAGGCGCTTGTTTCATCGTGAAGCGGTGGGGATGGCAAGTTCTTAGTCTTATGGAGTTGTTCTTTGGCACGCGTTCCCTTTTAGACTTTGTGTAAAAGTTGTTGTAACGGCGAGTTTTGAGTTTTATAAATATGAAGTTGTTTTTATTAATATAGTCGTTTTATAAGATCTTTTCTTGGGGATGACTTGTGTTAATTGCTTTGGTGGATCCTTAAGGTTTAATAACGTGTCTCCCTTTTCTCCTCTTCCCCTCACCCTTACCCCCACCACCACCACCCCGTTTTTAGGGGCTATCTGGGAGGTTCAAAATGCGCCCCTCTTAGGAATTTAGACCTCGGGGAGTTCAAAACGCACGCTCTCCTCTTTTTCTTTTTTTCTTTTAAAGGAATTTAGGCTGCAGAGAGTTCAAAACGCACTCTCTCCTCCTTTATTTTTTTAGAGGAATTTAGGCTGCGGAGAGTTCAAAACGCGTTCTTTCCTCTCTCTTTTTTTAGAGGAATTTAGGCTGCGGAGAGTTCGTAGATTTGTATTCCATTCGTTTGGAAGCACATAGCAGTCCTGTAATTATTATTATTTTTGCAAATTTATGTCGGCTAACTGGGCGCACATACCAACCTATAGACAATGGTAATTGTAATGTCAGCTGATTGAGTGCGCGTAGCAACCCGTAGCCTTTTGTAAATTTATATGTCGGTCTACCGAGCGCACAAAGCAACCTGTAGCCTATAGCGATTGTAATATCGGCGGAGCGGGCACACATAACAACCCGTGGCCTATTGTAATGTCAGCTAACTGGGCGCGCGTGGCGGCCTGTAGCCTTTTGTAAATTTGCATGTTGGCCGACCGGGCGCACATTGCAACCCGTAGCCTATAAAGGAGACTTCTTTAAATGAGGAAACCAAACCTGTGTTGTTTTTTTTTATTATGCATTGGTGCCCTTCTCCCTTTTGTAAACTGATTACACAAAAGTCGATCACACTATTGTTCAGCGAAAACTCCTAGCCTGCTTCTTTTACTATCATCCTATGTATTTTAATGTCAAGGGAGAGGATCGCGCTCGATTGCTTGGTTGGTTACTTCGATCTCTCCATCCATACGCTTCCGGTTGAATATGCTTCTTATAGCAAAACATTTTACTGTTGGGTGGCCCAATCGTTGATGGTAGTGGCAGTACCTAGCGGCGTTTTTATCCATTTTGTTGACATCCACTATCAGGCGGAAACTGAATTTCCTTGTTTGCTACCCACTGTTACAATATTCCGACGATCTGCTCCCGGCTGCATGGTAAGGGTGGTGGCTGAATGAAGTATTGTTTTGGTTGCCTAACGCTACCCTGGTTTCCAGTAGTGCATTGATATGCAGGCGCGTTCCACTTATCCGAGTTATTGTTCGCACGCGTATTATCGGGGGCCATTAATGCGGTGTTAACGGAATAGCGCCATGTGTGGTCCATGTCTTCGTAAATCCTTCATGCGGCTTTTTCCAATTCAATGAAGGTCTGGAATCTAAAGTTAATTAGATTTCTCTTGAAGGCGGTCGTAATTCCGCTTATGCAGATCTCTACCAGCGCTCCTTCAATGATATGCTCGTGACAATCTAGTGCGAAGTGGCGAAACCGAGTGGTGTATCCTCCTATTTCCTCTCCTACCCGCTGGGTGCATATGCTCAAGTCTATCGTTGTGACCTTCCTCTTTGCTGAATAAAATTTCTGAGGAAGAGGACAGACATGGTTTCCCACGAATCTATGCTTCTGGCTTCAGGTTGTCGTACCATGTAAATGATGTATCCGCAAGCGATTTGGGGAATTCTCTCAAGCATAAACTACCATCAGAGGCGTGGTGGTTCATGGTTGCTAGGAATCGGCTGAGATGCTCACGCGCGTTTCCTTTCCCATTGTATACTTTGAACTTTGGGGATATGTAGTCTTCCGGGTATTGATATTCGGTGATCTCGGAGGTATACAGGTTGTTCATGAAGTCGTAGTTGTCCTGTTTCGCCATGTGAATGTTTGTCTCCAAGTACTTTGATATTTCCTCTTGTGTTACAGATGTAAGCGCATTTTCCCCGCCTACCTTGTTGTTGATGGGGAAAAACGGTTCGCTGGTTGTTTAGGGAATGGAAAGACGACCGTGTGATGGAGGCTCCTCAACCGAGCAAACTGCCTAACCTCAAACAGATGCACTACACGGGAGTGCTTTGAGTTTGAGAGATCAATCTTTTGGACTCCGGCCTAAACCAAGACAATGGCCGTTTCAGAGTCAATTCGGTCACAGAAAGGGAAGAGGGTTGATCTGTAGGAGGGAAGCTGAGAAGTGTACGAGATCAATGATGATCAAGGATTGTGAATGTGTTATGGGTTTCTGCAAGTTTTCTGTGAACTGTTGAGTTCGAATAAGTTCTGGTTGATTGATTGAATTCTTGAGAGTGATTGCTCGGATCAGAATTCTTCTGTTGTTCAATCGTGGATTCAGAGACTTATTTATATTGCTAGAATTATAGACACATTGATCTCCAGTAAGTGTGACGGTTGCTCTAGTGAAAGAGTGTGAAAGTGGGAAATCGTGATTTAACCAGTTCTAGGTCGTGCGGAGACTTGGTTGATTGTCCACCTACTACTTTGCTAACTTCCTCAACTGCTTGCACGACTTACTCACATTTCTCATCGTGGATGAACACACGTGATGTAGGCCTTCAGACCAAAACCCTAAATAATATCCCCCATGTGACGTGATTGATGTCTCATGAACGTGGAGTCTGCGAAGCAGACGTATATTTGATTAGTTAGTCGTTGACTTGATTAGACGATGAGTCTAAGTATTGTTCAGTGGAGCATGATTGTCGAATGCTCTAAGATTCATGGATCGAACGTCTGCTAGGACGTATAGTTCTTGAAGTTGATAATTGAATCAACGTGATGAATATTGATACTCTGAGCAATTATTGCTCATGTGATGAGTTGTTGAATATTGATAGTTGAATCAATATTCGAGCATCTGAGCAAGTATTGCTCATTCGATAAATTACTGAATATTGATAGTTGAATCAATATTCGAGCATTTGAGCAAGTATTGCTCATTCGATAAATTACTGAATATTGATAGTTGAATCAATATTCGAGCAATTGAGCAAGTATTGCTCATTCGATGGATTACTGAATATTGATAGTTGAATAATATTCGAGCAATTGAACAAGTATTGCTTATTCGATAAATTACTGAATATTGATAGTTGAATCAATATTCGAGCAACTGAGCAAGTATTGCTCATTCGATAAATTATTGGTAACGTGACCCAATAAAATATTAATTAAAATATTGGTAGCTGGACCGAATATTGTATAATTAATCCAGATGTTGATTACTGGATCAACATAAAATTATTAGTGTTTGAACTTGCTCGGAATTATGATTTGCAGAGCATTTATTCGAAACCCTAATTTTAATCAATTGCTCGTCAATTGATGATTTACTGAAAATATAGGTCACTGAGTGAAGGAGGGACCGGCTACATGGAATGATGGACGACCATGTAGCGCCCAAGTGCTCGAGTGAGCATGCACCAAAGTCCTTTGTTGACCAGTTGGTGAAAGAATGATCAAATGCTGATTTATTCATTTATTAAATAGTGCCCGTGCGACCGTTAGATAGTAAAACCTAGATATGGAGAGATGAGGGACCGACCAAGAGGTCATGGGACCGTCTCTTGGTAGTCATGGGACCAGCTGACGGTCGATTGAGCAAATCCCAAGTTGGTTGGAGAGAGTTTGGACCCAATACGAACAATTGATAGCAAATTAGGTCAAAATTATGAAGATGTGTGGGACCGGCTTATTGCAAGCCTTAGGGCCGTCCTTGGTCGGTCAAGGTAGCATGCCCGTGTCACCATGATGTCCGTGTCTCAGTCCTGAGAGTTTTGGAATTTTCTGGTGCGCGTTCGAGCAATATTTCGGATTTTTCAAAAGAGTTTGATCTTGACTGAAACTCTCAATTTTGCTCGAATGATCGAGTGGAATTTTGCTCGTGTGACCAATTTTTTGAAAATATTAAAACAATAATATTTTAATACTTGACGTGAGTGGCCTAGTCGGTCATGTGACCGTTTGACTTTTTGGCTTTTTCGTTGTTTGAGCAATATTTGAGAAAATATTGAAAAACTAGGGTTTTCGCTCAAACGATGGAGTTCCATGAGATGATGGAAATAATAATATGAGAAAATAAGGGATTGTGAGGTGTGGGACCGGCCACGGCTAGGAGGACCGGTCCCGTGACACCTTTCCCTATTTTTTGTTCGATGAAAGCATGGAAAACTAAGAGTTTCGCTCAAACGAGGGAGTATGCTCAAATGAAGGAATCTCCATGAGATGAGGGAAAAATAAACTAAAATAAAATAACGGGAGAGGGGGACCGGCCACGGCGGCACGGTCGGCCGGCCGGTGGGCCCGGTCCCACGCCTCTTGTTTATTTTATTTAATATTATTTTCCTCTATAAGTTGCTCGTTCGTCCATATTTTCGAACGTTCGTTCGTGCGTTCGGGTGCTCGTCCGTGCACTTTTAGTCAAGTACACTTGCACCGTTTTCTCGGGGCTTACTCGGTGATGGCCCAGACGTCCGTTTGTTGAATAATTATTATTAATTCATGAAATTCGGCTGAGAATGATTCATGAAAAGGAGTAATAAAATGAGTTGAGTATTTATTACTAATCCATGAATCCAGCCGGGGGATTTAGGGAACGGAGTAATGAGATATAATGGTTATCTATTACTAATCCATGAAATCCAGCCGGGGGATTCAGGGAACAGAGTAATGAGATATAGTAGTTATTTATTACTAATCCATGAAATCCAGCCGGGGGATTCAGGGAACGGAGTAATGAGATATAATAGATTATTTTCTAGGAATTCAGTGGATGAATGTCATGGTAGAATTAATCTATTTGCAGAATCGAGATATGAGATAATTGAAGCATCATATTCGTTCTGGGGGTGTATAGTCAGGGAACAACGATCGGCGTGACGTCTTGAAGGCGTTAATCTCTCTAACAAACATTATGTCTAGAGAACCGCTCAATCATTAAGATTCTATACACGGTTTCTCTACGTAGTCATGGAACAACGTGCAGCGTGACGTCCTAAATACGTTAAGCTCCCTAACAAACATTATGTCTAGGGAACCACCCAATCATTTTGATTCTATGTAGAGGTGATGATGAAATGTGTGAAGCATCGAATGCTCAGCTGGGAGGCCTTTCGAGAAACATATTCATCATAGCTCTGAGAGGAATGTTCGCTCAGTCAGAGATCGTGAAACGGTTCACGAATCATAAAATATGAATCGTCACATGCGTTCCTGAAGCTGGGTTAGAAACATGCAGTATCATGATTTTAGCCCTTGTCGAAAATCCACCATCAACACTTGTCCTTCTTCACTTCTCTGCTAGTGTCTTGCTCCGCTGTTGTTTGTTCCATCAGTTTTCTCAGTTCTTGTTTCCTTTGGATGTGGCTTTCCAACTCTTTCTGCATATCTCGCAGAGTCAGTGGCGTCGAGCATGTATCGTTAGTCGCCTGTTGTTTGTCTTTTCCCTGTGGCACCTTTGTCTTTCTTGGTTGACGTCCCCGTGTGGTTGGCTTTACAACTGCGCCCTCTGTTGGTGCTTCTTCCTCGCTGTCATCAGGCTCATCTTTTATCGTTACTTCATCGAGGTTAACTGGTCGCTCAATCAACTGGTTTCCTAAACTACTTGTGCTAGCATTTGTTGGGTGCGCCATGGTGGACTAGAGACGAGCCTCCGGGTATGGTCGCTAAATATTGTAGGGTGAATATGAGTTTGTACCTACACAACCTAGTCACAACAATGACAACACCTTTTCCTAGAATAGAATGAGAGAGAGCTTTCTTTCCATTGTACTATGTCCTTCCTTATATAGGCTTTTCCAAAGAACCCTTCTTCTCATGACATTTTGCCACATGTCGTAGAAGCTTCCTTATTTACAATTATTGTCATTCCTCTTAATGTAACCTCTAGCTTCCCCATAAATCCCTTCCTTGTCCTTTCCATTTCATGGACATGTCTTATTGTCCTGTAGGGACCCCCTAGCCATGCTAAGGGGTAATTATTTTCATGTATCAACACCAGCCTCATAAATACATTGAATTATAGAAGGAAAAGTAAAGCTAAAAGCACTATTGTTCCCTAGTCTATCACTAGGATCTAGGACAACATTCAAATCACCAATAAGAACCCATGATTGATTTATTTCTAATCCTAGTTCTCTTATGAAACCCTATTGAGACTTCTTATCTTGTGGTTTACAAGATCCATACACGCAAGATAAAAGCCATTCAGGTTAGAAGCATCATGCTTCACAAGGCAGTGAATCATGTTTTTATAAGAATGAACAATTTCAAAACCAAAGTCATCTTTCCAAAAAAGAATAAGTCCTCCTGATAATAATCTTATAGATGGTTCAACAGTAGTATTAGGGTAGTCCAAACACTTGGACAAATTTAGGTACGCATATCCCTACACATTCCTACCCAGTACGAACTAAGCTGATGCTCATAAACTATTTTAACAAATATGTTTGCCATTGCTACAACTCTCATAAACACTTCTAAGATAACTTTGATCACTACACTTTGTGTTTGTGAATCATGGTTTAACTCTTGAGTGTCAATGAACACGATTATGCTTATAAGTTCATAAGGCATATTTACCAAGAACTATCATTGTAGACACTTCCAGAACCCTGGACCATAATGTATGGTTTTCTATGTAATTTCAAGGCAAGCTTCCACATGCTTACATAAACTCCTAACGAGAATTTCTTCTAAACTAAGAAAGTGTTTGCTTGAATCTCAATTTATCTTAACTTGAATTCAAAGATGCCTAGAGCCTTGAAAATATATATATATATATAGATAGATTCAAACAACTGGGAATCCTAATCCCTAACACTTTTGTATCCTAGTTGCTTGTTAGAGTTGTCCTTTATTAACTTGGGTTTCCTCTAAGAAACATAATTAGGTTTACAACTTGAAGGCTTCATTTAGGGATCCGTGAAAACAAGTGCGACTATTTTTTACCTTATAGTTCGTGTATCCTGATCTTTTTCTTATTGATCGTTGAGGTTTTCGTCAATCTCCGATCAGGAACGAGATAAATACAAATCGCAAACTTCTCTTTGTCTGAGACTTTGTGATTCCTCAAGATAGATACCTAAAATTCTTGAGGGGTAGTTGATAATCCGGGCTTCTCAGCTAACTGAGTGTAAGTGTTCTGGATTTGTGAGGTTTGCTAGCTTTGTTTATTGCATACATATTTTCAAGCCTTGAAACGATTTAAAGGGAAATCAAGTTGGCTTGTCTTTTAGAGAAAGATTGGTATCAAAAGTCTTCACTTAGGTTGAAGTAACAGTTAGACTGTAAAGAACGTCAGCTAAGAGAATCAACTTCATAGAGTCTTGCGAGGTTCAAGAGATGTAAGGAGCACAACTACAGCCGAATTGCTTGGAGGGTTAATTTTGTCTAAACTACATTCCAGTCCGAAGTCTGACAGTAGGCTAGTGTCTGTAGCAACTTAATACACTTTGGTGTTCAAAGCTGGACGATGTCCAGGGTTTATCTAAATGTGCAATTTTCCTCGTAAACAGAACTTCTGGTGTCTTGTATTTTTCTTTTTCCGCATTATATTTTAGCATAAGTAGTACGTAGCCAATCTAAGTAGTTTAAGTTCTTATTAATTGTGATCATTATGTGGAATGGAAAATCTTTTTTGACTAGATCTTTCTGTCTGCTCCCCCAATTTTGAAAATTTTGATTCCTTCGCTGGGCCGAGAGAAATAGACTTCTCAGTATTCAGTCGGTCCAGTTACATGCAGCACTTCCGCTTTATTTTCAGTCGGTCCAGTTACATGCAGCACTTCCACTTTATTTTCAGTCGGTAATTCAGTTGCTTTATTAGCCTACTTTATTTTCAGAAGATAGCTTTTGTTGTTGCAGGCTAGCAGCCATGTCTTGCTTTCCCTAGGATGTTCCATGCACCATTATATATATGGCCCTTATCAGATAGTTGCATTTACCACACGTCCTCATCGCCTTTACAAGGTAGTTCCAGTTCCCATGAATCGTCTTTATCTCTAGATGACCACATGTGTACTTGTGTCAATAGTTTTATGTCTTACTTGTATGTATCTGAATAACAACACCAACTAAATAGTCACGGATTCTGTGACTGTAACCTCAGAAAACCTGGAACTTTTCCTACTGTTTTCAAGTAGAAATTAATTATATTAACCCGATTTTCCTTTATCTGTATTTTTCCTATAGTTCCAACTTCCAAGAGGCACCTGGTAATAAAATAAAAACAAAATCACATTTCAGGTCTCAGTTTTTCTTTCTAACTTTTTCTCAAAATTTTCTATAAATTCATCTCCGAACTAGAGCATTGCACAGTGAACCATTTCATCAACAAGAAGTTAAGTTTAGTAGAGAGAAAGATGACTAAGGGTGGTAGTAAGACAAGAGATTTTGCACTAGGCTTTGCAATGGTAGTAGCGGTATTGATGATAGGAATTGGAGTCAAGGGAGTAACAATATGCAACATGGATTCAAGTCAGCTAGCTGAATGTTTACCAGCAATCAGCTCAGGACAAACATCACCTCCACCACCAACACCAGGGTGTTGTGATGTTATGAAACTTGCAGACATGCATTGCCTTTGTACTTACAAAGTAATACTTCATGCTTTTGGTGTTGATCCGGAACTTGCAATGGGGGTACCTAAAAAGTGCAATCTAACTGCACCACCTGAATGCAATGGTACGTAAACCGTAGCTACTTAAGTACTCGCAGTTCAGATTACTTAATGCATTGCCTTAACTAACTGCACCACCTGAATGCATTGCCTTAAATACTTTGTGATTAAACACTGACGATTTGTTTCTAATCATTAATTTATCTTCTTTTTTGTTTCTTTTTCTTCTTTTTTTTGCAGGTGCATGAGGTCACATCCAGTTTGACTTCTACTCCTGGTAGAAAAAGCTAGCTTTATAAGTTTATTTCCCTTGCCCACTTGTATCTCGGTCTTGGGAATCTATTAGTAGGAATGAAGCAGTGGCTATTTTGGTACTTTTGTTTTTGTTTCTTGTTTTTGATTTTTTGTTGCCTATTTCGTACTTCTCCCCTTTTTCTTATGATGTATTCGGCAGAAGAATGTGCTCTTAATGCATGAGCTTATCACTAGAAATCTAGAATGCGTGATTAAACTATCATTTTCATTTTTTATCAAATAAAATGTCTATTTGGGTTTTATAGCGACAATCTTAAAGACTCGATTCGGGAAAACCTCTACTTATCATCCCAGTCAGTATGGGTTAGTTATAGAATTACTGTGTAGTACGTACTCAGCCTGTGGTTGACCTCAAACCATTGTAAAGAAACTAATGACTCTATGCCAGACATGTGAACTTGAAAGTGTGCTAGTATTATTAGGAAACAAATTTCAGCCAGACAAATTAATATCATCCAGTATAAAGGGCAAAGAAGAAAAAGGAAAGAAAAAAAACTTGCACTCAGGTTAATCTAATGAGTAACTCTGTTTCATTTCATGCTTCCAAAAAAGTATCTATGCCAAGGTAAATTCGAGACACGGCAGCACGTAACTGATCGCACCCAAAATAAAAATAATTAGGAGGCATTCCGAGAATCGAACTCGGGACATCTCGCACCCAAAGCAAAAATCATACCACTAGACCAAATGCCCAGGGTTGCATTTAAATCAGGGATTTATTTATTTACTCATATAATCATTCTTTAAACACCCAGCCAGGTTGAAAAGTATTAACCCGGCCTTTGGGGATTGTTGACTGAAACTTGTGCCATGGTAATAGCCACAAAAACAACAATGGATAGACATTGGACCAAAGTGGTCGGAGACGCACTCTGAAAATCTAGTGCCCTTTATCAAAACAAATAGTGAACTGCATTCGTGTATGGTCTCCTAAAATGTATGGCCTCCTAAAAAAAAAACTAGCCGTTATGCTCTCAAATATAGAGTAAACTCCATCGATGGAGTCCTGATCCTGCTTCAGATTGGTTCTTGGTAGCACCTCCCCTCATCGTTTTGATGCTCTGATGATTCACTGTTACCCATATTTGATCATGCCGCTTCTTTTCTTCTCTTTTTCTTTCTCAAAGACTCTCCTCTCCCCTCGCTTATTTTCTCTGGTTAGAGTCAGTAGTTTGTTAGTGTCTGGTTTTGAGCTTATTGGTTCCCTTTATGTTAAAGAGTTTTTATAGAGGATAGCTTTAGAGTTTTTTCTCGATTGCTTCTCCCTGGTCGAGTTGGACCTTCACTCTTTTTCCTGAAAGATCTCCGGTGAATCCTTAGCTCTGATAGAAGTTGTCCTTGCATTGATCTTTCACTTTTCTGAGGTTGTCTCATCTTTTCTGGAAGGTGATTCTTCCAGTTTTCTCTTAGAACTCTTAAATGTTACTTTTTAGAAGAAATAGAGTCAGTCAATAATAATCTTAGTTAGATTTTATTTTAGAACTCTTAAATGTTACTTTTTAGATTCTCCTCAGAGAAATAGGTTCAACTTTTTATCCCTAAATCTTTTTCTATCTCTAGAACCATAAGGATTAGATTAAAACTGAATCCTTCATGTTAAAAGGAAGTGAGTAATAGCTATGTTTTGAATGAGAAGCCCTGGTCTTAGAATTCATGTTCACTGTTAGGTTTCCACATGTTTGGTCTCCTTGAATATCTTAGTGATCAACTTAGAACTTTTTAGATATCTCCTCTGTAATAAACTTCCATTTCCCTTCTGTTAGAACCAAATACTAGATGTTTACATATCACACCTCCTTATCCATTAATGCTCTCATACATAATCATTTCTTTAGCCCCAGTCATTAGCTAAGATCTGCCTAAAGTCACTAGATATTTGTTTAACTGTAGCTTTCCAAAGCTCCCTCCCTCTTAATTTACTATATTTGTTTCTTCAATCCATGATGGATGAAATGGATGGAGAAGAACCCCATTACAACCCTCTATCATATGCTCCTCCCCTGGCTGTAAAACATTAGCATTCCGCAGCTTGCACTTACATTATAATGAATGAAGCTGCTCTACCATCTCTAGGTACTATTTAGTGATCACAATCCATTTTGATGCTTCCTTTTTTCTTAAACTACGTGATTGAGGAATTTGTTATGATACTCCTTTGTTACTCTTGCTTCCCTGTTTATTAGCTTAAAGTAACAAGCCTTTTCACTGATAGCTTTTACCCACTTTTTAGGTAGTTTAGCTACCTGGTTTGGTTTTGAATTAAATCCTTATAGAGTCTCCGGTTTTAATGCTCCTTTTGGAATAATAGTGAACCAAATAATTACAATGCAAGGCATGATAGGGGACTTATTCAGATTAGCAAAGCTTTAAAGTTTATTTTTTATGGACGTTTTGTAATCTCCATTGGCCAAGATTTAGGTTCACCGGATTTAACTTCTCCTAAGTTTCCTTTGGTTTTGCTCAGACCCTTTCTAACGTTTATATTTTTTTCTTTCTTGAGATGACTGCTCTATAGATTAATTGGCCTAGAGTAGCTCATTTAATGCTTTCTTAATTTAAGTTATCAGAGAGTAGTCACCTCAATTACCAAATTGTCACTTCCTTATTAATGTGCTGCATTTGAACCTTGCCAGCCAACTAAGCCTAGTATTAGCTTACGAGTACCTTAAGCAAATGTTAAATCTCATTTATTATTTGGTCGGGGTTACGCTTTTTATCCTCTGGTCTCTGATCTCTACAAGCTTCTCTTTTCTTGTCTGTATTCTAAATTCTTGTGACAACTGATTTTAATATTCATTTCCCCCCCTCTCTTGCTTTTAATTGAAAGTGAATCTTCCCTCTTCCTCTAGTGACTAGTCTGCTCATTCAAACATTCTTCTTCTTTAATCCTTCTCTAACTGGTGCACTTACGCTGTTTCTGTAGCATGATTTCTAAGTTTGCTAACATGAGCATTAACTCCTCAAAATCTATTCTTGGTCCACATCCCTCAACCCTTACCAACAAATCTTCCTCATCTGTGGTGGAGGGTAAACACTGCATTTTAGCTAGGTTATTCACTACCTATTCTCACTCTCTGGAGGATGTTAGAAAAGCACTTCTGTTTATGTAGGGGAAACATAACTATTTTATCATATCCAGTATACGTCGCGACCACTATAAGATTAGCTTTGAAAAAGGTGAGTCAGTATCATGGGTACGTATGACCAATTACTAGGTCATTTATGGTGATATTCTCACCGTAACTAGCTGGTACCCATCTATCTTTATACCCTGTCGTGACCTCCATTTCATTACGGCATGGTTTTCTATCCATGACCTCCAGCCTTATATGCAAAATGAAACTGTGGTATCCCAAATAACTTCTAAGGTATGAATGATTTTGTGTAAACGTCCTATGAGCTGCATTCCATTAGAAGATGGAACAGTTAGAATTAAAGCCATGATCAACATTGAAAGGTCGGTGGTGAAACAAGTAATAGTTTCAGTTGGTGGTTCTCCTAGATTTATGGTTAACTTTGGTTTCCACACACTCCCCCATAACTTTTGCATTTACTGTTTTCGTTTTGCGCATAGGATAGAGTATTGTCCTGTCCTCCATAATGAAGAACTTGCCAATATATATGATACTCAGCTTGCTTCGCCTGGATCCATGAGTTCAAATGGTTTTTTCATGGGCATTCTGATCCTAGCCTAATAGTAGAATTTTTTGAAAATCTCTCTGACTGTGATAAGAATTTTTTGAAAATCTCAATGTAGATTTATTCCTTACTTGCTCCAGCAATTCATCCTTTCATGATGCATTTGCTTCTCCATCGATTTTAGGAAAGCGTAGTTATGAGTCTGGTAACCTTAACAGTCCTTCTTTTTCTCCGGTCAAGAATCGTTGATGTGAACTAGGGGAAAATTCCTCTTCTAAGGCCCTAAATGGTGGGATGGAAATCACTGAAGGCCCGTTTTCACTTTTGGATCTTGCCCGTAACCCGACCCGCCAATCTTATCCTAAAGCTTCTTTTCGTCTTTCCTTAGGGGAATTTGATTCCGACAATTCCAGTGAAAATTCTAATTTTCTTTCTAGTTCTACTCCGGCATTTGATCAGTATGGGTCCAACCTTAAAAGTGAAGAAGAGTTATCTTTGGGAGATTTAGGGATGCAGGGGAGCTCTGCGTTTGCAAAGAACCAGTCACCAACAAAGAAGGAGATGGACTCCATGTGAACCCACAACCAATTTCATCCATTTATATCTATTAATCTGTTTATGCCAATTTAATCCTTTGATTTTGAAATTATAATTAATCCTAGTTGAGTGACTTACACAACAATTACTAAGAAAATCACTGCTTCAGTTAACACAATAGATTAGGAAATTGAATTCTAGACATCAAACTAGGGTAGAAAATTGAATTTGTAATCTAGGACTGGAATTACTATCCTAGCCGGGAAAAAAAAACATTGACCTTTGAGAACAGTTAGAGGAACATAGATAATCTAGAATAGAAAATCATCAATGAATTAGATCTAGCTTACTGACACAATAGAATTTGTTAGGTATAGAAGAACAAACCCACTGAACTCATTAATTAGATAGACAAATTATTAAAAAGTTTCCAGAAACTCTTCAGGCCAGCTATATGAAAATTTACCCAATTATACTTGTTTTCAGTCTATAAATTCTAAACCACTCTCTTGTTGCTTTATATTTCCTTGCTATATGATAATTTAGGAGGCCACTTCTCTGATAAACCTCTTAAACACATGCCTTAATACCCCTTTACTTACACTTTTTAGTAATATTCTTCTTTATGCGAACAATCTTTCTAACTGTTTAGGATAACTGTGTTAACTCTTCTTAAAGAACTTCTTATTTTTAGACCTGGGGTACAATAGTTGCTTCTAATAGATATTTTTCTTGCTTTTTGCCTGATGCTTTGGTCTTTCCTCTAGTTTCTGGAAGTATCAATTTTTCTTAGTTTGTTTTGCTTCTAAAGTGACTGTCCTTCTGATTTTCGTTTGGCCTCTTAAATTAGTAAATTTCGCTTGACGTGGGTAACTCTTTCTTCAGCTTTAGCCTAGTAGTGTACCTAATTATCTGCTAGTCTCTTGTCTTTTAGGTTACGGGTTTTTAGCTTCAAAGTTAGGTCTCTGTGTAGTTTTTCTTGTTTCCAGCTTTTTGTTTCTGTGTCCGCTCTAAGTAGTGCTTGTCGGTCTTTAAGTTTGTCTCGAAAGTAGATGGATTCATCCTTCTAGCTTTCAGTTATCCCATTATTTAGAGTTGAAACTCTTAGAAAGCATCACCATGAATATCTTGTCTTGGAATTGCCAAGGAATTGGTTCTAATACCACTTCTTCTCACTTAGGTAAACTTTGCGTTTCTCATAAACCGGATATTCTTTTTCTTTCGGAAACTAGGTGTAAGGATGATAAAGTAGAGAAAGTGTTGTTAGGTTGTGGTTTCGACAACTTCTCTCTGGTCCCTCCAGTTGGTCTTTCTGGAGGCCTAAGTTTAGCTTGGGGTGATCATATGCAGGTAAAAATAAGAAGAAAAACTAGGCGAATGATTCATACCACAGTCACAACATTGGAGAATGGTATAGAAATAGCAAACGAGTTCACTTTCCTTTATGGGAATCCAAAAAAAGGGTGAACGCATTAAGGATTGGTTATGCTTAGAGGAAATGGCTGTACTGATTGATAGCCCTTGGGTAATATTAGGAGATTTAAATATTACCTTGGTAAGCTCAGAAAAACAAGGAGGAAACCCTTTTGACGAAGCTCCAATTCAGAATATAAAAACAATCATAGAAGATTTGGGTCTCATTGATTTAGGTTTCATTGGAACAACTCATACCTGGTTCAACAAACAGAAAGCTCCTAAACTAATTAAGGCAAGGCCAGACAGAGCCTTGGCCAACGAAGAGTGGTTACTCCACAATCAGCAGGCAACAATTACTCATCTTCCAGCTATTGGGTCAGACCACTGCCCCATTCTCCTTAATTCTAAACCTATTTCTCAAACACAAGCAATACCCTATAAATTCTTTAAGTCTATGGTTAGACTATCCCGAAGCTCTCCAAATAATAAAGGAATGCTGGGAAACACCAGTCATAGGATCCCCTCCCTTTAGAGTCATTTCTAAACTAAAACTAGTTAAGAAAAATCTATCTAAATGGAACAAGGAGGTATTTGGTTGGGTTCAACAAAAGATTAGACTATCCTTAGACACGATCAATTCATTCCATGCCTCTAATCGGGATGGGAGTAAAGATTGACTATTAGCGACACACATAGAGGAGTTGGAATTATTGTATGATCAAGAAGAGAAAGTCTGGAAAGAAAAGTGTAAGGAAAATAATTTGCGATTTGGAGATAGAAATACTAGGTTCTTTCACTCTTGCACTGAATAGAAGAAGAAGAAATAGAATTTCTTCCTTAATAGATAAAAATGGAGTGACTCACACCTCCCATGCTGGAATATCAGATACTCTTACTAATCATTTTAAATATTTCTTGAATGAGCCCTCTGCTTTGCTCCTAAACCCAGTTACGGATCTGTTCTCCATGGAAGTTACTGCTGCGGAAAACGAAACTCTTATTGCAATTCCTTCTTCTTCTGAAATTGAAAAGGTGGTCAAGTCTCTGGACGTAGATAAGTCCCCGGGACCAGACGGTTTTAATGTAAAATTCTTCTCCCATCAATGGCCAATCATTAGTATTGACATTGTAAATATGGTTCAACACTTCTTTCGAACCAAACATATTCTTAAAGAGATAAACACCACCTTTATTGCCTTAATTCCTAAGAAAGACAATCCTTCTAGTCCCTCGGACTTCAGACCGATTAGTCTTTGTAACACAACTTATAAAATTATATCTAAACTTCTAGCCAATAGATTAAGACCAATATTATCCAGAATTATCTCCCCTTTCCAATCAGCCTTCATGCCCAATAGAAAGATAACCGATAATATCAATATGGCTCAAGAGGTAGTTCACTCGATGCATAAATGTAAATCCAAAGCTGGGTTGATGGGAATCAAACTTGATATGAGTAAAGCTTTCGATAGAGTCAGCTGGACCTATCTCATAGAAGTAATGAAAAAATTGGGATTTTCCGAGACTTGGTGTTCTCTTATTCAGCAATGCATTAGCACCCCTGCCATTGCAATCTTGTGTAATGGCTCTTTTGGAAAAAAAATACACCCCTCGAAAGGAATTAGGCAAGGGGATCCACTCTCCCCTTACCTTTTCCTGATTTGTATGGAAGGCCTCACTAGGCTTTTAAGGGAAAACGAGTTCGAAGGTAAGATTAGAGGAATTGGTGTAGCTAGGAATAGTATTCCTATTTCCCACTTGTTATTTGCTGACGATTGTATCTTATTTTCTAAGGCTACTCTAGTCGATGCTAAAAACATACTAGAAGTAATTAATACCTTTAGTAACGCCACGAGGAAGATGATAAATTTCCAAAAGTATGGAATATTTTTCAGCCACAAATTTCCTAATAAATTTGGTAAAATGATAATAAAAATTCTGAAAATCCAAAAAATTAATATCTCAGACTCTTACTTGGGTACTCCCCTTTTCATTTTGGGTTCAAAAATTTAATGCTTTGACTCGATGGTTGCTAGATTTAGAAGTAGGCTTCAAAATTGGAGAGGAAGAAATCTCTCTCCAGCAGCAAGAACTGTAGTGGTCAAATCCATTCTTGAAACTCTTCCCATTTATCAAATGGAATGTTTTAAGATTCCAAAAAATATTACCGACCAACTCATTTCCCTACAAAGAGATTTTTGGTGGGGAAAGAAGGAAGGTAAAAAGGGCTTTTATCCCAAAGCTTGGATAGCTCTTTGTAAGTCTATTAATGAAGGTGGTCTAGGTTTTAGAGACATTGAGGCTAACAACTTAGCTCAACTAGGTAGATTAGCATGGAATTTGTTGACAAATCAAGATGCTCCTTGGGCTGTTGCACTTAAAGCAAAATACTTTAGGAATTGTAGACATGGTCTTGATATAAAAATTACTAAAACAGGGTCTTGGATGTGGAGCTGCATTCAAAAAGGATTAACTTAAATCAAACCTCATTGCTTTTGGGAAGTTGGGGATGGCATCTCCATTCACATCATCGAAGATAACTGGATACCCATGGACAGGGAATTGGCTCCAACTGCCCTGCCACTTAATGTCTTCTTAGTCTTTCATCTTCTCCTTCCTAACTCTTGTGCTTGGAATATTGCCCTTCTTCAAAGTATTTTTGACCCTGCCACTATAGAAGCAATCTCTCTGATTACCGTGAATTTGTCTAAGAAGGATAAAATTAGTCAGAAACTAAGGACAGATGGAAACTTCTCGAGAAAAACCTTGTATGCTGCAATTATAAACCAACAGAAAATCCAGAATCTATCTGGGACCAAATTTGGGAGATAGAATCCTCACCTAGAACTGTTTTATTCATTTACAAATGTAGGCAAAACATGATAGTTACGGCAGATAGCCTAGCGCGGTATATCGATATTCAAAATGTTTGTGCTTTATGTTCGCATCAGGGAGAGACTCTTGAGCACATTCTTGTTAATTGTACCTTTGCTCGAAGTGTGTGGTTTTCATCTCCTTCAAACCCATTCCCGCTAGGGTACACTATACTTTCTGTGAATGAGTGGATAGACAGTTGGCACATTGCTCCTACAGGCTGGCGCTCAGATAAAGGGACTTGGAGGGATTTCTGTACTTCAATGGCATGGCACATATGGAAGGCAAGGTGTGACAAGACTTTTGAAGGAGTACAGCAAGACCCAAGACAAGTCTATCTCGGCGCAATTCGATATTGGGAAGAAAATCATCAAGCTAGGAGAGCGGAGCCCCAACCAAACCCCCATAGTCATAACAATGTGTCTAAGGAAGTGAAGGATTGGATTGGATTGCCCCCATGCCTGGGGAGGTCAAAATGAATATTTCTTCCTTTTGGGATACAACTAGTAACATCTCTATCTATACTATTGTCTTACGAGATCATTTAGGTTTATGCAGGCAAGTGATTCGGAAAACAACCAAAACTCAAACAAGTGACGAAGGGGAGGTGTTAACAGCAGTGTAAGCTTGGAATTGGGGACTTCGTCTGGAAGCTACCAACATCCAAATTGAAACTAGCTGCACCAATCTCACCAGCTGATACATGGGGAACAAAGCAACATCTCTTGGCAAGCTACTGCGAGATGGGAAGCGAGTAAACAATCAATTATTGAAGCTAATATCAGTGATAAAACTTTTCTTTTAAGTATTGTAACTAAAGGAGCCAACCAAATAGCTATTGATTTGGGGCAGAAATCCAAAGCAACAGCAACCTGTGACTTTTATGGAACTCCCTCTGTTTTTATTTTCAAAAATTCTGAATAGGGATAGGATGCATCTCAGTGATCGCAACCTAACCCAAACAATGTGTAACTTTCCATAATCTTTTTATTACCAAAAAAAAAAAATGCATTGGTAAAGTGAAAATGATAGTTTAATTACACATTCTAGATTTCTAGTGATAAGCTTACTAGTGAGTTTCCGTGTAAATAGTGAGTTTCCGTTGTTGTTTTTTTCCAAGTTTTGTTTCCACCGAAAGATAAATATTATTTACGGGTAAAATAAATTTAAGATTACAAAAATGAAGATATAATAGGAAAGAATTTTAAGTAAAATAAAAGAGTTAAAAGTGAAAAAGTAAGAGTAAGACTGAAAATTTAGAAACGGGAATTAAGTATCCGTTGAAAATCACACGGAAACTGAGTTTTCTTGAAGTGTGATTTCCCTCAGCTACAATTTGCATCAGATGTGATCAACTTTCAAATATAGCTAAGGGATTTTGTTACATTTAAGCGACACAGAATAGTCGGAAGACCATAATAGTTGGATTTTTCTACAAATAAGCAATAGTTAAGCGAAAAGGCGTACCATTGTGCTTGGACTTAGCGCAACACAGACTCATGAGAGTATCCCTTATCTATCATTTTCTCATAATGCCCATAAATATTTTTATATTATTAAACCCTACAGATTTGAGGAACGAAAAAAGAGATAAGTGGGAAAGATCTTATGCTCCTTTATCATAACTGATAGTTCTTTTTAACTAAGTGATTACATCAAGTTCATATGGATAGCAATCGAGAAGTTAATGATGATGGGTCTTTTATTAAGATTATATCTATTTTTTACAGATCAAACTTCAAGACCGCGAAGAGGTACCTCAAAGAAAAGAAAAAATCGTCTTTAATCAGCAAGAACACATAAAAAAATTATCTAATTTTTTAAACGTCCGGATTCAGAATATTTTTACCGAAAAACGACCTTAATTACATCTATTGTTCGTACTTATATTTTGAGAAGTGCTCCGAGCCTGGCAATAAAACTTCACAGAACAAAATTGCACCTTTTTGTTTAAAAAACCTTTAACCTTATTTTTATATTCATATTTCATACTTTATTGTCAATTAATGATAATTCATTTAATATCCAAAATGTACAAATTATTTGAGAACATCATTGGATGAGTTACATTTTATATAAATAAAGTGTAAATTAATCTCTACCATGCATATATATCGATAATTATGCAAGATTTGATCTTTGGAAAATGCGTAAGACAGGCAACCCTAAGCATTAGATATATCTAGTTTCTGAACATAAGTTGTCTTCATAGGTGAACAACAATGCATGAATGCAGTTGTAGATGGTGAAATTTGGATAAGGGACAAAAGTGTCATTTCAACCATATAGACAGAATTCAACTCTCACGGGAGAGATTAAGCCCTTGGCCCTCAAGGCATCCTTAGCCACTATTTCTAGTATACGTCCCTGCGAGACACTTCTGGTCGTGATGTCGTGATTCCTAGCACACATCCTCAACGAGATACTGCTGATCACGTAGGTTCTATAGAGCGTAAAACGTCCCCGGCAGACTTATGAACCAAAACAGCCACAATTCCAGTATGTCTTCGCGAGACACAGCTGATTGTGATGTCATGATTCCTAGTATACATCCTCAACGAGATGTTGCTGGTCATGTAGGATCTGTAGATGCGTAAATACGTCCCCAGCGGACTTATGACCCAGAGCGGAGATATACATATCTCCTGTAAGCACGACTCACCCTATTTGAGATCAAGGACTGATTCCTAGTACATCATCACGAGATACACTGGTCATGTCTGCTCTAGACTCTGACTCGACTTACTGAGATTTCCGGATAACTCCTAGGACATCCCTACGAGATACGCTGGTTATTCTACCTATGAGCCCTTTCGACAGACTCCTAGAACATCCTTTCGAGATACACTGGTCTTGTTGGCTCATCATATGGACACACAGTTGATTCCTAGCACATCTCTGCAAGATACGCTGGTCAAAGACAAGTGAGCCAAAGTCTCACAGAGACATTAATCGGGGGTACAAAGCCTTTTTCTCTCTCTATCTAGGCCGAGTCCCAGCTGACCACAGAGAGACACGGATCCGTTAAGAAAATCTTTGAAGAGATTTTGATCCGTCTGCAAAATCTCGGAGAGATTCAAATCTCTCTGCAAAATCACTGAGAGATTTTAAGCCGTCCGCAAAATCTCGGAGAGATTCAAATCTCTCTGCAAAATCACGGAGAGATTTTGAGCCGTCCGTAAAATCTCGGAGAGATTCAAATCTCTTCACGAAAATCTCGAAGAGATTCAAATCTCTCCTCAAAATCTCGGACAGATTCACATGATAGGCACACGCCTTACCTAGTGCTCAAGTCTATTTCTCATCCTCTCAAATACACTCACGGCTAGTAAATTTAGCCTGGACCATACATGGCCATCCAAAAACGTGGATAAGCTCTCTTGAGCTCCGCATACTTAACAAAGGGACCCACAAACAATAATACAGTTTTCACATGACATATGTGACCGCGCATGGTGAGAGGGAGATCAGCCTCAGCTCCTCTCACACTCTGCACACGATTCCTGAGGAATTCCATTCCTTTTCACGTGACTCATCCTAGTCATTCTCACAAATCAGAGAATATCTCTCTATCTTGGCCAACTCGGCTAAAGAGAATATTTCTCTTTCAACACATCATCACAAAGTCTGACTCAGCTTCACACAAATGGAGGGATAAAAATTAGGGTTTTGGGGTTTGCGGTCTACGGCACGTGTGAGAAATACCAGGCTTATTTCTCACCGCATAAGAGAGTAAATGCGGTGGAATAATGAGATAAACTCAACCTAGTTTATCCTTATTCCTGAAGAAACGGAAGAATTGCTCCGCATGGCACGGAAAGCAATCCTTATCTTTACCGACCTGAGATTAGAGAATTCAGCTATAAATAGGTCCTCTATTTTTCCAAGCTACAATCATCTCTCTCATAACCTCTCAGAGCAATAACTTGTTCTCTTATCTCTCTCTTCATCTGCTTCCCTCCCTAAGACCAACCCTAAACCTCCACCCCTGTGAATGAAGCAGACTTTAAACGGCCGGCCACTGTGCGTAATTTAGGTGAAGACTGTTCGTGCTCAACCTCCCAAAACTCACTTTCAAAACCCTGGAATCCCATCTCTAGCCTCTCACCGATTTTAGGTAACTACATTTTGGCGACCACAGTGGGAGGTTGTCTACTCAGTCACCGAAAATGCGGGTGTCTAACAACCACACCCAACAATTCGTTTGGCAATCTGAGAGGACTTACTCCAATATACTTTCTAGAGAATCAACTAGACAGTCAGACTCAATCTAGAGAAAGGTATATTGATGAGTGCCAAATATTACATATTTCTACACCTTTTTATTGGCATTTAACTCATCTTTTGTGCTCTAATTCTCTATTTTATCCCAAATTCTGTATTTTTACTGTTTTCAAGAATAATTACTTTTACTAATTTATTTTGTGTTTTTAACCAGTAAATAAAGCTTGGATGAATTAAGGAGCAGAAAAGTGGTGACGATAGAAGAAATACAACAAAACTCACGCTAGAAGGCAAGTGAAGAATGTTGTTTGCACCTTTTTACGCAAGTGAAGAATGTTATTTGCAAGAGCTAAAACTAGAAATGGGTTTGAGATATTAACTTTCAAGAGGAATTGGGCCCAGAAGAGATAAGAACTAAGATCCAAGACCCAAATCCACTGCCATGTCTGAGCCATCAGATTTGATAGAGCTGCACTACATCTAACAGCATATCCACACGGTACATCGACGTTTTGTACTCCTGCTCAACACCCTATCCTCCTATTTTCTCCCTTAACCGAACAGAAGCCAAACACCCCCTTGTACGGTTTTCATCTTCTCCAGCCTATGCAAATCGTTCACTTCACCATCCCTCCATCAATCACTTCCATCCTCGACCACCTCTGAGCACAGCTAACCTATCAGCCACCCTATGCAATCAATCAACCTCCTAGCCTCTATCTATCTCTATCTTAGCTTCTTCTCCAAAACAGTAACCCTAGAAGCTATGGTTGAGAGAGATAAGGCTAGGGTTCACAGCTGTAGAACATCAAATCAAGAGTTGCTGAGAAGAATTGCAGAGAGGGTTTGTCGGGAAACATGTTTTGGGTGAGTGGGTGTTCTCTAATTATCAAATTCTAAGTGATTGAGTGAAAATTGTGTATAAATAGATAAGGCAGTGTGATGAAAAACTCATGCCCGGATTAGCCGATGCACCAAGCAGTAGTTCATATTTTATTATCTCCATGATGTTCTAAATTCATAGTTAGGGTTTAGATGAAACCATTAATCTATTGCTAAGTTTAATTCAAGTTGTGATATTGCTCTTGTTGTGCTATAATGTTTTGGATAAATATAATCTGAGCACTTTAGCATTTTTCTTTCACAGTGTATGCCATGTATCCATTGTAGTTAGAATATCACTATGTTGATTGTGCTGCAACTTGTGCTTAACTGATTATTGTTCGATCCTTTGACTAGTTGTGCTTTAATCAGACAGTTAGTACTTCGGAGGGATACCTTAGTTGCGATTAGAATATCCATATAAGGATTGTTTACTCATCTAAGTTATTGATCTGCGGTTAGTTGTTTTGTAAGAGGGAAGCTAATACTAGGATTAGATAATTATCTTAGTGATACTAAACCTTCCTCCTGAAACCACCCTTTGATGTGCAGCAGACTAGAATCTTCACTACTATCTGGATAGTCGGCAGGGCCTAGAAGTTCACCGATGTCTATACAAGGGACAAGAGTAGTATTGAAACTGGATTGACTTAGTATAGGTTAAGAGGTGGATTCGACTGCCCTAGCACCCTATTTATCTGCTTGTTAGATTACTCTTTGCTTTCATTTTTGTTATTTCAGTCACTACAATTATCTAGCCGTATCGGCAAACAAAACCCCCTTTTTGGTTACTTTTTCTTGTTAGAAATCAGTAGTAGTAAGACCAGAGCTTCTACTCTACACCCACCTTGTCCCTGAGGATCGACCTGTGCTTTCCCTGTGTTACATTAGGACATTGTGAACTTGCAGTTATTGTAGGTACTGTTTATATACCTACCATATATACAAGAGTTTATATCTCTATCTCTTAATTCAATCTGCAATCAGCAAATAGGAATTTCTGAGCCCGATTGAATATAAGAGAAGTAACTTGAACGGTACCAAAGACCAATGTTCAAGGATCAATCAATTACAATCAACAACTAAAGGTTGGATTTCCTAATTGATCGATACAACGCACAACCTGTGATATTTCAATTATATAACAAAATATAATGCGGAAAAGAAATAACACAGACACCAGAATTTTGTTAACGAGGAAAACTGCAAATGCAGGAAAAACCCCGGGACCTAGTCCATCTTTGAACACCACACTGTATTAAGCCGCTACGAACACCAGCCTACTACCAATGAACTTCGAACTGGACTGTAGTTGAACCCTAATCAATCTCACACTGATTCAAGGTACAGTTGCGTTCCTTACGTCTCTGATCCCAGCAGGATACTACGCACTTGATTCCCTTAGCTGATCTCACCTACAACCAAGAGTTGCTACGACCCAAAGTCGAAGACTTGATAAACAAAACTGTCTCACACATAAAAGTCTATTGGAATAGATAAATCTGTCTCCCACAGAAATACCTATGAGTTTTTGTTCCATCTTTTGTTAAATCAAGGTGAACATGAAACAATTGATAACCCGGTCTTATATTCCCAAAGAACAACCTAATATTATCAATCACCTCACAATAATCTTAATAGATTAACGACACAAGATATTATGGAATCACAAACGATGAGACGAAGGTGTTTGTGATTTCTTTTCTATCTTTCCTATCGGAGATATAAATATCAAGCCAATCTTACGATTGCACTCACACACGATAGAAATAGGAAGATCAGATCACGTAACTACAGAGAAAATAGTTGGGTCTTGCTTCACAATCCCAATGAAGTCTTTAAGTCGTTAACCTATGGGGTCTCGTGAGAAACCTAAGGTTAAAGGAGAATCGACTCTAGCTATGCAACTAGTAACACACAGAAGTGTGGGAATTAGGTTTCCCAGTTGCTAGAGTTCTCCTTTATATAGTTTTCAAATCAGGGTTTGCAATCTAAGTTACCTTGGTAACAAAGCATTCAATATTCACCATTAGATGAAAAACATGATTCAACCAAGCTAATATCCTTCAACCGTTAGATCGAACTTAGCTTGTTACACACAAATGAAATGTACCCTCATTTAGGTTTATGTAACCGTACCTAAACATGTACACCATGTTGGCTCAATAATAGTTAACCGAGGTTAGCCATATGAACACTCTCATATCAACCTTATTCATCTTAACCATAACTAGTTCAAATGACTCAAATGAAACTAGTTATTGAGTTGTTCAATTGCAATATTCTCATAGACGTATACAAGAACACAATTGAAGAAAAGTCGGTTTGGTTCACTTGAATCAATTCATGAACATTATACCCACGGTTTGAAAAGATTGCATTCCTTATTTTATAAATGTTTAAGTTCATGAACACAACCGATTTTAGAACTTTAACCTTCAAGTATGCAAACGGGTACGCATACTTCTTTTCTAGAATAAATCCATTAGATGAAATCCTTTCAAAAACTCTAGCACAAGAATCATTGACAAATCTAATCTTAAGAGAATTTTTATCTATAGGAAAATTCATGCTAGAAGAGAACCCCAATTTTTTTGAAATTATTTTTGAATCCTTGAAATTCATCATGAGATCTAGAAATTGAAAGGAAAAGAGGAGGAAAACACTTACTTGGAATGAAACTTGAAAACCCTTTTTCTTATTTTTATCCAAAGATGATTTAATGGAGGAAAATCATGAACCCTAGAATGTTCACGTACGTGGACAAGATGGGAGAAGGAAGGTACGCGTACGTTCCTTTCATAAACCCACAAAAGGAATGTAGGATTTCTAAGGTGTCAAACACCAAGATTATGCAACTCGTGAAAACACACATTCGTTTGAAAAGACGGTGCAGTAGAAAGCTTATTCAAATATCCTAAAAAGGATAGAATAAATATTAACCCAAAAATACACAAATCAAACCATTTCTTGCCCCATCTCAAGATATATACAAATGGGGTAGTGCCAAGAAAGTTACCAAGTGGCAAGATGTGCAGAGAGAACCTCATGCACCATTTCTGGTTGATATTTGTGAGCAGTGCAAGTGATATAATCAAAGTAATTATCATAATCAGGGTTAACAGAGCTTTCTATCATCGTTTTCATATGACCAGAAAGGAGATTTTTCCGATATCTTAAACCAGTATCAACACCACAAGAACCCGTTTCATTGGACCTACTTGTGTTGATAAAAAGTTTAGTTCGTACATCATGATTGCATGATTTGACATGTACCGAACTTTTATCGGATCTTTTCTTAACTGAATTAAGCTTTTTTAAGAATCTAAAAACTTTTTCAAATGCTCTAAATAGATCTTTGTCAATTGACCCATCACGATAGTATTACTAATAAATATTAAGAGTTAATCTAGTGAGTTTCCATATTTTTGAGCGTAACGAATGTTTCCTCAAATTTCCTTTCTTTTTAATTTTTCCTTTAGATTGTTTCACATCATCTAAGTTTTCCAAAGTCTTAGATGTAATGGGATTATCATGAAAAACCATAGGTTTGATCCATAATAATCTCTTAACAATCTTTAAGGAGTTCTGGCGTGCGTTACAGATGCCAAGAGCAAGTTTCCCAAAGAAATTTCCCATAAGGGCAAACTTTTAAGGATCAGTCAAACACAAACTTATTAGGTTTATAGTCTTTGCCTGCTCTGATACCAAGTGAAAATGCGGGGGTCTAACAACCACACCCAACAATTCGTTTGGAAATCTGAGAGGACTTACTCCAATATACTTTCTAGAGAATCAACTAAAAAGTCAGACTCAAGCAAGAGAAAAGTATATACAAGAGTGTATATCTCTATCTCTCAATTCAATCTGCAATCAGCAAATAGGAATTCGCGAACCCGATTGAATATAAGAGAAGTAACTTGAACGGTACCAAAAACCAATGTTCAAGGATCAATCAATTTCAATCAACAACCAAAGGTTGGATTTCCTAATTGATCGATACAACGCACAACCTGTGATATTTCAATTATATAACAAAATATAATACGGATAAGAAATAACACAGACACCAGAATTTTGTTAACGAGGAAAACTGCAAATGCAGAAAAACCCCGGGACCTAGTCCAACTTTGAACACCACACTGTATTAAGCCGCTATAAACACTAGCCTACCACAAATGAACTTAGGACTGGACTGTAGTTGAACCCTAATCAATCTCACACTGATTCAAGGTATAGTTGCGTTCCTTATGTCTCTGATCCCAGCAGGATACTATGCACTTGATTCCCTTAGCTGATCTTACCCACAACCAAGAGTTGCTATGCCCAAAGTCGAAGACTTGATAAACAAATCTGTCTCATACAGAAAGTCTATTGGAATAGATAAATTTGTCTCCCACAGAAATACCTATGAGTTTTTGTTTCGTCTTTTTTTATAAATCAAGGTGAACAGGAACCAGTTGATAACTCGGTCTTATATTCCCGAAGAACAGCCTAGTATTATCAATCACCTCACAATAATCTTAATCGATTAACGAAACAAGATATTGTGGAATCACAAACGATGAGACGAAGGTGTTTGTGATTACTTTTTTATCTTGCCTATCGGAGATATAAATCTCAAGCTAATCTTACGATTGCACTCACACACGATAGAAACAGTAACATCAGATCACGCAACTACAGAGAAAATAGTTGGGTCTGGCTTCACAATCCCAATGAAGCCTTTAAGTCGTTAACCTATGGAGTCTCGTGAGAAACCTAAGGTTAAAGGAGAATCGACTCTAGCTATGCAACTAGTAGAACACAGAAGTGTGGGAATTAGGTTTCCCAGTTGCTAGAGTTCTCCTTTATATAGTTTTCAAATCATGGTTTGCAATCTAAGTTACCTTGGTAATAAAGCATTCAATATTCATCGTTAGATGAAAAACCTGATTCAACCAAGCTAATATCTTGCAACCGTTAGATCAAACTTAGCTTGTTACACACAAATGAAATGTACCCTCATTTAGGTTTATGTAACCGTACCTAAACGTGTACACTAGGTTGGCTCAACAATAGTTAATTGAGGTTAGCCATATGAACATTCTCATATCAACCTTATTCATCTTAACCATAACTAGTTCAAATGACTCAAATGAAACTAGTTATTGAGTTGTTCAATTGCTATATTCTCATAGACGTATACAAGAACACAATTGAAGCAAAATCGGTTTGGTTCACTTGAATCAATTCATGAACATTATACCCACGGTTTGCAAAGATTTCATTCCTTATTTTATAAATGTTTAAGTTCATGAACACAACCGATTTTAGAACTTTAACCTTCAAGTATGCGAACGGGTACGCATACTTTAAATACCCGGACCAAGATTGGGTTTCGCCAATACGCAAACGGGTACGCCGTACTTCCAATCCCAGCAGAAATATTCAGACATGAACCTTACGCCAGTACGCGAACGGGTACGCATACTTAGGTTCCCGAATTTCTCAAGCCAACAGGTACGCGTACGGGTACGCATACTATGGTTCCCGGACATGGATTACATATGTGTAAGAGTATACAACATGTCATATCCAATAATGGTTAAGTGTTCTAAACTCTTATTTCAATTATTGAAACCTTCTTAGAGGATTACAATAGCCGTTTTCACTCACTATTAGCATCAAAGAAATTTTCAAGTTATTGAAATAATCATAACGAAACATTCCAAGTCTACACCAAATAATTGTATCACACAAACCATGTAAGATGTTACTCGGCAATTTTCACACGATCATCTTTTAACTTGTGTCAAGAATATAAGATGAACTTGGTCGAAGCGAAAGCTTGGCAACACATATTCCGAGAAATATGTAAGCGAGTTAAACTCAGCTCGAAATCTTAAATGTGTATAATAGAAAACTATATCGTAACACGACTTATGTCTCAATATAGGAGATAGCGTAGAAATAGACTTTCCAAGTGATAGATGAGTTTCAGTCTCCACATGACTATTGTTGATGAAGTTCCACAAGCTCTCCTTAGTAATTCTTCGTCTTCAAATGATGAACGCTGTAAAGTCTAAGGCTCAACTACACAATCTATGTTCTAGTCCGAGACATCTATAAGTAGACTAAAAATCAAGACTTATAGTTTTGATCACTAACATTGACAAACATGCTTGAGATAGCAACTCATGCGAGTTCGACTGAGCAGTGCTCTAACAGTCACAGTTCCAAATCAATCCCATATCGTATTCATCAATCTTAATCATGGTCACTACCAGGGGATAGGAAGTCGAGACTTCAAAGAAGAACGATGCTACTGCCAATACTGTTGGGACTAACACAAACATTGAGCATCCTATTATTACAGAACGTCCTAATATTGGTCCCGTTGTCATTGAGCGTCATGTTGTTACAGAACGTCCTAATGTTGGTCCCGTTGTTACTGAACGTTCTAATATTGGTATTACTGGTATTAATATTGGTGGAAAACGTCCTGGAAACCCTCATATGACTAACACAAGCACTAAGCGTCCTGTTACCAGCATCGAGCGCCCTGTTGAAACCACCCAGTCAGATCCACCGACTCTGGAAAGCTTGGCTACAAATCAGGAACAACTTTATGAAGCGTAGAAGAATATGGGAGAAACTCAATTTGCAATATTGGATAGTTTGAAAACTCTGATCGAGAAGTCGGCGATCCTAGATTCTTTGTGAGCGCAGTTTCATCCTTATCAGTGCAGAGAACCCGAGTCTTCCAGAAATAATGATAGCGGAATCAACTACCGTACTAGTGATACTCGTGAGCCCCAAAAAGACAAACAGTCACCTGAATATTTTACCCTGGCAGATCTGGAGAGGTTGTTGAATTCTCGATAAAGAGACAGAGAGAATGCTGATCTGCTACATAGTCATCGTCCTCCTTACCCATCTGAAATACAACATATCCCTCTTCCCAGGGGATATACGTCTCCGTCGTTCACGCTATACAATGGAGTTGGAAACGCCTATGAGCACGTGTATCGATTTTCGGAAGCATTGGGAGAACACGAGATAAATCATGTCATGCGGATAAAAGAATTCTCCAAATCTCTAACTGGAAGAGCTTATACGTGGCACAACAATTTAGCACCAGACAGTGTCGCTAACTGGAATCAGATGGTGGATATCTTTTACAATAAGTACTTTTTTGTCTCTGAACATACTACCCTGTCTGATCTGGGAAGAATAGTTCAGAGGGCTAATGAGCATCCCAATGATTTTGTGTTAAGATTCAGATCTCAGGCTTTGGATTGCCATGACCCGAATGCAACAGAATCTCATCTCGTTGAAGTATGCATCAACAACTTGCTTCCTGTGTATCGAGCCCTCCTCGATAATCTCGGTTTATAGACCTTTTCGAAACTCCATGATGCTGCAAAGCGATCTGTTTCGTCAGCACCCGCGCTACTGGAGAAACCAAGAATGACCAAAACAGAAGATGAGCATCGAGTCGATCCCGGGAGGGGAAAGCATTCGTCGGAGAAACGTGTCGATTTGCATCACTCAGCTGTGGTCACTGAAGTAAGTAAGAGGAAGGGACAGAATCAGGACACCATACCTTCGAAACGCCCATCTTATGATCACAACAATGTCAAAGGCACTCCAGACTTTCCATGCAAGTATGAAGAAGTGCTAGAGTTGTTAGATGCGTGGATCCAGGATGAAACAATCAAACTTCCCTTTATACAAAGAGAGCCAACGGCTGAAGCTATAGCCAATCCAAAATATTATCATTTTCATAGGTTCGTCGGCCATCCAACCAGAGAGTGCAAAGCATTGAAATGGATTTTCAAAGAAAAGATTGAGGTCGGAGAACTTATACTGGATGACAGAGAGGGCATACATAATAATCCTCTACCTCTACTCCAAATTAGAAGTATCTCTGCTGAAGAGAAGCCAGTCGAAGAAGTAGCTGCCTCACTAATACATGGCATGGTCTATTCGAACTCCCCCATTTCTCCAAGAAACTGCGAAAAGAGGTTTTTGATATGGTAAGTCGTATTTCACTGGGGACTCTTGCCTCACCGCCCGAAGATGTTCAAGTTTCATTTGCAATGACAGTTGTTGTACAAGATATTACCTTCACGTCCAAGGACATGATGATGGTGGAAGGGCATAACCATGCTCTGTATGTCCCAGCGTTTCTTGGAGGAAAAGAATTTAAGCGTGCCCTGGTAGACACTGGAGCCTCGGTTAATATCATCCCTTTACAAATATTGCAGGAGGATGGAATCCCTCGGGATCTGATTGATCCCTGTTTAACCGTAATTAGTGACTTTGAAGAAAATACTAGTAATACCTACGGACATGTTGTACTCGATCTCCAAGTTGGACCGATCCGGGCCAAGGTGAAGTTCTACGTTATCGAAAAGACTCGGGTTACCACATGATTCTGGGACGTCCCTGGCTTCATGAAAACCAGGTTATACCCTCGACCTATCATCAGTGCATCAAGGCGGTTCATGAAGGGAAGGTTGTTCGGATTGCGGCATCGCCTTCGCCTTATGTTCTGGCTAGCGAGATAATCATTCCTAATAGGATCCCAGGCCCTCCTATCCGGATTTATAGCACTCCTCTCCCTACTTGGGCATTTATTCAAGAAGCTGATCGTCTTCCATCTCCGACGCCTCTCAAAGAAGTTGTTAAGAATCAGAAGAAAATAGTTTCGTTCAAAAGGATCAACGCACCGGTCGATAGAACTCTGAGTCGTTCATGTCACAAAAAGGGGAGTTTCACGCAGGAATATGATCCTAAGGGAAGGATTCTTTACTTACGTCGTTACTAAACATAATCGGATATATGGTGGGTCTCTCTTTTGGAAATAGTCAAGATGTTCAACTCAAAAGATGAGACTTGTTAAACTCCATAGATGAAACGTCCCGACTGGGGACTGAACGGAATTTAGGCTCGGGAAACAAGCATACAAACTATATAGTAGGACTGTTTTGTTAGGTATTTTGTTAGTGGTTGGTTAGATTTCCTTTCGATGTGTATTTCTTTCTTTCAATCAATAAATTGTATGCCAAACTCTGTGCACTCAAATCTTTTAGAAAAATCTTATATCCAAAATTCAAAACCTAAAGAAATAATAGTAAGAAAGCCAAACCACTATTAGAAAACTTGTCTCTCAAATCACTCAACAAAAAACTAGCCAACCTAAACCGTCCAAAACCAACTTTTCTCCTCGGGAAAAGATTTCCTTCTTCCTGTTCAGTTCCTGCACCTAAATTCTGCATCTCGCGTCATTTTCTTTGCACGCTCCACCTCCTCGGCTACCAGTTTTTCTTCAAGGGTAAGAGCATCTCTTGAAAAGCGAGGGCCAGAGTGCATCATTAAAGCGAAGATTTTCACAAGTGGTCACGAGCTTCTCAAGATCTATGAAGTAACCAGAATGGATGTTGTTTAGAGTCAAGTCTTGTACATCATTAAGGGTCTCCAGCAAATAGTTAACTATTTCGATCATAGGATGAACATCATAAGTTATTATCCCCATTGTAGCAATGTGGCCATATCTTTGCCAAATCGACCAATACAGTTTGGCATATTTGGTAGCAACACTGAATCCCCCTACGAGTATCTCATTGAATCCAGGATTGCACTAGGGCCAAAAAAATCAAGACCTGCGGTAGGATATTCAACGGTATTCGATGGCTGTGCTTCATCTCTTCGGGTTTCTTCGACACGAGAATTACCGGAAGTAAGGGACTGATGGGTGGCTGAAACATCGTCAAGAGAGGATATTCCTATTGGATTTCCAATAAGCGCATCCCTCGTCATGAGTCTACAAAAGAAGATGGAATCAAATAAGGTATATTGAGATATGGAAGTAAAAGGGAAATTTAGGCTTGGCGACTAAATTTGCTTCACAGATGGGATTAGGATTCACGGAGACAAAACCACGTCTTATACTAATATAAGGGAAGTTAATAAAGTCATAATACCCTAGGAGGCATACTCAAGGCGTCACAACATGCAAAGGGTCAAGGAATATGGGAATCCTCTTGCAATTAGGATTGTTGTACACTGCCATGAGAAGACGCGTTAACTGGCGAAAATTCGTAAGGAATTTTAGGGTGATGTCTTGATCAAATATGTTTTTATATGTCTCTGATACAACATATCCAAAGGGCGCGTCAAACGGATAAGTGAGCTAGGAGATTTGGTCCCAACATCGAAGTAAGCACAATCTGAAATACTCCTGAAGTTCTATACGGGATTTCTGATGACAAAAGTACGTGACTGGTTGACTGACCTAAACAACTCGGAATTAGGTAATTCTTTTTGTGTTGAATAGATAATTCTTTTCTCTTTCCAAACTGGGGTTGGTAGCTTAAATCCGAAATTGTATGAAGATTCTACAGTCCATTCTATACAAGTCTATTGAATTTGAAAATTTATGACGAGTACTCGAATTCCTAGGGTATGACCACCACGGTACCAACCATGAATGAGCATACTTATGTGAGTAAAAGGGGGGGGGGGGGGGCGATTCTTACCGGTGGCATTCCTAAAGAAGGAAGAGAAGGTTTTTCCGTCATGGAAGGTTCTAGACAATCTATATCAGCTTCTATGTCGTCCACCTGGGAATCAATTTCTCTTCGAGCACGAACGGAACGTCCAATCTAAAAGAAGAAGCTTATCCATTTAAATTCTAAAGGAATATGATTAAGTCATGGAAATAGTTAAACAGAGAAATACTTACTTGGTTTGCGCAAGGGGATGAATGTTAGGATTGGTTCTTGAGACGCGAAGATTACATCATCTTCTGGAATATCTTGTATGAAATTACTAATGCTCACAAGTTGTTCCATCCAGTAAGTTCGACCTCTTGGAGATACATGGCCGGTCCTTTGAGCATGAAAGAAGGGAAAGTTTCTTTACAAACCACTTACAGTACCGAGATTTCGCTGGATCCTAGAAAGCGTGGATTGTCCTTTGGAAAAGGGATATCCTGGTCAAATCCATCTGACGAGCAGCTCTGTCGATATTGTAAGGTTGTATACTGAAGTCACCACGAGTATCCAAACTCAAGAAACGACCCGGAGAACTACTAAATACATATGTAGCTTCGGCCTCAGATAAATGGCCATGGCCTTAGGGAAGTAATACGTACGGCGTATTTCATTAAGGAAAACGAATGCAATTGAACCATACCCTCGGGAATCCGTGTCCAGGGACGAAAAGCGACGGATTTTTTGTTATCCATCAATGCAGATAAGGGTTGCTGAATCGGATACTTATTGCACCAACGACAAATCCTGGCTACCGGAGGATCACTAGTATTCAGTGAACGAGGGATGGGGGCGTATTTCTCAAAGTGTTCCCATAGCCATGCCTGAAGGAAGCACACGTTCACCCAGGTATCCGTTCTTTTATTACCATTCGAAGATGTCATATCATGTACAAAATTGTCTAAGGTCGAGTACATAGTCCCTAAGAATAGGTTCCCAATAGGAAATATTATTCCCCGAGCCAGTTTTATCGCCATAGGAATCATCGCAGATTTTAGCTCTTCGCCATTCGAGTTCTCAAAAATATCTTTAGATAACCATAATAATATGAAAGCAGCAATCTGCGTGGTTGAATAAGATGCAAATCCGGAAAGTCCTTCATTATTACGCCAACGGCTAATCCAAAACTTATATATATTCTTCTTAATAACTGCTTGAGCATGAGTTTGATCAATGGCTTCGGATAGAGCTAGAGATACTTCTTTTTCACTATCGTCTTATGTTAAAGAGAAGGTACATGTAACTGGAAGATGAAGAAGAGCGGCTACGTCTTCAAGAGTAATTGTGAGTTCTCCGCAAGCGAAAACGAAGGTATGAGTCTGTTTACTCCAACGACATAGCAAGGCTATCAAGTCAGCAACGTCTTTCTTTATTTTTAAGGACCCTGAAGCTAAAACTGCATGGTAGATGCTGGATCTCTTCAAGATTTGTTGAATTTCGTTTCCCCTAAGCATAGATTCTACCCAGTCCGTCCAAGAATCCATGGGTTCCTGACGATCTTTGAATTTCACTACTGAGGGCTTCACAGTTTTTATTTCCATGGAAAATCGCAGTACTGGAGAGGGGACAAGTGGTTGGTTTTGAGAAGTAATTCTATTAAAGAAAACGAGATCATCACTCACATGGCCTGGGACTAGGATAACTTTCGATTAATTCAGTAAAGTGGTGGAATTTATCATTGAAGTTAGGGATCTCTTTACTGTTGGCTGCTCCATTACTCGTTGCGGAATCGCCCAAATTGCTGTCATCTTCATCACACATATTAGGAGATTTACGAACCATTCTCAAGACAAGATCAAAGCAAATAAAAGGCTGGTTTATTTTCTAAGAAATAAATATTGGAAAAGAAGAAAATTCACGTACAAGAGTTGTATGTATGCGTATGTGTAGATGTACATATATATATATATGCATGAAACGACCAAGATATGGAATTCTAATGGAAATAGGACTTGTGAAGGAGGTGAACCGGTTTTGATGTGTTGTCACACGTCAAAGTACTTCTTCTTTTTTGATTAAACCCAAAAAGGGAAGCTTTGAAGCAAAAGGAAAAGGAGTTAGAGCTAAAAGAGGAAATCAAAAGAATTTGGGTCAAATAAGGAAACCAAGGTCTTTTCTCCTTCCAAAATTCCTCCAAGCCATGTCCAAGCCTTTCCTATGCGTGGGGATAGTTTTCAAGGACAATGGGACGTCACTTATTCTCTCTGAATTTTTTCAGAGGGATCAAAGTCGAAGAGAATTAGGGTTTTGAGGAAAATAGCCCTAATTTGGCTCAAATAAGGAAACCAGTGTCTTTTCTTTTTCTAAAATTTCCTCAAACCGTGGACAAGCCCTTTTCATGCGTGAGGATTCTCTCCTAGGCTAGTGGGACGTGATTTATTCTGTCAAAAAAAATTCAGAGGGATCAAAGTCGGAGAGAATTAGGGTTTTGACGGGAAAAAAAACCCTAATTTCAAGAATTTTGTGAAAAAAGGGATTTGTTCTAAAAGAGAGGGGACTGAGCCTCTACCATTCTCTTAGACGGTTCTCTAAGCCTCTCTCAATCCATTTTTGCTCATTGCTCTTCAACAAAAACGAGCTCATAAGGGATTTTGACCAAAGTACCCTTATATTGTAGTTTTGAGTATTTTCAAAAGAGGAAACCTTAATGCAACTAGAGACCGACCAAGCTCTCGTATACTCATTCCAAAGGCATCATGCACGTGAATATTGAGATATCCAAGTGTCCGGAGAAGAATGGGATTGAAACGGAGTCCAGAAAAGCAGAATTTCAAAGAAAATAAAGGGAGTTAGCTTAAACAGGGAAGTTCGAGTTCATAATTTCCAAAGGCAGGACCATACACGTGCCAATCTCCCTCTCTCAAGCCGTGACCATGCCTGTGAAATCTCATGGTTTCTCTCATGCCAAATAAAATCAAGCTCATAATGGTTTTTGATGAAAATACCCTTAAGTTTCAGAAGTATGTATTTTCTCTGATAAGAGGTGTATGATTGGTACAAGGGATTAAAAAAGCTCTCATCACACAAGGTGACGACCCCACAAGATAGGTGCGCACCTTACAAGCCTTGTCAAGCCTCTTCAGAGTGTTTGAAGGAGTTAGACGTGAAGAAAAGATAAATTCGGGTTTAGGTACAGTACAAGCGTGAATTCAGAATTTGCGTGGAATAGGGACTCCGTCAAAAGTAAGTGTCCATATTTTATCATGGCCCTTCACCAACATTAAGAACAGACATGAACCGTCCAAGAAATTTTCTCTTCCCCACATGCTTGTCTATTCGGAAACTCAAGGATGCACAAAGAGAGAAAATTAGTGTTTTGGTCGAGTAAACCCTAATCAACAAATTCCATGTGTTCAAGACGGAAAATTTTGTCTCATCAAGACTTTATTATCATGTTATTAACAGCCAACACAATGTCCCAGGAAATTCCAAGGTCCAGAATTGATTCCAAGATCAGGGTCATAACAATTGAAGGTTAAACATCAATTCGAGGATTCTGCAAGTCGAAAAGGATGAACGAATTGTAATTGCGTACGAATGATTTTTTTTACCATCTATATACTCATCATAGAACAATCAAGGTTCTACTCTGAGTAGGGGACTTAATGTAGATGGTGAAATTTGGATAAGGGACAAAAGTGTCATTTCAACCCTATAGACAGAATTCAACTCTCACGGGAGAGATTAAGCCCTTAGCCCTCAAGGAATCCTTAGCCACGATTTCTAGTATACGTCCCCGCGAGACACTGCTGGTCGTGATGCCGTGATTCCTAGCGCACATCCTCAACGAGATACTACTGATCACGTAGGTTCTATAGAGCGTAAAACGTCCCCGGCAGACTTATGAACCAGAACAGCCACAATTCCAGTATGTCTTCGCGAGACGCAGCTGATTGTGATTCCATGATTCCTAGTATACATCCTCAACGAGATGTTGCTTGTCATGTAGGCTCTGTAGATGCGTAAATACGTCCCCAGCGGACTTATGACCCAGGGTGGAGATATACATATGTGAAAAATATTATAACCCCCTACTATATGGGTTCAACATATAGAAGCCCCACAAAATGGATCCTTCACTATCAACTCCATTCTTTCACATTTTGATATTTCTAGGCCCAAAACTTTTATTTTCAGGGCTTGATAATAAAGTGACATTTTCGTAATGTCAATTTTACCCTTTTCAATATATACAAGAGAAAAATCATAAGATCCCATTCATTTCTCCATTTTATTTCTCTCTCTCTTGGTTGCAGAGAAAAAAAAATTAGGGTTTTCTCAGATTCATTTTCATCTTCTTCTTTTAGATCTTCTACTGCAACAACGGTGAAGAATTTTTAGATAAGAAGATCTGTCTGATGCGATTATAACCAAAGAAGATCATTTTCATTTGAAGATTCATCTCTAAAATCAAACCAACCTGCAAACAAGATTCATCTACGTTTATTTTTATTTCACTGATTTCATTTTTCATCTGCTCTTTTAGATCTAAAAAAACGATGATAAATCATCTGCGTGTTTGTTATTAGAGGGAGAAAATCTGTTTGAAGTGATAACAAATATGAATTTTGATGCAATATTTTGAGTTCATACTGTTTTTGATGTAGTTATCTTGATTTCGTTATTTTTGTTTGGATTTCGTCTTTGATTTGCTAATATATGCGATTTTAATGTTATGTTCATATAGTTTTGATTTCTCTGGTTATACAAGATAGATCTATGTTTTTTAATCTTATTCAGTTCGTTTTAGTATGGTTTCAGTGAAATTTCACTGGCGTTTCAATTTGATTTTAGTGTGAAAGGAAAAATCTGATTTCAATTTTGTTTAATTAAAAGCAATCAGATTCAGATTCAATCTGATGATACAGATCCGTGTTGTTGTGTGTTGTAGGTTCTCTCAAATGATATAGAGGAGTCATAAGTTCAAGCGTTTGGTACAATCCCCAAACTCCTTCTTCATGGTAACTACTCCTACTACTAATCATCATCTTCAACATCATGATTCTCAAACTCTCTCAATGATATCTTTTCATTAACATCTATGTTTTTAATCTGATAGTGAAGTTGTTTTTTCGTTTAATTTGTTATGTGATGATATACAATATGTGTAATTTACGTCTACACACCCAATTTGCATGTGTAACTTGCTTCTACACATCCAATTTGCATGTGTAACTCGCAGTTACACATCAATATAACTTCTTCCAGTTTTGAGTCTGTTTTTGCTTTCAATTAACATGTGTGACTTTCGTCTACACACCCAATTTGCATGTGTAACTTGGTTCTACACATCCAATTAGCATGTGTAACTCGCAGTTACATATAAATATAACTTCTTCCAGTTTTGAGTCTGTTTTTTTCTTTCAATTAGCATGTATGTTTTACACTAGTCATATACATGTGTAACTCCTATTTACACTAGTCAAGTGCATGTAAAACTGGTTATACATTGTTGTGTGTATTATTCTTTTTAATCTCATAAAATCTTATTGATTTTTTTTATTATTCAGGTTGCCAATAACTCAATAAAAATGACTGCTTATTTGTGGTATTTTTATAGGATGGTCTCCCTGGAAACGGAGTTAGCGCTGAAATGATGAAACGAGGACTAGGAGGTGGACTTCATAATTGAGTAATTATGGAATTTCAGAATGGAGTTGAGGACCAAGTGAAGAAGATTATTGACACACTAATTGTGCTGAAATTGCATCCATAGATGTTGTTGGTGAGTGGATGTACTCATAATGTTGTGAATATGCTATTACATTTGATATTTTATGTATTAGAAGTATTTAAATGTAGTTGGGAATGTTTTTTGTACAGAGGTTGTGTCAGTCTCCCATTTGTGTTCCTTACCTCGGCTAAAAGTTCATTGTATTCTGAGATTCAAGTGGATGCATGTCGGGTGAAGAAATGAGGTTCTTTCACCAGTGAAGTTAGGTATGCATGTGTTTAGCCTTTTTGCATTTGATTAATTACTTTGCAAATCTGATCATCATCTCATATTTGATTGAATTTATCCATCAATCCATTATTACTAGCCATATGCATGTGTAACTTTCAGTTACACAAGTTATATGCATGTGTATCTCCTAATTACACATGTTATATGCATGTGTAACTCTCAGTTACACAAGTCAGCTAGTGTAAGCTTACATGATGGTATGTCTCTATATGTTTCTTGGTTCATTTATGGTCAATGTATGATCGAAAATATTGAATGGTGCTGGCAATAATTTTGATTGCTTTATTTGTTTTTGAATTGTTATTTGTAGTGGATTGACTACCTCAAACTACACAGAGCTTGTAACCTTTTCTGGATTGTTTATACTATGATATCTATGAAGATTCTCAGTGGCGCCAGTGGTGTAGGTGCAGGATTTGGAGGAGGATTTGGAGCCAATGGTGGTATCAGAGTAGGAGGTAGGGTGTGCCGAGTGTTACACTAGACAGATCTTTGTTATTCGCTTTACCATTGTTCTATAATTTTCTTTATTTATTTTTGTTCATCCAATCTAATCCTATTGATGTTTATTTTGTTATAGATATGCAATCATTTTGGAATCAAGGAAGACAAGAAGGAAAGAGAGCATTTATATTGTATGATGTTGTGGCATATTTCTAGGATTTCATTTTACATGTCTAGTGTTTTAACACGTTTGTTGTGTTCAATAACGACTAATTACTATAGTTGACAAACAAAGAAATTATTGTAAATGAATATTGTGTATTTTTTGTATGTTTCTTTCTGATGTGTAACTTCTGGATACACATGCCATATAGATGTGTAACTTCTAGATACACATGCGATATTCAAGTGTAACTTCGCCATATGCATGTGTAACTTCGGCATACACATGTGTAACTACTGAGTACACATCTACTACAAGTGTAACTTTACATTACACATGACATATAGATGTGTAACTTCTGGATACACATGCCATATGCATGTGTAACTTCTGTGTACACATCCATATGTTGGCGGTGGTCGGCGGTGGTGGTTGGAGATGGTTGGTAACGATGGTGGTCGGAGGCGGTTGGTGGCGGTGGTGCTCAAAGGTGGTTGGCGGTGGTGGTCAGAGGTGGTTTGACGGTGGTGGTCGGAGGTGGTTGGTGGCGGTGGTGGTCGGAGGTGGTTGGCTGTGGTGGTCGGAGGTGGTGCGAACATCTTCATACTATATTTTAATATTTTTGGGCTTAAATTTAATTTTTTTATAATTAGGGGCTTGACAATGTACATAAGGGTATGAACGTCTTTTGAAAATTCGGGGCCAAGATTTAAACTTCTTTTAATTAGGGGTCTCATATTATGGGTAACCCATGGGTGGGGCCTTAGCCTAATTTTCCCTATACATATCTCCTGTAAGCACGACTCACCCTATTTGAGATTAAGGACTGATTCCTCGTACATCATCGCGAGATGCACTGGTCATGTATGCTCTAGGCTCTGACTCGACTTACTGAGGTTTCCGGATAACTCCTAGGACATCCCCGCAAGATACGCTGGTTATTCTACCTCTGAGCCCTTTCGACGGACTCCTAGAAGATCCTTTCGAGATACACTGGTCTTGTTGGCTCATCATATGGACACAAAGTTGATTCCTAGCACATCTCTGCAAGATACGCTGGTCAAAGACAAGTGAGCCAAAGTCTCACAGAGACATTAATCGGGAGTACAAATCCTTTTTATCTCTCTATCCAGGCCGAGTCTCAGCTGACCACAGAGAGATACGGATCCGTTAAGAAAATCTTCGAAGAGATTTTGATCCGTCTGCAAAATCTCGGAGAGATTCAAATCTCTCTGCAAAATCACGGAGAGATTTTGAGCCGTCCGCAAAATCTCAGAGAAATTCAAATATCTCTGCAAAATCACGAAGAGATTTTGAGCTATCCGCAAAATCTCTGAGAGATTCAAATCTCTCTGCAAAATCACAGAGAGATTTTGATCCGTCCGTAAAATCTCTGAGAGATTCAAATCTCTTCACAAAAATATCGAAGAGATTCAAATCTCTTCTCAAAATCTCGGAAAGATTCACATGATAGGCACACGCCTTACCTAGTGCTCAAACCTATTTCTCAGCCTCTCAAATACAGTCACGGCTAGTAAATTGAGCCTGGACCATACATGGCTATCCAAAAACGTGGATAAGCTCTCTTGAGCTTCGCATGCTCAACAAAGGGACCCACAAACAATAATACAGTTTTCACATGACATATGTGACCGCCCATGGAGAGAGGGAGATCAGCCTCAGCTCCTCTCACACTCTGCACACGATTCCTGAGGAATTCCATTCCTTTTCACGTGACTCATCCTAGTCATTCTCACAAATCAGAGAATATCTCTCTATCTTGGCCAACTCGGCTAAAGAGAATATTTCTCTCTCAACACATCATCACAAAAGATGACTCAGCTTCACACAAATGGGGGAATAACAATTAGGGTTTTAGTATGGCGGTCTACGGCACGTGTGAGAAATACTCGGCGTATTTCTCACCGTGGAAGAGAGTAAAGGCGGTGGAATAATGAGATAAACTCAACATAGTTTATCCTTATTCCTGAAGAAACGACAGAATTGCTCCGCACAACACGGAAAGCAATCCTTATCTTCACCGACCTGAGATTAGAGAATTCATCTATAAATAGGTCCTCTATTTTTCCAAGCTACGATCATCTCTCTCATAACCTCTCAGAGCAATAACTTTTTCTCTGATCTCTCTCTTCATCTGCTTCCCTCCCTTATACCATCCCTAAACCTCCATCCGTGTGACTGAAGCATCCTTTGAACGGCCACTATACGTGGTTTAGGCGAAGACTGTTCATGCTCAACCTCCCGAAACTCACTTTCAAAACCCTAGAATCCCATCTCTAGCCTCTCACCGATTTTAGGTAACTACAGCGGTCTACAAATCACTTTTGTCTAGTATATCCCTCAGAGCGTTTACAATGTAAAGTATACAAACTACATTGGGTTGTTTTTTCCTCTTTTTTTTTTAAAGTGATGGTATAAAGGTTCCAACCTTGGTCTAAAGATTTGAGAATCAGACTGTAAATTCAAAAGAGCTTTGGATTCTGCAGGAAAAATAGATATGTTCGAGCTACGAGATAATCAGATTTCATTTACCATTCATGCTGATGCTGAAGATTATTTGGAGAATAAGTTTATTGCATAACAATTATATACAACTCTAAGCAAAGATCAACATCGGTGGACTATGCGTGATTGTTAGATATAATGTGTATTCCTCCTAAGGTATTATTCCTTGCTTGGGATGCCTTATGTTATTTAGTACCCACTCGAAGTATGATACAAAGTAAATGCATGGATATTTTTAATAGTGTATATGTGCAATTAGTAATACAAAGGATGAGATTTTACAACATCTATTTATTCACTGCAGTTAGGTTTGGAGGGTGTGGAATTATTTTACGGATACTCTGACAACTAGATGGATGATATAGTTTGAAGTTTCTGCTTCGATCCAAGACTGGGAAGCAGTGAAGTTCAGAGATCAAATAAGTGATATTTGGTGTATTATAGTGTTTGCCATCATTTGGGAGATTCAAAAGCATAAATTTTCACAGAGGTAAAATAGTTGAAGAGTTAATAGTAGTTATCGAACAAACCATTTACCTATGGTGCTCAAATAGAAACACTTTCATCTTGTTTTCAATCTCTCAAGTCCTTTTCCATTGTGAGACATAATTATTTGGTAACTTTTCATAATTTTCAGTCTCGGGAGTTCTTTTCTATTGGGAGGATAAAGTTAATTTTTAATTTTTCTGCATTTCCTATCTAGATTTCTTGAGCATTTTTTGTAAAAATTCCCACTTTTTAACGTATACTAAATTTGATTTTTAAATAACAGTTTAATTCAAGTAACTCAAGGCTTGAACTCAACAGAACCTCTAGAAACGACTCTTCTCTCTAAAAAAAAAAAAATCTGAATTTTGTTTTCAAAGTCATCCTCCTTGGTTGAGTAAACTCTGGTTTAGATCTAGAGAATGAATAATATGAGTTGGGGGTGAACAATAATATTGTAACACATACAAAACTGTATGATTGCGGTTAGGAGCTATTTATGTGAATATTTTTAAGCATTAGGAAGGGTCCTTCTCTCTTTTATTTTTCTCTGTGTATGGGTTTCTTCTTACTTATCCTTGTTCACTTTAAAGATTTCTCATAGCTTTAATCATTTGTTCTTTTTAGGGTATTAGTGGTTCCTTTCAAAAGGATGTTGTTTCTATTTAATCAGTGATATATTGTTTCTTCTTCTTTGTTGATCTGGGAAAAACGTTGTGGCTGTTGGTGGTTTGAATCTTGGTCTTTTTATATTCTTTAGATTTCTCTTGTTTCTCCTTAGTTCTTAGGTTTTGATCTTCTCTAAGTCGATCTCTTAAATTTATTAAGCTTTCCTAGACTTCTTTTTCTTTCTATAAGTTCTTCTCGTTTGCGACCGTCAATGGATCTTGTTTTACTGAACTAATCTATTTTACCATATCATGTTTCCGTCATCCTTAGGTTGATATTTTCTGCAACCTAGAGTTCTAAATTTAGGGTCGGGTCTTGGGTGGCCGGTTGGGTAAAATTTGCGGTACTCATCGACTACTATTTGTTGAGTTTGTGTTTTTCTTTGGCTACTCTTGGGATAGTGGTAGGTCTCTAAACGGTACCTACAATAACTGCAAGTGCACAGCGTCTATTGTAACAGGGAAAATACAGGTCGGTCCCACGGGGAGTTGTTATGATGCAAGTTAAACGTCTAGGTTCTACTATTACTAATTAAAGACGAAAGAGTTAACAAGGGGGTTTTTCGATACGACTAAGATGATGTTAAAGTAACACAAATTAGAAAACAAGAATGCAAATAAAAGGCACTAGGGTAGTCGAATCCACCTATTAACCTACACTAAGTCAATTCAGTCTCGATAATGTTCTTATACCTTGTAATGGACACCGGTCAAGATACTAGTTGCCGTCTATCCAGGGTAATCTTAATTAGAGAGTTTAATGTCAACTAAGGTCACTAACTAATCCCTGGTATTAGCTGTCTTCTTACAGTACAACTAATCACATACCAATTTGATCACTTAGATAATTAAACCTTTCCTAAGATGGATATTCTAATTGAAACTAAGGTATTTTTCCAAAGCATTAACTATCTAGTTAAAGCACAATTAATCTAAGGACCAATAACAAACAATTAAGCATGAGTTGCAGCACAATCAACATAGTGGTGTTCTAACTACAATGGATGCATGACATACACTATGAGAGCAAAATATTGAAGTACTATGATTAAATCTATCCTAAACAGTTTAAGCACAACAAGAACAATGTCAGAAACATGAATAAGACTAGCAGTAGATTATGGATTTCATCTAAACCCTAGTTATTAAATTAGAACATGATGAAAATACTGAAAACAAACATAAACTACAGCTTGGTGCACCGGCTACTCCGGGCATGAGTTTTACATCACAATCTCCTCTATATTTATACACAATTTCTCCTAATTGAGCTTTCAATTTAATAATTAACAAAGACCCACTCACCAAAACGCGTTTCTCTGACAGACCCCTACTTCAATTCATCTCTGCAAGCCTAATTTTCCAGCTGTTGAAGATAACCCTAATCTTATCTCTCTCAATCATAGCTTCTAGGGTTACTGTTTTTGATAAGGGAGAAGATAAGATGGAGAGAGATAGAGATCGGAGGTTTGATCGATGGCTAGCTGAGAGGGTGGTTGTGCTCAGAGGTGGTCGGGGATGGAAGTGATGGAGGGAGGTGAAATGGTCGTTCTGCAGAGGTTGGAGAGAAGAAGAAAGTGAAGTGAAGGTGGTGTTTGGATTCTATTCGGTTAAGGGAGAAAACAGGAGGCTAGGGTGTTGAGTAGATACTTCAATTGTTGATGTCTCGGGTGGAGATGTCATTGGATGCTCAGCAGCTATGTTGAATCTGACGGCTCAGGATGGAAACGGGTTTGGATATTAGATCTTAGGTTTTATCTCTTGGAAGATCTTCTTCTAGGCCCAAATCTTCTTTAAAGCTAATATCCCAAGCCCACACCTAGTTTTAGGTCCTGCAAAAAACCTTCCTCACTTGCGGATGAGGTGCAAACAATATTCTTCACTGCCTTCTAGCGCGAGTCTTTGTTGTTTCTCTTTCATTTTCACCAATTCTATGTTCTTTTGGCTTCTTCATTCATCCAAACTTTATTTAGTACCTAAGAACATAAAGTTAATTAGTAAAAGTATTTATTCTTGAAAACAATGAAAATACAGAATTTGGGATGATATATGATTTTAAAGCACAAAAGATGAGTTAGATGCCAATAAAAACTTGTACAAATATGCAATATGTGGCACTCATCAAATACCCCCAAACCTGAATTTTACTTGTCCTCAAGTGAAACAGAAATTAAGAAATCCTAACTATACCACTGTCACTTGTCTCTCGAATGCATTTAGCGAATGCAATAAGCCTTTAAACCCCTAGGTGTCCCTAGTGGGCGAGTTGTAGTCTCGTGAGGGTTTACCAGAGGTGTACCCACAAAACCTTCTCTAACTTCAGAGCGTATCAGAGTCCCAAGCATCCAAGGAGCTATGAGGACATGGAGTTTCTGCATGCTAGTAATAAGAAGTTAGAATTATCAAAGAACGCATTCTCATCCTTAAGAGTTGAGCGAGAAATAACCACACCATATGAAAGAATTCGGGTTCGAGAGTGATCGAAAGCCTCGACTTCTGCCTCACCAATAGGGTTTTATGATAATTGCACTCAAAAAGATTGCTTTTTTAGTCTCTCATGTGTGCAGGCGGGAATAAAGAGAGAAATCCTGCACACGTTGAATGGTGGGAATGAGAACCTTCCGAAATAATTTCTGGAGACTCCATAAAATTATGGGAATAAGAATCTTTTTCTGATGATCTCTAAAAAAGGAAATCAACCATTAGTAAGGATGGGAGTACTCACTTACCTTCACATCCGATCGGCAATCAACATCACTCTCACAGCATCCATAGAAATGTCTTCGTCTTCAATCTTCGGTCTTCAACTGTTGATGATGAACTCTTGAACTTCTTATAACCTTGAAAATTTTCAATTCCTCTCTTTAATTTCCTTTTTGCTTGAATTTTCCTCTTATTTTTCTTCTTTACCACGGTGTTTATTAAACAAAACTAAAAACATACTATAGTAATGGATTATTATTTTTTAATTTTTAATTTTTTTTGAGCTAAAGTGAACTGAAAGTAACAAAATAAATACTGAAACTATTAAAGCCATGGATGAGGGACTTTATCACTTAATTCTGCACAACTTGTATTGTCTTTATTTCATAAACTTCACTAATACTCATCTTCTTTTATTGCTTTTGTAAAATACGTCTTCAAATTGTGTATAAAATTATTCTCTTTGTACTGTATCTTCTCTTTGAATAAGAATTTTACTTTTCCATGTATTGTTGCATGTGGACCTTGGACTATTTCAACTTTCTTCATGTATTCTGATGTTGCTATGCTCGTAGATGATGATATGTTTCTATGGATCTGTTGATGTTGTCGAGAGAGAGAATGGTGCTAACTGAAAATCAAACTACAAGGAGTTTTCATCTTTAGACGTCATCCTCATGATTGACGGAATTAGCACTCAAGAGATCAAAAATAGTGCGAAGCTGGGTAGCTCACCATTCCTACCCGGAATTAACGTACGGTGACACACACTCTAAAAGGACTTTTTAGATAGTCACAAAAAATTGAAGGTTGGTGCCTTGCTTGATGTAAAAATAGGTAGTCTCCACTATGGGTGATCACAACTCTAATACCAAATAACTTTGCTGCACCTAATTCGCCCACCGGCATGGTTAAATCCAACTTTAACGCTCAAACAATTAAGAAACCCGATTGTGTTCTCTAATTCTTCCAAGTTCAGTTATTTCGGTCAGACTCTCTATGTAAACATAGCTAGAAGCATGCTAGTGACTCTAAGATCTCTACAAGTTGGAGGTTTTATGCAAATATTTACAAAGATTATTATTTTATTTATTTTTTTGGAAATTTAAAATTTTATCTAAAAGTGCAAAGAAAAGACTAAAACCTCTAAATGCAAAATACTCCCCCAAACCTAAATCTAACATTGTCCTCAATGTTTCAAAAGATGATAAGATTTTAAACAGCAACATGCCATGAGAACCATGTTGATTAGAGAAAAGGGAAGAGATTACCGGATGTCGGCCAAAGCAAGATAAGGGCTTCATTATTTACGGCTAGAATTCAACGGTAACTCAGTTTATGTCACATTGGATTAGCACACATATATACAAGAAGATCTAGAAAATATAATTACCTACTGGATTATACAATAATGATTCACCATATACCAACAATCGAAAGAGTTGAGGATCAACCCAAAAGACGGCATGTAAAGATTTTAGTAGCCTCACATAATTATGACATGACAAGATTTTAAGTGAGGCTGCCAGACAAAATGAGCCACCCCCAAACCTGGATTTTTCAACAGATACGCTTTTGTACACAAAATCTTGCAATTTTAGGGATTCATCATGCAAAAAGTCTAATTCGAAATGGACTTTGTCAGGGTAGGGCGGAGAAACACATTCCAACTGTGTCTCCTTAAAGACATTATACTTAGTTGCAAAATAGTCCAAGAGGACTTGGGAGGTACACAATTCCAATCCTAGATTAGGTACTCTTAGAAAAGTTGGTTTTACAATCTCTTTACAAACAAAATCTAGGTTGGGTGGAAGAGTCTCAGTTTGTGACATGGGCAGGGAGCTAGATACGTCCAAGTTATATTCATTTTTAAGCTCAAAAATATCACTACGCGGTCTAGTTTTTCCCCAGTCAGAAACAAGTAATGCAATATCATGTTCACAGTCATTGGACAAATTAACAAGAACCAAATCAGAATCATGATCGTCATCCAAAACCTTTGTTTCATGCATAAGAGAATCAGAGGGAGCAACATATTATGTTCTAGGCAGGGAATCAGACACATCAAATTTATTTTCATGCATAAGAACATTAGTGTCAACAGAAGATTCAACCTTACCTAAGTCAGACACAAGTTGTTTGTCATGCTTTCGTTCACAAAACAGTTGCACAAGACCTAAATCAGCATCAATTCCATGCGCATATAAAGACTAAGATGGATGAAGATTAAATGAATTATCAGCAGTAGAGGTTTTTACAATGTGCTCCAATGTTTCAGAATCGCAAAACTCTGCAATTCTATATTCATAATTGACCACCTCTTCTAATACCATATCATCATCATCAAAAATGCATGAAAAGCTTACCCTGTCCAAACCATTAATGTTTCCTACCTGTACATCTGCTTCTGAATCAGGTGAATATGTGTTAACATTTTCAACAAAAGGGTAAGAAGCACTATTTTCAAAATTGAGTTCCTTTGCAGAAACAAACATTTCAAGCTCATAATTAACATGCTTATCAGTTGTTTGTACCGGAACACTGGTCTGTGGGTAGAGATGATTCTCCTGCTTATGACAGAGAGCATCAACATGATGCACTCTAGACTGCAAGTCAGGGCAGTTTTCAGTTAAATGGTTTGTGATATCACATAAGGTACAAACATGGAGTTCAGTTCGGGTGCATGAGTTATGGACAAAAGCATTTTCATTTGTGCCCCTCTCTAGAGATTCGACTCTCCTAGCCATACATGTCACGTTTATATCAGAGTCAAAATCAGACTCCCTCTCATGAAGATCACTCCTAGCATATGATACTCTCTTAGTTTCCCTTATGGATTCCCATTGATGGGTTTTCTCTGCAATCTCAGCTAAAAATTACCATGCATCATCCACAGTTTTATCAATAAATTCACCATTACACATAGATTCAATACTAACACTAAAGCTTAATACTAAAGCTTAATAAAACCTAAAGCTTAATACTAACACTAACAACAATAAAATGAATTACTAAAAAAAAAAGTAACACTAACTGAAGAAAAAAATGACCCTACCGATCACTAAACATGATTTATACAATGAAAACAGACATAATAGAAGCAACTTAAACCAAAATACAAGAACTACATGACAAACATAATCTAAATGAAATACAAAACCTGATTTGCTATGTACAAACAAGATACAAAATAAATGGACTGACTAAAGGCTAAAGGCTATGTACAGATGCTATTAGACTATTATCAGGCTAATCGAAGTAAAAGAACTCTAAAATGAATGAAAATTCAAAAGCTACACGACAAAGCAATCTAAAATAAAAACAAGCTAATACGGGGATATTTAGAATTGTCTACAGAGAAGTATTTACTGCAGTGAAATAAAGACCAATAACACAGGTAAAAATTATCAAATTATTACCATTTTATATATATATATATATAAAGAAAACAAAAACTATATACAATTACTAACAACAAACTAGCAAAAACAGAACCTAAACTACCTAATTACACCGTTTGCCAACTCCCCGGCAGCGGCGCCAAAAACTTGGTAGGTCTCTAAACAGTACCTACAATGACTGCAAGTGCACAGTGTCTATTGTAACAGGGAAAATACAGGTCGATCTCACAGGGAGTTGTTCCGATGCGAAGTTAAACGTCTAGGTTCTACTATTACTAATTAAAGTCGAAAGAGTTAACAAGGGGGTTTTGTCGATACGACTAAGATGATGTTCAAGTAACACAAATTAGAAAACAAGAATGCAAATAAAAGGCACTATGGCAGTCGAATCCACCTATTAACCTACACTGAGTCAATTCAGTCTCGATAATGTTCTTGTCCCTTGTAATGGACACCAATCAAGATACTAGTCTGCCGTCTATCCAGGGTAATCTTAATTGGAAAGTTTGATGTCAACTAAGGTCACTAACTAATCCCTAGTATTATCTATCTTCTAACAGTACAACTAATCGCAGACCAATTTGATCACTTAAATAATTAAACCTTTCCTAAGATGGATATTTTAATCACAACTAAGGTATTTTTCCAAAGCATTAACTGTCTAGTTAAAGCACAACTAATCTAAGGATCAATAACAAACAATTAAGCATGAGTTGCAGCACAATCAACATAGTGGTGTTCTAACTACAATGGATGCATGACATACACTGTGAGAGCAAAATATTGAAGTACTATGATTAAATCTATCTTAAACATTTTAAGCACAACAAGAACAATGTCAGAAACATGAATAAGACTAGCAGTAGATTATGGGTCTCATCTAAACCCTAGTTATTAAATTAGAACATGATGAAAATACTGAAAACAAACACAAACTATAGCTTGGTGCACCGGCTACTTCGGGCCTGAGTTTTACATCACAATCTCCTCTCTATTTATACATAATTTCTCCCAATTGAGTTTTCAATTTAATAATTAACAGAGACCCACTCACCAAAACGCGTTTCTCTGACAGACCCCTACTTCAATGCATCTCTGCAAGCCTAATTTTCCAGTTGTTGAAGATAACCCTAATCTTATCTCTCCCAATCATAGCTTCTAGGGTTACTGTTTTTGATAAGGGAGAAGATAAGATGGAGAGAGATATAGATCAAAGGTTTGGTTGATGGCTAGCTGAGAGGGTGGTTGTTCTCAGAGGTGGTCGGGGATGGAAGTGATGGAGGGAGGTGAAATGGTCGTTCTGCAGAGGTTGGAGAGATGAAGAAAGTGAAGTGAAGGTGGTGTTTTTCTTCTGTTCGGTTAAGGGAGAAAACAGGAGGCTAGGGTGTTGAGAAGATGCTTCAATTGTTGATATCTCGGGTGGAGATGCCATTGGATGCTCAGCAGCTATATTGAATCTGACGGCTCAGGATGGAAACGGGTTTGGATATTATATCTTGAGTTTTATCTCTTGGAAGATCTTCTTCTAGGCCCAAATCTTCTTTAAAGCTAATATCTCAAGCCCACACCTAGTTTTAGGTCCTGCAAACAACATTCTTCACTTGCGGATGAGGTGCAAACAATATTCTTCACTGCCTTCTAGCGCGAGTCTTTGTTGTTTCTCTTCCATTGTCACCAATTCTCTGTTCTTTTGGCTTCTCCATTCATCCAAACTTTATTTAGTACCTAAGAACACAAAGTTAATTAGTAAAAGTATTTATTCTTGAAAACAATGAAAATACATAATTTGGGATAATATATGATTTTAAAGCACAAAAGATGAGTTAGATGCCAATAAAAAGGTGTAGAAATATGCAATATGTGGCACTCATCAGCTAGTCCTCTAATATTTTCGATTCTTGATTTGATTTCTTATATTTTCCTTCCTTTCCTATTCTTTTCATGATAACTCAGTTTACTGTGGAAGCAATCTGTGGATCTGAAACTTTTGAAATAATCTGTGTTGCCGGCAAAGAAACTAATTTCTACCCTTTAGCTCATGAATTTTTAGAACCGCATATCTATCCTTATTATAGTATGTCTCTACGTTTTCTTTCACAAGTGTATTATTTAGCTTACGCTTTCGTTAAATTTGTAACTCGAGTAGTTTACTTTTTGTATGTTGTTTAATTTTATTTTTCTTGACTACTCATGAAAATGAAGGATCCTCTGAAACAACTTGATGTTGAAATCAGGTTGGAAATGTATTATTTTGATTTAGTTTTCTAAAACCCTGTAACTTTTTTGAGATACAACTTTCATCCTACAAATCTTTGATTGAGAAAAAAGCGAAAACGCATTTCTATATCATTAATAAGATTTTTTATTTTTTATGGGGTTAAGAGAACCCCCACCTACAAGAAAAGGGAACAAGAAAAAAAAAATGAAAAAACATCAAAAAATAACAACCCAAACCCACCACCTAAATCCTATCCCACGTTACTTTTAGTCATGTAATAAACTTTACCCATAGCATCCTCCATCACAATTTTCTTCAGGTCTTCATCAGAGGAGAGAGGGTCAATCTCAACAAACTCATCAGCGGGGGCGTAGTTTTCCAGTAAGTCCGCAGCCTTATTGACTTCCCTGTAACAATGAGTAACATTAAATCTCTGAAAACTAGCACGCAATCTTTTGATAGATTCCCACGTATGATGGCATGTCCAAGGAGGAGGAGTCCCAGATCCTAAGAAGTAAGATATAGCATTTTTCGAGTCAGATCGAAGAGAAATCTTGGGACAACCCTTTATGCTAGCAAGTTTGAGCCCTGCTTCAACACCTTGTAACTCGTGGAGAGTAATCGATCCAGGAGTTGTACCCCCTGCCACTGCCCTAATTGGAATACTATTTTCTTCTCTCAATATAGCACCATACCCAGCTTTGTCATCCCTAAACGAGCCATCAGTATTAACAGCCACCTCGCCGATGTCTGGTTTAGGCCAAGTTAGCTCAATCTGACTGGGAATAGTAGTAGAAGAAGAAGTACCTCTCCAGCAAGCTGAAAGAGCTCTATTGGCATTTGTATCCTCCATAGAAGTATTAATAGAAGCCATTCTAAGACGAACATCTTCGACAATTCCTTGGAATAGTTGCTCAGATGACGTGAGTTTCTGTGTAAAGATTCTCCTATTACGTTCACCCCATAAATGATAAATATAAGCATTAAACGAGAGCTTGTGAATAGTCCCAACAACTCTATCTCCCTTAATATGGGATGCGCACCACTGAATATGATCATCCCAAGCTGAATGGTTTACGCATCTTAGACCCAACACCTGCATTAGCTTGCTCCAAATACTGGCAGCATAGTTGCATTTAAACAGTAGGTGATCGTCATCTTCGAGCATCAGGTTGCACATAACACAAACAGGATCAACATTCATTCCCCAAGACAACACTTTATATCTCGTCTTTAACCCCTGTGAAGAGCCATCCAAGTAACAAAACAATGCCTAGGTATACAGTGACAGAACCAAACTAGCGCTTGCCAAGATTTCCTAGGGGCGTGGTTTCTAAGAGCATTATAGGTATCCTTAAGGGTATAAAAACCAGAGCTCCCCATAGTCCAGACTATTCTATCTTCTATCATATTATTAATTTTAATTCTCAAGATATCATCTTTAATAGGCCCCAAAACATTTTCCAGATTAGGAGAAAAGGACCACTCTCCATTTGACAAGCATGAACTCACAGTAGCATTCAGGTGGTGCACAGAATCATAAAGAATATGATGAGGGACTAAACTGGAAATATTACCTTGCGGTAGCGATTTATCCTTCAACAACTTTGTACTCTCTCCATTGCCGATCAAATGAAGAACAAACTGAGAAGCGATGCCTCGATGGTCCAGAATACGCCTCCAACACCAAGAACAATCATTAGGGGCCTTTAGGTGCCAGAAATCCTTATCCTTGATGAGGTTGTGTTTGACCCAAGTAACCCAAATGATGTTGAAATCAGGTTGGAAATGCATTATTTTGATTTAGTTTTCTAAAACCCTGTATCTTTTTGAGATACAACTTTCATCCTACGAATCTTCGATTGAGAAAAAAACTAAAACGCATTTTTCTATATCATTAATAAGACTTTTTCATCTTGTTTAAGCCTTTCTATCAAGATTGATAGGAATGGTCAGGACCGTATCATGATAGTTTTATCACAAGCAAATAGTTTCAAACACCAGAAGACAACTCAATAGATACCGAAGAAGTACTATGTTTTTGAAGAATTACAAATGTTGTTTAAATTTCTTAATTTTAAATGTAATCCCTCTTGTGGTCTCAAGCAAAGGCTACATATACATAGTCCGTGTAAGGGATTCTATCTAATTAGGATGTGTGATACACTTAACTTGCACACACAGGAAAATAAAATAAAATGGAAGTTTGATTTTTGTTTGAACACCAACCAATCCAACATGTCACATTTGACAGATGCGGTCAGGCGCATGATGAATGTGGGCTGGCTATGGATTCTCCGCCTAATTACTGAGGCACATTCATATACACCGGCCAGGCGCAAATTCAAACAACACAATGCGACCAATGTTGAGCGCTCATTTTAATTGCACTAGAGTACTAGTCTTTTGGAGTGTGTTTTGTCAAAAAGTTAGCTAAATGTAAAGTAGCTTTTCGGGTTTTTTTTCCTTGAGGCCATATGCTCTCGTGACTTGCTTAAAAAACACTTCAATAAACTCAGATACACCTTCAGATAAAAATGAAAACAAAGAAAATTCATTTTGCAACTGAAACGAAATCACAATGTAAGATTGGAAGGCAAAAAACCAATAAGAGACATATATATTTCTACACACCGACACCACTATTCCCAGAAGCATTACCACCACCACCGCTACAAATCCCACTAAATAAAACAGGAAATCTACAGAGAGTCTCTACAATTGGTGGACCCTCCACTGTCACATCTTGAGATGATGCCGCTGCTGATGTCGATGGTGGGAGAACCCTTCCATCAGCAAATAACAACCGTCCATTCCCAGATGATTGATTTTGATTATGATTAAGATGTTGATGTACTATACCTTCAAGCTCTGTAACACCATAAAACTCGTCATCCTCATCCCCATCTCCAAATCTTCTCTCAACTTCAAGAAAATCAGCTAATGATGATGGTTTTGTTTCTTCATCTCTACAAAGTTGCCACCATCTTCTATTCCCTTTATTCTCTGATGAATCAACAATTACCACTCTTCTTAACCCTTTTTTATTCTTCAACTTTTTCCTTTTCCCTCTACCACCACCATTAATAGTGGTAGTCCTGATATTGTTGTCTTCACTATCAGGGGTAGAAACCCTAGCTGAAATTGTTGGTATATTAACTCCCATTAGGGTTCCTAAACTTGTGCTTCTATCATGGAAAAACGATCCTGTAGACTACAATGAACACAAAAAATAAAAATTAATACTCCTAACATCAAAATAAACAAAAATCAAGAAATGGGTATGTGTGTGTGTTTTGTTTCCGGTTACCTCAGTGTCGAAATCAGAGGAAGATACTGATGAAATTGTTGGAGAAGTTGGTGGAAACAAGTCTATCTCTGGATCTAACATTGTCTTGCAGTCCTAATTATTTGTAATTTGAAGGAGGGAAGGAAGAAGCGAGAGTTATTATATATATATACAGAGATCGGGAAAGTTAAGAGATTTTGGAGCTTTAATAAAGAAAGAAATGAAACATAAAAAATTGTATGACTATTTTATCCCTGTTTCTTCTTGTTATTGACGAAACTTTAACCCGGTGATCATCATCAGTCAAATGTGGTCTGGAAGAGTTGTATTTTTCCATAAATCCTTGTTTGTATAATAATCAAGCCAGAAGAGTTCTAATATAATGGGGTCACTAGACATCGACCAACATTACTTTCCCCAAACACATACACTTCATTTTGCAAGACTGCTAATGGGGGTACCATTTTGTTTGGGAATGTACCAATATATATATAGGATAAAAAAACATTTGCCTTTGGTTGGTACATCCCCAAGCAAAATGGTACCCCGTTAGCAGCCTTGTGATTTTGTATTAAAAGTTTTTATTGTTTGAAATGGAAGCATCATTGAATGATGGAAAAAACAGGTTCTCTCTGCAGAGAATGTTCTACTTCAACTGAACAATAGCCTTTACTTTTCTTATCTTTTTCAATTACATTTTTGGTAGTACAACTACAGGCTACTCTATCTTGCACATGGAGATCAGATGGGGTGGGATCAATATATGGTGTGGTAAATACGTTTCTAATAGGTAGAAATGTCGATCGAAGAAAAACATTTGGAAGCTTTCTCTTCAAATTTAAGTCTTGTACGGTTGTTCTCTCTACATCAAAAGATCCGTCTTAGTCTAGCACTCAAAAACCAGGAAGCATAGGAGCGTGTTTGGTACGGTTTTCAAAAATAGTTTTTTGTTTTTAAAAGCATAGAAAATAGAAACCCGAAGAAATATTTTCAGAAAATGTTTTCTAATTGTTTTTTGTTTCTGAAAACAAAAAAATGAAAACAACAAATTATTGTTTTATGTGTTTTCTTTTTTTTCTTTTCTTTTCTTCAAAGTAAGAGATTGGGGAATGATTCAGTCATGGCCAGTATCACTATTTCTTAGACGAGTCTTTACATTTGATCTGATTTAGTTGATTTTTCTTGGTTTTCAAAAACAATTTTTATCCTACCAAACAATTTTTAGAAAATGAAAACAAAAAAAAAAGGATGTGTTTTTATAATAGTAGAAAACTATTTTTGAAAACCGTCTTAAAAAATTATACCAAACAGACTAAGATTTGGGCCCATTTTAAGTTCATCCCTCCCTGACACAATTTTCTTACGTTGAAAGATTGAGGATGAGTACCTAAATATAAAGTTGGTCGGAGAGATCTAACCCGGTCAAAGACCATAGCGTCTTCCGAACCTTTTTATTTCTTAGGATTGTTTGAGAGTGACCTACGTAGTTGAAGAAAAAAAAAAAAAAAACCCTTAAGAGCAGGTTTTATGGTGAAGTCAAGGCTATGTAAACATGGAAAAGTTGTGGAAGTGCTAGTCAGGCTTTCTCAGGATTTATGTCGATGCATCTTTTGATCCACGTCCTTTCTCCAATCAAAAAAAAAAAAAAAAAATCCACATCCTTAATTACCTCTCTACCAAGAAAAACTGCTTGGTGGCTGTAACTATTGTAATAACCGAGTATGTCTTAGCAATTGTAACAAATGCTTTTCTCTTGATCTAATAACTGGATAAGTGTCAATAACCATTGTCAATACAATAACATCTCTAGTTTATCCATTGTATCCGTTGTAAGCAGACAACATCATCAACAGCGTTGCGATAATATGGTGGTGGCTACACAGAAGACTGAAGAGACAATATGGTGACAAAAAAGACACTGGAGAGGAAATATGGAGATTTTACCCTATGTAAGAAGCCAAGTTAGTACCTAAAGATGCAAACGGAGACATATCTTAATCATTTCTAGAACAATTTTCAAAGAGTCGAGCCGTTACCAATAATGCAAGTTCAGAGACTCAGTCCTCAGTATACAAACATAGAAAAAGGCAAATAACCTCAGCCACTAACTAAAATGTTCAAAAATTTGGGTATCCAAATCTGTAAACAAAAACATAACTGGAGAAAAATAAAAATAATCTTCCTTTTCTGAAACTAATGATGCTCTGAAAACTATCAGTTACGATGAACCTGTTTTTCTGAAAATTCCAAGACTCGTCCGACATTTCATCCCAAACTGGCAACACTTCACAGGCCAACATCTGAACTAACACATTTGGATTATAAACTGAGTCTTACTATGAATGCATCACTAACCTAGATCTTCAGAGCAATTCTACTACTCAAAATCATTAAGAATGCATCATGAATAAAGAACATCAATAAAAGGAAAACAAAAGCAACAAGTGTGATAATTAAACAAGTTTAATACCATCCAAAAATATAAGGAACCAGTAACAAAGAGGTTTCTTGTCCACAAACGAAAAAGTTCACTATTATAATAAAACACTAGTTCTACGTACTGCTCAATGATATTACTTCTCAACAGTTTGCTCATTTCTTGGATTTCTTTGGTGCCCTACATACAAGATCAAGGTAAAAAGAGAACAAATATCAGTGCAATGATCATAGAATTGTTGAAAAGTATATAAATACAAGAGAAAAAAGAAACAAGAACAAGGAGAAACTCTTACCCGGTAGCTGCTTGAGGTGCAGGTGTGGGGGTGGTTGTGGGAGGTGCCACTTTATCGACGGGTCCCTGTTGCATATTATACCAACTTGTCAAAGATCAATTCGAGGAAATAACAAGGTACTTGAGAGTCGACGATTAAATCTTAGTGCTTCTACTCCCTAGACTTACCTTGACAGTGTCTTTTAAAATTAAATTGCAATTCGCAGTAAATAATGAAATGGCAAGACTACTGATGGAGTGCAGTAAATAATGAAATGGCAAGACTATCAATTCTATGCAGAATTCACTAGAACTCCAATTAGTTAACTACTAATTTCTATATTCTTAACAAGTATGACATGCATAAATAGTTAACATTACCCAAGCAGTAATGTAGTCAAGAACAACGATACAGATGGAGTGTCCAAATTGATAACAAAAAATAAATAAGTTTATCAGTATCTTACAGCAGCCAAACGCTCCTCCCTCCTGGCATGCTTCCTTTCTCTGCTAGCCTTGTTCTTAGCACGCTTAGCCTCAAACTGGTCAGACAAAGTCTTCTCTCTGGCCTTCTCTGCCTTAGATTTGTGAATACTTTCCATCAATACACGCTTGTTCTTGAACACATTACCCTTTACCTTCAAGTACATATCATGGTACATGTGCTTGTCAATCTTCTTTGCCTCCCTGTACTTACGGAGCAACCTCCTGAGTACACGCATTCTCCTCATCCAGATAATCTTGGTAGGCAACCTAGCTTCTCTGGTACCCTTCCTCTTACCTGTTCACAAAGAAACCACAAAATTAACCCATCGCTACCTCTATACCACACATAATATGAACCAGTCGCTGAATCTATACCACACATAATATGAACCAGT
>JAJJMB010007708.1:9147703-9158011 GCA_023531105.1 Papaver atlanticum
AATATGAACCAGTCGCTGAATCTATACCACACATAATATGAACCAGTTGCTGAATTAAAGAAATAAATAAGAAAACTTACATTTAAAGCATAACACCAACAGCATAAATAGTTTATTAACTTACCATAACCAGAGTGACGACCCTTAGCCTTAGCTTCATTCATACGACGAGCACGAGCTCTAGAGTGGATCACTGTTGGCTTACGAATAATGTAACCATCCTTTACCAACTTTCTAATGTTTTGCCCTACACACACACAACAATCACAAAACAGAAATCCATAATAAGAATCACAAACAGAACCCATCAGTAAGGATCACAAAACCCTAACTTACAAAAAATCGTCATTAAAAAGATCAACAGCGGCCAAATCTTACAGAAATGGGGATATTTCTGTCTTTTCACAGATTAGGTTAGTGGATGAATGAACTGATTAATGAGTTTCCGATCAAATCAAAACGGATGATATTTGATATAATCAAGTAAAATCAACTAATAAGAAGATCAAATCAAACGAGTGATTCTAGTGCTCTTTGTGTTCGTTTATTACTTACTTGAGTTAGCGGTAGAAAGGTCGGCAGACTCGTTAGGGTCAAGCCATACTTTCTTCTTTCCACACTTGAGAACACTAGCAGCTAATCGCTTCTGAAGTTTCAGAGATACCATTTTTTTCGTCTTCGCAGATGAGAAATTGCTGAAGAGAAAAGGGAGAAGGAACTTTGAGGATTATAACAAACTAGGGTTTTATACTAAAAACCTTACAGCTTTTTATTTTCTAGGGTTTGAGGTAAATGGGCTCATTAGGTCTAACTTGGATGCGTGAGCCCAACGTTAAAAGGATACATGGACGGTGGACCGGCTTTCTGCTCGGTAGGCTTTTTTTTTTTTTTTTTTTTTTTGGAGTGTGGAAACTACAGCCAGTTTTTTTTGTTCCTCGCACATTTGATGCGTTTCAGGAAGTCCCAGGTTTGAGTCACCGATTGCTAGGGGTGAGCAACGGACGGACGGTTGCGGATTAGGGATCACCCGCGTCCAATCCGTCAAAGTTGCGGATATGAAAAATCAAACCGTGACCGGCCCAATCACCCGCGGATTTCTCATCCGCGGATCAGCGGTTGATACGGGACGGATGCGGATAAACCGCGGTTTTAAAAAATAAAAATAAAAAAAATATTAAAACAACCAAAAAACTTCTGCTGACAGTTAACACAAAAAAAATACTAATTCTTGCAAACAACCAAAGTTAAACCATCAAAATGCAACAAGCCAACAACAAGTCTGGTGCCAAGCCAATGGAACTTCTGCTGCCAAAAAAGAGTCCTTGGATTTGAGTACTTGTTCATTCAATCCATAATGGATATGTCTGGAATTTCCTTCAAGATTTCTGCCACATCTGTAAAATGAGGAGTCATAGAGCAATCAGTGAACAGTTGCAAGTTTCTATCATATATAGTGTCATTTATGCATTGTATCATATTGTATCATATGCCAGAAACCCAACTTGACTTGGAGAAGCTAGCAGTTCAAACAAAATTGTGCCTAGTAAAGGACACACCATTCAGCCTATATTGTTATAATCAACAAAGGACAACAAAGAACTGTTGGATAGTCTAATATTGAAATCCCAAACAAAAACAAGGAATTTAGCAGCACACATATCATGACAGGGTGATCAAGTAGAAGGAACAATGTATATGCAAGCATAAAAGAATGAAAACAAAGAAAACAAGGTTTGAGAGTTACCTAAGTCAATTTTTTCAATCCCTTCTATTATCTCCTCGATATTGATTGGTTTGTCTTTCAACCAATTTTCAGCATAGATCAGTGCTTGCACTGTTTTTGGTTGCATGGAACTTCGAAACTCATTAAGAACACGACCACCTGTGGAGAAAGCTGATTCTGAAGCTACTGTTGAGACTTGCATAGCCAGCACGTCTCGAGCTATCATGGACAAGATCTTATACTTGGAAGAGTTAACCTTCCACCAATTCAAAATATCAAATTGTGCATTAAAATCCTCTCTTTTCTCTGACAAATAGATATCCAGCTCTGTTTTTCCCTTTACTATTTCTTGATGTTTTTCAGACTCAACAAATCTGTTGATCGGATTCTGAGGTTCTTGTGAAAGAGAAGTATCGGGTTGTATTTCAGCTGTAGGTCTTGAAACCATATCACTCCCTTTATATAATAGTGCATACTAATCAAACATATTTGTTAAAATAAGTTTAACTGCAGTCATCATCTCATGGACCTCTTTGTCAACTGTAGCAACATTCTCTCTCAGTAATTCTTTCAAAGCAAATCTAAGATAGGCTTCCTTGCGTCTTGGGTCAAGCAACACAGCAATGTATAACATTTTGTTGATTTTATCCACTGCCCAATACTTTTCGTATTTCAGAACCATCCAATCAGCCATGTCAGCCAATAACATATTACCATTTTTAACCCATTCTTGCAATATGTCATTAATAGAAATTACTTCATCGAGGAATAAGTTAGATGTAACATAGGTTGATCCAGAAAATTTTAATGTAGCATCATAGAATCTTTTTAGCAATCTAACAAATGCACGAGCTATTTCCCAATCAGAAGCAATAGGCCATACCTTAGGAATTGCTGGTGTTGTTGTGTTACCTCTGGTTGGTGGTCGAGGAGGACTAAGAAATTTATCAGCATACCCTGATTCTTCAAATTGGTAGAAGACCTCCTCATATTTTTCAGCTGTAGACAACATTTGGTAAATCGAATTCCACCTAGTCTCACAATCCAAGCTAAGAAATTTGGTGATGTTAATCTTCCGTTGTTCAGCACATTCTTTAAACTTTTTCAATCTTTCTCCTGATCCTCTAATAAACTTAACTGCCTCGCGTATCCTAGAAATAGATTCATTATACAAATCCATGCCGTCTTTAACCACTAAGGCAAGGATATGTACTGCACATCTGAGATGCATGTGCTCTCCTCCCAAAATTGCTGACTTCCAACCCACAACTCTCTTGGACAAATAAGAAACTGTTTCATTGTTAGAACTGACATTATCAACAGTCAAAGTGAATACCCTTTCAATCCCCCACTGTAAAAGACAAGATGCAACTGTTTTACCCAATTCCAGGCCAGTATGATCCGTAACTGGACAAAAATTCAATATCTTCTTCTTTAACACCCAATTCTCATCAATATAATGACCTGTCAACACCATGTAGCTCATGTTTGTAACTGAACTCCACGTATCAGTGGTGAGACAGAACCTTCTGCCATACTTTCTAAAATCAGCCTTCAATCTGTGGTACTCATTCAAATACATCTTCATGCAGTCTCTAGCTTCAGTAAAACGAGAAGGAACTTTAAACCTAGGTTCTAGTTGATGACAAAATTCTAAGAAGCCTTCACGTTGTACAGCAATAAAAGGTAATTCATCTTTGATGACCATTCTGGTAAGGGCATCTCTGCATGCATCTTGGTCAAAAGAGTGAGTCACAACAGAATGAGTCTCACCATCATCACTTACTTGAAAGTTTAACTGTTGCTGTCCAGGTGGAGTGAATTGAGGACACTTTCTTTTCTTTATATGGTTGTTCATATTTGTTGGTCCATGAGAGTTAGAACCCCCTGTACTGTCTTTACCCCATGAAAATCTCTGCTTGCAATGCTTGCACTCAACTTTAGGTGGATTAAGATCAAGACGCTTATTAAAATGTTCCCAACAATCTGATTGCTTCTTACCAGAAGCTTTAGGAGGCTTTGAAACTTCAACCTCAGGTGTAGCTGTCACTGTGGCTGTAGCTATGCTCTTGACAGTTGTCGGGGTAGCTGTACCAATGCTCCCATCAAGATTGTTAATAGGAATAGAAGGTCCCTTAGTACTTGAAGCCATCTACAAACAAAGTGAACACAACAAAATGAACACATTAGGTAAATGAACACAACAAGGACAACACATTATTATCCAAACTGACAAAAAGGAAAGATGCAAATTACCCTGGCTAACACTGATTTCATATTAGTATCCAGAAAAAACAACCATCAATATACATACACAGACACTGATTTCATTTGAGAAAGAAGCATCAACAGTTACAAGTGAGTTCATATAAGTTCTCACCTCTATTCGCAACTCCAACCTTAATCTCTGAGGTCCGCCTATCGAATCCAAAGCCACCTTAATAATGTAGAAGTTAAGTTAGAAAATAGAACAATTTAACCCAAACTCAATACACAACAAACTAATAGTTGCAGTTCCCTGCCTAATTAGAAATTCATAGCACTTGATATCAATCTGTAATTTGTTGATCAGAGAGTTATACTTTTCAAATAGATACCCTACTCCAGTTCATCAACTAATTCCTAAAATTAAACTACAGTACCCATAACAGCATGATAAGAGTTCTACAATAATATTGCTTGTTTTCAATTCAACAACTTTCTTATGAAATCTAAGGTGATTCACAGACTGGTAGAATCAGCACCTTCATCTTTATTTCAAGTTCCAATCCTACCGTGATTCAAAGCTACAAAGAATTGAAATCAATATCTAATGAACCCTAGGTTTTACAGATACAAAATTAGATGGAAACAGAAGTAGTAGAATTGTTCAATAAACCATCATACTTAAATCAATCAGCTGAAACAAGAGTAGTTAAGGTAGAAATCATACCTTCAATCTCAAATGAAGGACAGAAAGAAATTTTTTTCAGTCTTTCACTGAGTTACGAGATTGGAAGCGAAGCGATTAGAGAGAAAGAGAAAAAAAATAGCCGTGTTTATATATAAAACCTCTAACTTCCCATATTATCCCCAATAATTCTATTAAATTCCCTTGCTGTCCACGGTGCGGGTGAATCCGCGGTTTTCAATACCCAACCGCACCCAAACCGCTAAAATGTGCGGATTTGAGAATCCCACCCGTGTCCGGCCCGTATGTCTTGCCGTTTGGGTGAAATCCGCAATTTTGCGGACGGTTACGGGTGAAATCCGCGGATCCGGTTTTTATGCTCACCCCTACCGATTGCGCAACACAGTAGGATTAGACTTGGGCTTTCTTATAGATTGTAGAATTGGACTTGGGCTTTCTTATAGAACTCGTTAGGACATTTGAAATAAGATATCCAAAACCGAGAAATTTAGAACATTAGGACATTTGGAGATAAGATGTCCAAACCAACTTAGAACATTCAAAATTGTATTTATTGATCCGAACCTTACTGTCCTTTTGGTTATTAAAGCTAGGAAGACATTTTAAGAGATCTTCTTATTCTTTATTAAAGTTTTTTTTTTATTATTATTATGAAAATAGTGACATAGTAGAATTTAAGTTATTTTCATCTTCCTTTCCAAGAATTTCAAAACAGAGTGAGACAGACACGTCATCAGAAGTAATAGTAGAGTTACTTGTTCTAGGGGTGTTTTGTATATTTCGAAGCTTGTGATCAAGAATATTTAACTTTCCAACAAGGCTGCTTCTAGAAAGAGTTGAAAGATCGTTTCCTTTTGTGATGGCATGTTTCTTAGACTATATTAAGTTGACAAATATATCAAAATTTTCATCACAATATCCTTTCCAGGAATAGTCCTACCTAACGATGAGAGGCATTCACTATTTATGATAATGTGTGATTAAATTCCTCAACGAATCTTCGTCAGCCATACGGAAGTTTTCCCAGTCAGAAGTTATATTTTGAAGTGGGAATATTATAAATACCCTGCATTTTTGTTGACCTTGCACAAATACCCCCGATGGGTAAAAAATATTTTTTTTAGAGTCAACTTGAGAAAGTTGCTTCCACTTTTTAGAAGCAACTTGTATAAAGTTGCGTCCACTTCTGGAAGCAACTTGTGCTAGTTGCGTCCACTTTTCAGAAGGTAGGGGTATTTTTTTAAAATTAAATAAGGGTATATTTTAAGGTGCGGATTTTGAGGGGTATTTAAATAATGTTCCCTATTTTGAAACCTTGCTTCAGTTACTAAGGTATTCTCTTCAAATATGGTCTCTAAGATATCCCAAGTTTCCTTCGACGTAGTACACGTAAAAACATGATGTTGAAGATCTTAGCCACATGATTTATAGCATTCGATCCATCGGAATTATGTTTTGTAGCACTGATTTCAACTGTGATATATTTGGCTATATCCTTAGCAACAGTATTCCCGCCTTCTCAAACTGTTGGAGGAGTGTATCCCTTGACTACCTGCACCAATATTTGGAAATTACGGGCTTGCAAGAAGGCGCGCATAGCTATTTACCGCCATAAGTAATTTGTGACATTGAAGGCTAGTGGTATGTTGATGGAGATTGAAATCTTTTTCATAAATTCGGATCGGCACAAGCACAGACTGGTAGGTCTAATGTTGTTTCCCTACTCTAATGCCAGTTGAAAAGGAAAGGGTAGTGAGTATGCCACGAAATTTTTCAATCGCCAACCTGTATGGACAAAACCTAATACAATCACAAGTAAGACAAAACAAAGACCCTTGCAGAAGATTGTATACATAGTTTTTCTTTTTCGTTAAAGCACTGCTCGATCTAACTCGCAAGTTTTGCTATCTCATGCTTGTTGTCAATGTTAGATGCACAAAATTATATCTTAATTTACATACTACTTAAATAAAATCTCGGACTAGGATTAGAGTATGGTAGTTGAATATCGTAATCACTGAATAACCCTCAAAGATTGAAGACTAAGAACATTCGAAGACATTTGTGAGAACTTCATTAATAAAGAGGTATGTCAAGACTGAACCATCCTATTTACTCACGACATTTATCATTCTACCTTATGGGACTTTTTCATATGATTTTAGTAGATTTAATATTGCAAATGAGATATTTTGAGTCAAGCTTGTTTTGATAAATCTTTCGAAATATGATTCAAGCAATGGATGTTCTTAGATCCTTAACAATACTGGTTAAGAACAATCTATTGTTCATAAAATATTTTTGTTTCAAGTTAATCATTTGGAAATTGCCCAAGCAATGATATTTATTGTTTAGGTTTACTCAGAATGCTTCAAATCTTTTAAAGAGAGTTTTCTTAACATCAGAATTTCGCAAACATGATAGGTATGCTCATCCAATACGCCCTTATTCATTGGTCTGAGTTCGGGAATTATGAGAGGTACGCATACCCAGTACGCATATCTTATGGTAATGGGTTAGGGTCCTTATGGAATAGGGGGAGGTACGCATTATCCAATACGCGTATGCCTTGGATATGAGTTTGTGAACACCCAATGTACACATACCTAGTATGCATACCCTTGGATCTTGAGTTTGTTAACAGTCCGTAGGTATGCATACCCGTTACGCATACCTACATAGTTCCAATTTAAGCAGAAGCTCAAAAACTATTTTACAAACATGTTTAGCTTCGCTACAACTCTCATAAACACTTCTAAGAAAACTTTTTTCGCAAAATCTCTTGAGCTTGTGAATCATGGTTTAAGTATTGAGTGTTACTGAACACCACTTAGGCTTAGAGGTTTAAATGTTATTGAGCCACTAGAACCATCATTATGAATGGTTCCAAAATCCTAGACTATAGTGCATATTCTTATATGCCATTTCAATGCAGACATCTCACATGTTCATATAGATTCCTAATAAAATTTCATCTAAACAAAGCTACCTAGAGCCTTGAAAACCTGTAAATAAAGAGACTCTTACAATGGGATTTCTCAATCCATGACACTCTTGTGTCATAGTTGCAAACTAGAGTCGTCATCTATAACCTAGGTTTCCAGTGTGAAACATAATTAGGCTAAAACTTTGAAAACTTCACTTAGGGATTCGTGGAGCTGGTCAGATTATCTTTTACCTGATAGTTCGTGTATCCGGATCTTGTTCTTATTGATCTTTGAGGTTTTAAGTAATCTCAGATCAGGAACGAGATTGATAAAAATCGTAAAATTCTCTTCCTCTCATACTTTGTGATTTACCAAGACTAGATATCTAAACTCTTTTTTGAGTTGTTTGGATTGCTCTTGAGAGGTAGTTAGTAATCCGGGATTTTCAGTTAACTGAGTGTAAGTGTTCCGTATTCGTGAGTTTGGTTGGAATTTGTCTATTGCAAAAAAGATTTCCAAACCTAGATTGAAAAATCAAAAGGGAAATCAAATAGGCTTATATATTGTAAGAAGATTAGTATCAAAAGTCTTCACTGAAGTTGAAGTAACTTTTAGGTTGTAAAGGACGTCAGCTAAGTGAATCAAGTGGGTAGAATCTTATGAGGTTCAAGAGACTTAAGGAAAAAAAATGTAGCTGAATTTCTTGGAGGTTTAATTCGGTCTCAACTACATTCTAGTCGGAAGTCTGATAGTAGGCTAATGTTTGTAGCGGTTTAATACAGTACGGTGTTCAAAGTTGGACGAGGTCCCTTAGTTTTTCTGCAGGTGCAGTTTTTTTTCGTAATCGATCAATTTGGTCTCATACTCAACCATCATTTCTTCAACACTTTCCTCATCAGAATCAGAGTCCCCTTAAAGGAAATTTTCTTTGGTTTGTTACACCATTTATAACAACGGTTATGTCATATTCATTATCCTCCTTCTGAATAGGAGAGTGATCATTATTATAATCAAGAGTTGAAATAACTTTACCATTTTTGCAAGGAGTTTCTAAAGGTTGTTCATCTTCATCATAACCTTCAATATCCCGACGACGTTGAAGTTCTTTTTGTATGACCTTGTTAATTTCTTCAAGAGTCTCTTCTGATGCTTCAGCTTCTTGTAACTAATCATACCGCTTAAAAAGTCTTCTGATATTAATATATTTTCCACCATTACTCACGATAGAATTTTCAGACCATATCTCTTCTTTTGATATAAATAGAGAAAGAACATGATAAAGATGAGTGGATCCTAATTCAGTATTATAAGTTTTGAGTTTCAAGCTCTCTGAAATATGCATATTACTAGAAAATAACTAATCAGAAGTATAATTATCCTCCCATCCTCATGATTTTCCCCTTACATACCCGTCATAAGGTTGTTAATATGTGTGAGAATAACGAAAAGGTTTCGTTGGATATTAATTGTAACCAAAAGATTGGTTTTGATTATACCATTGGTATGGTTAGAAATTGTCATAGTATTGAGATTGAAAACCATATTGATAACCACTATATGATATTTCTTATGCATCGTACTTGTTATTTACGTAAGGAAACATGACGACTCACAAGAAAGGAAAAATCTAAACAAAAATATAAGAAACTTGAACAAAAATAAATTTAAAGTGATACTTACAACATGTTTTCAGAATTTACTTCCCACTTGACGAGAGTTGAACACCTTCAACTAGTTGTTAACACCACAAAAACCAAAAAATCTAAAAAACATTAAAGAAAAGGTAAAAATATTTTAAACTGCCACAAACAAGCTAAAACAAATAAAAATCAATTAGCAATCGTTCCCCGAAAGCGGCGCCAAAATTTGATGCGTGTTGTAAGTGCAATATTCAAGATACACTAATTAACTAGTAATATAGTGGTAGTAAGGATCGTTCCCACAGAGAGCTATGTAATTGATAGGTTATTTAGATTAGCAGAACTACAATAAAATAAATTACTATGAGGGATTGGTCATAAGATAACTAAAAAGTAAATAAAGGACAAATAAGAAAAGAAAGATGACTAAGAAATCCTTTGCCGTTACCAAACGTTAGCCGAGTTAGTATACTTATCTATCTTTCGTTAGAACTATTAATCACCAACCGTTGAATAATAGCTAGAGTGTTATCCCCAAAACTCCTCCTATCACTGGATACAAAAATTCTCGACTACCAGTTTTTATTCATTTGAACCACCAAGTAATAGATCACGAAAGGTGTATCCCCATCGAGCATTTTAAGCTTTGTGAATTTAGGTTGATCTCAGTAGTTAAACTCTTAAATCAAGGTCCACTTGTTGATATTGTCTTCACTCGTAATTATTTCACAAAATCCCTCTGCAATGTCTCACGATTTGTACTTATGTAGAGAGGTATTCGACTATTACTTACCTTCTAACTTCTACTAGATTTAGAACAATCAATAGATCAATCTAGTATGCATATCAAATCAATCTAAGAATCAGTCATAAACATTAGATATGGTAAAGGCAAGCAATGAGATGATAAAAACTCCAAATAACTTGTATAATTAATCAAGTTCCATGCTTAGAATATAGAATTCATCCTTAATCAACAAAAGGTTTAGCTACTCATATTACAAAGAAGGAGAATAAGAAGAAGAAGAAGAAGAAGAAGAACAACAACAACAACAACAACAACAACAACAACAACAACAACAACAACAACAACAACAACAACAACAA
>JAJJMB010007708.1:9158021-9325602 GCA_023531105.1 Papaver atlanticum
AACAACAACAACAACAACAACAACAACAACAACAACAACAACAACAATAACAACAACAACAAGATGCAAAAATGGATGGTTTCTCCCTAAAGGGGTAAACCATATGTTTAGATGTAAAAGATGTGATATGAGAAGTAGAGATCCTTGTTTGGGCCTTAGACGTTTTCTTTTATAGTGTTCAATGCTTGTCCTTCAAACTCTCTCTTCTAGGGTTTAAAAACCTATTGGGACCATGTTTCCCTATTTTGGAAGTCAAAAACGTGTTTTAAAAGTCCCTTTCGTCGAGCTACAATCGGTTGATGTCAACCTTAACCTTAACCATAGATTCTTAACTCTCAAAATTGAGAGTTTTATATACAAAATATCACCTACAATCGGTTTACATAATCCTCCATAAGCACCGATTGTTGAAGGCTCAAAAACGGATTTTTTCCGTGTGGAATTATGTGCAGAATCTGTTTACATAATGTTCCACATCCACCAGTTCTGTTTCTCCAACTGTTTTGCTCTTCCTTATATGAACTCGGAATGACCTCATTATTTTTGCATTCTCTTCGTATTTCAATTCTCTTCAAGATGATGATAAAAAATACTGAATTTGAATGAGTTGAACTTGGTCTTTAGTCATTCTCCAGTGATAGTACTTCACTTCTTTGCTCATTTTAGCACTCTGCAGCTCCTTTTCGGATGATTCACCTACTGTAAGACAAACTAAAAAATAATCATAATACAAGGTAACATGCAAGAATTACAACGGAACCGGGATCAATATAGTCGAAACATATAAATTAAGCACTTATCGATATGCATTATAGTCCAGGGTTCTGGAACCGTGCTCAATGATAATACATAGCGGTAAGTATGCCTTTGAACTTACAAGAACTAAGCGTTGTTCAATAACACTCAAGAATAAACAATAGTCCACAAGTCCAAAGCGATTTTGTGAATAAGATTATCATGGAAGAGGCAATGAGATTTGTAGCAAAAGAGAACATAGTCATATAGAATAGTTCGTGAACTTTTGGTAATGCTGGAACTGGGTGGTTTGGAAACCTTGGCAGTTTGTGAATTCATCCCACAGGGGTTTGGAAACCTTGCCAGTTCGCAAAGTCATGCGGTAGGGTTTTGCAAACCAACCTCCATTTCCGAACTTCAAATGTAAGGGGTTTGCAAACCGAGTTTGCAAACATATACAGTTCACGGAATTGGACTGACTAGGTTATACATACAAGTATGCGTACATTGTTCAAAATCCCTCATAATCCGATTTGAAACATTCCTAATGGCCATAGACAATATGCATTGTTGCTTGGGAAATTTCCAAATGATCGTCTTGAAACAAAAATAGTTCATAAAAAGTAAATTCTTCCAACTAAGATTGCTAAGGAACTATGAACCTCCGGTGCTTGAATCATATTTCAAGAGTTTAACCAAGACAAGCTCGAACTCCAAATTTCTTATTGGCAATATTAAATCTACTAAAATCATACGACATAGTCTCATAAGATGGAATGTAAATGTCATGAGTAAATAAAATATGTCAGTCTTCACATACCTCTTTGTTGATGAAGTTCTCGTAAATATCTTAGTTTTTTCTTTAGTTTTTAATCTTCAAGGGTTACTCAGTGATGTCAGATACTCAACTACCATACTCTAGTCCTAGTCCAGGACTTGACCGTAGTAGACTATAAATCAAGATATAGTTTTGTACATCTAACATTGACAACAAGCTTGAGATAGAAAAAAATTACGAGTTCGACCGAGCGATGCTCTAACAGCTACTATTAGTAAGATCGCATAAATACAAATATCTTAATCTAAAGAAGATGTTATGATATGGAAACCAATAAGAGATGGTAGGTTTACAGTCATAAGTGCCTACAATAAAATCATGGAAAAAAAATAATACAACTGCAAGTAGTGATAGTGCTAACAGAGTATGGAAAATCCTTTGGAAACGCAAGGTACTTCACAAGATCATTCTTTTTGTATGAAAATACCTGAAAGGAATCGTCCTTACTAAGGAGAGGTTAGTTAATTACAGAGATGAGATTGACACTCAATATAACATCTGTAACAAGAAAGAATAAACCATATTTCATCTCTTACTTGGATGTGACCATGCTAGAGCATCCGGGAGTACTATAAGTATTAACATTTATTTTGTATGGCAGAACTGTGCATCTGTGGAGGATTGATACACTTCTTGTTCAGTGATTCATCCAACAAAAACAAGGAAGAACAAGAGAAATGGAAAACTACTCTTATGACAAGTTGTTGGGTAATATGGAAAGAGAAATAAGAGTTTGTTTTTCAGAAGAAAAAAAAAACTAAACCCAATAAACACTGGTAACAGAATAAAATATCATCTTAATAACTTATGACTTACCTTGTTGCAGGAAATATCCCTCTAGTTTACTTAATAATATAATTAAAACCTCCTGATCAAGGAGTTAGTAAAATAAATGTAGATATTTTTTTTATTATGATTTTAAAGAGCTAGGATTGGGCTAATAAAATGTAACTTTACAGTTGATTGCGAAGGTGCAAAAGGATGATGTGGATTAGAAGCACTAGACACGTAAGAAGGAAAGTGTCTTGATATGAAAGAAACTTTACTATGGGCTATGTCTCAGAAGCCAATGAATATACATGTTGGGTGATGTGTGCCGCATCACGTCAAAATTAATATTACTTTCTCACTACTCAATATATATTATGGAGAACTAGTAAGAAGTGATCGTCCCCATAAAGAGGTCTAGGTTATTGTTTATATCCGATAAATTATAAAGAAAGAAGGGGGATATTCTAATTTGCATAAACTAAACTAAGCTAAAAACGAACAAGGAAAAGTAAACAAGAAAATCAAACAAGTGAAAATATTGGTCAAGGATTTCCTTTTCATTCAGAAACATGTTCTTTTCTTAATAACTAGAACTGATAATTAATCTCTCATTATCAAAATCCCTAGAATACCTTGATCACAAGTATGTCGCATAAATTTTCTCAAATCAGCAACAAACACATTGAACGATGCGAATATAAATTCTACTAAGAAAACAACCTAACGTGTAAAAGCACTGATCAAGTTTAATTTTGAAGAGCATTAAGATTTATAATATTAGGCTAATCAATGCAATCAAAAGTGGAAAGCGCGCTAATCTGATTTAACAAAGGTCACGATTTACTTGTGATTACTAAGATATAATACTACAAGCAATAAACCACAATTATTCTACTTGTATTCAAGGTGTTTCACTTTTGCGTATAATAAATCATAAACTAGCTATAGATATGATTACGAGTTCAACCAATTGGCCACTTAACAAAACAAGCAATCAAATCATACATGACGATATTTCTAGTGGAGCATGAACGATAATTATGAGACAAAACTAATTCAATAAACCAAAAATCATGTTTGGTGAATTCAAACTAATGTTTAACCAATAATAATAAACTCGCTACTCATGTTCATGAAGTTCATAATTTGAATAACAAAAAAAAAAAACTTTCATGTCTAAACTCTAGAAAACAAGTAGAGAAGATATACTAAAGATTGGATCCCCTTTTATGCGAAGGGTTTCCTTTTTATAGACTTTTCTTTCTTCTTTCAAAACTAGGTCAAGCCTTCCAATTTTCCTTCTAGCCCAAAGTCTTTGTCCATCTACTAGTCCACAAAGGCCTACGAGTCAAAATAATCTCTCTGTTTTTTTTTTTTACTAAATTGGTCGCTGGAGAGATGACGTCACCGACGGAAGTCGGCTAGAATATTCCTTATGGTCATCGGGATATACTGATGACCACTACCGGAGTTAACTAACGGTCAACCATTAACTTTCGACGGTCTTCTAACGATACAGAGGTTAAGGTCAAAGAAACGAGTCAGCTGGTCTGACTCGGCTGGCTGGGTCTTACTTACTGAGTTAAACAAGATCAGTATCAGGTCACCAGACGGTCATCGGATATAACCGCGACTGAGTTCTAGCTGTTTCCCCAGTGAATTCCCGACCAAATTCAGGCATCGTTTTAGTCTTCTTCTGCAAGATTTTCACATCCTAACATACATTTATTTTCCAATACCCAGGCCATTTCTTCCTAAGTTCTATCCACCTAAATTCATACCAACAACGAACAATTCATCTTCCCTACCTTTGCTTGGCTAGAATTAGGGGTGCCAACGGATCCAATTGGGTTCGGGTAGTATACTACCCGGAACCTGGATCAAGTTATTTTATTCGGTTCCGGGTCCGGTTCCTAAATTAATGGACCCAGAACCGGACCCGTTTAAACAGCTGAATACCCATTGGTTCCGGGTAGTTAACGGTTCTTTCCAAATTACACATAAAAATTATGAATGATGTTTTGGGGACTACCCAAAAAAGGTGGGGGACTACTTTGTTATATGAATGTCCACCCTATACTTATAAGGGGTGTCCTAAAGTGTGGAAATGACTAACCTACCCTTAACCTAATTTAATTTAAAACCAACCTAATAATCACCTATATATATATATAACCACCACCTCCTCCCACCACCACCGCTCATCACCTACCACCTCCAACCACCAACCACCACCAACCACCACCACCTCCATGTATATAGCTTAATTTAAATCATTAACGAAGATATTCTCACAAACCCATTACTTGTCATTCGTTTTTGGTTGAAGAAATGAGAAGTAATCATCAAAATGAGTTGAAAATGAAAGTTGCAGAGAGAAGTTCGGCTAGGAATTATGTGAAACAGTTTGTCGAACTAGCCGAACTCATCTTTAATGGAGTTTTTTCTTTCAGAAAAAAGTTCGGTTACCTCGCAAAAAAAAATTCTCAGTCGAACTTTTAGTTCGGTTACTTCGCAACTTTTTTTCGTTTTTTTCCTAGCCGAATTTTTAGTTCGGTTTTGTCGCAATTTTTTTCCACTAACCGAACTTTTTTCTGAAAACCTATGTATTGAGTTCGGTTACGTCGAGAAAAAAATTCCCAGCCGAACTTTTAGTTCGGTTACGTCGCAACTTTCTTTTTCCTAGCCGAACTTTTCTCTGAAAGCAAAAACTCCATTAAAGCTGAGTTCGGCTACCTGTGTCTTCAGAACCATTAGCCGAACTACACTTGCAGATGAGTTCGGCTACCTGTTCTTCAGATGTCGTAGCCGAACTTCATTTCCATGGTCGAAATCAGTTTATAAATTTCTCATTTTTTCGAAAGTTTTTGTCAATTCAAGCAACATTAACTAAATTTGAAGTATACCTAAGTACCCAAAACCCTCATCTCGAAATCAACCATTTTTAATAAAAAAAACCAAAACCCCTTCTTCTCAAAAATTATTCTTTTAAAAACACCCAACTAATTAATCTAACCTCACTAATTAATCATTACACTAACTAATTTAATCACCAAGGGCAAGTTTGGTATTAGAAAAAAACTAAGTTAAGAGGTGGCTCAAATTTACTTCAAATATCCACCCAAAAATAGAAGAATAGTCCCCACCTTTTTTGAGTAGTCCCCGAAACATCATTCAAAATTATACGTCAGCACGTTATAAAACTTCCTCGCAGACTCACAAAGTAACCACTACCCATGTAATGAGCCCAATAGATTAGTGTATTGTCGCAAAACTCAAATACATCAGTACCAACACAGTGAAACCCTAGACTTTAACATTCCCTCGATCTTAACGGACGCCGCCATCATCCGTGATCATAGCTTAGTACCACCTTCTTGCTTGTTCAATCTCCCGTAGATAATCTTTACTCCCCACGTTGTAATGGAATCTTCGTCAACATCACCAAAACTTGAATCCCCATTAAAGATCACATCTTTCCCATACTTGAAAATAAATCAAACACACAAATAAGATCTATCCATTATCAAATAGTAGTTCTAATTAACTCAGACAAGAAGTTAGCTAAATCCAGACTATTAACTCATCATTATGCTGTGTAATAGCTAACAAACCTATTGAAGAAGAAATTACACACCAAAATCAACAACACCCATACTCAGTAATAACCTAGTTCAAAAATCCCAATTTTTTTAGACCTAAATCCTATTATCAAAAGCCACATAAATACTGTACAATAGAAATTAAATATAGTTAGAGAAGAGATAATTACTATCGGTATGAGCTTTTGGGAAGATTTACTATCATATAGAAAAAAGATTATGCCGAGACAGAAAAAGATAAGAGATGCAGACAAGTTCCGAAGAAAACACAAGAAGAAATGTATCGAATGTTGTTTTTAGTCTTGGTTTTATCCTCCCAGAAAATTATGTCGGGTACCCGTCGGGTAGACCCGATAAGGACCCAATTCTAACCGGTTCCATATCGGGTCTACCCGACGGGTATCAAAACTGCTAATGGGTATGATATAAGGACCCGGAACCGGACTCGAAAGTACAGGGTCCGGTTTGGTTCCGGGTAAACGGTTACCCATTGGCAACCCTAGCTAGAATCAGAAACATACTAGAATATATATTAAGAAAATACATTAGAGATTCTTCATAAGGGTATACGTGTTGTTCAATATAATATTACCCGATGGAACACATAAATACAACTATTTCAAAGGTGTTTACTCATTCCATGACAGTTAGTGTATGCTAGACATACTAAACCTCATCGATACCTTAACTCACCTTAGCTACAGTACATAGAAAAATTTAAGGAAACATAACCAAGTCCTATGAGCATTACTACCGTTCTTCCCACTCAGTTCCGTTGGCACTACCAATCCATTCTAATAGTCCACTTTCAAGCATTAAATATAATACTCGTACTTTACCATATCATAAAAATGAAATTGGCTGCCACGAGAGAACAACAGATGTCGAAATGTATATCCTAGTCTTCTAAGTACTTAGATTTAAGTAAAATAGAAAAACAAGTACATAAGTTCACTTTATAGAAAAGTACTAGTTCACTTTATAAAACACTACTGCAAGGTTTACGCCACCCTAGTCAATACAAGTATGTGGTCGTATAGTCACAAACCGAAAGGTGGGTTTAAGTCGATAATTGCACATACCTCCGGTTTGTCGTGGCCACTGCATTAAAGGTCTAACTGCACATGCTAAGTTACTTTTGAAATAGCAGAGATGTTAACTAGTAATTTACATTATAGGGTACATAATATGCGAACATAATGGGAGTCGGTACCGATTCACATCAAAGAGGGGAATCCCCCGGTCAGTAAATTACGAAGCCCATAAATGAAAACATTATACAACTCCCATTAAGACAACATTTCTCAACAGTTCCATGGTCATCCATTTTTAAACCAATAACAAACATCCAACAAATTAGCAAGCATGCACACCTTTAAATACTGTCGATGGCATATTTGCTCGATGCAATTCATAGTTAACTTCCTCTCTGTCGGCAATTAAATTCATGACTATATAATATTTTCATTACATATCGGCACAATCACTTTCTAAAAATCCAACTATATATCTGTCTCAATATAGTTACAGATTGGGAACACTCCAGTAAACTACATCTATATAGAGTTACCAATTAGGAGACATATACCGGTACTACTCCCTGAACAGCACAAAATTGTGCGGAACTAAGCTTCTCTCATTACCTCAACCACACCTCGTTTATTGAAATGTACTCAAATATATTGAAATACATACCGGATTATGAAACACATCTCTACTAAATTCGATATTCATCTGTTGCACTATAGAGTCTCATGAGCAAGGGAAAAGTAGCACAGGGTAATTCCAGTGCCTAATTAGGTTCGCAATACGGTTAAGTAATACCTAAAATCATTAACATTAGCATCTATGAGAACCTCGCATCTATGAGAACCTCGCATCTATGAGAACCACAAACAAATGAAATATTAAACGAAGCCATCATTTTCTACTTTCCACAGTAAAGGCCACCTTGAATTGTTCTACTCCTAAGATAAACAGAAATCACCTAAAGGATTATCTACCCAAATGAAGGCCTGAGTATCAAAAGAAAATGGTACCCATCTATCTTGTCCACAAGCTAAATATTCAAGTTGTCTAAAATGACTAAGGAATCACTAAACAATCATGTCTAAAGAAAAAAAGAAAAATAACACTTGTAATCATCGTGATATGTGTAGTATCAAACTCCTATATTTTATTGTCCAAGTGCTTACTCAAAAGTTAAGTTATATATGTGTGCTTATATAAAATTTCAGGAACGTGAAAACTCATCAAAAATAAAATATATAAGGAACGACATAAGAACCTTTATTTACTTTTCTTTCTTTCGTACATTTTATTGAACAGAACGTGGGCATCTTGTTGTTGGTGAAGAAATGCGTTTATTGTGGTATGTCCTCTAATTACAGTTTTCCTTCCCTACAACTCAAATTAGTAGACATCCCATCCTTGCTAATCAAACCATAATTCCAAAGTTATGCTTCAAGCCACAAGCATTCATCCACAAGTGTTGACTTGGTAGATTTTGTGCTCAAGCAAACAAATTATAGCTAACCGCAAATCTCAAAAAATAAATAACTATTAGTGAAACCACTCATAATAGTATTATGATTAAGCTTGCTTGTATCAGACAGATTGTAGCAACGAAATTTAAATCTATCAATAACTCAACGATAATAAGAGGGCGTGCACTATACAATTTCTTTAGAATGCAAAAAAAATATGGAAACAATGGCAAGTATTCCCAATTTCATCTATATTATTAGTCATATCCTTATAATCATGCACCAAAATGGGTATCACCAATCACTTAAAAATCAAGACAGGTGCTATAATGAAACCCATATCTCATAAAACTCATAAAACACCAAATTCATAAAAAAATAAAGTAATAAGAAACTTTAACCTCTTTTCTTTCCTTCAGGAAATTAATCGAACACTTGAAGTGTAGTTCTGTTGTTATAAAGATCAGTGTTTCCTTCGTCTAATTGAGTTCCTCTCATAACTTCTTCACCTGAAATCTCGAGTTTGAATACAAACCCAACAATTACAATTATTCATAACACTGAATCATTTAGCATCTCAATCATTCACATCCAAAAGTCAGCGACTAAGTCTAGTGTTCTTCAACTATTGTCACGCCTAAGACCACCATCTAATTTCATGCAAAACACTTGAAATTGGAATACAACCACAACCCATCCTTACCTTGATGTTATCTGAAATCTTACTTGATTTTCCAACCAAAAACCAGATTTTCGTAGCCTGACTTACACAAAGAAAAATACTAGTTTTTCTTTACTCTGTTTTCTCTGACTAAATCAACTTTAGTTTCCCTATGGCTAGAGAAGAGATATATCAGAGCTTAAAATTCCATTATTAGAGAAGGGAGAGATGAAAGATGAAAAGAGGAGGAAGAAGATTAGAACCTCTGAAAAAGACCCATTCCCCCCAGAAATAAAACTAGATAACCCTGTTTTCTCCTCCGTCAAAACTAAAAATGTTCCACGTGTCCAGCTGCATGAGAGACTATCAAAGTACCCAAGACTTAGATTAAGGCAGATCTTTCTATTTAGGGACTAGGAATTATGATTCAAGCACCCTAAAAGAGTAAAAGACACTCGGGTGTTTAAGTTCTATGCATTATGAGTGCAGAAATTAACTAACGGGTACACTTAAACCCGAGAAAAAGGTACGGAGTATGACACTCAATCTCCACCATTAATGGAAGCCATAATAGAAGCAACTAATCTCACTAAAGAACTTTAATTTATCCATCAACTGAAGAACGAGCTTAGATCCCACTTCTCCAATTGATTTCTCTGCTTAAAATTGATGTCCAAATCTAACTCAGCGATCAAATTCAAGCAAAACCCTTTCATCTTAACCCTTTAAACACTGATACTCCTTCAAATTCACACTCTCAATAACAGCATGAAAAAGGGGGAAAAAGAAAAAGAGATCGAATGAGAAAAAAATATTTCTCACTTTAGGTTTAGAGTTTATAGTTTTGGTAGGATTACAACACTCGAATTTTGGATATAGCCTGCTAATAAAGGGGTGCCCACACTTCTTTGGCTAAAACTGCAATGGCATCCCCAAGTAAAGTGTCAACTGCCTTTAACAACTCTTCTTTGGTTTGAGTTAGAATTTTCCCTTATTCTCGGATGAGATCACAATGTCACTCTCTTGTAAAATGATCTTTTTGCCCTTTTCGACAATTTCCTCTTCTTTTGCTCCGAATGACTCCAAAAATCCTATAAAGCTCAAAACAAAGAAAGTATAATCAATAGATGATAATCAAGGTGTTTAAGACACTATCATGAGGCAGATGCATGGGTGATAGTTAAATCAATCTCAAAAGATCAACCATTGGTTCAATGGGAAAACAGAAACATATTCAAGATATTTATTTTTTAATTCAGACACTTTGGTGCATAGGTGTTGCTGATACAAAATCCTAAACATGTAGGGAAATTATAAATTTTGTTTCCGAGAGAAGGTATTTTTTAATCTTTTATTGATAGGAAAATAATAAAATTATTTATAACTAAATTGAAGTAATAATATTCATAATTTAACTAAATTGATGTTATATTTTTTTTATATCTTTTTCCAATTTTTGCATAAGAAAAACTGGATAAACAGAAAAATCATAATTAAAAAGAAATTCCTGCTCAGAATGTTTAGTAAAAAAAAATCTGCGTATGGATTTACCTCCCTATTTATAGAGGTATAGATCCATCCACAAACAAAATTTAAAAGAGTTTGACAACTCTTAATTATTAGACTTGTTGTCCATTTAATATAGCTGCTTGATCTATTCACAGCTTCCACCAAATTCTCACTATTTCCCTCAAAATGATCTTTTTGTATACCTTTAGCAATAACCCATTGAATTGCTTTAAAAAGAGCCAATGCTTCCACTTGCTCTTCATCTGGTGCCTCTCCAAAGACTCCCATTTCTCCCTCATAATCGCCAGCAAACTCTCTTTGTATCAGTCATATACCCATTGCAAACATCAAGTTTATTTTCTCAAAACCCATATTAGGTGGTTTCCAAGTTCGTTAATATCCTCCCTTTGATTATTTTTTTGGTATGAGAACCATCAAGTGGCCTGATGGTTCTCATGCTCCCCCCCATAGAAGAGGTAAGGGTTCGTACCCTGTATCTAGTAGTATTTAGGGGCCACAACTAACCACTGTACTAACCTATCAAAAAAAAAAGATTATTTCTTTGCTTCACAAAGATAAACTTGCTTTCCAAGTTCGATTTTAATAATTTGGGTTGTCTAAAAAGACCTCAAAAATACACAATTCTACTCCATTTTATTTCTTCTACGAATTTGCTTACAACTTTCTTTTAATTGAGGTGCTCCTCGTATTCTCAACTACAATATCTAGAGATCCGAAGAAGACAAGTGCCAGTCCATTTACTACATCAATCTCAAAATAGTCTTACTATTCCATCCATTTCCAAATGTATGAATACTAGAAAAAACCCGTGCCATAATGGCACGGTTTTAACCTGAAATACAACTGATGTAAGATTATTTTTCTCGACCTTTTAATCGTTTAATTCCGGGATAGTTCATTGTTATGTTTCTAGCCAAAATAATGTCCATGCATACATAATAAAATTAGTCATATAAAACTCGGAAAAGCCAATAACCGAATCATTCAAGTAATAGTGTATATATACGTCTCACTTCCCATCCGATTCACCTTGTCACTGAAATCATACATCTACTCATTCTTCCATGATAGTTCATTGTACTAATTAATGCTATAAAAATTTATTGTAATGTTTTTCACTTGCCGCCGAATCATACATTTACTCATTCTTCCGTGATAGTTCATTATTCCAATTAATGCTATAAAAATTATTCTAATGTTTTTCTCTTTGAACTGTTGAATAGAAAGAGTAGATGTATGGTTAGGTATTCTAACCCCTCGTATAATTTTAACATTTAATATTTGTCTTAATATCCGTTAAGGCACAAATTATACAATATTTTTATGATTGTATCATCAATCCATCTAACAAACTTTCGCATTTTAACACTAATTCATTGTACCAAACAAAAGAAACTATATAAATTGTTGTTATTGGGTTTTCTTAAGAAACAAAAGAATTCTTATGTGTTTTTAATTTTATCTTCAAAAATATTTTTTTGATCCACCTCTGGCTTCTTGTTACCGACATACAAAATCAAGGAGGCTTGACATTGTCAGTAAAAAAATTCCTACAAACATACAAAAAGATATTTTTTTTTTCAATCTACTTGATCGATGAAGTTGTTAGTTTTTATAATGTCTATATAAACATTGTAAAATTAGGCATATACATCATCCAAAAACCAACAAAATCATTTATGTACTGATATGTATATATATATCTCACTTTTGAATCAAAAAAAGAAGAAGCCTTACTTCTCATTAGATTCACCTTGCCACCACTAAATCCAATTAATGCATACATGTATATTATGATTTCATTTAATATTTCTTTGAATATCTTGAGTTAAGAGGTGATCCACTAATTAAAGATTAATAAATTTGGATTCATAATGAAAGGGGTTACAAAAATGACATTCGTCGGATGTTTTTGGCTGAGATGAGACTGGGATGGTCGGATGCAACGTTTGTCTCTGAAAATGTTATCTGACCGTCCAAGGCTAAAAAAACCCTTCTATTTTGTATTATAGATACCGTGTATGAGTGATCGAAAGAAGAATTGCACTGCCGGACACAACATTGGAATATCCAAGAGGATCGCGCCGCATTTGATCGAATTTGGATAAGGGCTAAAGAGTTTCATTACGATGAATTAATCAAAGTTCCAAAACAAATAGTAAAATTATGAGCTCCTCCCTCTCTCATAAAAAACTAGCCGTTACTCCTCCCACCATGGAGTAAACTCCATCAATGGAGACCTGATCCTGCTTCAGATTGGTTTCTTTGCAGCTATTGTGATCCTTTATCCCCGGCTCTGATGATTCACATGTAACCTTATAGTTTTCTTCTCTAAAATCTCTTCTCCAGATGTCTTTTTTATTTTCTCTACTTTCATCTCTTCTCTTTTTGGGGTTTTGTTTATATTTCGCTTGATTATGCTACCTGACTTTGATGCCTAGATTATTTTCTCTAGATTGATTATACTACCTGCTTTTGATGTCTAGCTTGATTTCTACCTCTCATTTCCTCTGCTGTTAACTAGGTTTTATAGTATGGATCGTCCACAATTGTTTTGGTTAATCAAATGTGTTGTTCCGTCCTGTCTTTAGATTCTACTAGATTCTTTGATCAAATAACTAGTTTGGATGAATAGCGGAAATTTTTGAGTTTTCTCCTGAATTGCACGGACCCTTCGCTTTTGATATCTTTTGTTTTAATTAACTTCGATATTTAGATAACCTTAGTTTCCATTAACAAAGCTCCATATTAACAACACATAGCTTTTCACAACATTAACATTACTAAAAAACCAAACAAGTTTATACAAACAACTATACATCCCAGTTTCCACACATTACTTCTTAGCTTCCACATTCTAGTTCCTTCATCCCTTCTAATCTTTATTTAAACTACCCAAACACAACACTTACCAAACTTCATCTTTCTTCTTAGCTTCTTCTTCCATAGATTCAGAACTTTGGTCTCCTGAAACCTGCAGTAAGTCAATCTAGGCGAAGCTCTTGATAAACCATCTGAATGAGCTCCACATACTCCTCCTCAAACCTTGGTGGGATCTGATATCCTTCATTCTGGTTAGCTACTCCTGGTTCTTCGATCCCCTCCGGTAGATATGGATGAAAACGACCTTCATTACAATCAACCAATCTTTGTACTTCTTCCATCTGCATTATCAACTGATCTCCACAGATACTACAAGCACAATAGTGAATTCGATGAAGCAGCATCTTCCTGCATCTTACTGTTCTGGTTGCAACTATTGGAACATCCTTAGGGACAATGTCGTGATTGCAAGCCATAGCTAGGATTTCATTTCAACTGCTTCTTTTAGTTGAGAATTTCTGCAGTATGAGTTCTTGTGCATCCCCTCACCTAATTTATAACACACTTAAATTAGGTTTATTTCATTTATTGTAGTCATTAAGATTACTTCTTGTAGTCTCAATCCTTCTTGATAGGTCTTTCAATCCTCCGCAATTCTCTTCTGTTAACATGTTTATACATCTCTAATTTGGCTTAGGCTTCCTTCTTAACTGACTGTCTCTAGTTAGCTCAGCCTCTATCCTATAAGCCATCCCCTTCACTTTTAGAGTTAGCTTCAATTGGTATTGTGTGTGGGGTTAAATTTCAAAACTAAAATCTCTGTGCAGGATCTATCCTCTCACCCTCTCTGATAGAAAATCTCTGCCATATTCAAATCACCTCTTCATTAATTTAATTTTGAAACTTACAACCAACTAAGCCTAGGCATAGCTTAAGAGTACCTTAAGCAAAATTCAAATCACATTTATTATTGTGTTGGCTGTTTTACCCTACGGTTTTAACCTTGCTAGGAATCCTCTCTCTCTTGTCAGTTCTCTCTACCCTAAGATGACTAATGGATTGAATATTTAATCACTGCTTTCTTAACTCTTTTTATCTCTTGCAAATTACTTTCCACTCAATCTCTCCTGTTTAACCATCTTCATTAACTCCTACTCTTTATTCCCCTCTGTTGGATTTCATCTGTTTTTTTAGCATTACTTCATACTCTCTCTAAGGCATGCTTTCTAAGTTTGCCAATATGAGCATTTACTCTTCCAAATCGATTCTTGGTCCTCACCCTTCAACCATCACCAACCAAAACCACACTATTGTTGAAGGTAAGCATTGTATCTTAGCTAGACTTTTCACTCTCTCTAACCACTCCATTCAGGATGTCAGTGATGCTCTTCGATTTAAATGGGGTGAACAAAACAAGTTCATCATCTCTAGTGTTTGTCTCGACCACTACAAAATTAGCTTTGCAAAAGCCGAATCAAAATCTTGGGTAACTATGACCAACTACTGGGTCATTTATGGGGATATCCTTACTGTTACTACCTGGTATCCTTCTATCTCCATTCCGTGTAGTGACTTGCGTTTTTTCACTACTTGGTTCTCCATCCAAGGTCTCCAACCTCATATGCAAAATTAATTGGTAGCATCTCAAATAGCTTCCAAAGTTGGAATGGTCCTTTGCAAACGACCGATGAACTGCATTCCCCTAGAAGATGGCACAGTTAGAATTAAGGCTATTCTTAACTTAGAAAGACCCTTAGTCAAACAAGTAATCGTGTCAGTTTGTGGTTCTCCCAGAACTGCGATTGACTTTGGTTTCTATAAACTGCCTTATAACTTTTGTATCTATTGCTTTCGGCTGGCTCATCGTATATAACACTGCCCTGTACTTCATAATGGAGTTCTTGATCCTATGTATGACTCTCAAACTGTTTCTCCCTCATCTGAGTTGAGTTCTGAAAGATAGTATATGGGCTGTACATAACCTACACTCATAGTAGAGGTTTTTGACAGCTTATCTACTCGTGACTTAGTCATGCCTCCTAATCTTGAGTCAGATCCAAATCTTGAGATCTATTTCTCTCATGCTCTAGTGCATCTTCCTTCCATGATGCTGTTGCTTCACCTTCGATTTTGGGTAAACGAACCTTCTCAAGCAGCCTCGCTAGCCCTTCTTTCTCTCCAGTCAAAAAACCTTGTTATGAGCTTGGAGAGGGGTCTTCTTCTAAGATACCTGAGACTGGGTTAGCTCTTCGAAAAGGCCCATTTCCCTTTCTTGAGCTGACCCGTGACCCTATTTCATCGCCTAAGCCAAATCCATCTTTTCGTATTCTGATAGAAGACTCAGGCTCAGAAAAATCAAGCAATGACTCTAATTCCCCTTTTCTTTCTTCTATGTCTATTGATCAATATGGATCAAACTATAAAGGTGATGAAGAGCAATTTTTGGATAATGGGATACTGGGATCGATTTCTGCAAAGCAAAGAACCAATCAACCACGAAGCAGGTGAAGGACTCCATGGTAAACCACTGCCAATTCCCTTTTAAATTTCCCAATTTTAATTTCTTAAGTTTTCCCTCTTTTAATATTTTCCATCAATCTTTCACTGTCTACTAAGATAATAACAATCTCGTTAATCCTGAAACTCTAGGTCCTAAAACATTTTTGGTTTCTAGAAATTTAGGGAAGAAACTGTGAACCCTAAGGTTTCTTTTTCATACTGCTAGATTGTTAGATAATTAGGTCAATACACTAAGTAATTTTGGTTTTTAGACACTTGGGTTGTAATTTGTGAACTTTAAAGTCACTGCTCAAATTTCTAGATTTATGCAATCTAAATAACTAGGTTAAACTGGAGCATCCTGATTAATCCATCTTAGAATATTTGACTATAACTTAGTTTGATTATCAACAGACTTGTATTTCTAGTTAGTTGTTTCTTATTGATAATTTCTGGTTGGATCTTTGGTTGCATCCGTTTTTGCTCTCTGATGATTGTTATCTTCTTATTTTCTTCTGTTTGATCCTTAGTTGTGATTTTGCTTGTAGTATAACCTTAAATTTGCTTATGCTTGTTGTATAATTTTAATTTGTATACTTATGTTTACCTTAGACTCTCATTATTTACCCTCACTAGGTAACTCTGCCCAAACAGTTCAGCGCAAAACTCTCCTAGACTCTTGTACCTACCTAGTTATATCTCCTAGCTTTTCTAACTCTCTTCTTTTCTTATTCCCCTTTTCTTAGTCTCTCTTTGTATTTTTCTTCTCACTCCAGTGTCCTCTCCACTCTATGCTCTTGAATTTTCCCTTGCTAGGCTTTTTAGTAGTGCTACTTAATAATCTTTAACCTCTTTCTTTCTCTACTTTCTAGTTGTCTTTCCTGTTTCTTTTCCTAGCTCTATTTGATCCCTAGGCTTTTCTCATCCAATGAATATTCTCCCTTGTAACTGCCAAGGAATTGGCAACCCCACGACCTCCTCTCATTTAAATAAACTCTGCATTTCAGCTAAACCGGACTTTCTTTTTCTCTCTGAAACTCGTTGTAAAGACGATAAGGTTTGTAAAGTATTGGAAGCCTGTGGTTTCAGTAACTTTACCTTAGTCTCCCCGATTGGGCTTGCAGGGGGTCCAGGCCTAGCCTGGAATGGAAACATTATTATAGAGGTTCTTCTCAAAACCCCCAGAATGATCCATATCTCTGTCGACCCTAGTGACTCTACTCATAGAAAGACCTACATCACCATCTTATATGGTAACCCCAAAAAACCTGAAAGAATAAATGACTGGCTCAACATAGAAGCACTAGCAGATCAAATCGATGGCCCTTGGCTCATTATAGGAGATCTTAATCTTACTCTTTCAGCTGTGGAAAAATCAGGGGGAAACCCTTTCCAACAGGGAGCTATATCGAACATCTTAGACATCATAGAAAACTGTGGTCTTGTGGATTTAGGCTTCATTGGACCAATTTTTACCTGGTCGAATAGACAAGATTCCTCTTCAAGAATTCAAGCTAGACTAGATAGAGCTCTCGCCAACTCGGATTGGTTGGCAGAAAACCACAGTGCCACCCTCACACATCTTCCACCCATAGGGTCAAACCATTCTTCGATCTTCCTTAACTGCAAACACTCTGTGGACTCTAATCCCATCCCCTATAAATTTTTCAGTCTCTGGTTGGAAGTACCGGAGGCTCTTGAAATTATCCAGAAATGTTGAAACCAGCCCATAGCAGGATCGCCAATATTTAAAATCTCTACCAAGCTTAAACTAGTTAAGAGAGATCTATCCAAGTGGAACAAGGAGGTTTTTGGAAAAATTCAAACAAACATAAGAATTACCTTAGAAACAATAAACTCCATCCATAGCTCCAACCTCGATGGATCCAACGATGATCTTATCCAGGGGAAAATCAAAGACTTAAAAAGTCTCTATAATCAAGAGGAACAACTCTGGAAAGAAAAGTGTAAGGAAAACAGTCTCAAGTTTGAGGATAGGAATACAAAATTCTTCCACTCTTGCACCCTCAATAGACATCGGAAGAATAGAATCTCAACTCTTTCAGATTTGGATGGTAACACTCACAACACCCATAAGGAATTGTCTGAAATCCTCACCAAACATTTCAAAAACATTTCCACGGAAAATCCTAAACTAAACTCCCAACCTGTCACAAGACTTTTTGAAACTGAAGTCTCAGATGCTGAGAATCAATCCTTAATAGCTGCCCCTAGCTACTCTGAAATTGCTGGAGTAGTTAAAGCCTTAGCAACTGAAAAATCCCCGGGTCCGGATGGTTTCAATGTAAAAAAAATTGTGCATCAATGGAACACGGTGAAAGATGATGTGGTTGCCATGGTCCAGCACTTCTTTCGTACTGGCCATCTTCTCAAGGAAATAAACTCAACTTTCCTAGCACTTATTCCAAAAACTCCTAATCCTTCCTCCCAGCTGACTTTCTCCCAATTAGTCTGTATAACGTAACCTATAATTAATATCCAAAATCTTAGTCAATAGACTCAAACCAATTCTCTCAAGAATTATCTCCCCTTTTCAATCTGCCTTTATGAAGGATCGGAAAATCAAAGACAACATTGTTCTAGCCCAGGAAGTTGTATATAAGATGAAAAAAATACAAAGGTAAAGGCGGCCTTATAGGAATAAAGCTTGACATGAGCAAAGCTTTTGATAGGTCAGCTGGGAGTACCTGATGGAACTAATGCAGAAACTTGGCTTCAACGAGTCCTTGTGCTCGCTGATCTACCAATGCATCAACACTCCATCCATCGCCGTTCTTTGTAATGGCTCCCTTGAGAAATTCTTTAAACCTACCATGGGAATTAGGCAAGGAGACCCATTATCTCCTTATCTCTTTCTCCTGTGTATAGAAGGCCTCACTCGACTCCTACGAAATAAAGAAGTAGATGGACAAATCCATGGAATTAAAGTAGGCCAAAACAGTATCCCCATTACCCACCTACTCTTTGCCGACGACTGCATCATTTTCTCTAGAGCCTCTCTTAGTGATGCTCAAAATGTTCTTAACATTATCAACACCTTTAGCTTAGCAACTGTTCAAATGATAAACTACCAAAAGTCGGGAATTTTCTTTAGCAATAGGTTTCCAAATAAATTTGGCAAAATGATAATAAAAATTCTTAAAGTCCAGAAAATTAATATCACAGATAGCTACTTGAGTACTCCTCTCTTTATTGGAGCTTCCAAAATCAAAACTTTTGATTCAATGATAGCTCGTTTTAGAAGTAGATTACAAATTGGTGGGGGAGATACCTCAGCCAAGCTGATAGAACTGTGATAGTTAAGACTATTCTTAAATCTTTGCCCATTTACCAAATGGGCTGTTATAAGATTCCGAAAAACATTACCAACCAACTCGTTTCCCTACAAAAAAAAATATGGTGGGGGAAGAAGGATGGTAAAAGAGGCTTCTTTTTAAAGGCTTGGCCTGACCTTAGCATTCCCATATCCCTAGGGGGCTTAGGCTTTAGGGACTTAGAAGCAAACAACCTAGCACAACTAGGAAGACTTGCCTGGAACCTATTAGACAACCCAATCAATATGGGCTAAAACTCTAAAATCTAGTCACTATAGCAAGTGCAGACACCCGCTAGACCCAAAAGTCAGTACCACAGGTCCATGGATCTGGACCTGTATTCTTCAAGGGCTTGAGGTTATCAAACCTCACTACATATGAGAGATAGGTAATGGCCAATCCCTCCATATAAAGGAAGATCAGTGGTTCCCTGGTTTCTTAGAATTTAGGTACCCCGAACTTTCAGATGACATCTATCTGGTAAGTCACCTGATAGATATAGAAACTCAGACTTGGAACTTAGATACTCTTAATGCCTTGTTTGAACCTCACACTGTCCAAACCATCTGTTGCATTCCTTTTCGCCTTAAGAAACCTGATAATAATGCGTATTTATAGATCATTTTAGTGGTGTTTATGGTATCTCAACAGCTTTAATGTCTTACTTTAAACCAAATTGTGCATTTTGTGTCTCGAGGCATCAGTAATCTTATTGTTATAAATACTGATAGTTTCTGATTGTTTGTAGGAGCATAAAGAGAGAACGGTTGACAGAGTTATTGCGGAAAGTGAAAATGTGGAAGGAAATTCAAATGCCGGCAACGGGTATCACTAGACTTACATGGGCCGAAGTGTTAGCCCAAGTATAAATCACCTATGAAGCAAAAAGAAAATAAAAGAAAACAATTTCACCCTGTATACCTAAGCTAGGTAATGGTGCTCGACACTCATCCATGTTTTCTCTTTTCTCTTGAAAACCACTTATATTTTCCCAATTTCTTCCTCTCTGTCAAACCCATACCTCCATCCGACAACAGTACTCTTCAACCTTCATTTATTGCTCCCTGATTCACTTCCTCTCTCTACTAGACACCGCCACCCTGCTCCAATTATTCCTTCCACTGCCGACCAACCAATGTTCTCCTTCACTTGGTAATGAAATTCTCTGCAAAATCAACATCAAGTGACAATCGGTGAAGACAATCAGGCGGCTGTGTATAATGAAGACTATGCATCAGTGGTGAGTCCCAAAAACCATCAAATCCCTAATTTTGTGGTTGTACTTTGTTGAAAATGGGATTGGAGATTGGGGGAATTTTTGTATAAATAGGGATGGGATTGTGATGAAGAATACATGCCCGGATTAGCTGGAGCACCAAGCAGTAATATAGATTAATTTTTAGTATTTTTCAATCATGTTCTAATTTCTTAGCTAGGGCTTAGATGAAGCTCTTAATCTAATATCATATAATTTTGGTTATGAATTTGTTTTTGTTGTGCTTAACTGCTTAAGGATAGATTTAATCTTTGTACTACAACATATTACTTTCACCTTGTTTGTTATATGCAACCTAGGTAGTTGGAACATTTCTATGTTGTTGTGATGCAACTCATGCTTAAATGAATCGATTTATCTTTTGATTAGTTGTGCTTTAATCATACAATTAATGCTTAGGATGAATACTTTAGTTGTGATTAATTATCCATCTTTAGATCACCTTGAATAAGCGACAGACTCGAATCTTCACCGCTATTCGTTAAAAGGACAAGAGTAATATCCATAACTGAATTATCTAGCATAGGTTAAGCAGTGGATTCGACTGCCCTAGTGTCTTCTAATCTTGTTTGTGTAGTATAATCATTCATAACCTTTGTCGTATCGACATCAACCTCTTAATTTGAATTAGTAAAGTAAGGCTCTGAAATTCAACGTTACACCGACCTAGTCCCTATGGATCGACCTGTGCTTGCCCTGTGTTACATTAGGACACTGTGCACTTGCAGTTTAATATAATTGTAGGTTATCTTTCCTAGCCTACCACCTGACACGATTAAGTGGAAGTTAAAGACAAATGGGAAGTTTACAACAAGCTCCCTCTATCATAACATTAAAATTTTTGATACTATTACCAATTCCCCTTAGGAGAAAATTTGGAGTATGGATACTGCTCCAAAAGTAGCTTTATTTATATTTAAATGCATGCATAATATGGTTCCTGTGGAGACAAAACTATACAAGTATACGGATATGCCAAACATTTGTCCTTTTTGTACTCAACCCAATGAAACTCTAAAAAACATTCTTATTGATTGTCCCTTTGCTAGATGTGTTTGGTTTGCTTCTCCTGCAAACCATTTTGCGCTTGGTACTCCTAATATGTCTTTGCAGCAATGGATCACAAGTTGGAGCTCGGACCCAATTGGCTGGGATAGTGATTTGGGACCATGGAATGCTTTTTGTGCGGCCATGGTTTGACATATTTGGTTAGCCAGATGTGATAAAGTTTTTAGAGGACTCATCCCAAACCCTGAACACACTTTTGATAGAGCAAAACAATTCTGGTTGGAGAATGCGCAAGCTCGACGAAGCATACGACATAACCCACAACTGCCCTTGGTGTCAACTCAGACAACCAACTGGCAGTGCCCAGATTCTGGAACTGCAAAAATTAATTTGGCTACCAATTGGAATATTTTTTCTAACATAATGGTAGCATCTATGATCCTAAGGAATTCTTTGGGTTTTTGCAGGGAGGTACAAACCATGGAAATCAAGGCGCTGAATAAGGATGTTGGAGAGGTGTTAGCGGCAATTGAGGCGTGGAATTGGGGATCACAACTTCAAGCCTCTACTATCAGCATTGAAGCTAACAACCAAAATCTGGTCAGACTTCTATCAGGAATGCAAAGCAGTATGGACTGGCAAGCACAAACCATCTGGGAAAGCAGAACTTCAAACTTTTTGAATGACCATTCCCTTTCAAAACTTTTTAATTATCTTTCGGCTAGCAAAATAGCAAACCGGGCTGCAATTGCATTGGCTAAAGCTACTACTAATGCAACAGCAACCCGTAACTACACAGGTTATCCGCCCTCTTGTATTTTTCATGTTTTGAATCAGGATAGACAGGGTGCCTATACCCAAGTCTATGAACAAGTTTGTTTTGACTTTTAATTTCCTCTCGATCAATTTTTACTATATAAAAAAAAGGAAAAAAAAAAAGAGTTCCAAAACAAGAAAGGAATGTAAAATTGTAGAAGAAGTTAATTCATAAATGACTTTCTTTTGTTGCCGTTGCAGAGGTTTGGTTTCGAGTCGACCATCCACGTTTCTTTAACTATCGTAAACTACACGTACATTGAATGGTATCTTGTCATCCGATTCTTTGGCTAACCGTATCTTGGAACGAACGACCCTACTAATAAATATTTTGTTTTAGAGTAGGAGCACATTGTTATTTTGAGCTTAAATATGATTAAGTGATAAGCTCATAGCGAAAATTGTCTGGCATCATTTTAAAAGTTGAACAATAATTCATAAACCGAACCATTTGTTTAGGCGGCATATTCTTCCAACATTCTTGAAATGCTCCCAATAATTGAATCTTTCTTGCAGCAAATGGAATATGCTCCCCACATTAGAGCAAGCAAAACAGCTTACTCAGTAAAAGTCGTTATTAATCCAGTCAAAGAAAACAGAGGAAAAAAAGTCGTTAGAAGCACACACAATCCCGAAGGACCAAGGTAATCAAAAGAAGTAATACTTGCATAACACAACGCATGACGACACTATAATACAGTGATAAAAAATTTGGGTGACGATATTAAAAATGCAGGTTCAAAACTCGCCATATCCATCAAAAAAAAACATACAACATGACGCAGTAATGCTACATGGAGGTTTTTTTGTCCAGAAAGACGGACTCGAAAAAGTCATGAACCCAACCAACAAACAAACAAGCACCAGACCAAAACCAATCTAAACCGTCAGATGTAGGTCATGCGCATCAGATATGATATCCATCTGTCATAGTATCATGTTTCCCCATAAGCACTTCTAATTTAATCAAAAATGAATAAGTTGTTTTTACCCGTAAGACGCTTAATTAAACTAACTAATCACTCTTGAATTTTTTTTTAAAGGAACAGGAAAAAACCTCCCAATTTCATATATTATATAAAAGAGTGCATACATCGATTAATAATATCAAAGTTGAAATACATGAACGAATACAATAAAACCAAAGGTCGCTTAATTAAACTAACTAATCACTCTTGAACTACTAACATATAAAAGTACGATAATAGTTATAAATTCCTTTTCAATTTTTTTCTTCACCAAGGAAAAAAAAAGAAAAACAGAGAAAATATCTTCTTCTTCTTTAACAATGTCGTTGGATAATCTAATTTATAGTAATGGAGAAGAAGAGAAGCAGAGATTATCTGAGCCGCTGGTGTCTTCATCCAATAGGTCATCATCACATCAGAGCTTCCATGAAAGAAGCAATGAAGAAGAAGAAGTGGAAGAAAAGATATTTGAAGAATTACCAAAAGCAACGATTGTATCTGTTAACCGTTCTGATTCTAGTGATTCTAATCCTTTGCTTTTATCTTATACTATTCAACTTCAATACAAACAGGTACTACTACTACCTTTGAATTTCTCCAATTTCACTCTCATTTCTAGTTGAATTTTTTGTTCCAATTGAGTTGGTTTGTGAAATTGTGAATTGGAGCGAAATGTTCCTCTCTTGAGATTAATTTTCAGTTGCATTTATCGGGTTTTTAGTTAATTTTCTTTTTAGACTTTAGTTTGTTCTTTGGTTAATTGTGGTTAATTCGTTTGATTTTTGGTGGATATGGTAATTGAGGTTTATAATTAGGGTATTTGAGATTCTTAACCAACTGGTGGCAGTGTGTTTTGGCTGAGTTTTGTATTCAACAAAGTGCATGAGAAACTAAATACGGGTTGTGCAGGCCCCACAGTTAAGTTTAAGGCAGCAGTATTTAGTGTTCTAGGACTAAGTGCAGTTGTTTTGTGGATTTCTTTTGACTGTGGGATTGGTTGGTGTCTGGCTTTCTAAGTATGCATTTGCTGTTGACAGTTCAAATGGCGGTTACTGAAGAAAGCTCCACAAGTTATCTACTTGCATTTACAATTGAAGAAACGAGCAATTATTGAAGAATTCCATGAGAAACAAGAGCAGGTGTGTGTCTATAGTTTCCTTGATGTTTGCTCTAGTGCTTTTTTTCAACTGTAAACAAGCTGCTAATAATGATTAAAGGTAAATGATTTAACACTTGATGTTTCATTATGGATTGAAGGCTAAAGATTGGCTTCGAACGTTAGGAATAGGAGATCAAACAACAGTTATGCATGATGGTGATGATTTAGATGATGAGACTGTTCATTCACATCACGAAGAAAACACTAAGAAAACGCAAGTGGTGGTGTTGCATGTTGGTTGTTCAGTTGAATTCTTAATGTAAACCACCTTTTCTTCTATGGCAATGTTGGTCATTTTCTATTGGTTTCTTATGCAGGAATGTTCCATCACGTGCTGCTCTTCCAATTATCTGCCCAGCACTAGGAAAGTGGCAATCTGTTCTAGATACAGCCAAGGTCGCAATGCAAGGGTATCTGAATCACTTTCTGGGGAATATGGACATTGTAAACTCCAGAGAGGTATTTTGCCAAAAAAATTTCTCCTTGTAAACATAGTTCTGAACAACAAACTTTAGCTGCACCTTCCTACTTTAAAGTTTGGTGCTATGGTGTATAGGTCTGCAGGTTTTTGGAAGTGTCCAAGTTATCATTTGCTTCAGAGTATGGTCCCAAGCTTAAAGAGGATTATGTAATGGTGAAACATCTGCGGAAAATCCCAAAAAGGGAAGATGATGATGGGAAATGTTGTCTGTGCCTCTGGTTCAATTGCTGTAGAACCAACTGGCAAAAGGTAATATCATCTTATCCATGACACCCAGGTTTACATTCTGGATAATGCCTTTTTAAGTCAGAGATTTCTTCTTTGGCATCGTCAATGTCATATTGTTTCACTTGAACTGCTGTAGGTCTGGGCTGTATTGAAACCTGGATTTTTCGCCTTGCTTAATGATCCTTTTGACACCAAACTCTTAGATATAATCCTGTTCGATGTACTACCATCCTCAAATGGAAAGGGAGAAGGCCAATTTTCTTTAGCAAAAGAAATTAAGGAGCGTAAACCTTTACGTTATTCATTTATGGTATGATTGGATTCTTAGTTTAACCTGTGAAATTTCTTATTGTTAGTATTGCAAATGAATTAATGACGATAGCCTTGCTCTAAGTTTTTGCTTGATCAATGTCTGAAAATCTCAAAAGGTGTCTTGTGGAGCCCAGAGCATGAAGTTAAGAACAAGAAGTAGCAATAAGGTTAGAGATTGGGTTTCCGCGATTAATGAAGCTGTAATACAGCCACCTGAAGGATGGTGCCATCCTCACCGTTTCAGCTCTTTTGCTCCCCCAAGGGGATTGACTGAAGATGGTAGCCAGGCCCAGTGGTTTGTAGATGGGGAGGCTGCATTTGAAGCGATTGCCAAAGCAATTGAGGAAGCCAAGTCAGAGGTTTGTTCATGTGAAAACTTGCTTACACATATAAGGAATTTGTTATGTTGCATTGTTGCCTAATATGATTAAGAAAATTTTGAAGTTCATTGGAAGTTTATGCAGATATTTATTACAGATTGGTGGCTGTGCCCAGAGCTGTATCTACGACGGCCTTTTAGTGAATGTGATTCCTCTCGGCTCGATGTTTTACTGGAAGCAAAAGCTAAACAAGGGGTTCAGGTACTGTTCACTCTTAATCTATGTCATTGCCATGGTATAGTTGTTCCATATAATTCTTGGAGAAGGCACTTCTTACCAATTAGTTTTTGGGTGAATGTCAAATGTTTTTGGTAACGTGTAACAAAGTAGAAAATTGTCTTCATGTCACAAATCTCTCTATTTCTCTTTTAAATTATGATTTGTAAATTTTGGTTGACATCTGGTTTGCTCCAGTTTTGATTTGATAAGTAACACGTTGCAGATTTACATTCTTCTTTACAAGGAAGTTCCCCTTGCCTTGAAAATTAACAGTATGTACAGCAAGCAAAAGCTTCTTAATATTCATGAGAATGTGAGAGTACTGCGTTATCCTGACCATATCTCAACAGGTGTTTATTTATGGTACGTAATATTCTTTCTGAAGTATGCTTCATTCATTTGTACAGTTCAGAATCAGAAGGTTCATTGTCTCGCTGGTTCATTTTGTACTCATCCGGGACTTGATATGTTGTAGACTCTGATGGACTTCTTTTCTTCCTATGTAGGTCCCACCATGAAAAACTTGTTATTGTCGATTACAAGATTTCCTTTATTGGAGGACTTGATTTATGTTTTGGTCGTTATGACAACTCCGAACATAAAGTAGGTGATTTCCCTGCTGTGATTTGGCCGGGAAAAGACTATTACAATGCAAGGTAAGTTTTCATGTTATCTATCTGGAAATGGAAGATGATACAGTGCTTTAAATTTGACGTGTTTCAACTTTCAATGTTCTATCTTGTCAGGGAGTCGGAGCCGAACTCTTGGGTGGATACGATGAGAGATGAATTGGATCGTTGTAAGTACCCACGCATGCCATGGCATGATGTCCATTGTGCTCTATGGGGCCCTCCTTGCCGTGATATTGCAAGGCATTTTGTTCAGCGCTGGAACTATGCAAAGGTTCATAGTTTGTTACTTTAGGTATATGTTAAATGCTTAAAGTAAGCCTCCTTGAGGTTGTAACCATAATTACCCTCTTTCAGAGAAACAAAGCTCCGAATGTGCAAAAAATTCCTCTACTCATGCCTCAGCATCACATGGTTATTCCACATTACTTGGGAAGAAGAAACACAGAAATAGTGTCCGAAAGTACAAACACGGAAAATAGTCACGGGGACACATCATTCCAGGGTTCTCTTGCCTCCCCAGCGTCAGTACAGGACATACCGCTGTCAGTACAGGACATACCGCTGCTTTTTCCTCGAGAAGCTAATGGACTAGTTGCGGAATACGAAAACCAAAACTTGAACAGCTTGGGCAAGATTCCCAATCCTAGGAATCAGCAAAGCAGCCATAATCCAACCGTTTCAGTCTTTTCTCTGAATTCTAAAGCCAAACCGCCAGCTTCAGATCCCATGGATATTCAGAGAAACATGTGTTCAAATGAGCAGTCTGGCACGCAATGTTCAGATGCATGGTGGAAAGGACAGGAGCGAGGAGATCAGGTCATTTCTGCTGATGAAGCTGGACAAGTTGGTCCTCGCGCTTCTTGTCGTTGCCAGGTTTGTTTATCTTTTTACTCTATTGAAATGCTTAAATTTAGTTATAAGGTTCCAATAGAGCAAGGTGGTTTTTCACATTTATTGGTCATGAGTCTTACTCTGTCTATTGCATTATATCTTTTTTTTTTCTTCAAATATAATGTTATATTGGAAACCGTCTATGTTGTAGGTTATTCGAAGTGTCGGTCAGTGGTCGGCTGGAACAAGCCAAACTGAAGAGAGCATTCACAATGCTTATTGCTCTCTGATTGAAAAAGCAGAGCACTATGTTTACATCGAGGTAATGTGTCTGCAGGGAAAGATATTTGATCATCCATTCTTAAATAAAGATGAAAAAATGCTAAAGATTATGGGCATTGTGCATGTATAGATAACAGAGGGATAAGACAAGACTGTAAAGTCTATAGTTTTAATTAGCTATCGTGATCCCGTGTTTGCAGAATCAATTCTTCATCTCAGGTCTTTGTCAAGATGAGATAATACATAATCGTGTCTTGGAGTCATTATACAAGCGCATTTTACGAGCATACCACGAATCGAAGTGTTTCAGAGTTATTATTGTCATGCCACTCCTACCTGGCTTTCAGGTACTAAATCTTGGTTAACTCTATAAATTATCAATTTAGTGCTGTTCAGTTTGTTTCATCCTTTATATTGTATCTTACAGGGTGGTCTGGATGATGGTGATGCGGCATCTGTAAGAGCAATAATGCATTGGCAATATCGAACAATTTGTAGAGGAAAGAATTCTATATTACAGAATTTATATGGTGTGCTTGGTCCTAGAACACATGATTATATTTCTTTCTATAGTCTCCGAGGTCATGGCAGACTCTGCGATGGTGGCCCTTTGGTAACCAATCAGGTGAAGTTTCATTACTGGATGTACTACTTCTATATGCATTTGGTTGTTAATGCCATAATTGTATAGCCAATTACTGCGCATGCCCAAATTCTTGGTCTGCTAAGTTTCATACCTATCATTTCCTTCAGGTATATGTGCACAGCAAGGTATTGTTGATTGATGACCATACAGCCATGATTGGATCAGCTAATATAAATGATAGGAGTTTACTTGGATCAAGAGACTCCGAGGTAATGTTGTATCTATTCTTTTCTTTATTTCCGTATATCAAGGTTATATATACATGATTAAAATGAATCAAACATCACTTGTTGTCATGCTATTCCAGATTTGTGTAGTTATAGAAGATAAAGAATTTGTAAATTCATCCATGAATGGAAAGCCATGGAAAGCTGGTAAATTAGCTTCTAGTCTTCGTCTTTCTCTGTGGGCTGAGCATCTTGGTATTCGTGATGGAGAGGTTAGTGAACCTGAAACATAATTTACGTTTCTTTACGTCAAATGCCAATAGGTGACCGACCAATTAAGTTACAACTGCTTATTGGCACCGCAAAAAATCCAAATTCTCGCATCTTAATGGTTTACATACATTAGTGTCTAAATTGTGCCACAACCTTTACAGATCAATCGATTATGTGATCCTGTCTCCGATGCAACATACAAAGATGTTTGGATGGCAACTGCAAAGGTGAGAGTTGATAAATTTACTGCCAATCATTCCATTTTCGGGTGACACATTGAACGACTCATTATAGTAACTTACCGCATTACGATGTTATCATGACTGATTGTACATTTGATGGTTTCAGTTCATATCCAATTTAATCTAATTTTACAGGAAAATACGAGTATCTACCAAGATGTCTTTGCTTGCCTTCCCAATGATAAAGTACACTCGAGGTGTGATTTAAACACGAATCATTTCCTCTCTTGTAAATCTTTCTTATTCTGGATCCTCACATTTTTGTTTACACAGATCTGCAATCAGACAAAGCATGGCATACTGGAAAGATAGATTGGGATATACCACTATTGATTTAGGAGTTGCTCCAAGCAAATTAGAGGCTTTTCATAAAGGAGATGTGAAGGTAACAGATCCCATGAAAAGATTAGAATCCGTAAGAGGACATCTAGTTTCATTTCCCTTAGAATTCATGTGTCAGGAAGAAGATTTAAGACCCATGTTCATTGAGAGTGAGTTTTATGTATCTCCTGAAGTCTTCCATTGAGAATGCAACTCCCTCAAAAAGAAGAAAGTAAATGTGTAAATTCTACCTCCCTCATTCCTTCCATTTTCTATTTGTTTGCCTCTTTTGGGCTGAAAAGCTTCTTCTCCTTTCAGTTAGCGTCCAGATTCGTTGAAAAATGGATGCGCCATTCTTCAGTTTTACACTAAGTGCTTAGAAATTTGAAATGCAAGTCTTTCTACAAATTTGTCATGTCACCTGTAGCTTATTCCGATTAATACTTGTAGTGAAAAGATGTCAAGAGCACTAAGTCCGTGGACTTGTTCAGGACTCGGTCTACATGGCTCTGAACAAGAGCTGGACTCAGTCAACATGACTAGCCCTAAACCAAATACAGACAATTATGAGTAATAACAGTAAATAACTGTCAGACAGAATAAAACTAACACTCTTCACACACTACTCAATATAATGTCATAACACCCCCTCTCAAGCTAGTGGCATCTGGAACGATGACATTCAGCTTGTCTCTAATAAATTCAAAACGAGCAGAAGTCAATGTCTTTGTCAAAGTGTCTGCAATTTGATCCATTGTTAAAATATGCCCGACCTGCAAAGCTTTGGCAACAACCAACTCCCTGACAAAGTGAAAAGCAATCTCCGCATGTTTCATTTTGTTTTGAAAAAATTGGATTGGCAGATAAATGTGTTGCACCCATGTTGTCACATCAAAGAATAGGTGGACCAGGAGAAGAAAAATGAAGCTCATGTAGAAGAGATTGAACCCAAAGTAGCTCAATGGTAGCTTCAGTCATGGCTCTGTATTCTGCTTCAGTATTAGATTTAGAAACATGCTTCTGTTTTCTAGAGCACTAACATATGAGATTTGGACCGAAAAAGAGAGCCATCCTACTTGTAGATCTTTTATCAACAAGATCTCCTCCGCTACCAACTTAAAAAATACTTGAAGAGGTAGAGCAGAAGCTCTCTTGAATTCAAGACCATGAATTTGTGTGCCATTAAGATATCTGAGAATCCTCTTCACTGCACTCGAATCATCCATGGAAGGACTATGCATGGATTGGCGGGATTTATTAACAACAAATGAAATATCTGGTCTGGTAATAGTTAAATACTGCAAAGCTCTCACTGTACTTCTATACAACTGAGGACCATCAAAGGCAGATGGAGAGGAGGTGGCATGAGTATTGGTGATAACAATAGGAGTTACGACTGGCTTAGCTGCCAACAGTTGAGTCTTTTCCAAAACATTATGAACCTATTGCTGTTGATTAAGAGGAACATCAGAATCATTATACACTTAGTGGCATGAATACCCAAAAAGAAGTGTAAGGGACCTAAATCCTTAATAGCAAATTCAGACCCAAAAGTGGCAATGAGACATTAAATACCAGAATCTGAACTCCCTGTGACTAAGATGTCATCCACATAAATGAGCACATAAAGAGATAGTGGAAATCCTTTAAAATAAGGATGTATCTGTCTTAGAAGAAAGAAATCCCTGAGAGACAAGGAATTGATTAAGCCTCTCAAACCAAGCTCTAGGAGCCTGTTTGAGATCATATAAGGATTTGTTAAGAGCAAAAACATGACTAGGATGTTATTTTCCAATAAATCCAGGAGGCTGCTACATGTAAACTTCCTCATTGCGAAAATCATGTAGAAAAACATTCTTAACATCAAGTTTCCTAATGGACCATCCTTTGACAAAGCAACAAAGAGCATAAGTCTATTGGTAGTTAGTTTAACCGCAAGATTAAAAGTATCCTAATCCCTTCTACCTGATTGTACTCCTTAGCTACCAATCTTGTTTTACACCTCTAAAAAGAACCATAACATACTTCTTGACTCTGAAAACCCATTTACAACCCATATTATTCATTCCTGGTTTGTAAAGAACATAGTCCCAAGTACCATTCTGAACTCGAGCATCAATCTCCTCTCACATAGAAGTCCTACAGGATGGTTTCTTATTAGCTTCTGCAAAAGTTGTAGGTGAAAAAGCGGGGGTCTAACAACAACACCCAATATTTCGTTTAGGCAATTTGTATGGACTAACTCCAATATAATTCTGAGAGCACCAACTAATAAAGCGAGCTCAATCAAGAAATATATCCAAAAGTTATATCTCTGTTTCTTAATGTAATCAGCAAATCAAACATATAGAAATCCGTGAGACTGATTATTATAAGAAACAACTTGAACGGTACCAAAGACCAATGTTCAAGTGTCAATCAATTTATATAAACAACCTGTGATATTTCAATTATATAAACAAATATAATGTGGAAAAGAAATAACACAGACACCAGAAATTTTGTTAACGAGGAAACCGCAAATGCAGAAAACCCCCGGGACCTAGTCCAGATTTGAACACCACACTGTATTAAGCCGCTACAGACACTAGCCTACTCCAAGTTAACTTCAGACTGGAATGTAGTTGAGCCCTAACCAATTTCACACTGATCAAGGTACAGTCGCGTTTCTTAAGCCTCTGAATCCCAGTAGGACTCTGCGCACTTGATTCCCTTAGCTGATCTCACCCACAACTAAGAGTTGCTATGACCCAAAGTCGAAGACTTGATAAACTAATCTGTCTCACACAGAAAAGTCTATTGAATAGATGAATCTGTCTCCCACAGAAATACTGTGACGCCCCTAGCTAATAAGATTACAACCTAATTGAAGCATCAAAACTAGATTAATGATCTTAAGTATTTCAATTGCAAAAGCTAATCCCAGAACAAACCCATACACTCTGATATTATACAATTGGAAATTTCTCGAGTGATATGAATATAATAATATATTATTTACAGAATAAAGAAAGAATACATATAATAAAAGATACACAACAACACTAGATTCAATAAAGCTCTAAGCTACGAAATGGATATCTTCGTGTGCTCCATATCTTTTGATTACTGAAACTGATGTGGGAACAAGTGAGCACATCGTCCCAAAGGGTGCCCAATGGAAACAAATAACTCTCAAGTAATCACTAACATGCTACTATAGATATAATAATTATAGTACAATAGTAAAGAAAAACAAATAACACTTTCACTCACGACTCTAAGCATAATATCGAAATACGACATACCAGATAGATAATAGGAAAATAACATTCGATAGAACAATCAACATAAGACAATCAAGTATGATATGCACACGAATGATTTCCCCAGATAATATATAATATAATATTCGCAACGACCTCTCGCCTAATAGGTAATATTCGCAAACGGTTTCCCGTCCTATTAAGGTAATATTCGCAAACGGTCTCCCGTCCTATTAAAGACAGATATTTAATATATAAAATAATAGTAATAATATTCGCAACGACCTCTCGCCTAATAGAGATTAGCGAGAAGAAATGTGGGGAGACTACATGCACTCCTCGCGGGGAAACCACACATCGCATATCACATTATTCATACAACAATCAACAAACATCGAACTATAACATTCATGAAAGAAAGGTCATTCTAATTCCACTTCCTCATATATTACGACCTTAGCAGTAATACCCGTGAAAGACCACCACCGGATGATCCACAAAAACAATATTATAAAAAACCAAAAATGTGTCATTTTGACCATCGCCAAACTCATTGGAGAAGACGACGATAAAATAACTCCAGACTCAAATAATAGCTGCCATCCACACGGTTTCCCAGGCCGTGATTCAAGAACTATCACATAAGTCCTGAAGGTTTACAATCAAGCATAATATGCAACGAAAAGGATTCTTACAAGAAATTATAAAAGGTAATATGGGAGAGCCCAACCCCCCCAATATAAATAAATAATCGGAGTCTAAAATAACTCCTAATCAGCATAAAATAATATAACATTTGGAGAATCCATAATCGCATGTCACACAACATACCCATCCGATTACACACATATATGCTCACAAGAAGTAAGTATACATCATGCTCGCAGATAAAAAGAAAGCTTAATGATTACAAAAAGGTTACAAGAGTTCCCACCTGATTTGATGACAAGCCATGCCTACCTCGAGATCCATAATCCATTGGTTCATCCTTTTAATCGATCGTTGTTAATAAAGAGTAACTGCAATTGCAGCTTTAAGCTTTTCACAACAATCAATAACTATAATCCTACAACTATCACCTCAGTTACACCTTTCCTACCTGCAACTCTCAAACACACAAACAACATCACTATAACTGCAGGTTCACTCCAACTACAAACCAACTCCTGGCATTCAACTTCACAACCACCTTCAACCCTGTAACAATCCTAGCTTCAGACTTGCATCTCAACCCATTTCAACAATTAAACAACATCACCTCAACTGCTATAGTGATTCAATGCTTCAGACTACCAACTCAGTTTCATCACCATCTTCAAAACCTTATACTCACTACAATCTCAATTAGGATCAATCACCACTACCTTTACTAACCCATTCATAATCCACAATCTGCAAAACTTACAGTAATAACTATACCACCACCAACAACATTCACCAATGCTCATTTATGGGTCATATTCTTTGCAGACAACACCATATCCATCTTATCCATTTCAATTGCCACTGTAAACCACCAGCACAACCATTTCATCACCACCTCCAAGCCATGCACTCAAATACCAAACACCAACATCATCTCATCTTGCACTACTTCCCTATAATTCTTCTTAAGTATCAATACAGCTCTCTTGCATTTCTAAACATCATACATAATTCTTAATTATTACTAAACTTGTAACTCAAAACGAACTTGAACTAATTCTACTGATAAGAACACTTACCTCAAACTGAATTACTCAAGTAATTGAATATCAATCTCCTCTTCACTTGACTCGGTTCAACAACTTGCCTCAAGACTAACATCAACCCCTCAACTCAGTTCATCCATCATCATCAGTTCTCAATTAAACCTTAACTCAATTCTCAAATCTTCTTTTCTCTAATTCAAACTTAGAACTTCAAACAAAACTTCAAATCTAACGAACCCATCCTTTAATTTCTTCTTAACCTTCAATTACATCTTCTTTTTCTGTGACCGAGACTCAAAAACCCTAATTTCACGATTTGGGGAACAACATGACAAACCCTAATTCTCAAATTCACAATTAAACTGAAATTAAAGCTCCGACATCTAATTAACTCCACCCCATTCCTCAATCAATGAAAACCCAAACTTCAATCCTTCTTAAACATCACTAAATCGAACTTCCAGTTCATCTTGAGAAACCCTAATTCATTGATTCTTATCTAAAACAACTTCATAACTTCAATTAAACCTCTACCCATGATTCTTCTTCAACAATATATCCTTAATTCATCTTCTAAATCTTCAGAACATTAATCATCTCTATAAACCCTAATTCATATCTTCTCTGATTTAATACTTCCTATTCTCTCTTCGTCCATCCAAGAACAACACCACCTCCAGCAACAACCCATGACTATTGTCTAATTTTCTCGACCTCACAACCTCAAAACTCTCACAAGGATTCACCAAAGGTGAAGAACAGAAAAAGAAGAAGAAGAAGGAAAGAAGAAAGAGAAAGAAGAAGAAGAGAATAGAATAATGAAGAAGAAAAGAACAGAGAATGAGTTTTATCTTTTCGATTCCAATGGGATAAGGCCGGCCGAAATACTGAGGCACCCAACACTCTTGGATAAGGGCTGCCAAGGTGGCTAACTGTAAAATGACTATTTTGCCCTTCAAACAAATCTGATTATATCTTCTTCGTCTGGTATCCGATTGACACGTTCGAGAAGTCCATTCCGCATAACTTTTCGAGATCTATCTAACGGCACTAGATACGTATCTAAGTTATTGTTAGATTAATTTATATTTACTAAAATCTATATTAACTAATCGAGCCATTAACGGGTAAATCGCCTCTTGACTGGTCTAATAGCGTTGACGTGCTTGAGGGTCCTTACAAATACCTATGAGTTTTGTTACGTCTTTTGATAAATCAAGGTGAACATGAACCAATTGATACACCGGACTTATATTCCCGAAGAACAGCCTAATAATATCAATCACCTCATAATAATCTTTATCGTATGGTAGCGAAACAAGATATTGTGGAATCAAAAACGATGAGACGAAGATGTTTGTGACTACTTTTTATCTTGCCTATTGGAGATTAAATCTCAAGAAAATCTTAGAGAAGATAATACTCAATCACGATAAAAAACAGCAAGATCAGAACACACAACTACAGAGAAAATAGTTGGGTCTGGCTTCACAATCCCAATTAAGTCTTTAAGTCGTTAACCTACAGGGTTTTGGAAAAAACCTAAGGTTAAAGGAGAATCGACTCTAGTCGTAACTAGTATCATACCGGAGGTGTGGGGATTAGGTTTCCCAGTTGCTAGAGTTCTCCCTTATACAGTCTTCAAATCATGGTTTGCAATCAATGTTACCTTGGTAACAAAGCATTCAATATTCACCATTAGATGAAAACCTGATTAGACTAATGATAATATCTTTCAACCGTTAAATCGAACTTAGCTTGTTATACACAAATGAAAAGTGACTTCATTTAGATATGAGTAACCGTACCTAAACATGTACACCTTGTTGGCTTAACAATATTTAACCAAAGTTAGCCATATGAACACTTTCATATCAACCTTATCCATCTTAACCATAACTAGTTCAAATGACTCAAATGAAATTAGTTTTAGAGTTGTTCAATTGTTTATATCTCATAGAAGTATACAAGACACAATTAAAACAAAATCGATTTTAATTCACTCGAATCAATTCATGATAATTATAGCCACGGTTTGCAAAAGATTGCATTCCTTAATATATAAATGTATTAATTCATGAACAAACCGATTTTAGAACATAACCTACTCAAGTATGCAAACGGGTACGCATACCTAAGTGGCCGGATTAAGTTTGGGTTCGCCAGTATGCGAACGGGTACGCATACCTTCCAAACTCAGTTGAATTTCCGGACATGAACTTTACGCCAGTACGCATACGGGTATGCATACTAAGTTCCCGGACTTTCATTAAACCAACCAGTACGCATACGGGTATGCATACTATGGTTCCCGGACTTGGAATAACTTGCAACAGTTAGCATACAAGTACCCATACTGTGCTATATCCAATCATGGTTAATTATTCTAAACTCCCATTTCAATCATTGAAACATTCTCGGAAGACAAAAATAGCTGTCACACACAAACTATTAGCTTCAAAGCAATTTTCAAGTGATCGAATGATCAATATGAAACATTCCGAGTCTACATCAAATGGCTGTCTCACACAAATCATATAAGATGTTACCAGGCGATTTTCACATGATAATCTTTTGACTTTCTTCAAGAATATAAGATGAAATTGGTTGAAGCGAAAGCTTACCAACACATATTTTGAGAAATATGTAAGCGAGTTAAACTCAGCTCGAAATATCAAATGTGTATAATCGAAGTCTATATAGCTATACGACTTTTGTCTCAAATAGGAGATAGAGTAGATAGACTTTTGAGTTATAGATGAGTTTAAGTCTTCACATACATTTTGTTGATGAAGTTCCACAAGATCCCCTTCGTAGTTCTTCGTCTTCAATCAATGAACGTCGTGAAGTCTAATGCTCAACTACACTTTCTATCCTAATCCGAGACTTAGCTATAAGTAGACTAAAATTCAAGACTTATAGTTTTGGCAACTAAACTTGACAACAAGCTTGAGATAGCAACGCTTGCAAGTTCGACCGACCAGTGCTCTAACAATCTCCCCCTTTGTCAATATTAGTGACAAAACTATCAATACATATGGATTACAAAATAAATAAACTTTGTAGCTTCTCATCCAAATGCTTGATCTCCTTGGTTCTTCAACATTACTCGAAATCTTCGTCACTTCCAAGTACTCCAGTGATTCTTAACGTGTTCAACTCAGCATCATAGTTGTTGAAGATTCGTAGCAATAACAATGAGAAAACAGTTGCTCTCAATCATTGTTATACAGTGTCATATTATTATTACACAACATCAAAGTCCAATTATATCACAACTTTGACAATAATACTATGGTGATATGTATCACTCCCCCTTAGTCTATACTTTATCTCACAAAAACCACTCCCCCTTACATAATGTTCCGTAAACCTTATGTATTTGTAGTGTGAACTACACATTAATTCTCCCCCTTTTTGTCAATATAAATTGGCAAAGGTATGAAAACTAGTGGGATCATAATGAAATTATCATAGAGATACTTCATGACTAAAAGAGAACATATCAACTTTGTTTCGATGATTTCACATAGTCGAAACTTGGTGTATTCATCAAGGAGTTTATAAAGATACAAGAAAACTCCTACAATATTCCACAGCCGCACTCCCCACAAAGATTTGGCAATTAAGCACAAGTTCAATTAAGATCTCTCCCCCATAAAATGTCATTCCCGAAAGAACAACAAGAGCGACCTTACTTTTGCAAGAAAAGAAGGATTTCTTTGGACATTAACAAATTACATGAAACATGAATTTGTATCCAGAAAACTCAATTAAATTAACCACAAGAGAACCTATGATTAATTTAATCGGAAATGCTCAACATAAGAGAACTTACGGAGCCGCACAGTACTTTCACATAGAAGTGGATCAGGGAAAGATCAATACTGCGGAATATTCAAAGATTCATTCTATTTTCCATCAATATTTGCATAAAGACATATAATAGACTTAATCTTTGCAATCAAAAGTTCATCCTATCTTCCATCAATATTTGCATAATGACATAATAGGCTTAACTTTTACATATATGGGACAATCATAGTTCACGGACGCAAACACTCATATCCCATAATAATTTTTGCAATATATAAAACCAATAAAGATTAATACTGCAAAATCATCTTCCAAATAAACTATAGAATTTAAATAAATCTAAAAACATTGCAAGATAAAAAATTGTTGGCAATAGCTATGTGTACTCACAATAATTGCTATTCCAAACCCTAGTTCTCCATTTTATGTTTATGAACAAGTGAAGGACACCTTTGTTATGGAAACCCTAAAAACTCCCAAGAAAGACACGGACGTTCGTGGACAAGAAGTGAAGGATTAATGGATCAGAAAAGATCCAAAGAAAAGGAAATATTCTATGTTTTCAGATATCTCTTACCATCATGGCTCAACAATTGAAAATCTTAATCAGAGCATAAAGAAGAGATACACAGTTATAAGGAGTCAAGAAATGACTCAACCTTCATAAAAGAAGCAAACAAATAAATCAAACACAAGACAAATGGTAACCTACAATAGACTTGAGCAACTCTCAAATGTCATCCTTGCAACTCTCAAGTTAGATACAAGGATGTGATTACCTAGAGTTAGGTAGCAAAGTGAGATGTAATCCCACCATGAGTATTGAGAGATGAGTTGTTCATACCATCTGAGAGTTTGAACCTAGTATTCCTTACCTTCCTTCGGCTATTTCTTATTCCAGAAGAATTCGACATAACCCTTTTAGAAAATCCATCAGAGGGATTTTTCTGAGGATTAAGTCTAGGACCTCTAGAGATTGGTTTCAGAGGGTCATAATTGAGAAAGTTCATTCTCCTTGTCTTAGGTCTACCAGACCTATTCTTAATAGCACTGGGAATGTGTAAATTTGTAGAACACAAATTAGCACCATTAAGAGGTACACGATTCCTGTGGCGATTTCTAGAGGAGTGACCCTGGAAACCTTGTGCATGAGAATTCTAGTTTTCTGCAGAACTGAAATCCATTGTAGATGTCGACAGACAATTTACTTTGTCGATAACAAAAAGAAGTAGATTTTAAAGCTCAGAAATCTGTTTCTTTCTAGCAAAACAATGTGAATCATAATGATTTATTTTCCCACATGAGGAACAGGTTCGTGGAGGAAAAACATCGGAAAAAACCTGTTTTAAACTAGTATCCCTATTAGAAGACTGTAAGACATGTGAACACTTCTTAACAGATGCTTCTTTTGGAGTATTTTTCTTCATGTACAGTAATCCCCTATGAGAGTTAGAGATTGGCACGGAAGAAGATTTACTCAATAAAACAAATTTTTCCCTTTCCAAGGATTTGCACTGTTTCTGGGCTAAAAGCAGAGATGCAACCAGTTTCTCTTTTTCAACACGAATGCTGTTTAGATCTGATGAATGAGTTTCGATCAAACGTTTTTCTCTAATTGAATCTTCTTTAACAATATTCTCAAGAGTACTAATCTTTTCACGCTGTAGAGTGGTTTCTTGAACAAGTTTTTCGATATTGTTAGAGAAGGACTCAATGATGCTATAGAGTTCCCATTCTCGACCAAGAGACTTCTCAAGTTCATCAATGAGCTGATCATGTTTTTCTTCAAGAGACTTTATCTTAGCTTCTTGAGAATCAATAATCTCAGCAGATTTTTTTTGAGATCTGGTAAGTTCCATTTCAGCTTCAGACATAATATTAAATGTCACAACAAAGGGAATGTTATCAGAATCTGATAGCAACAAATTTTTACCTCAGGATTCGGAAGAATCAACAAAGGAGTTATCCTTGGAGGTAAGCCCAAGACATTTAGCATAATCAAAACTTTTGGAAGTCATTTATATGTGCGCGAGTTTGAGATAAACAACTGTCCACACAAATCAGATTGCCACAAACACAGACTTATGAGGTCTTAAAGGTGTTTGCCTACTCTGATACCAATTGAAAAAGCGGGGGTCTAACAACCATACCTAATATTTCGTTTAGGCAATCTGTATGGACTAACTCCAATATAATTCTGAGAGCACCACCTAATAAAGCGAGATCAATCAAAAAATATATCCAAGAGTGATATCTCTGTTTCTTAATGTAATCATCAAATCAAACAGATAGAAATCCATGAGCCTGATTATTATAAGAAACAACTTGAATGGTACCAAAGACCAATGTTCAAGTGTCAATCAATTTATATCAAATACCAAAGGTTGGATTATCTAATTGATTGAACTTAGGCACAACCTGTGATATTTCAATTATATAAACAAATATAATGCGGAAAAGAAATAACACAGACACCAGAAATTTTGTTAACGAGGAAACCGCAAATGCAGAAAAACCCCGGGACCTAGTCCAAATTTTAACACCACACTGTATTAATCCGCCACAGACACTAGCCTACTCCAAGTTAACTTCGGACTGGAATGTAGTTGAGACCTAACCAATCTCACACTGATCAAGGTACAGTCGTGTTCTTTACGCCTCTGAATCCCAGCAGGAATCTGCGCACTTGATTCCCTTAGCTGATCTCACCCACAACTAAGAGTTGCTACGACCCAAAGTCGAAGACTTGATAAACCAATCTGTCTCACACAGAAAATTCTATTGAATAGATAAATCTGTCTCCCACAGAAATACCTATGAGTTTTGTTCCGTCTATTGATAAATCAAGGTGAACAGGAACCGATTGATACACCAGACTTATATTCTCGAAGAACAGCCTAGTAATATCAATCACCTCACAATAATCTTAATCGTATGGTACCGAAACAAGATATTGTGGAATCACAAACGATAAGACGAAGATGTTTGTGATTACTTTTTATCTTGCCTATCGAAGATTAAATCTCAAGAAAATCTTAGAGAAGATAGTACTCAATCACGATAGAAAAAAACAAGATCAGAACACGCAACTACAGAGAAAATAGTTGGGTCTGGCTTCACAATCCCAATGAAGTCTTTAAGTCGTTAACCTACAGGGTTTTGGAAAAAATCTAAGGTTAAAGGAGAATCGATTCTAGTCGCAACTAGTATCACACAGGAGGTGTGGGGATTAGGTTTCCAAGTTGCTAGAGTTCTCCCTTATATAGTCTTCAAATCAGGTTTTGCAATCAATGTTACCTTGGTAACAAAGCATTAAATAGTCACCGTTAGATGAAAACCTGATTAGACTCAAGCTAATATCTTTCAACCGTTAGATCGAACTTAGCTTGTTACACACAAATGAAAAGTGACTTCATTTAGATATGAGTAACCGTACCTAAACGTGTACACCTTGTTGGCTCAACAATAGTTAACCGAGGTTAGCCATATCAACACTTTCATATCAACCTTATTCATCTTAACCATAACTAGTTCAAATGACTCAAATGAAACTCGTTCTAGAGTTTTTCAATTGTTTATATTCTCATAGAAGTATACAAGACATAATTGAAGAAAAATCGATTTTGATTCACTCGAATCAATTCATGAACATTATATCCACGGTTTGCAAAAGATTGCATTCCTTAATATATAAATGTATTTGTTCATGAATAAACCGATTTTAGAACATAACCTACTCAAGTATGCAAACGGGTACGCATACCTAAGTGGACGGACTAAGTTTTGGTTCGCCAGTATGTGAACGGGTACGCATACCTTCCAAACTCAATTGAATTTCCGGACATGAACTTTACGCCAGTACGCATACGGGTATGCATACTAAGTTCCCGGACTTTCATTAAACCAACCAGTATGCATACGGGTATGCATACCATGGTTCCCGGACTTGGAATAACTTCCAACAGTTAGCATACAAGTACGCATACTGTGTTATATCCAATCATGGTTAATTGTTCTAAACTCCCATTTCAATCATTGAAACATTCTCGGAAGACGACAATAGTTGTCTCACACAAACTATTAGCTTCAAAGCAATTTTCAAGCAGTGTTTTAAGACCCTGACCGGACCGGCCGGTTTAACCAGTAGGAAAAATGGTCTAGTTCAATATTCACCCAGTAACATGTTAAAAAAACCAGTGAACCGGATGAACCGGACGGTCTAACCGGTGAACCAATTGACCCAGCTGGGTTTTTAATGGTTCAACCGTTTACTTTTCAATCAATTTTGTTTTCCCATCTAAAGCATCTATCAAAAAATTGAAAACTGACCTTCCATCAGTTCCACTGAATGTATATACTTTGATTTGTTTTACTCAGATGTTTATAGCAATTGAAAGATGAATTTTTATTTAAAGAATTAGATCTATAATCATCCATCATCAGATCTTTTAAGCATCAGATCCATTCATGGAAGCAGAAAAAAATCTTCTCATAGAAAAAAAGATGAATCCATGAAATAAAACTCATACGTCAAATAATAGGAAGTTGTTGGACAAATTTAGAAAAGTAAAAATAAAAAATTTACAGACGAAGTTCACCTCTGTTGGTAACAGAGAGAGAAAGAATCGAGCCGGCCAACAAAACAGTGAAAAGAAAGAGTTGGTAGGAGAAGAGAGAAGGGAAAGTTTCTGTGGGAAATTTGGTAGCAAGCATGACCCATCTAATAAAATAATAACTAATTAATCAAAATCATATTTCAATTAATATTAGTGCAAAAGTCAAAAAAAAAAAGAATAAAATAAATTTACCCATGTATGAAGTTCGGCCTCCTCCGTCGTCCCAGTGTTGGGGTTTAACTCATCATGTCGAAAACACACTCAAAATATGTATTCATGGCTGAAAAAGTGTTTACAAGAAGAGAAAATAATGAAACAGGAAATCTGCAACAGCACAGGTGCGTTACAGACCGACTGTTTCAACTCTCAACTGTTATGATGAAGATAATCGTTACAAATCTGAAGATAAATGTTGCAGAAGAGGATGAAGAAACTGTTACAATGAAGATAAATGTTGCAAACCAGTTGAAGAAACTGTTACAACTAGTTGAAAAAACCGTTACGACGGATGAAGAAACCGTCGCTGTTTCCCTGTTCTTCACGAGCAGCAGCAGCAGCAGTAACAACAGAGTTCTGAAAACTCTTGATTCACACCTCCTGAGCTCTCCTCTCGACCCCAAACTCTCGACACCCCTTCTATGAAACCTTGTGGCTCTATTTATACACCAAAATCCAAAAAATCACGCGTCAATTACACAAAATAATTCTCATTTACTCCCATGCATGGAAAAGAATAATTTCCATTTTTAGATTAATTACGCGTCTAATCTCGTGCTGAACACACCATAAACATTCCTCCACGTCCCAGAATAAGTTAGGCACGTAGAAGCCACAAGAAAACTTCCCAAAATTACCAAAAATTCCGAAAATATCTTACGGGAATATCACGCCTGTTTTGCTCCACACTTGAATTCTAACCAATTCTGGTCGAAACCAAAGACCATACCACGTTTCTATGGGTCCTAGGAATGATACAAATCAATTCCATCCCTTTAGTCTCTCTGAAATGACTCCAAAAATCTGATTGAAAATCTGCAAGGGATAAACATCATTTTCCCGCATTTTTTTGTTTTTGAACGTGAAGGAGAAGGGGGCGCCCCTTATCCAGTGATCGCCCCTTATCCGCTGCTGGAGTCCGTATAACACTTGTCCCTTGGGGTGCCTTTAGTACTTTATCCTGGGGTGTAAAACACCGCTTTTCGAGCCAATTTCGCCGCAAGAGCTTATTTCTCTAAAAATACCTACAAATACATAAAATAACCAAATAAGTACAAAATCGAGCACTAACAATATATACAATTGAGATATATTAGACACATAAATGCGTCCATCAGTTGAACCATTGGTTAACCCAGTGACCCATGACCCAGTAGTTTTACTTGTTGGACAACTGGTCCGGTTATTAAAACATTGTTTTCAAGTGATCGAATGATCAATACGAAACATTCCGAGTCTACATCAAATGACTGTCTCACACAAATCATGTAAGATGTTACCAGGCGATTTTCACATGATCATCTTTTGACTTTCGTCAAGAATATAAGATGAACTTGGTTGAAGTGAAAGCTTACCAACACATATTTCGAGAAATATGTAAGCGAGTTAAACTCAGCTCGAAATATCAAATGTGTATAATCGAAGTTTATATATATAACTATACGACTTTTGTCTCAAATAGGAGATAGAGTAGATAGACTTTTGAGTGATATATGAGTTCAAGTCTTCACATACCTTTTTTTCATGAAGTTCCACAAGCTCCCCTTAGTAGTTCTTCGTATTCAATCGATGAACGCCGTGAAGTCTAATGCTCAACTACACTTTCTATCCTAATCCGAGACTTAGCTATAAGTAGACTAGAAATCAAGACTTATAGTTTTGGGAACTAAATTTGCCAACAAGCTTGAGATAGCAACGCTTGCGAGTTCGACCTAGCAGTGCTCTAACTATAGGAGCATCCAAATCCTCAGCATAAATAACATTAAAAGCTTTAGGTTTGGAAATGACATTCTTGCTTCTGGTGACCATAGAATGAGTGACAACAGTAAGAGCTGGCAAGACTGCAGGGGAAGGAGTGTCATTTACAGGAATGGGTTCATTCACAAGAACTGGTGCTTAAATAGGAGGAGGTGGAATAGGCGATGAAGGTTGTGGTATAGCAAGTTGAGGAGATTTAGGAGGAGTTGAAACCAAAGTGGATGAAGACGATAGAGATATAAAATTAATAGATGGAACTGGTACAGAAGTAGCACAAAAGAGAAACTTATATGGAAAGTCAGTTTCATCAAACGCCATATTTCTAGAGATAATCAGCTTATGAGTAACGAGATTGAGACATACGTACCTTTGTGCATATTGCTATAGCCAAGAAAAATGCATTTGACCGACATGTTTTGTAGTTTATGATTATTATAAGACCTGATACATGGATAACATGCAAAAAGAAGGAATAAAATCATGATTTAATAAAGAAAAACCAGTTCCTACAATGTGTATATGCTTCCTTTCTGCTGTACCATTCTGTTGATGCTCAAGAGGACATCTGACCCTGTGTTGAACACCACAACTAGACAAAAAGATGAAACATTTCTACAATTACCACCCTAATCAGTTTGCAACATTTTCACTTTAGTGCCAAAGTGATTTTCAACATAAGTCTTGAACGTTTAAAATTAGAAACTGCTTCTGACTTATAAGCAAAAGGATACGACCAGGCGAACCTACTACAGGTACCAATGAAACTTACATAGTACTTGAATCCATTAATAGATTTCACTGGTGAATACCAAACATCAGAATGAATGAGATCTAAAGGACCATAGATATCTTTATTGGCAGAATTATATGAAAGGGAAAAGTGTGGGATTTTTCCAACTCAAACTCACTACAAACCGAGGGACTTAAATGAACTGAAATAGACTCATATACTACTGACAAAATATGCTTCAAAGTCCTGTAAGTTGGTGACCAAATCTTTTATGCTAATCACCAAATGTAGCAGCAGTAGAGACAAAAGGCTTGAAAGGATGGTGAGTTGAAGTTGAGATCATACAGATCCTTCTTACACTTCCTTGTAGCAACTCCTTGTGTGTTTGGAGATCCTTAACACATAAATGAGAAGGATGAAACTCAAAGTAACGATGAGTATCTCTTGTGAATTGAAGAACAAAAAGAAGCTTTCTAAAGATATCGGGTACATTAACACATTGTTCATAAGAAAGTTAAAGTTACCAGAAGTAAAATGAGAAGTACCAATGTGATTTATGGACAAACCTGCACCATTTCCAACTTTCACTTCCTCAGCATATTGATATTCCGAATGCAAGTTGATATTGTTCAAATAATTAGTAATGTGGTGAGTGGCACCAGAATCAGGTGTCCAACTCTCACCACCAGCAGAAGTATTGTAATCATCATTGTAAACTGCATAAACTTCAGGATCTGGATTCCAGTAGCCATCATAGTAATTTTCATAATAACCATCATCAAAATAGACATTGTGAGCCTGGGGATAGTCAGAGAAACCTCGTTGTACCGGAATCTGTAGTCAAAAGCTGAATGTCCAAATCTAGTGCAGATCTGACAAACAATTAGTGATTGTCAGTGACGAAAGAAATTATTATGTCTACCACTATAACCTCCACGAAAACCACCAGAATCAGATCTTCATCCTGATAACCACCACATGAACCACCACGGGCTCTAAAATTGGTGAAGTGTCTGCCATCACCACCACCACGAGCTCAAAAATTGAACCACCACCAGGATTACCAGAGTGCCAATCAGAAGGTGCTCTATAATTAAAATTAGATGGAAAATATGTGGAACTACAGAGATCTGGTGTGATATTAGTGTTTTGATAAATATTAATAGAAGCAATTGGAACATCATATGGAGATTCGACAATTTGATGTTCTTCTCTTAAAGGCAAATTAAGAAGATCACTTGAGGTAATAGATTCCAAGATTTTAAGTTATTGAGTATTGACAGATATGCGGAAAGCATTACACTCTGATGCTAAGCCACTCAAGATATGAAAAACAAGATCTTTATCAAGAACACGACAACTTACTTGAGAAAGATGATAAACAATTGACATAGCACGATTAAAAGTGGCTTGCATAGATTCAGATCCTTTTCGAAAATGCTGGAGATTATTCTTAAGTTGCATAAGACGAGATTTAACTGAAAAATTATAGTTACTCTCCGAAGATTAACAAACATCAAAAGAAGTGGTACAACCAAGAACAGAGAGATGAGTTTCATCAGTTAAACACGAGAGAAGCCATGAAAGAAGAAGTTGATCTTGTTGAATCACTATAAGTAAGGAGGATTTTCAATCGGAGCTTGTGTTGTTGGATCTCAAACAAATTCAGCAGGTTAATTAAGGTGTAGATTCATCCACATATCCATACAAATCAAAAATTCTTAACATCTATAGAAAAATCTGAGACTTCCAAAACAAAAATTTGTAGAACTAAGCTTTGTTGGAGAAGAAATACTAAGTTTTAATGGATTTAAAGAAGGAAATCTTTGAGTATTTGCCATCGATGACTTTACAGAAATGAAAGATCAAGTAAAAATTGATGAATATGATTAAAGATTGAAAGTAAAATGTCGAAGCAATGTTTTTATTTCTTCCTTGATTTGGTTTTAGTATGGCTCTGATACCATGATAGAAGTGTGTAGGTATCCAACTCAAAATCAATTGGTAATATGACACTATTCTCCTTCCCATACCCCTTACGTGTAGGGCACTAATTCGTTGGACTTAGCTCTAACACGTGGACCCTCATACGGGTTCTAACTCATTGGACTTCGCTCTAATATGTGGACCTTTGTACGGGCTCTAAGTTATTAGACTTGGCCCACATAGTACATGCCTAGCTCTGATACCATGTCAACAACATTAAGCTACTAAGTCGGTTGACAAGGCTCTGATCATTTTAACTGAAAATCAGAGAAATACATGTTCTTATATATAAAAGAACAAGAGCAAGACTCAGTCAACATGACTAGCTCTTAACCAAACACAAACAGTTATGAGTAATAACAACAAATAAATGTTGGACAGAATAAAACTAACACTCGTTTTACACTCAATACACTGTCTTAACAGAAGAAAACTGCCAAACTCATAACTTGGTTGCTTTGTTAACAACACTAATTCCTAGCCACCATGAAAATGAACTTTTTTGGATTTGGACTGCCCTTATTTATTTATTTTGAAATTTGTTTATTTTATGCCCAACAACCACAACTAATTGTTACTTCTGTAACGTTTCGTGTACTTCAATTTTTTTCCCATTTCAGTTCATAACTCCATTATTATTTTTCTATGTGCGCAAAATTATGTTACACTTTTATTTTTTCAAAGATTTAGATAAATTTGTTATTTTTTAAACGAAGAAATTTGAAACCGAACTTTTGAGTCGAAGCACTAAAGCTGAAGTAGAGCTATCATGTTCGAGGGTTTCTAATTCAAAAACCCATGAAACAAGATTCGTGTGGATAAAAAATATCACTTCGCTACGTGTAATGATCTAAGGGGACCAAATAACTCTGAGAGGAGTTTGTAGTAATCATGAGAACGTAACCCTAATTGGTCACTATTGAAGTAAGCGATAACGTCGATAAGATGATGAAAGCGATAAGTACTCTTGCGATGGAAGTAAACTGCGAAGGAGAGTTGAATTGAGATGAAGTATTGCTAGGCGAAGATAATGTTCTCACATCGTGTGAAGAAGAGGATAAGGTTCACATGGAAAGTGTGACACTGCCCGCGAGAAGAAGTTTGACTTATTAGTATCAGCGCGGTAGTAGGAGACAACATCGCGTGAAGATAGCCGTGATTATAGGAGAAGTAGAAGGCTTTATTAGATGTAAGCCAATATGTAAATTAGATGTCATCCATCATTTAAATGCCTATATAAGGGGCAAGAGATTATTGTAAAATGGGTTGAGTAGTTTTGTGATCCAGAAATATCGAGAGAGTTATTTTCTAGTCTAAGTATTATCTTGGAGAGAAAGTTGTTGTGTAAGTTCTAAGTTAGGGTTTGAGAGAAAACTTATTCCTTAATGTTATCATTTTTATAAACATATGTTCTTGTTCATAATCTCTTAATTTTGTGAGTTATTATCTATACTTGGATGTATTGTAGGATTTCGTGCAGTTACAATTTGATTTCGAGTCCTCCAATCATACATTTTGTTTTTGCATCTATTAACCCAATAACCCCTTTGGAAATAAGTGTGACCTTTCATGCTTTATAGCTTGAATCTAACTTTTTTTTTGCAGACTAAACATGCACTATTTCGAATAATTTATTTTACACAATAGGCAAACTGTATGAAAACAATGTCGTTAAGGAACGAACTTTATCTAGTAATTCTAATATCTACAAAATAATTATGGCCAATGCGGAACAATTTTCTTACAATATAGGCAAACTGTATGAAAACAATATCGTTACTGTATGAACTAAGTTATAGTCTCCCTATCCTGAAATATCCAGAGAGTTGGATATGGAACAAGTATTGGGTTTCGTTAGGCTATTTTATTTTTTTATTAAAAACTCAACCTGGTATAGCCCAGCCCAGGATTCATTCTCTGGGGTGAGCAAAATGTCCATACCCGCGGATTCCACTCGACCCGATCCGGAATTTAGAGAGTGGACATCCGGCCCGCAATTTAGTGGATTGGACGTGGGTTAATTAATTTCTAAAACTGGTTGTTTTTACGGTTTCGACACAGATAGTACATCACCCATCCGTTGGACACCCGGTATGGTAAAACTTAAGTCAACTAACATAATTGGCAAAATTGTGACTTGTAAAGTTAGCTCATGTGGACTAATATCTAATGTCTCAAATTACAAAAATAGCAGTATCTGAAAAAGCGGGGGTCTAACAACCTCACCCAATATTTCGTTTAGGCAATCTGTATGGACAAACTCCAATATAATTCCAAGAGAATCAACTAGACAGTCAGACTCAATCAATGGAAATATCTCCAAGAGTTGTATCTCTGTTTCACAATGTAATCAGCAAATCAAATAGATAGAAATCCGCGACCTGATTATTATGTGAAACAACTTGAACGATACCAAAGACCAATGTTCAAGTGTCAATCAATTTATATCAACAACCAAAGGTTGGATTATCTAATAAATTGAACTACGCACAACCTATGATATTTCAATTATATAAACAAATATAATACGGAAAAGATATAACACAGACACCATAAATTTTGTTAACGAGGAAACCGCAAATGCATAAAAACCCCGGGACCTATTCCAGATTTGAACACCACACTGTATTAAGCCGCTACAGATACTAGCCCACTCCAAGTTAACTTCGGACTGGAATGTAGTTGAGCCCTAACCAATCTCACAATGATCAAGGTACAGTCGCATTCCTTACGTCTCTGAATCCTAGCAGGACTTTACGCACTTGATTCCTTTAGCTGATCTCACCCACAACTAAGAGTTGCTACGACCCAAAGTCGGAGACTTGATAAACCAATCTGTCTCACACAGAAAAGTCCATTGAATAGATAAATATGTCTCCCACAGAAATACCTAGAAGTTTTGTTCCGTATTTTGATAAATCAAGGTGAACAGGAACCAATTGATACACCAGACTTATATTCCCGAAGAACAGCCTAGTAATATCAATCACCTCACAATAATCTTAATCGTATGGTAGCGAAACAAGATATTGTGGAATCACAAACGGTGAGACGAAGATGTTTGTGATTACTTTTTATCCTGCCTATCGGAGATTAAATCTCAAGCACATCTTAGAGAAGATAGTACTCAATCACGATTGAAAATAGCAAGATCAGAACACACAACTACAGAGAAAATAGTTGGGCCTGGCAACACAATCCCAATGAAGTCTTCAAGTTGTTAACCTACAGGGTTTTGGAAAAAACCTAAGGCACTAATACAAACTGACCCTTTTGCAACGCCAAATTGGCGTGTCCATAGGGGTTTAGACACGCCATTTTGGTTTGGACTTGGCATGGTTTCTTCTCGCATGGTTTTAGGTATGATGGCATGGATTTAGGTACTCTATAGCAACGCCGACCTTGCGTGTCTATTGCTACATGTAATAGACACGCCAAAACCCATAGGCGTTGCTATATAGTGTCCCAAAAACTTAAGTATTGGTACCCTGTAGACACTCGATTTATTGTTTTGGCGTGGCTATTTGTTTCACTATAGACACGTAAATTTCTTTTGGCGTGGCTATTTGGTTCACTTTAGCCATGCAAATTGCTTTTGGCGTGGCTATTTGGTTCACTATAGACACGCACTTTGTTTTTTGGCGTAGCCATTGGTTATCCGATAGACACGCCATATAGGTTTAACGTGGCTATATGTTATGTTTTATCCACGCCAATTTCAATTACCTTCATCCACGTGGTTGCATTAGGAACCGTTGATTGTTTTTTTAAGATGATGCAATATTGACCGTCAAATTAGATGCATCCTACATCGTCCACATGTAACGTTATGAGCCGTTCATTGGATATCCTATAGACATGCCATATAGCGTGGCTATATGTGATGTTTAGCCATGCCAATTTTCAATTACCTTCATCTACGTGGATGTATTAGGAACCGTTGAATCTCTTTTAAGATGATGCAATATTGACCGTCAAATTAGATGCACCCTACACCGTCCACATGTAACGTTGTGAGCCGTTCATTGGATATCCTATAGAAACGCCATATAGCGTGGCTATATGTGATGTTTAGCCATGCCAATTTACAATTACCTTCATCCACGTGGCTGTATTAGGAACCGTTGACTCTCTTTTAAGATGATGCAATATTGACCGTCAAATTAGATGCATCCTACACCGTCCACATGTAACATTGTGAGCCGTTCATTTGATATCCTATAGACACGCCATATAGCATAGCTATATGTGATGTTTAGCCACGCCAATTTACAATTACCTTCATCCACGTGGTTGTATTAGGAACCATTGAATCTCTTTTAAGATGATGCAATATTGACTGTTAAATTAGATGCATCCTACACCGTCCATATGTAACGTTGTGAGCCGTTCATTGGATATCATATAGACACGCCATATAGCGTAGCTATATATGATGTTTAGCCACGCAAAATTATAATTACCTTCATCCACATGGCTGTATTAGGAACCGTTGAATCTTTTTTAAGATGATGCAATATTGACCGTTAAATTAGATGCATCCATCACCGTCCACATGTAACGTTGTGATCCATTCATTGGATATCCTCTAGACACGCCATATAGCATGGCTATATGTGATGTTTAGCCACGCCAATTTATATTTGTTTAACGTGGCTATATGTTATGTTTAGCCACGCCAATTAATCTCGAATCATGTGTCTTACGCATGTGACGCCTCTAAGCCGTTCATATATGACGCATCTTATATTTTAGAAACTTGTGGTTAAATCTGAAATACATATTTTCCAAAAATTCATATTATTATAATCACACAGTAAAAAATATTGAGCTTTGGTCTAACAGTTTGCAAAACAAAATATTAAAAAGAATTTATCCAAAAATCATAAGTTTTTCTTCAACTTTTTTGATGGTGGTGTCTCTGCATCCAATGGATCAGGTTGTGACATTCTCGATGCGCCAAACCTTATTTTCCTGTGTTGGTATCCCTGATCTACACTTTGTATATATAACCTTCTCCGCGCCTTTTTAGTCTTCTCAGTAAGCATTTCAGAGGCTGCATGACTCCCGGAATGTTGACTGACTGATAGGTGCTCCTCATTCCGTTTATCATCTGCTAGGCTGCTAGGTGTTCTTATATCACTGTTGTTTTGGGGTAAAAACTGATTCTGCTGTTTTTGGTAAATTTGGGTATGTTGATGAGAAACGAATTCAAACCATAAAAAAATGCACTGCATGGGAGTACTTTTAAGTTCGAGAGATCAATCTGTAAGACTCTGGCCTAAACCAAGAAATAGCCATTCCAGATTCAATTCGGTCACAAAGTGAATGAGAAGGGTTGATCTTAGGGAGGGAAGCAAAAGAAGGTGTTTGAGATCAGAATGTTGAATTATGAAGGTGTGGTTGTTTTATGACTTGTATCAGAATATGGTTTATGGATACTTGTATTGATAACACTTGTGTCCTCTCGTGTCGAAATAGGTTGAAATCCTATTTGTACAAGTCATTGAGCGCACCCCTGATCTCGTAGGAAGTGGAGGCAGTTAAGTAGTGGAGAAGTGGGGCTGTGTAAAAAGTGGTGATCATCACGTTTCTATTACGAGGGAAAACTGGTCACACTTTCATCCACTACTCCCATTGCTGTTAACCGTCCGTCCTTTCCTGACACTTTCTCGTAATGGGCGCGTTGCACGCCGCACACTATAAACCACAATACTAATACCCCAGTGAACATCCCCCAGTTTGTGACATGTTTGATGTCTCGATTTAATGGGTCAAGTCGTGAGACTCGTCGCTAAAAGCATCACGTGGTGCTTTTAGGTCAAATAATAAAATTGTTTGTGAAATCAATATTTATAAAAACATCGCTTATGATCGATGTATATAAAGCATCGCTTTTAAACAAGCAGCTGAAAATAATCGATGTGCAGGAAACATCATTGTTTTAGAGCTCGTTCAAATTAGTCAAGAGTTGAATGTCTTAAAAGGAGCGTGACCACCCTCTTTCAACGAGTTGGTAGGAGCTATGCTCGTATTCCAGGGAGTGGCCGATCAGTTCCTATAGGAGAGTGGCAACTGGTAGTCATTTAAAAATCCTATCGGTCGATCCAGGTTGGATCTGGACCGCTTAAATCGGCTAGCCAAGTTGAGTGGCTGAGATGATTTGCGACAGTTAATGACTGCTGTTGAATCATACAAGTAGCGCGAATGGCCACCTTTGAGTGATCGCTTAGGGATCCTATGAACGAGTCATGACTTGGCCGATCGTTCCCTTTGGAGGAGGGGTGGCCGGTGATCACGGCGTCACCCTGTTGGCCATCTAGAATCCGATCTAAACCGCCCGAACAAGCTAGCGAAGTTGGACGGATGAGATGATTTGCAGCAGTTGTATGCTTCCGATGATTGTATTTTAGGGTTTGAAGCCGTGTGGCCACCCTACCATTGAGCAAACGATTTGTGGCGTTTACCACTAATTTGGACAAGCCGATTAGGTATATGCACAGATGGGTTGCTGGTGAGTGTGCAAGCATCTCGTTGGCCTCCTGAAATTGGATTTAGGTCGTCCGACTAGGCTTGCGAAGATGGGCGGCCATGATTGATTTGCGGCAGTTGTGTAATGCCACTGACTCAATTTAGGGTTTAAAGAGCGCGCGATCGCCCTACTTTGGTCAAACGGTTTGACGCGCTCTTGGGTTGCTATGTGTAGTTCGATAAACTAGGTATGGTGTTGGGTCGCCGGTGAACGCTTCAGCACCTATTTGATCATTCGAAGGAATATCTAAGCCGTCCAACTAGGCTAGCTAAGTTGGGCGGTCGTAATTTTTTTAGACCGTTTTTGCCGGGCTTAGCTCGTTTGAGCTCATCTTTCAACAGCGCGATCACCCATGTTAGGGTTAGCGTTCAAAGGCGTTGCGGGTGTACTAGATGGAATCCGATCGGTCGGGATGTTAGTGGGCCCGCCGGTGGTCATCATGATGATCGCCTAGTTCTGCTAGGAGTAGGCTAGGCCTGTTGAATTGGGTGGCCAAATCGTGTGGTCGTGATCGTTTTTTAAGACTGATATGAAGAGTCTAGATTTTCCTTAAGGAATTTAAATGCGTTCGATCGCGTTAACTTTTAATTAAAAAGTGTGTAAACACGCTGATCTCTTTATTAGAGAGTGGTGTAGCCTACGTGAGTGTTTTCATGCAGGTCTCAATACTGACATTTTTGGAGATTCATGCTACTCCGCTGCAAGTGAACATTAATCGTCATGCCATGCCAATATTGATAATTCGGCTGGGAACATAGCATAGGAAAATACCAGGCAGGTCATGTATTAGTGAATAATTCAATAGATTAAAATTTACAGAATATCTTGGATTGTTGCTTCACGCACCATTATGGATAAATTTCGTAAATATGTTGAATTGCTCAATACATATGTAAGTGAAGAGGTTTATGCACTCATCACTTTCAAATGGCTTTTGTTCCTTTGTAGGATGACAACGTATTAAATACAGGGTTTCACGATTTTAGCCCTGAACCGAAAACCACCATCAACATTAAGTTCCCTGCTTAGCACGTAATGGTGACACTATTGTGGGGTAAGTACTAGATGGTGATAAATAAAGATAAAACTTATGAGGCAAAGTAGAATGATGTTACCAGGAGAGGTGGGTCGGCTTGTCCTTGGAACATGGCACGATGCGTCCAGATGAGCGTTCCCCTAGCATGATGTCGATTGGCCCAGGTAGATCAGGCAGACGGTTGGTTGGTATCTCAAACTGCATTCCAAGTCCCTTGTACATCTTAGCATCGTCTGATGCGTGTCCAAGTTTTCCTGGTTTCGGTTGGCATGGAGGAAAAATAGAGGCGCGATGAAGCATCTCAGCCAACAAGTGCTAGGACTGAAAATTTTGCTTCCTGGCTAAAGCACCGGAGGGTGGAGCATGAGCATCTCTCGGGCGAACGTGAACTCCTGGATAAACATGAACACCCTATTCATGACGGCGTCATAATCCTCGACTCTGACGTGGACGAACCGGAATACCCTCAAAAGGCTGTTAAAGCAGTTTCTGAAAAGGATGTCGGGGCAACTTTCCAAGAGTGTATAGGAGGAGTGGCATCTGGAGAAGATGTTGAAGCGGGCTCCGAAGTGAATGTTAGTGCATCTTTCAAGGAAGATGTTGAAGCAGTTCCCAAAGAGAACGTTGATGCAGCTTCTGAAGAGGATGTTGAAGCCCGCTTCTAGAGAGGATGTTGAAGCGTCTTCTTGAGAGGGTTCCAGTGAAGGCGCCATTGACCCTGGCGTTGATGATACTTCTTTGATGTTTAGTAGTCTTTTTTTTCATGCGGCTGGATCTAGGGCTTCATCAAATAATAATCCTTCATTCATGCTGCTTTCATGATTTTGTGTTTACAGTTGGATGAATGAATGAAATCTCCCGACTAAGAAATCCAAATTCTTAGAAAGATCTCGCAATATCTTGAAAATTTAGATGTAGCGCTCTTTAGTAGCCTGTGTTCATGATATTCATTCCTAAAACGCGATTTTGCAATCTGATCTTTTCCCATTCTATTGAGGAGGCATGGCGGATAGGAAGACAACACACGAATACTAATGACTGGCAAAGTCTGTGTTTTCTTCTCATGGGAATAGGCGCCTCTTCCACAATAATATTTCCACACATGTAACGCTAGTAACAACAATTTAGAGTAGGGAAAAATAACAATTATGGCTCGACCAACCTTATGTTTTACATTCCTCTTGCAGATTACACACTTCTTTAAGATTTGCGGCGTGCCGGCTAGGTATGTAGAAGCATGGGAGATTTTACACGAATTTAGAGACCCAATAAGCCACATATTGTGGGCTAAATAGATGAGAGAGACCTTATCTTCAATTGACGACATGTGCAATGTGATTTCTGAAGAAGTAATTACGAACTGGGAGTGTCACTGGGTACGTGTGCCACCTTCAAACCCTAAACAAATGCACTGCACAGGAATACTTTTAAGTTCGAGAGATCAATCTGTAAGACTCTGGCCTAAACCAAGAAATGGCCGTTCCAGATTCAATTCGGTCACAAAGTGAAGGAGAAGGGTTGATCTTAGGGAGGGAAGCGAAGAAGGTGTTTGAGATCAGAATGTTGAATTATGAAGGTGTGGATGTTTTATGACTTGTATCATAATATGGTTTATGGATACTTATATTGATAACACTTGTATCCTCTCGTGTTGAAATAGGTTGAAATCCTATTTATACAAGTCATTGAGCGCACCCCTGAACTCGTAGGAAGTGGAGGCAGTTAAGTAGTGGAGAAGTGGGGTTGTGTAAAAAGTGGTGATCAGCACGTTTCCATTACGAGGGAAAAATGGTCACACTTTCACCCACTACTCTAATTTTTATTAACCGTCCATCCTTTCCTGACACTTTCTCGTAATAGGCGCATTACACGCCGCACGCTGTAAACCGCCATACCAATACCCGAGTGAGCATCCCCCAGTTTGTGACATGTTTGATGTCTCGAGTTAATGGGTCAAGTCGTGAGACTCGTCGCTAAAAGTAGCACGTGGTGCTTTTAGGTCAAATAATAAAATTGTTTGTGAAATCAATATTTATAAAACATCGCTTTTAAACAAGCAGTTGAAAATAATTGATGTGCAGGAAACATCGTTAGTTTAGAGCTCGTTCAAATTAGTCGCGAGTTGAATGTCTTAAAATGAGCGTGACCACCCTCTTTCAGGGAGTTGGTAGGAGCTATGCTCGCATTCCAGGGAGTGTCCGATCAGTTCCTATAGGAGAGTGGCGACTGGTAGTCATTCTAAAATCCTATCGGTTGATCCAGGTTGGATCTGGACCGCTTAAATCGGCTAGCCAAGTTGAGTGGATGAGACGATTTGTGGCAGTTAATGACTATTGTTGAATCATACAAGTAGCGTGAATGGCCACCTTTGAGTGATCGCTTGGGGATCCTATGAACGAGTCATGACTTGGCCGATCGTTCCCTATGGAGGAGGGGTGGCTGGTGATCACGGCGTCACCCTGTTGGCAATCTAGAATCCGATCTAAACCGTCCGACCAAGCTAGCGAAGTTGGACGGACGAAATGATTTGCGGCAGTTGTATGCATCCATTGATTGTATTTTAGGGTTTGAAGCCGTGCGGCCACCCTACCATTGAGCCAAACGATTTATGGCGTTTGCCACTGATTTGGAAAGGCCGATTAGGTATATACACAGATGGGTTGCTGGTGAGTGTGCAAGCATCTCGTTGGCCTCCTGAAATTGGATCTAGGTCGTCCGACTAGGCTGGCGAAGATGGGCGGCCATGATTGATTTGCGGCAATTGTGTAATGCCGCTGACTCAATTTAGGGTTTAAAAAGCGCACGATCGCACTACTTTGGGCAAACGGTTTGATGCGCTCTTGGGTTGCTATGTATAGTTCGATCAACTAGGTATGGAGCTGGGTCGCCGGTGAACGAGTCAGCACCTTTTTTTTTTTATAATTCGAAGGAATATCTAAGCCGTCCAACTAGGCTAGCTAAGTTGGGCGGTCGTGATGTTTTTGAGACCGTTTTTGCCGGGTTTAGCTCGTTTGAGCTCATCTTTCAACAGCGCTATCACACATGTTAGGGTTAGCGTTCAAAGGCGTTGCGGGTGTACTAGATGGAACCCGATCGGTCGGGATGTTAGTGGGACCGTCGGTGGTCATCATGATGATCGCCTAGTTCTGCTAGGAGTAGGCTAGGCCTGTTGAATTGTGTGGCCAAATCGTGTGGCCGTGATCATTTTTTAAGACTGATATGAACAGTCTAGATTTTCCTTAAGGAATTTAAACGCGTTCGATCGCGTTAACTTTTAATTAAAAAGTGTGTAAACACGCTGATCTCTTTATTAGAGAGTGGTGTAGCCTACGTGAGTGTTTTCATGTAGGTCTCAATACTGACATTTTGGGAGATTCATGCTACTCCGCTGCGAGTGAACATTAATCATCATGTCATGCCAATATTGAGAGTTCGGATGGGAACATAGCATAGGAAAATACCAGGAAGGTCATGCATTAGTGAATAATGCAATAAATTAAAATTTACAGAATATCTTGGATTGTTGCTTCACGCACCATTATGGATAAATTTCGTAAATATGTTGAATTGCTCAATACATATGTAAGTGAAGAGGTTTATGCACTTATCACTTTCAAATTGCTTTTGTTCCTTTGCAGGATGATAACGTATTAAATACAGGGTTTCACGATTTTAGCCCTAAACCGAAAACCACCATCAACATTAAGTCCCCTGCTTAGCACGTAATGGTGACACTATTGTGGGGTAAGCACTAGATGGTGATAAATAAAGATAAAACTTATGAGGCAAAGTAGACAGATGTTACCAGGAGAGGTGGGTCGGCTTGTCCTTGGAACATGGCACGATGCTTCCAGATGAGCGTTCCCCTAGCATGATATCGATTGGCCCAGGTATATCATGCAGACGGTTGGTTGGTATCTCAAACTGCATTCCAAGTCCCTTGTACATCTGAGCATCGTCTGATGCGTGTCCAAGTTTTCCTGGTTTCGGTTGGCATGGAGGAAAAATAGAGGCGCGATGAAGCATCTAATCCAATAAGTGCTAGGACTGAAAAGTTTGCTGCCTGGCTAAAGCGCCGGAGGGTGGAGCATGAGCAGCTCTCGGGCGAATGTGAACTCCTGGATAAACATGAACACCCTATTCATGACGGCGTCATAATCCTCGACTCTGACGTGGACGAACCGAAATACCCTCAAAAGGCTGTTGAAGCAGTTTCTGAAAAGGATGTCGGGGCAACTTACGAAAAGTGTATAGGAGGAGTGGCATCTGGAGAAGATGTTGAAGCGGGCTCCGAAGTGAATGTTGGTGCAGCTTTCAAGGAAGATGTTGAAGCAGTTCCCAAAGAGAACGTTGATGCAGCTTCTAGAGAGAATGTTGAAGCGGCTTCTGGAGAAGGTTCCAGTGAAGGCGCAATTGACCCTGGCGTTGATGATACTTCTTTTATGTTTAGTAGTCTTTCGTTTTATTCGGCTGGAGATAGGGATTCATCAAACAATAATCCTCCATTCATGTTGATTTCATGATTTTGTGTTTCCAGTTGGATGAATGAATGAAATCTCCCGACTAAGAAATCCAAATTCTTAGAAAGATCTTACAATATCTTTAAACTTTAGATGTAGAGCTCTTCAGTAGCCTGTGTTCATGATATTCATTCCTAAAACGCGATTTTGCAATCTGATCTCTTCCTATTCTATTGAGGCGGCATGGCGGATAGGAAGACAACACACGAATAGTAATGGCTGGCAAAGTCTGTGTTTTCTTCTCATGGGAAAAGGCGCCTCTTGCACAATAATATTTCCACACATGTAACGCTAGTATCAGCAATTTAGAGTAGGGAAAAATAACAATTATGGCTCGACCAACCTTATGTTTGACATTCCTTTTGCAGATTACACACTTCTTGAAGATTTGCGGCGTGCCGGCTAGGTATGTAGAAGCATGGGAGATTTGCCACGAATCTAGAGACCAAATAAGCCGCATATTGTGGGCTAAACGGATGAGAGAGTCCTTATCTTCAATTGACGACATGTGCAACGTGATTTCTGAAGAAGTAATTACGAACTGGGTGTGTCACTGGGTACGTGTGCCACCTTCAGATTCGTTGCTTCCCGGTCCGTGAAATGATTTTCAAAATCCGAAAATTGCATATTGAAGTGGACAGAACCTTCTCTAGGGATCACATCGGTCAAAAGAGATGGTGATTGAGAAACCGTCTCAATGTTGAAGCAGGCTGCTCTTCGGGATACGGTGCTTTCCAAGAAGAATCTGTTGCTGCTTGATGATTTCCCTTTAATATCTTGTTCTTTCTTTTTCCTTTACATATTCCCCTCTTAGGTATTTACTGGAAGATGTAAGGTGATTCTTTCATAGTTCGATTTTTTTTCGGTTTTGAACTGATGGGTAATGGTTTTGTGAGGAAATGATATTTTGATTAACTGATAAAATGAAATCCTAATTATGAATACAAGCAGTGCAGTCATTTTGGAGGAATAACAAATATTGCATGAAAAAGGGAAATGCTGAAAGAAATGCTAAAGAAAAAGGCGACGTGTCGTCTTAGGTATTGAAAGGTTTAAGCCACCTGGCGTGTATTACTACGCCTTCTAGCTTGTCATCCTTGATAAGTTTGCAGTAGCCCCCCAAGATAATTTCTAATACTAGGTACAACTCATCTTCTGGGGAATTTGGCGGAGCAGGTTGGGCAGCAACCCTTACTACTATATCTCCAACTTGAAATGGATTTTGGCGTTGCACCGTTACTTGATTCTTAGACTCCCCATCTTTGACTGTGACAGCTTCTAAATTTTTGATAAAGTATTTGAAAGGACCAGCATCCCATTTACATCTCCTAGTGGCGGCTGGGTTGATGATCGGATCGAGTCCTCAAGCCTTGGCGGAAGGAGGAGTGACTGGTTGTAAAAAGGGTTGTTCAATAAGACTTACTTGGGGTTCGGAATCTTCGAATGTACATCGATGGGCTCTCTCCAGGTAGTTGCGTCACATTGGAAAGTTGTTGATACAACAATAAATGATCTTCGGGGTTGGACGACTTGTTGGAAATCCTTTCAGGTATAGACACTGGCAAAGGACACACTCCTAGCTTTGCTTTGTTGTCATGCACCCACGAACAGCCCAGAATCATATCATAATTCGGGCATTCTTTAACAATATGAAACTTACCGCGTGTTAGAGCATCTCCTACCTTGATTTCGAGATTAATGTACCCGTAAGCATTTTTTGATTCTCCTTCTGCGCTTTTAATCACAGTTGGGCAGCGAACAGCTTCCCGCTTTGAAATCCCTGCGGCTCTTAGAGTCTTGACGGTAACAACGTTGAAGTCAGAGGTCACGTTAATCGGTGTGCTTTCGAACTCGGCGCCCTTCAGGTGGGCAGTGGTCAGCAGTCCCCAGTTGCATTTTCCAACAGCGCCAACTAAGAGAAGTTGGGGCTTGGTAGTGGCTTCTCCGACTGAAAACAGCCGCTTGCCCGACACAATGCGATTGGGAGCTGTAAATATATCTTGACGCTGTGCTTTGGAGAAATTAAGAATTTCACATACACGTTCCATCATAGATTGCACGGCTTTGTGGACAGAGTCCCCAGAAAGTGCGCAGCTTCTGACTAGAAGAGGGTCTCTGTGAACTCCTTCAGTGCCTAGTTGAAGTTCTCCAGCATCTACCTTTTCTTTAAAGATGCGCTTCAATTTGTTGCATTCGTTGGTTGGATGATTGACGAACCTGTGGTAGAGACAATATTTGGGATTCGCCATTTCTTCCTCACTTGGTGGGCGCTTGATAGGAGGTAGCTTGATGGCATCATCTTGAATCCATGCTTCCAGGAGCTCGATAACTTCCTCAATCGGGAATGGGAAGTTTGGAGCAGCATTCTCAGTTTCTTGTTGCTGCGCAGGAGTCTTAGCCGCGGCCTTCCGGGATGAGGCCGTCTGATGCGCTGGTGCTGTATATTTGGGTTGTTGTTCCGCTACTGGAGCTTTCCTTTTCCCTCCTTCACCTACCACGCTTACAGAAGGACCGGTGTTATATTGCTTGTTGATGAGGCGTCTGTTTCCTCGAGTTTCGCGTGCATCTTTACCTCTGGCTGGTCTGGTTCTTTCTAGCAGGTGCTGTTATAGCCGACCGCTTAGCAGCTTCATGGAGTTCATAAAATGTATGGAAACGCAGGTTATCCAGTAAAGCACGATATATGGGAACCATACCGTTAATGCACGACTCTACCAGCTATTGTTCGGTCACGTTTGGGTCATGACAATCCAACGGCTGGATTCTGAATCTCTTGACATAATCATTTGGATGCTCGTTGTTTCGTTGAAACATTCTTCCTAAGTATGAGAATGTGATCTGCTCAGACACGAAGAAATATTTCTTGTAGAAAGCAGTGACCATCTCACACCAGTTGGATATGCTGTTTGGTGCGATATTGTTGTACCAGGTGTATGCTCTTCCAGTAAGCGACTTTGAAAATTCCTTTAGGCGGAGTACATGATTGTATTCGTGCTCTCCCAAAGATTCTAGAAAAAGAGAGATATGTTCACGAGCGTTACCAGTGCCATCATAGAGTGAAAACAGAGGGGAGGAGTATCCTTTCGGGAGAGGAACTCTTTGCACATCAGGAGGATATGGAGGTTGATGCTGGTGCATGTCCACCGGATTTTCTTTGCCTCGATTTTGGAGGATTCTCTCCAGATCCTCACGTGTGATGAATTTGGACGGCTGATTCCTCTCCCATGAGCATTCAGGAGCAACACGCACTTCTTCATCCATAAAGGCTCTCCCCGTTGAAGTGTTTGCTCCAGGAGTGTTAAAAGTACTCCTTATTGGATCTATGGGTTGACGCGTCTCTTGTGGTAGTCGCTCTGTTAGTTTCTCGAGGAAAGTGAGTACCTCTTTCTGAGTTGTAGCCATGTTCGTTTGAGCCTTAGCAAGAACTTCTTGTCTTTCCATCAAATCGACAATGGTGATAAGGGGTTGGATTCCTCTGGTCTCTCGTCCCGATGAAGAAATGGTGGCATCCCTGGTGACAATTGGAAGTGTCATGCTCGAAGAAATATTAGGAGTAGCAGCGGCTCTGGCTCTGGTAATAGAAGGCGTCATGCCAGAGGGGATGCTTCCGGCGTTACCTGTGTTGGTGCTAGAGGATGTAATACTATGCGATGTGTTGACTGTGCTGGAAGGCGGTATATTAGTGTTAATGGTAGGGGCACCAGGAGTGTGATCAGCACCCGTAGCATCAGGATTGGTAACTGACCCAGACCTAAGATCTACCATCTTGAATTTGAGAAAATTGAAATGAAGATTGAAATTGATTTATTGCAACCGAGAGATTAATCTCCCACTGTGGTCGCCAGTTATTTTGGGGTAAAAACTGATTCTGCTATTTTTGGTAAATTTGGGTGTGTTGATGAGAAACGAATTAAAACCCTAAACAAATGCACTGCACGAGAGTACTTTTAAGTTCGAGAGATCAATCTGTAAGACTCTGGCCTACACCAAGAAATGGCCATTCCAGATTCAATTCGGTCACAAAGTGAAGGAGAAGGGTTGATCTTAGGTAGGGAAGCGAAGAAGGTGTATGAGATCAGAATGTTGAATTATGAAGGTGTGGCTGTTTTATGACATGTATCAGAATATGGTTTCTGGATACTTGTATTGATAACACTTGTGTCCTCTCGTGTTGAAATAGGTTGAAATCCTATTTATACAAGTCATTGAGCGCACCCATGATCTCGTAGGAAGTGGAGGCAGTTAAGTAGTGGAGAAGTGGGGTTGTGTAAAAAGTGGTGATCAACACGTTTCCATTACGAGGGAAAAATGGTCACACTTTCACCCACTACTCTAATTTCTGTTAACCGTCCATCCTTTCCTGACACTTTCTCGTATTGGGCGCATTGCACGCCGCACGCGGTAAACCGCCATACCAATACCCCAGTGAGCATCCCCCAGTTTGTGACATGTTTGATGTCTCGAGTTAATGGGTCAAGTCGTGAGACTCGTCGCTAAAAGCAGCACGTGGTGCTTTTAGGTCAAATAATAAAATTGTTTGTGAAATCAATATTTATAAAACATCGCTTATGATCGATGTATATAAAGTATCGCTTTTAAACAAGAAGCTGAAAATAATCGATGTGCAGGAAACATCGTTAGTTTAGAGCTCGTTCAAATTAGTCGCGAGTTGAATGTCTTAAAAGGAGCGTGACCACCCTCTTTCAGGGAGTTGGTAGGATCTATGCTCGCATTCCAGGGAGTGGCCGATCAGATCCTATTGGAGAGTGGCGACTGGTAGTCATTCTAAAATCCTATCGGTCGATCCAGGTTGGATCTGGACCGCTTAAATCGGCTAGCCAAGTTGAGTGGCTGAGACGATTTGCGGCAGTTAATGACTGTTGTTGAACCATACAAGTAGCGCGAATAGCCACCTTTTAGTGATCGCTTGGGGATCCTATGAACTAGTCATAACTTCGCCGATCGTTCCCTATGGAGGAGGGGTGGCCGGTGATCACGGTGTCACCCTGTTGGAAATCTAGAATCCGATCTAAACCGTCCGACCAAGCTAGCGAAGTTGGACGGACGAGATGATTTGCGGCAGTTGTATGCATCCATTGATTGTATTTTAGGGTTTGAAGCCGTGCGGCCACCCTACCATTGAGACAAACGATTTGTGGCGTTTGCCACTGATTTGGACAGGCCGATTAGGTATATACACAGATGGGTTGCTGGTGAGTGTGCAAGCATCTCGTTGGCCTCCTGAAATTGGATATAGGTCGTCCGACTAGGCTTGCGAAGATGGGCGGCCATGATTGATTTGCGGCAGTTGTGTAATGTCGCTGACTCAATTTAGGGTTTAAAGAGCACGCGATCGCCCTACTTTAGGAAAACGGTTTGACGCGCTCTTGGGTTGTTATGTGTAGTTCGATAAACTAGGTATGGAGTTGGGTCGCCGGTGAACGGGTCAACACCTCTTTGATCATTCGAAGGAATATCTAAGCCGTCCAACTAGGCTAGCTAAGTTGGGCGGTCGTGATGTTTTTGAGACCATTTTTGTCGGTCTTAGCTCATTTGAGCTCATCTTTCAACATCGCGATCACCCATGTTAGGGTTAGCGTTTAAAGGCGTTGCGGGTGTACTAGATGGAATCCGATCGATCGGGATGTTAGTGGGCCCTCCGGTGGTCATCATGATGATCGCCTAGTTCTGCTAGGAATAGGCTAGGCCTGTTGAATTGTGTGGCCAAATCGTGTGGCCGTGATCATTTTTTAAGACTGATATAAACAGTCTAGATTTTCCTTAAGGAATTTAAACTCGTTCGATCGCGCTAACTTTTAATTAAAAAGTGTGTAAACACGCTGATCTCTTTATCAGAGAGTGGTGTAGCCTACCTGAGTGTTTTCATGCAGGTCTCAATACTGACATTTTGGGAGATTCATGCTACTCCGCTGCGAGTGAACATTAATCGTCATGTCATTCCAATATTGAGAGTTCGGCTTGGAACATAGCATAGGAAAATACCAGGCAGGTCATGCATTAGTGAATAATGCAATAGATTAAAATTTACAGAATATCTGGGATTGTTGCTTCACGCACCATTCTGGATAAATTTCGTAAATATGTTGAATTACTCAATACATATATAAGTGAAGAGGTTTATGCACTCATCACTTTCAAATGACTTTTGTTCCTTTGCAGGATGACAGCGTATTAAATACAGGGTTTCACGATTTTAGCCCTGAACCGAAAACCACTATCAACAACTGTCCAATTTCTTCTCAGAATCTAACACTAGTTCTTGTTGCTTATGAGGTTTTCCATGCTGTGGAGTTTCCTGCAGCAAGAGATTAAATGTATTATATATATATATTCTAAATCCAAGGCGAATTCGTCTGTCATGTGAATTCTCAACAAGAGACAGACAAAAGTCATTTTTACAACAATGTAATAAAGCCAACTTCACTGAAGGCCGCACCATTTTTCACAACTGATGCCCATAGTAAAATCTGTAACCAAATATCTTTATTCAGTAGATCAATTTTCTAATTTACACTGGCATTCATGTTCTATTTAGGTGTTAATATATTTCTGTCTCGTACTTATTCTTTAATCAAACTGAATACACGATTTATGTAAAACAATATATATATATATATATATACTTGATTAACAAAGCAAAAGATCTAAGAAACTAACCTTGTCATCAGAGATGGTACAATTATCTTTCGGCCATGCCACAAAAATATCTTCAGCTTCCCCTAATAACTTAAAGTCACCACTTGGTTCGGTTAACACGAACGATGGAACTATAACCTCCTGAGTATTGACAACATAACAGTGTTTAGGAAGATCTTCTCCATGTATTTTCTGGTTAGGCACCATAGGTAAAAAACTGCCTCTAGCAATGACATTTCCCCTAGATCTATTTCAAAAGTCGTATTTTTCTTTCTGCGGAAATATGCGGCATATGAACATCATATAAAAAGAAGATTCTAGAATTAACAATATTGATTTACGAAAAAAAAAAATCAAAAAAAAAAAACATACTCCATTAGATTTCTTAGCCAGAGGTTCTGTCATAGATGTGCACGACTTCTCTGGAGATATTGAAGGATTTGGTTGGGAATTACTGGTAGAGTTCTGCATAAGATTAGGAGACTGCTTCTTAGATCCATCAGAAGGGTTGCTACGTGCAGGAGACTTCCGTAGAGAAGTAGTTGGTTGGGAATTACTGGTAGGGTTCTGCATAAGATTAAAAGAGTTAGTTACTTTTGAAAGTTACACATATTTCTATATTTCTAGGTTCTCTAATTTACACTTGGATCGGTGATTCGTATAATTGATATCATCTTTGTGCCTCATATATCCTTCATAATTAATTAATACGAACTAGATAGACTGGTTTATGCATATTCGACTTACAAATCAAACAAGCCAAGCAACTAACCTTCTTAGCAGGCTCGGTAAACTTAACACCATACTTTGGCCAAGGAATCGCTTTCCAAGAGTTTGTCCTAATGTTTCCATACCAGCAAATCGTACGGGTAGACAAAAATTCGGTTTTATTACTTCCTCAATCAGGATTTTGTGGCAATCAACCTCCACCCCATCCTTTCCATGAAATTGTTGTTTTTCTGTTAACAGAAAAGATTTACCTCTAGCAAGGACGTTTTCCTTAGAAAGCTCGTCAAAAAGGTAGCACTTTCTACCTTGCGGAAATATATGGCATATGAACATCTTCAAGCGAAAACTTCAAAACAAACTGAGATTTTAAATGCATGTAAAAATAAAACAGATAACGGAGAAACTGCTTTAGTTGTCGTGATCTCAGATTGGCTCCGACTAGGTGGAGCTTTTGATATCACATCCAGAGTATGTTTCCCCGAATTTTGTTGACTTACCTGCAGCAGTAGAGTAATATTCCATATTCGGGAAACAAATATACCAAATTCCACCGTGAATGCGAAGACACGGATGAATTGAATAGGTAACAAATATACAAGGTTCTCCAAAATACACCCTAGCATCCGTGATTCATATAGTAGTTGATATCATATTTGAGACTCATATGGTCTTAAGATCATGTAACTGGTTTAAAACACATACCTTCGGAACTTTTTCAGATATTGTAATACGAGATTGGCTTCCGTTGAGTAGAGCCGGTGATTTCACATCCTCAGAATGTTTTGGTTGACTTACCTGCATCAGAAAATTGAAATGAAAGTTGTACCTTCTTTTTGCAGTGAAACCATTTAAGCACAATGCACAACTAACTCATAATCAAATAGCTAACCACATATCTCGTTCTATAAGGTTCTCTAAAATATACACTAACGTCCATGATTCATATAGCTGATAGCATATTCGTCTCTAATATCAAACAAGACATAAAACTGGTTTGTGTAAAAACATATCCAATGAGTTAATAAAGCAAACAAGCCAAACAACCAACCTTTTGATCCAAGATGGTTTGATTTAATGGCCAACAAATTTCAGCATCACCAACATCTTTTAAAGTTTTTTATCCCAGATTTGCCAAAGTGTAATTTGATGGTTTCATTTAGTACTTCACTAACCCGGATGCTATAGCATGTAACTGAACCCATCACTCATGTCTTCAATTTAAAGAATTCCGTATTTTTAGAGTAAGCTCTACCAATGGCAACAATGTTGTCCTTTTCTCCAGACCAAAGTTTACATCCTATGCCCTGTAGAAACACATGGCGCATGAGAGATAGTAAATGGAAGATTAAAAATTTAAATGCGTTGGAAAACCATACATCAATAGTTTCTTTTTCAAATGGCACATTATGAGATTCCCCCGTGGATGGAGGAGACGGAGACTTCTTTTTTTATACTAAAGACGCCGGGGATTCAGTAGAAACAGTCGGCGTTTTAGTACAAGGAGAGTCCCGTTTCGCGGACCCTTTCATGCTTTCAGATGACTTATGCAGACCGGATTTCCCATGTTTTTTTGAAGTTTCTTAACTGATTCTGGACCTATCTTATTCTTAGATCGATTGGAGGCGTTGCTAGGTCCTGCATCCAGTGACTGTAGTTGAACACATTGTTAGAAAAAATTAGATACTGTCTGCCAATTTTTTTTAAAAGTTACACAATCTAATCAAAACTCAGTTCACTTACTTCTCCTCCAGACTTGCTGATACTGTTGCCCAAAATGTTCGCAATGTCGATTCCTCGAGATATCAAGTTATCTGTTAATCTCTGATACGCAGTTTTAGTAGACTCTAATTCTTTCTCCTTAGCTTTCAGCTCTTCATGCAGTTCATCATTCTCTTTCGAGGATTGTCTTGGTTTTCTTCCATTTTGAAAGTAAAGGGTTGCCGTCACTCCAAATCCACCCCCTTGACACGTCCACCCTTATCCGGGCCGATCGCAAGTGTTAGGGCATCCTCGTTATGACCAACCATTCGAGTTCCCTCTCGAATCATCTTCGGCGTCTCTTCCTGTTCAAATAATGTGTTAAATTCTGATTTAAACCTTGCGCACTTACTTTGGTTAAAAACATGAGGACTGTAAACTCTTTATGTTTTCTCAAAATTTCAGATGTCTTCTCCCTGACAAAATCGTCTGGTACAATTCTGTGTTTGTCTTCGCGTGCTTTTGCCCACATGAAGCACCGGTCTTCAAGATCTTCTTCGGCAACATCTCCCCTTTGGACCTAGTAGTTACTAGAAACAAATATGGATTTACATCCACATAGATATTAACTGTATAAAACAGAAAACCAATTCCAAAGCATCTAATGTGACAAAATTACAGATTGGTGTAAGAGGACACATCCCTATACCGTTATAAGTTTCTGCGTATATGAGACGCGCAACACGACATACAAAACAGAAGTATCTGATATGCTGGTTTTACTGTGCAGTGTATAATAAATAAGACAACAAACTTACTAATTTTTATTTTAATCCCGTGTATCCTCCTCGTCCTGTCCGATGTGGGAACTTGGATTGTGATATTGCCTCTTTTCCCTTCTCCGAATTTTCCTTGCAAAGGAAATAAAAATAATTTCATTAATATGCTAGGATAGACAATAAGAATGAAACACAAATTAAAAAAAGCAATGTGTATTCCATACCTTAAACTTGGGCGAATTTATTACATGATCAAGGAACTTGTCCCAGCTTTCTTGGTCCACTACCGTTCTGTACTTTTTGGGGACAGTTCTTAGTTTGTCCGGTCTTTCCTCAAAGGGTTTTACATGATTATTGTACAATTTCCTTCTGAAGTCCCGCAGTTGAACAGGTAGACGCTTCATGACCACTCCCTTCATCCAGTGGGGCACCTCAAAACGAAGCTGCAATAACATCTAAAGTATGTTAATCACAGACTCACAGTTAGACAACAAAAACGACGAATTGATACCCGCATATGCATACCAGAATTTCCTCCCACATATTTTATTTTGTTGTTGAAGGGACTTCCTTCCAACATAAATGTTTTATGCCAACCATATCACGGGCCGAATAGCCTAGGTAATTACTGAATTCAATTTTATTGTCACCAATAGGTCCGAACATTTTGTCAAAATTCATATCTCGTTTTTTGGCATTAGATTCCGAGAAGTGTTTATGCATCTTCAACATTCTTGTCATTCCCCTCTCTTTTTTGATCTCTTCTGTAGAGTCTTCTTGTTGTGGCTGCTTTTTTGCTTCTGGAGTTTTTCCAATTCTATTTCTTCTACCACTTCGAGATCATTTTCAGAATCGTCTGACTCTGGAAATAACGGAGGAAACATATGAACCCATGTGATGTTTAAGTAAAAACAAGTAAGTACAAGATTTCGAACATTACCTGTTAATTCTTCATATCTACCAGTGGTTATAAAATTTTCTCCATCATCATCATCTGATTGTACAATGTCATTATGAGTCTCATCTAACCCTATTGTGTCTTCATCATAATCCCTCTCATCATGTGGTTCCATCCATTGGTCATCCTTTGGGGACACATTGTAATCATCATCTTCTCCCATGACAAAAGTTGTATAGGTACGTGCATCTCAGTTAGGAATTTGAGCTTATTTTTGAAAATATTTGCTAAACCTAACAGGATAGGCAACATGTGTTACACCTATTTTCTATTATATGAAAAGAAAACAAACATGAACTCATTGATGCATGTAACTTGAGGCTAAAACATCATTGCAACACACAAAATCTCCTTATGATTATTGTGTTATCCACAAAGCGAAAGGTACCGGTTAAACGGTCTTATATAACTTTTTGTTACAAAATCCAAGAGCACTAAAGCACCACATAATGATTATCCATTTTTAGCTTGAAGATGATAGTCAAATTGGCCAACCAGCAACATGGTATTATTAAAAGTGGCAACTTAAAATGCAGACGTTACAGACTAGCCAAGTAACAGAGACTCAAATGATTAAATCTTGAGAATCCTTGTATATATATATGATTGACACAACATCGTCGATCAAAGTAGAGTTATTAACTCTCAATCAAAATCCAACCCAAACAATAACAAAAACCCTAGAAAACAATTAGCGGTAAGTTTTTATTTTTATTTTGTAAAACCTAAGTAACTAGTAAAACCTAACTAAGTAACATGAAGGAAAGATCCTTACCTAAATCTTAAAATAGTTGATGCATGTAACTTAAGCCTAAAACATTATTGTTGTAACAAAATGAAATCAGATCTCATCGTACAACCCGTGATTGTCATTAACTTGTTCTTTTATAAAGCCGAATAAAAACCCTAATCATGCTTTAACTAGTAAACCTATAAGATCTAACATCTGATTCCATGAGATCAAACAAAAAATCAAACATCAATTTAATATTCATTCGATAATGGGTTGTAGAAATATTACCAGCAACAAAAATCGAGTCTGAAGAGGTAGGTTCCTTGTAAAGATTAGAGATAGTAATAGAATAAAAACCCTAATCATGCTTTAACTAGTAAACCTATAAGAAGTAATAGGATAAAAACCCTAATCATGCTTTAACTAGTAAACCTATAAGATCTAACATATGATTCCATGAGATCAAACAAAAAATCTAACATCAATTTAATATTCATTCGATAATAGGTTGTAGAAATAATACCAACAACAACGATCGAGTCTGAAGAGGTAGGTTCCCTGTAAAGATTAGAGATAGTAATAGAATTATGATTTCATAGAGAGAATGAATCGAGTAATAAAAACTGAAAAAGTAGATCAAACTCATCTTTCTTTTTCTTTTTGGAATTTAACCAAACCATCAGGCGGGAATTGATTTTCCTTTTGAAATCATCCCGCCTAGTAAAATTCATTTTCATCACCCGCCAATCAAAAGATTTTTCTTTTTTTTTCTTTTTTTATTTCCAAATTTTTGATGTGTAACCAATATGGTTAGTTTCCTTATTTTATGAGAGAATATATCGTAGACAGTTATGATAAAATATTTCCCAAAATTTTCGAAATTTAGTTTCCTATCTCTAACCAACTCGAGAAGAGGCTATAGAAAAAAAAAATACTTTCCTATTTCGAATTATATTTTCCTTAATAATTTTAAGCTGGGTTGTCTCCTGCATTATTCTTGGTTTATGGAGGAAACGTATGATTTTGAATTATTAGTGGCACCTATGTAGGAAACGTATTATTCTAATCATAGAGTAAGCTACTAAAGATAAAGAAACTAAACCCATCCATTTCATGTTCATCATTTCCAGAAAACATAAAAGTTCAACATGAATCATTCATCACATAAATGTCAACCTATCTATCTGCGTAAAAAGCCTGCATCTAGTGCAGTACTTACAAAATAAATACAACCACCACTGAAAACAAAATGGTCAGACGAAATGCTTTATATTTAAAAATATGTAAACTAAAAGTTCACACATCAAAAACCCTGTTTAAAAAACAAAGAACTTGTTAGATGAGTCTGGTTCTTTGTCAGATTAGTCTGGTTCCTCATTCTCATCCAAATCCAAGCAGAGATCATTGTCATTAACATCGTCGTATAGCAGTACTTTACTTTCAATAGCACTTTACTTGTTCAAACTCGTATTTTTGTTAAAAGTAGTGGCAAGGAGATAATAAGATCAGACCTAAAGTGATAAATTGATTCTTATTGTTTACAGGGGGGAACAACTGTATTTTTCTACATTTCCTCCGTTCTTTCAGCTAATTATATTTATTTTTCCAAAAGAATGCACTCATAAATAAATAAATAAATTTGCAAGAGTATATTGCATTCTGTAAAGTCTATGAACTTGTAAATAATTATCTGATTTATTTCATGATTCCAATACCTAAATAATAAAAGAATTCATAAACATCACCTTCTTCTAAATGACAAAATTAGCAAACGAAACAAGAAATGAAAACAACTTTCAAAGCGTCCACAAAAAGAAATCGATAAACCAAACCATATCAACAACAAAAAAATAAATATCAAATGAACCATCCCCCATATCTTCAAACAATTCTTCTCGCAATGCTGAGGTGAACGTGATCACTCCAACCAGCAGGCTTGGGCGACTTGTCATCCTCAGATTTGCCATTTTCTACTTCATCGGGCTCCACATGCTTGTTAAGATCATGCTTGTTAACTTTTGGATCCTCTGGCATATCCGGAAGATCGGGATCTTCATCAATAATTTCAATAATAGAAGAAGGAACATCAGCATTCACAGTAGAAACATCAGCATAAGTAGGAACATCAGCATTCTCAACACTACTGATTGCAGCATCCAGAGGAACACCAGGAATAACATCAGCATAAGCAGGAACATCATCATTCTCAACACTACTGATAACGGAACTAATTACAGCGTCGAGAGGAACACCAGGAACAGTAGTTACTCCGTCCACAGTAATGTTAATCCTCAATTTACGAGGACCAGCCATCAGTCGAAGACATTTTTGGATCCTCTCGTCAGTTTCATCTCTATAGTCCCTCTTAGCAGAACTCATTTTCCTCTTAATACTCTATGTTAATTTTTTTCTATGCTTGGTGTAATTTATATATATTTCTAAGGAAGACCATAATTTTTTAGGTTTTCCATCATTATCTTAAATCACCTATTCTTTGGTATTTACACAGAATATTGTAGCAATATAATGAGATATGGAATGAATATTTTCATGTTTATCTAATTTCCTTTTTAATCTAATATACATTACGAACATAACAAACTAAAATAAATCATGATCTCATGAGATATGGAATGAATATTTTCATATTTATCTAATTTTATTTTTAATTTAATATACGATCTCTTAGGAAATACCCAAATAATTTTTCTACTTTTCAACTAATTACCTAGGTCGGTTAGGGTGGACCGGCCGACTGGACTGATGTGTTTTGTAGTTGTAGTAAAAATATTGGAAATAGGATTCGATTCTCGAACTTGTGAAGGATTTTTTTTAGACTTAAATTAAACTCAACAATTCAAATAAATTATATTAAAAATATAAAGAAAATACCGAGACTCTGGATTCCACCATTGACCAATTAATTGATAAACTCTAATCAATATTCATGCAATATTCTTCTTTAAAGTGATTCTAATATTTGCCTCTAATAGATTTTTGAAGTAATAGTTGTAATCACAAAGCATGAAACATCAAAAGTTTTAAAACCTAGCATGTTCCATCAAAACAACTCACAACTACTCAATAAAAATCAGTTTTTCTATATTCGTTCTATGCAAATAATCATATAAAAAATTGCAAAAATTAATTAAAATAGAATTATACCACTTTTCATGAAACAATGGCTTCCTCCGTCGCCTCGGCTAAGGGGTTTAGCTCCTCATATTAATCATAATCTCAAAATACATGTTTATGGCTCAAAAGTTGATTAAAAGGGAGAAAGGTGTTAAAGCAGCAGATTCTGTAGTTGCTGAAGGTCTAAAACAGAAGTCGGAGTTGTTGCTGAAGGGCTTCGGTGACTGCAGGAAGATGCGACCGTACCTCGTTGTCACTGAAAATAAATCTGCCTCTGCAACTGACTCCGATGGTCTTATGTTCTTCGTGTTCTTCTTCTTCGCTGCAGCAGAAAAGTTTCTGTACTCAACTCCAGTTGATTTTTTTTCGCTTCTCTAAGGCTCTAAACTTCTCCAAACTCTCCCAAATTGTTCGTTACCCCTTTTATGACTCGAATCAACCTATATATAGCCACCAGATCCAAAATCTCTCGAGGTAATCCACAAATATTCTCGGGTTTTTTTTCTCCTCAAGTTACGGGATTTTTCTTCCCTGTTTAATCTTCTCTACGCGTCAACTTGGTTTTCAAACTCTCCAGTAGACTGAATAAGGACTCAATACATCACGTAACATCCTCCGGTACTCCCAGTTATCAACCAAAATATACGAGAATATATGCAACTCTCTGTTTCGTAAAAACTTGATCTTTATCCCTGTTTTATCGATTCTACAGCTCATACCAAGCCTATCTATCCTTAACAGGGTTATCCCAAAGAAAATCAGCCCTTGAATCTCCTTAAAAGTCGTCCACAATCCAACCTAAAATTCTGCTGTTTGAAAACAAATTTTCCCGCCTGTTTCTGTTTTGAAATTTTGAGAAGAAATGTGACCTCCCCCTATCCAGTCCCGGTCTGTGCTTAGCAGCTGCTTGGAAATGGGTTACCCCTTATCCAAAATGAGAGTCCGAATAGCAAATGTCCTCCCAGGTGCCTTTAACAACTTTTCGAGCCAAATTCGCCGCAAAAGCCCATTTTTCCAAAAACACCTACAAGGGATAAAATACCAAAATTAGTACAAAAATGGGTACTAACACTATACATAAAAGAGATGAAAATTGACACATAAATGCGTCTACCATGGACCATAGGTGTAACGCAAAAAAAGGAAAAAAACCAAAGGTTGGCTAGTTAAACAATGACCCAACATTTAGCGGCAACACTATCATGTTGATACACGAAATTGAACATTTCAACATAGAAAAAAATACAAACACCAAAAAAAAAAAAAAAACAACAACACAACTACAAGAAGAAAAAAAAGCAGCATACATAACCCAAGGAATAAATTGTACATTTCAGTATAGAAAAAAAATCTAAATACCAAAAAAACAAAAAAAAAACACAACAACAAGAAAAAAAGCTACATAGATAAGCCAAGGAATGTGTTAGTGGCATGGACATCATGAGTACACATTTCCGATTGTCCACCAAAAAATTTCAACGAGACAGCGCTCCTCATGTGAGGAATAATTGCAACCCTTGTTTCCCACGGTAGTGTCCCCCAAATTTCCGTCCAAGTTCTGGTGAGTGTATTGTAACGCAATAAACGCTTATTCTGCCAAAATAAGAGGTCCTTGTTATTTACAAAGGCTATCGGGTTATAAGTCGGCCATTCATCCTCTTCAAAGAAAATGCTTATCTTATAATTCCAATTCCATTCTCCGCTAGGTGCCCATGTATGAATATTTTCTTCGGAAATAGGAGCCCAGAAATCTATCCGAGGCTGATCAATCCCCTCATAGATGTAGTAAAATAAAATGCGAACTCCGAACATGACCATCCCAAGTGATGGGTAAGTATTTATCCAAAATTCACTGCCAGGAATATGATGCGGGGGTGGCAAATGTTGATGGAACGTCCCAGTGTCCAAATTGAAAGATATTATGCCAATATCCTGCTGACAACAATCCTTCCAAAAAATACAACCATGTGCGTACACACCTAAACTCCGAAAAGTATAAGGAATCTCCCCAGCTATGTTCCTCCATCCCTTCTTGTCTCCTAGAGTATGTATTTGAACTTTACCATCCATGTGAATTCGAACTACCTTGTACTCATTGGTACATTGACAGTAGCCGAAACCCCCAATTACATTGTATCTACCACGAAAGTACTGGATCCGATGCAATTGGATGCATAGTTGTGACAGATGGAGGTGCTCACCAGTTTATGGATTCATAATATATACAAGATCTTGTATGTCGTGGTGTGAAACATAAAAACATACCAGACCATTACAAGATCCAACTATTGGGTGCAACATAGTCCAATCATCATGGGATCCATCATTTGGGGCATCGTGATTGTTGGTTGTTACGATCCGGCTGAAATATTCCTCTCTATAAAAGAGTTGGGTAACTTTATCTTTCCCCATTCTTGGTGTGACACCAAAAAGGAATCCAATTCTTTTGTCCCCAAGAATAGTATTCCATTCTTTGCATACACATTTGCTTGCTAAAACGCTTTCTGCAGTTTGGATGCGCTGAAGTATCTCGGTAGTTAATTCCGGCAACATATCCATCACTATTATACTGATGAAAGATTATCAATTTTTATTTTTTTTACAAGCTTTTAGGATTTTCTTATTGTAGAATGCTACAAGCAGATACGAGTAAAGCTTATATATATAGACATCCAATACACCTGTTGGTTAATTTTGTAGGTTTTCCATCATTATCTTAAATCACTATTCTTTGGTATTTACACCGAATATTTCAATTTCCATATTACTAAAAATGAGATATTGTAGCAATATAATGAGATATGGAATGAATATTTTCATGTTTATCTAATTTTCTTTTTAATCTAATATACATTCCGAACATAACAAACTAAAATAAATCATGATCTCTTAGGAAATACCCAAATAATTTTTCTACTTTTCGACTAATTACCTAGGTAGGTTGAGGTGGCCCGGACAGCTGGACCATAGGTGTAACGCAAAAAAAATATGAAAAAACCAAAGGTTGGCTAGTTAAACAATGACCAAAACTAAATTGTACATTTCAACATAGAAAATAATCCAAAAAAAAAAAAAAAAAAAAAAACGCAACTACAAGAAAAAAAGCTACATAAATAACCCAAGGAATGTGTTAGTGGTATGGACATCATGAGTACACGTTTCCGATTGTCCACCAAAATTCTTCAATGAGACAGCGCTCCTCATGTGAGGAATAATTGCTGATGTTTCCCACGGTAGTGTCCTCCAAATTTCCTTCCAAGTTCTGGTGAGTGTATTGTAACGAAATAAACGCCTATTCTGCCACAATAGTAGGTCCTTGTTATTTCCAAAGGCTATTGGTTCATATGTCGGCCATTCATCCCTATCCTCTTCCAAGAAAATGCTCATCTCATGATTCCAATTCCATTCCCCACTAGGTTCCCATGTATGAATATTTTCTTCGGAAATGGGAGCCCAGAAATCTATGCGGGGCTGACCAACCCCCTCATGGATGTAATAAAATAAAAGGAGAACTCCGAACATGACCATCCCAAGTGATGGAAATTCACTCCCAAGAATATGATGCGGGGGTGGCGAATGTAGATGAAACGTCTCAGTGTCCAAATTGAAAGATATTATGCCAATATCCCGCTGATAACAATCCTTCCAAAAAATACAACCATGTGCGTACACACCTGAACTCCGAAAAGTATAAGGAATCTCTCCCATGGTCCTCCATCCCCTCTTGTCTCCTAGAGTGTGTATTTGAACTTTACCATCCATGTGAATTCGAACTACCTTGTACTCATTGGTACGTTGACAGTATCTGAAACCCCTAATTACGTTGTATCGTGGATACCATGAAAGTACTTGATCTGGTGCGATTGGGATGCATAGTTGTGGAAGATGGAGGTGCTCACCAGTTTCTGGATTCATAATATATACAGGATCTTGTATGTCGTGGTGTGAAACATAAAAACATACCAGATCATTGCAAGATCCAACTATTGGGTGCAACTTAGTCCAATCATCATAGGTTCCATCATTCGGGGCGTCGTGATTGTTGGCTGTTGCGATCGGGCTGAAATCTTCCTCTCTATAAAAGAGTTGAGTAACTTTACCTTTCTCCATTCTTGGTTTGACACCAAAAAGGAGTCCAATTCTTTTACCCTCAAGGACAGTATTCTACTCATTGCAAACACATTTGCTTGCTAAAACGCTTTCTACATTATGGAGGTGCTGTAGTATCTTGGTAGTTAATTCCGGAAACATATCCATCACTATTATACTTATGAAAGATTATCCAAATTTTTTTTTACAAGCATTTAGGATTTTCTTATTGTAGAATGCTACAATCCGATACGAGTAAGGCTTATATAGACATCCAATACACCTGTTGGCGAATGGTCGCGTCCTTGATGAGCAGGCATTATTTGAATGGTCGCGTCCTTAATGAGCAGGCAAGTAACGCATATTTGCACATTTTATCTTATAAGAGGTTATAGCTTAAACCTACAATGGATTTTTATTTAAAAGGATACAAAATCTAAAGGATAACCATTACATCATGAAGTAAGTCTGAAAGGACATAACATTTTAGTAGGGTGTTATTATTTCTTTGAATTCAACCGCTGCTCACGCGTCTCTTGGGACTAGGTCTCAGAAGAAAAAAGATAATAAATTTGAAAGAGGAATTAGGGATTATATTCATTTTACAGAGAAAAAATTAAGCCAAGAGAAGAGAAGAAGAAAAAAGTTTCAGAGATAACAATGGCTCCAAATAACCCAGAAAAAGGGAGTGGTTCCAAACCATCAAAAGGCAAGACCCCAATGACAGAGGTAGAAGTTGATAAGGAGGAGTGCTTGAAGAGAAAGGAAGTGATGATGAGGTTCAAATTAGCGGTATCTGAAATGGATTTGGAGCAACTAGATAAAGCTAAGTACTATATATCGAAACAAGAAGCAAGATTGAATAAAAAGAAGAAGAAAGAAGAGGAAGAAGTAGGTGTGCAGAACAATAACCAAGATGATGATACGGATCTGTTATGGAATGAGTTTTATCATGCAAATTCAGTATGAGGCAGAAAATGAAGAAACAAAGAAGAGAAACATAGAGAAAGTAAAAGATGAAGAATACCCAGAAGAGTTTTTGTTGTTGTTGGAGAAAAAGGAAAGGAGGGAAGCAGACAACAGGTAAGACTCGACCAATTCCAATTTTCTTATAGCTGGTGGATTTTTTGGGTTAAGTTTCTTTAATGGAAATGATGATATAGAGTTTGCAAATGGTTACACAAGTTACTATTTTGAAGAAATAGGTATTGTCAAAGTACAAATAAAATTTGGAATTAAGAGGGGTCTAACAGGAAATTGTGGACGACTGAATCTTGTTTTGTTTTTTGGAATCTATGTTTCGTATTTAGGATTAATTTTCATGTTTTTTCTAATGTTAATGACTGAATGGTGTTGGACTTGCTTAATGACTGTCGAATGGATTAATTTTCTTGTTTAATGACCGTTTTCTTGTGTATGATTGAATAGTGTTGGAGTTGTTGGTTGCATTGTCAAACTCAGTCTATGATTAAAGAACTGGATATATAGAAAGCACAAGTATTGTGTTGAAAACAAATGGCTACTTTGAAAAATCACGCATAATAGCATCTCATTACTGAATAGATAATACATTGCATATACACACCTAATTTTATTACACAAATTTGACATTGTATCAAAATCACAAAGGATTGCTGAAATTACATGGACTCTATAAGACTAGAGTCCACCAAGGGGAAGGGGTCTTCCTGGCTTTCATTTGAATTGTAGAAACTAGATGCGATTCTCATTACAACTACTTATGCACCAATTCAGTAATGCTTACCTCTTGGGATTAGAATACCCATCACAACAACATCTTAATGATAATAGAAAACAGGAACTATCCCTAAAATACAAAAGTGTATTTACAATGGTACCTTAATTTATGTATCTCTCTTTTAGCCCCTACATTTTTAGGTTAAGCGAATTAGGTGTTTGGTATTCCTTACCTCCTTACAAGTACATCAAATATTTCAGTTTCCGTATCACTATAAATATGGTAGAAAATAGATAATGAGATATATATATGGAATGAATATTTGATATTTATCTAATTTCCTTTTTAATCGGATGTAGTTTCTGAACACACAGAACTTAATAAATAAATAAAAATTCGGCCACCATATCTAATTGTCAACACAAGGAGTTTTTCTTCTCCTGCGAATCGCTCTTCCTTTTCGATCAGAATGAACTGCACATCCTATTGCTACCAATTTATTGCTATGGGTCCTAAAACTTTTAGATACAATTCATTAAGAAGAACCCTAGAAGACGATTTTAAGATCTCAGATTACGATGTACGAGTTCTTCAGCCTTGACTCCGCGTGTTCATAATATGCATGAGGAAGTATGCAGATTATTGGCTTTTGCGTGAGATTAATGCATTTGCTGTCGATGAGCATTGTGTGGAATTGGTGCATGGGGAAAGTAGATGATGTTGTCCCTTTGATTTTGATTTTTTTGGTCTCCAACAACAGGTGAATATACTTCAAGAATGAGTTGATCGGCTTCAAGAACAATTGCTTCATGATATTAACGACTAGGACGTGGCATTTATAGTTCATGATTCAAAAAGAGACTAGATTGAAAAAATAGGTTTCTTATTAATCAGTATTTCTTATATTTCTTAGTTATTTATTAATAAAAAAGACATAATAACACAATTCTGGAAATTAAAATGATGTGTTACATGTTTCTAATTTGTTTTGCCCATTTATGTTCTGGTTTTGTGTTTTGGTGTCAAACACCAGTTTCAAATCTATAATTCGTCTACAAAAAAAATCCCGATTAGTCACGTAATCAACATTTTTTTTTGACTTCTCAAATCCCCATCAGTTACAAAATCTTTTTCATTCGTATGCATTTTCAAGAATATCATCATTGATTTATCTATCAATCACTTATACCTTTTGCATATCAAATTCTCACTTCTTTTTACATTTTTCTTTTTCTCTCTCGGATTTACTTTTATGAACACATAAAAGTCTCCCTATAGATTCGCAAAATTTATAACCAGAAATACATAAATGCCTCCCTCTATACCAAATTGACCACCATATATAAAAGAAAGCCCCCCTCAACGAAGTACGATTCGCGAATATGTTTAAAAGCATTAACTCCATTAAATAAAATACCAACCATTATTACCCAAAATAAGACCAAGTCCGATTCTTCAAATTTCAAAAACAACTTTTAGTCCAGACAAGATACGAAAAAAATAATCAAAGATGAGAAATAGTATTATAATATATATATTGAACACCAAACTACATTACTCTGACCAAAACAAAAACAAAAACACTACACACGGAATATGTTTGTGGCATGGACATCGTCAGTACATGTTTCCGATTGTCCTCCAAAATTCCTCAACGAAACGGCGCTCCTCATGTGAGGAATAACCATAACCTTTACCGGCCACCTTGTCTCCCCAATTTCTGTCAAAGTTCTGGTGAGTTCATTATAACGCGCTAAACAGCGGTTGTTTTGCAATAGGATGTCGTTGTTATTTCCCAAGGCTATCGGCATATAAGGCGACCACCATGGATTCAAAGGCTCTTCCAAGACAATTCTCCTCTTAAGTACCCAATTCCATTCTACACTGGGTGCCCGTGCATGAATATTATTATCGGATATGGGTGCCCAAAAATCAATCCGGATATCATAAATATCGTGAATGTTGTAATATAAAAGGCGAACTCCAGACAAGACCATTCCAAGTCTTGGAATACTGAAACCACCATTCTCATAAATATGATGGGGGGTGGCGAATGTGACTGGAATGTCTCATTGTCCAAATTGAAAGATACTATCCGATCATTGTGATAAATATAATGATTTATCCAAAAAATACAACCATGTGCGTACACACCTGAATCCCGAAAAGTAAAAGGAAATTCCCCGATGTTCCTTCATCCCCTGTTGTCTCCTAGTATGTGTACGTCCACTTTACCGCCCACTTGAATTCGAACTACTTTGTATTCACCGGTATGTTCACAGTAGACGAAACCCCCTACGACGTATCGTGGATCCCAACTAATTTGTGGCGTTGGTGTTGGATCTCATATTTGTGGCAGATGGAGGTGCTCACCCGTTGTTGGATTCATAATATAAATAGGATCTTGTATGCCGTAGTGTGAAACATAAAAACATACCAGACCATTACAAGATCCAACGATTGGGTGTGACATGTTTTCATCATAGGATTGGATAATATTCCAGGTACCATTGTTTCCAAATAACATCTGATTGAAATCTCCCATCATCGTGTAGTAATCTTCCTCCTCAATTTGTTCTCTGTAGAAGAGTTGCGTAACTTTTTCTTCTCTCACTTTTTGAGTGAAACCGAAAAGGAGTCCAATTCTTTTGTCTGCAAGGACAGAATTCCACTCTTTGCATACACATTTGCTTGCCGAAATACTTTCTGTACTTGGGAGGAGGTGTAGTATCGCAGGAGTTAAATACGGCAATATTTCCATTACTATTACTGGTGAAATTATTTATTTTTTTAAAATGTAGAAGCATTTAGGATTTCGTTTTTGTTGAATGCTACTAGCAGATACGAGTAAAGCTTATATAGACATCCAATGGATGCAATATGTGTCCCCACACAACACACCTGTTGGAATTTTCACATATTTTGGTGTTTCAAAATCTATTCGGTTAATGTACCCCGTAATACGAAGGGGTGCGAACCATTACACCGTTTGGCCAATGGTCGCATCCTTAATCAGCATGCGTTCTTTAAAAATTCATGATCCAAATAAGAAATGGATATTTTCACGTGTTTTTGTGAGATTTATTCTAATTTATCAACATTCTATTTATGTGTCCATTGCAAATTTAAAAATTAGGGTTATGACCATAGTATATTAATCTTTTGAAGACAAGAAATTGGGGTTATGACCATAGTATATTAATCTTTTGAAGAAAAAAAATGATCCCAATATATATTGCTATTGCCAATCATAGCTGTAATTTATGGTGTTGACCAATATACGAAATCCAAAAGAGAATTTGGGCATGGTTATAGCGCTTGGATGGACGGAATTGTTGCGCATGGCTTTGAGTAGGTGTGAATTACCGAGGGAATTACACCAAAAATAGAAAAAATTTCAGAGAAGATTAGGCATGGCGAATCATGGAGAGAGAGATACTTCAGATATCTACAGATTTGGCAAGAGTGTAGCTAAGGCATGCACATTAGCGAAGAGTACATGATTATGATCTACTGTAAGATAAAGCATATACTCCATGTACTCAATCAACATGGTTGTGTTTACACAATTTTTTCGTGCTATTTTTCCATATTTAGATAAATCATATATATACTAATCAATATGGTGTTGTACGCGTATATGAGCATATATTTATCAATATGGAAATTGTTATATTTTGTTTACTTGAGAGTGATATGCGGAATACAACTAAATTAGGTAATTGGAGATAATGCTCCTAACCTTAAAAAAATTAGGGTTTTTCTAATACATACATATATATATTATTAAAGAGGTCGTACAAACCACACCAGCATAAAAGATAGATTGATATATTAGACGAAGAAAATGAGTTCCAATAAGAACAATACCGAGAGGATTAAAACAATTCCAAGGATAGTAATGGATGTATCAAGAAAGCTAAGGATCACCATAACTATTGATGGCGTGTGTAAGGTTCCTGGCATGCCCATGTTAGCTGACGTTCAAGCTCATGTTGACAATCTTACTCTTCCTGCTTCTGCTTCTGTTGAAATGGATGGTGTCCATGCTCCCATTCCTTCGAACGAGCCTATTGGTGATACTGTGTATGGCACACCAGAAATACCCAGGGAGACACCTCTTGAAGAAAAGGTACTTGAAGTTCCAGCACAACCTTCTAACGCTGCAACACGAGTACCAGATGCAATGGTTTTAGTTGAGCAGATTATCAAAGAAACTTTCGAATAATGTGGTTTTTGTTTTTAGAAATTATTTATTTTGATTATTTTTAAAAAAAAAAATATTGAGGATGTTGGTATTATTTTGCTTCGTTTAGTTTTAGAATGAATAATATAAAAATATTGGTTCTTTAATATATCCTTATTGTGTTCAAATTCTTTGCTTGATATTTGTTTGTTAATCAATCAATTTTAATTAACTCGTCGAGTCAACACAATTCAGTTTTCCATAATATACCTTATATAAACATAAGCCCTTATGATAGTTATCAGATTTTAATTTTAATTTAAACTTAGACACAACCAAAATGGAAGAAATATAGCAATAATTTATGGAAAGACTGGACCACAAGGAATCTTGGCACCAATGCCAAATTTGGGTCAATCCAACCCAATGTGACAGACATTTTAGAAACAAAATATAATCTTCTCTATATCATTTGGCAAAACAGAAGAAGAGGAGTACTGAAGAGATCTATCTTTTCTTTTGCATGTACCCAAGAAAGCAACAAGATACTCATTATGGCTACCTAAATCTTCTTCTTTTGCATGCGCACAAAAAATAAGATACTCATTGTGATTGCGTAGATCAGTGGAAGTGAAATATGAGAAACTGAAGTGTAATGATGATTGACAAAAGCAGTAGCGTGGTGATTGGCAAAATACTGCTCTTGTTATAATACTTCTCTTTCAGTCACACATAACAAGAAGTTCCAAAGTATAATTACCATAGGAATGTACCCCCTAAATACAAGAATCAATCATAGGAATGTTCCATATATATACTCCTAGTATTTAGTGATGGGGCTGGTATTTAGGACAAGGTCCCACAAGAATATTCTACACAAATTGTTAAAGTAGAAATGATCAAAGATAAAAAAAATACCACTGCAAACTGGAGTATTTATTATTGTACTAGCTAATTCCTTTATTACTAGTGCCTTGGATATAGTAGTATCTTTTCTTTACTATAACTGAGTCAACTACATTGCACTATTTTACTCCCAATTCACATATTCTTAGAAGCAAAATAATAAATGATTAATATAGTACTAGCTAGTGCCTTGGAAGATCATAAATGCTTTTTGGTGCAATTTTTTTGATTAAAATCCCAATTCATATTCTTAGAAGTAATTCTAGCTAGCTCTTACAATTAAATTTGTATTAAAAGAATCGAGATCAGTATTTATTTTTTAAACTAGTGGCCGATAATATAGGATTTTATAATGTCCGTGCCTTTAATATGGACGAAACATGAAATATCAGTGATACATATGAATATCCGATAATATCGCATTATTGGTCGTATCGGACCGATCAGCCGATAATATTGGCGAGGATGTTTGGGGATGTTAGGTTATCAGGTGAAACTAGTTTATTTGATTGGTTGGCATTATGAATTCACGAACGACTATGATTGGCTTCGTCGACAGGACTCGATATCCAAGTTTTTTTACCAATGTCACTCTTGGACATGGCTTATTCAGCTAAACCAATTTTTATTTCGATGTCACGATCTTAGAGAGTATAGTTCATCCAAATCTAAGTTTCACCAAGATAAATTTATTGATGGTAATTTTCCATTTTTTCCGATGTCACTCTTGAACGAGCTTGTAAATCAATTTTTATTTCGATGTCACGATCTTAGCAAGTATTAATTCGTCCAAATCTAAGTTTCAGGGGAATATCTCCACCAAGATAAATTGATTGATGGTAATTTTCCATTTTTACCGATGTCACTCTTGGACGAGCTTCTAAACCCCTGATTTTTATTTCGATGTCACGATATCTTAGCAAGTATATTTCATCCAAATCTAAGTTTCCGGGGAGTATTTTCACCGAGATAAATTGATTTAATTTTCTATTTTTACCGATGTCACTCATGGACGAGCTTGTAAACCAATTTATATTTCGATGTCACGATCTTAGCAAGTATTTATCGTCCAAATCTAAGTTTACGGGGAATATCTTCACCAAGATAAATTGATTGATGGTAATTTTCAATTTTTACCGATGTCACTCTTGGACGAGCTTCTAAATCCCTGACTTTTATTTCCATGTCACGATCTTAGCAAGTATTTTTCATCCAAATCTAAGTTTTCGTGGAGTATATTTCCACAGAGATAAATTGATTGATGGTAATTTTTAATTTTTACCGATGTCACTCTTAGAAGAGCTTCTAAACCCCTGTTTTTATTTCCATGTCACTATCTTAGCAAGTATTTTTCATCCAAATCTAAGTTTTCGGGGAGTATATTTCCACAGAGATAAATTGATTGATGGTAATTTTTAATTTTTACCGATGTCACTCTTGGACGAGCTTCTAAACCAATTTTTATTTCGATGTCGCGATCTTAGCAAGAATTTTTCGTCCAAATCTAAGTTTCTAGGGAGTATCTCCACCGAGATAAATTCCTTGATGTTAATTTTCCACCAATTTTTTTTTATATTATACTATTTATTTCCCAAAGCTATACTTGTTCACTAGCCAAGTTATCATGCTTGTACGTGGCTAAGCTAGAGGTTGAATATTAAAGTGAAAACGTGTGTCAGGGTATAAAACATGAGCAAGGTAGGGAGAGTACTACTCCACTTTTTATTTTCCAAGTCTCTCTCTAAACTGAACCTAGGGTATCAGTATCAAAAACTGAACTTAAGGTTTCAGTATCAAACCGGACAAAATGATCAGGACTGCTCTAGTAGTAACTTCCTTCCGATTTCTTCTTCTTGATGTAGACAAAGAGATTGTTGGTTATTTTGGTTGCAAGGTTGTTCCTTGTTTTGGAGATGTTGATTTTAATCAGTCTGATGTCGATGATGATGATGATGCTGTTGACGATGAAGAGGATGATGAGTATGATTTTGAGGAGGATGATGATGATGATGATGATTTAGATGATCCAGAACACTTCTTTTGGTTTGGGCCAGCGCTTAAGGATGAATATGAAGACGATGATTATGATGATGATTGGCTATACAAGATGTGGTTACGATTGTCGACAGCAGCAGTGAAGAAGAAGGGGATTCTCACTGATCTAGTCCTCTGTTTTCATGGTTCTGCTATGCAAGAATGGTATTCAATCACATCTTGATCCATCATCTTTTGTTAAGTTATATATATATATATATATATATGTCTTTTTTTGGGGTTTTTTTGTGTTATTAGTGTAATCTTATGTTTTTTTATTTTTTGGGATGTTTAATTAGTCTGTTTGTAAAGCTGCTTGGAAGTATAGTTTTTGTGAATGCTTAATATTTACTGATGCAATATTTTCTTTAGATTCCAAGTGCATATGTTGTTTAATTTCTGTCCATTGTTCATCTGTTGGAGTATCAATCTTTTGACAAAAAAAAATGAATGAGTAATGTGTTTAAGGGGGCTTGGTTTAGAGATTTGGATCTGAAGAGTTAGGGTTAACCATGATTTTGTTGTGGCTTTGCTGTTAAAGTGATAGGATCATGAATATGATAGGGACTGTATATTGAGTCTTGTATCAGAGTTGAAAAATATAGCCAAATTTTTCATAAATTGTAATGCCAAATCTGACAAACTTAACCAAAAAAAAATATCAGAATTGAGAGAACAATTGAACAGTAGGCCTTTGACTGCTACATAATTTTGCTTACACATTAATAAAATTAGCAGACTAAAAATAATGTAAAAACTTGAATTTAGTCAATGCCGAGTGCTCAGCCATAAATTTGCTTGTCTTGGTGGCTTCCCATGTTCTTATTCATTGTAATCATTATCCAAATGGTCACCATAGCTTTTCTCAAATGCATCCCAAGAAGCAAAACCCTTAGGAGGAGGATCATTTTCAACATGGCTACTTGCAGGAATAATCCCAAGATTCATATTATAAACTAATTCCCATTCTTCATCGACGTACTCTTCTAGTATATCACTAATGCTTTCCACAAAGTCATCCCATGAAGCAAAGCCCTTCGGAGGAGGAGGATCATTATTAACAAGACCATTGGCAGGAACAACACTTTTCTCATTAGAACTCATCCTCTCAATTCCTTCTTTCTTTTACTTGAACGAGGTATCTATTTTCTTATTTCTAGGATCCAAATCTAGCTAAATATATTGTGTTTTTCTTATTTTTCTCTATACATATCTAGTATGCAAATCTAAATATAGTGGGTGGGTTATGTTTACCATGAATATAACAAACGAAAATCAAGGTGATATATGGAAAGTGCGATTTTGCAGATTTTGCGAGACCCAGTAGAAAAATATTGCATTAGGATTGTAGGATTAGACTACTGATTGTCAGTTCTAATTAGACGCCTATAATCTTGCTGAAACCCTAAAGAAATCTCTAAATATCATGACACGTTAAGCATTCATGTCAATGTGATAGTACATTTGTTAAAAATAAAAATTTACCTTCCTTATTTAACAAAATAGTCCATTCACACTATAATTCAGTCTAGTAAGTCGTTACCATTCAACCTAAGGAGAACCTAAGAAGAAAACACCTATATGGCTCTATGATGCAATTTCTCACGATGATTATGAACATCTCTATTTGTATTTGTGATTGTTGATGTGTTGTAGTACATTATATTTTTTTTAAGAATATCTCAGTGAAATTTGTAGGTTTAGTTGATAATGAAACTGAGTCAGACATACTATCTTATTTGTTTGTAGGATTTCACCATTTAAGGCGCATGGTTAACGTCTTGTCCCTTGGCAAAGCACGCCTATTGAATTTCATACGCAGTTTTTCCTACTACATTATTACTACAATCATAATTGATTTTTTGCAAAATTTATAGAAACCAGCACTTGTTGATCATGCACGGTTTACCAGGGTTTACACATTTGCAGATCCGGAAGAGCCAGCACCTGTTGACAGGCATTATGTGATGCTGGTGTATTGCAATATCTTGATTTGATTAATCAGAACACTAGTGTATTCCTGACATAATTGATTAATTAGTTAACAGATGGGCCATATCTTGAACTGCAACATGGTTTGGCTCAGACATCATACCATATCTCAATACCTTGGTCCCTGACCAACAACTCAAATGAGCCACAAAAATATACCAACACTATGTCCGGAACAGCGCCTGAGACATAACTCATTATCATTTCATCTAATTCCATTCATTTGAGCCGCACAAAACTTCATCGACAATAACGAAAGAATCGATCAACTCTTCTGTGAAACATCGATTTAAGGATAGATTTAAGTTCAATCGATCTCTCATAGAAGTATTGACACTGATCCATAACCTTGGAAATGCAAATCTGGGTTATCTTCATCTAAGGTATTTCTTATTCATTCATTTGGGGGTTTCTTGGAGATTCATCTGCAGAAAACTTCATCAACAACAATGAATCAATTGATTCTTCTGTGAAAGATCGATTCATGCCTAGATTTAAGTTTAATCGATCTCTCATAGAAGTATTGATAGTGATTCATAATTTTGGAAATGCAAATCTTGGTCATCTTAATCTAAGGTATTTCTCATTCATTCATTTGGGGGTTTAATGATTTTACAAATTGGAGGTTACACACTACTGATTTTGAATAGTACAATTTATGATGGTGATTATGAACATCTCTATCTTTAAGATTTAGGTTTATTACGTTGCTGTGAATTGTATCCTATTTTGAGAATGTTTTGGTGATTATGAATATCTCAATTGCATGCTTTATGCCTCCACCAAGTAGTTTTATATGTCAGTTGACAGATGATCTTAAACTCAGACATAGTATTTGGTTGTAGGATGTCAGCATTGGTGAATAAAGCTTGTATTATGTTTTGAGAAGCAGCATCTCAGGAGTCTTTGTGATTTGTATTCACTGTCAGATTGTAGAATTAAATTAGGTGTGCATAAGGCTCCACCAAGTAGTGTTCATGTCAATTATGTGCAAGTCGAATACACGCAACCAACACAAGCCAATTTTTGTTAGTCATGTATTTGACATAAGATATAAAGATCAAACATATATGGATGTTCGTAATTTGTACCTTTGCCAGATTGTAGATTAAGACTAGGTGTGTATATGCCTCTCCATCAAGTGAATTAGACTGGATAGAGAAACACTAAAGTGACTTGTTTTCATTATGCATTTGTTTTCAATACATTTTAGTCTTGTACATGTTCCAGTTCTTTGATTGTAGTTTTAGTTTCTAGAATACATCCTGCATCTCCAACATTATCGACTCACAATTGTTGGACAATATAAACAAACCAACTTCATCATATTGCATTTAAAAAAGTTACAACCGTTCTGTTCATTCAGTATTGAGCAACATTTAGCAGCAACACTATCATTTCATATCCCATGTTCATAAACTAAAACATACCCAAAACATTAAGGAAAAATTGGTTTGCCATTTACAAGTATTTCACCATCTTACCCACAAAAAATCCAAATACCAAAAAGAAAAACAAAAAAGAAAAATAAACATAACATTCCCCTGCATTTTCAGTCTCCATTGCCAGAACCAAAAAACAAAACATGATTCAGTGACTTACCATTTGCATTAGACCCCTCTCTATTTGAATTCTTCTTTGTACTTTGATAATAGCTATTTCTTAACCTTTTTTTAACATTATATCATCATTTCCATTCGAGCACTTACCCAAAAATACACCATCTCTCTACAGAAGAATTCAAATGTCGATAAGGCTTACTCATTGTCATACCCATCACTCGGAATCGGAATCATCAAATTCCTCTTCCTCCTCATCAGACTCCTCTTCCTCCTTATCAGACCCCTCTTCCTACTCATCATACCCCTCTTCCTCCTCGTCTTCATCTGCATCTTCCGCTTCCGAATCAGTCTTTTGGGCCAACAATTCATCATTAATCCTATTTCTCCCATCTTCGTGAAATTCCAGTATTCTCTCTTTTAGTTCTTCTTCAGCTTCGTACTCTGCAACCTCCCTTTCCAGTGAATCTTGAGTGGGTGTATCACTTTCGTACCCAACAAAAACAGCAGGCTCTTCATCTTCGGAAGCAGTTGCGTCACTGTCGATTGGCACATATTCTTTCTTCATTGCTGCATTAATCTCAGCCATTTCGGCCAACCTCGCCCTTTTATCCTGCACTGCCCAGAACTTTTCCTCATCTGCTTCATCTATGAAAAGATCAAGATGACGTTTTTTTGGCAAAATTTGTACCGGTTTCTCTATTGGTTTCTCTTCTGCTTTGTTTTCATTCATTGCACCATGCATGTCTTCCTAGAGAGGATCGATTTCAATATCATACAACAAGTCACTTACTCTCTTTTGTACTTTCTCTAGATCATCCTTGGTCATCTGCCCAATCATCTGCATAGTGGCTGATAACCTTTCTCGTCTTTCTTTCTCTTCCAACTCTTTCAATAGTTGCTCTTCAGTCATGGGGGCTTTACCCTTTCGTCTGCGTTGATCATCATCACAAGCCATTTTGATTGATTTGATTCAGAAAAATTCAGTAAACAGTAGTCTCCCTCTACAAATTTCTCTCTGAAATTATTTGCTCTCTAACCATTTGGTTTCCCTGTAAACTACTCTATCAATAATAAACTATAAATTCTTGGAGGGTCACGCCTATTCCCAAGAGAAATATTTAATCGAACACGTTCCCTAGTCTAAAGGGCATCTATTCTAGCCCACTATGTCATAATGACGTGATAAACCTAGGTAAAATGGCATTTTGGTTAATTAAAGTAGCTTTAATAACTAGAGAAAAAAGAAGAAAAAAAAGTTATTTCCTTCTCTTACTTGCGCGGCAGAAAGACTGGAAGAGGCGAAATAGAGAAACCCTAGGTAAGGAAATAGAAAAAAAAATATTCTTTCCTTGTATTATCAGATTAAATTCGAACTTACTTATTTAATTTCATGAATGGGGGATGGGTTTTTCTTAATTTGAAATTACTATCGCTAGGGTTTCAGGTATATGCATTTCCTAAAACTAAAATCGTTTTCTACTATATTCTGTAAACCTAGGGTTCTGTCAATTTTAGGAGTTTTTTATGATCTTGGTTGTGATTCTATATCTTATCTATGATGGAAATTGTGGAAGCACATCGATATTGTTAGGGTTTCTTTTGTTTTGTTCAGGTCTTTCATTTTTTTATGATCATAAACCAATTTAGCGAGAGTTCATCTAGAGCATTCTCTGATAAATTCTAATAATAAGATTGTAATTTTGGGTTTGGGTTCACATGGATGATCACGTTTCCTTATGATTTCCTTATTGATTTTTGTTAGACAGTATTAATTGGTTGAAACAATTGATGTTTTGTGTGAATTTTGTGACGGAAATTGTGGAATTTGGTTTAGGTTGAGTTAGTTTTTGTTAGTAGTGGTTTTTTTATGGATTTAGGAATTAGGTTTTGTTGTTGTAAGGAGTAAAAGTTGCATTGTAGATTAAGCCGACATTGTTATAGAGCCGGAAAGGATAATCTGTTGATGTATTCTCTCGATTTTGTTTTTCTTCACTTCGCAACGGTGTTCTATCATGCTAAGCAATTGGTTTAACAGGGAAGAAGGCGTATTTGAAACTCGATGTTCGACCTGCAACACACGTGCACTCCACTTGTAGCCTATTAGAGAACCTACTCATTCCCTACCTCCACATACAACAAAAGGCATCGTTTGACTCCGTGGAAGATTTGTCAATCACCAAAGCATGGGCAGCCGAAAGTCGAGTTCTAGATTGCTCCTCGACCGAGACCTTTTGGGCGAAGATACATAACAAATTTAGCCAAGATTATGGGAACCCGAAAAGAAGAAGTGTTCAACAAATCAAGGATAGGCACAACATCATCCTAGATGCGGTAGCTGGGTTTTTTTATAATCAAACACCGGATCTCGCACGCAAGCCACCTTAGCTTGTCCCCTCTACAACTTGTACGTATCTTTATGGTTTATTCGGCACAATACTTTTTTCAATTTATATGTAACCAAATAAGTTTGTGTGTTGTTTTTGTAGAACGAAGCCGTGAAAGCGCGCTACTTAGAGGAAAAGGGGGAAGCATTCATGTTTGATGAAATCGTTCACTTCATAGTATTCATATTTACGGAGAACCACCAGCTACGGAGTACCACCATCACTCAATGGTTGGTGAATCAAACTTCATACTCTTATTTGGCTTCCAGATAGGAAAGGCCAATTCTCTGTTAAGAGTGTTTATAATATGTTGTCTAGTCCATCTAATACTTCTGCAGGTACTAATTCTGTTTCTCCACAGGTATGGAAAGCTTTGTGGAAGTTAAATTATTTGTTTGGAAGTGCTTAAAAGATATAGTACCAACAAGAGATAAACTAGCTAGATATGGAAATGATATTGAATTGCATTGCAGTTTGTGTAATCATCCCGTGGAATCCAGTAATCACTTATTTCTTGAATGTGGTTATGATAGATCTATTTGGTTGGTTTTAAATATCAATGTTAGTAATATTATGGTACAACATGGTTCATTTAGGAGCTGGATTCTCTCTTGGTTTTCTGCAGGAAATAATATTACCTTTGGTGCAGGAATTACTAGACATGAGTTTAATAAATTGCTAATGGTTTCAGTTTGGACTACTTTTTATTTTATTTTAAGCATCAGTTTGGACTATTTGATGTTCAAAGATTTTTCAGAACATAACTCCAAATATGACAATGTCAATAGATGGCATTAATAAACTTGTGTCTCCTGGAACTAATCTTGTTTCTTCTACTAATGGGGTTGTGCAGGTGCTAAGATGGAAACCTCCTTATAATGTTTATCTGAAAATAAATTTTGATGCTTCTTTTAAGTCAGATTCATTACAAGGTGGAATAGGGCTAATAGTGAGGAATTGTGCAGGTAGCTGCATTCGGGTGCAAGGACAATGCTTCAATGGAGGAATGAAGATAGGAGTTGAAGCTGAGGAGCTGGAATGTAAGGCTATGCTGGCAGCTGTTACTCTAGCACCCTCTAAGAACTTTAATCATGCTATCTTTGAATCAGATTGTGAGACTTTAATAAATTCCATCAACGATCAAACCTATTATGTTCATTGGATGAATCAAGCTTTGGTTTTAGATATTAATTCTAATTGGACAGAACACACAAATATAGTAATGTGTTTTAGTTCACTTAATTCTAATTGGGGCTATAGCTTCTTCCAGTTCTTACGATTTTATTTTTCAACTGCACCAACACGTACTCCACTTTTTACAAAGTTAGTTTTTTACTTTAGTACCGTTATAACAACTGCATCAACACGTACTCCGCTTTTTATCTATCATTTTGAATTATTTTCCGAATTCGGGTACGAACAAAAAAAATCTCCAGGATGGAATGAATATTAATTGCATCTAACTCCGGTCTTTTAGAGCCGTCAAAGCAGAAAATTATGCAGCAGGATAACAAAATTTGACTGAGAAAATTATTAACATAGAACGTGCAACATGCAAATTGAAGGATCTTTACCTTCCTATTTTACCAAATTATTTACGATATACAATTAAATATTATTAGTAAAAATATTTCCGAATTTCAATTTACATTACACTACCCATTTATGATAATAAATATTTACCATCTGTGTTCATCTCTCTCGTCTTAAATCATTTCATGTTTCGACTCTTAAATCTTCTAACCTCCCCCTAGAAAACAAAACAAGTGGTTTACTTTGATCATCTGATTCATCTCCTGGATAAACCATATATTCCCCTGTCAGTTTTGCTTCAAGTTGCGGAATAATCGGATCGACCGTGTAAGTATTTCTTTTCAGTACTTCTTTGTTAACTGAGATTGTAACTCTAATGGTCATAGTAGGGTAAATTTTGTCTTCACATGCAACTGTATGTAGGTAGCTAACCTATGATTATTTGTATGATGATTCATATATGATAACTGAACTCACATTGTGATTTGTGATTACTCTTTGTGTACGTATTACTCTTTGCAATGATAATTCGTAGTTTTATTCGGACCACAATAACATTTTCACAAGATGTTGACAAGTTTTTTCTCCGTCCAGGTATCTGAGAATTCATAATGGATCCCAGAGCAATGGATAAATCTTGGATGTATACCTATAGAACCAAACCGCATTATCAAGACGGAGTTGATGCATTTATAAAGTTTGCTACGCATACATACCAACAGTATATTGCGAATGGGAAATAGAAACCAGACGACAATGACAAAGTTAGGTTCCTATGTCCATGTGTGAAATGTCTCAACCTCTACGTGCATAAGGCAAGTAAAGTTAAGTTTCATTTATATTCTTCTGGATTCGTTCAAAATTATGCCGTATGGACTAAGCACAGAGAAGGAGATGAGTCATCAAGGTGGAAACTTCTGGATGGTAATGGCAGTGACGGTCCACACTCTGATGAACCAACACATGCTGCAGAGACTATAGAAATGGTTAGTGCTTTATTAGGAGACAACTTTTCAAAGGATTCTGAGAAGATGCAACGGATACTCAAAGATGCTGGGAAACCACTATACGAAGGATGTGCCGATTTTACAAAGATATCTGCAATGTGTGAACTGTTTAACTTGAAGAGCAAGCACGGAGCTTCCGACAAGTTCTTTAATGAACTTCTACCACTGTTAAAAACCATGCTCCCTCCAGGAAATGAGATGATGAAAAGTACATATGAAGCTAAGAAGGTGATGAGAGATTTGGGTTCAGGTTACGTAAAGATACATGTATGCATCAATGACTGCATTCTCTATAGGAAGAATTACAAGGATCGCATCAAGTGTCCCACCTGTAGGGAATAAAGATAGAAAGTTGACGACACCACCCAAGAGGTGCATGAAAAAATTCCGGCAAAAGTCTTGTGGTATTTCCCAATTATCCCAAGACTGAAACGGTTGTTTCAATCAAAGAGAATTGTCGAATATTTATTGTGGCACGACACCAGAAAGAAAGAAGAAGGTGTTATACGGCATCCGGCGGACTCACCAGCATGGAAAAATATAGATGAAAGATATCCCGTAATTCGTGATAATCTTCAAAATCTGCGGCTAGTCATTTCGGATGACGGGGTTGACGTAAACAAAGGCATGCAGAAACAGCACAGTGTGTGGCCAATTCTGACAGTGATTTACAACCTTCCGCCAGAGTTGTGTATGAAGAGAAAGTTCACCATGCTATCATTAGTTATCGATGGAGGGCCTTGTAAGGACATTGATGTTATGTTACAACTGTTTATCGAGGATCTCAAGGAATTGTTTGAGGGAGTCGAATGTTATGATGCGCTGAAACAAGAGATGTTTAATCTACATGCGGTTGTTTTATGGACAATAAATGATTACCCTGCTCTCGGTACACTATGTGGTTGCCCCTACCAGGGACGAGACGCCTGTAAGATGTGTGGGAGAAATACTTACTATGTCAGGATAAAAAATTGTAGAAAAGAGGTTTATACCGGGCATAGAAGATACCTACCATACGATCATCCATTCATACTTCAGAAGGGGTTCAACAGAAAAGATGAAACTGAAAAGGCTCCGGAACTTATGACCCTGTCACAAATATACAATGAGGTAAAGCCTATAAAGAATGAATGGGGAAAGGGACGGAAGAATATTGTGGTGGAATTCGTGCAGGATAACCCTTGAAGAGGTGGAAAGATGAAGAGAATCGAAAAGACCATCGACCCAAAAAAGGGGAAGGGGAAGGAGAAGGAGAAGGGGAAGGAGAAGGAGACCGATAGGCCCTACTAAAAAAAGTTCAATATATGGTTCCGGCTCCTACCCTACTGGCGGTATCATGTTGTCCACCATTGCATAGATTTCATGCACGTCGAAAAGAATGTATGCGAGAGTATCGTCGGAACATTGTTAAATAATGAATTAAAGTCAAAAGACCACTTTGCTGCTCGAATGGACCTGAAGAACATGGGTTTTAGAGACAAGTTGCAACATCGGGAAAATGGCAAAGGGGGATATATACTACCGGCAGCATGTCACTCATTAAGCCCGGAGGAAAAGGACAAGTTATGTGAAACATTATCCAAGATAAAGGTTCCACAAGGGTATTGTTCAAACTTTTCAACCCTGGTGAATCGAAAAGATCAAAAGATTATCGGACTAAAATCGCATGATTATCACATGCTAATGCAGCATTTTTTGCCCATTGCTATTAAATCAATTATGCCGCAGCCAACAAGATATGCTATTATCAGGTTTTGTTTCTTTTTTAGGGCAATATCTAGCAAAGAAATCATGGTGGCAGAGCTAGAAAAATTGCAGTCGGAACTCGTTGTGACGTCGTGCTTGCTCGAGAAATACTTTCCTCCATCCTTTTTCGACATCATGGTTCATTTAACTGTGCATCTTACCAGGGAAGTGCAAATTTGTGTCATGTATTCTTTCGATGGATGTATCCGCTTGAAAGGTGCATGAAGGTCATTAAAGGGCATGTGCGAAACAGAAACAGACCTGGAGGAAGCATTGCTGAAGGGAACATTGCGGAAGAAACAATTGAGATGATCAGTGATCACCAACAAAGCATGAATGATACAGTCGGAATTCCACCAGACAAACTGAACACATCTGACACTGGCGAAGATTCTTATTCTTTCAGGGGAAAACCAATGTCAGCTGCTAAGTTTCCTATTGTTGATAAGGATCTGTTGGATAAAGTGCATTTCTATGTATTGCGGAATTCTCCTTAAGTTTATCCTTACATTGAGTAAGTATAACTAGATCTAACCAAATAACCTCATATTTTATTTAGTTTTTGATTCTGTGTAAGAATTTCTGTAAAGATAATAACATTAATCATTGTACTGTCCAGACGACACCATAAATTTTTGAAGGATAAATATCTTGGTATGAATGATACACAGCTAAATCAAAAACATAATGAAGAGTTCGCCAAATGGTTACAAAAAGTGGTAAGAGTTTGCAGAAAATGTCACTCTTGCTATTTAACTTTTGCGTTGAGACGAAGGCTAATCCTTATAATGTATTTCAGGTTGAGAGTGAGTGGGAAGACTCTAGGGAAAACTTTAATCAGGACTTAAGGTGGCTATCAATCCCACCGAATGCACAAGTAGCGACATACGAAGCATATCACATCAATGGATACCTGTTTCGCACAAAATCTAGTGATGGTTCCGTTAACCAGAATAGCGGGGTTTACGTAGAGGCAACTGACACGCATATTATAAAAGCGGGGATTACCCTTAATCATGCGGATTATTATGGTGTTTTACAAGAGATATGGGTGCTGACATATCATTCGTTGAAAGTGCCACTTTTCAAGTGTAAATGGGTTACCAAAGCAGGGGTCTCAAAGGACAAACTTGGCTACATTTTTGTTGAGCTTGATAAGTTGGGACTCTAGAATGATCCTTTCATTGTAGCTTCCCAAGCTAAGCAGGTATTTTATGTGACAGACCAGGAAAATAAAAAAAAGTCTACTGTGTTAGGTGCACCTACCCAAAACTGGAAAGATGCTGGTGATGATATCGACGAGGAATTCAGTACGACAGTTATTTGTCGGAATGAGTATAACTTGCCGCAGGTAGATAAATTTGACCTCCAAAGGAAATTCAGGGATGATTACTATCGGACCGACATTAAAGTTAGAACTGCAAGGAAAGTCAACAAATGACGTGATCCAGCTCTCCCAAGTTTCTACTACTACAAATGTGGAAGACACGACTATGTTTTTTGTTTTTATTTATTTTTAATATGGTAGCCATAGGTTTCTTTATATGCATGGTAGACATAGCCAGAGTAAAATGTAGTTGTTTGTGTTTGCTAATAGATGAATGATTAGGTTGGAACATTTTTTGGTTTTTGTTTAAGGATTTGGTTTTGGTAATGATGATCATCATGGTACTGAATTTGGTTCAAATTTAAGTTAGCAGTTTGGATTTTCCTGTTAACTAGAGAATGAATGTATGGATTGTTGAAAAAAATTGATTCTTAAATCATGATGGGGTTTTGTATGCAGATGGGTTTTAGCAATGTTGGATGAGTTTGGATTTGGCTATACTGATTGTTGAATTAATATTCTGTCATGCTAGGATTAGTAGTAATAGTAATAGGCTTGCACATAGATTTTTTTTTGGAATTGGGCCTAAAATAGTCTTTGAATTAATCTTAATATCCTAGTTTCTACCATCTTAAACAACATTTTATATACCCTATTGATTCACTAATTCAATCATTCCTACATATCTCTACTTAACAATCATTGGAATTTTAGAATCATTCACCAAGAACATTGCTTGTTTGTACATTTACTGTATTCAATCCATTACTACTGAAATCAAAAGAGCAAGAAAAACCGACAAATTTCTTCAAACCCTTCAAACATACATCCATCACAAGTTTAATACTCTGAAAATTTAAACAACTGGAAGAACACAACTAGTTTAATTACATCTAAAGAAGGACAAAGCAAACAGAATACCACTTCTAAACACCCGACAGGCTACCAGTGCCATTACAACTTTCTTTTTACAACAAAAATTCAAAGATGCAACATTACTAATCTACCTGACATAAAAGGTTTACCAATCATAACCACTGTAACTCTCCCAGCTGTTATCCAAAAAATGCACCTGCTTCAAACTGAACACCAAAATCACCTAACATCTTCTTCATCAACACCATCTATCAAACAAAAAACAAAAAAACAAACTACCACCAAATGTCTGAAATTGAAACCCCATTCTCCATACACTTCTTCAGCAACATAAAGTACCATCAATATCCCCACAAGTTTTCACGAAGATGCACAAGAGAAATAGTAATCAAAATATCACATTACTCTAGTTCTAAGGGATTTGACAGTACCTATAAGGCAATCACCAAGAATCTCCATCACTGTTGCTGCTGTAGTTTAGCTCATCTTCTTCATAGTAGGCACCAGTACCATCATCATCGTCTGAAGATGTGTAGGGACCCTGGAGATCATCATCTTCGGTTTCTTATTCCTCATCTTCTGCTTCACTGCAGACCACCATCTCACCGGCAAACACAGGCTCTCCATCGAGGTCTAACCCAGGAATCTCCTCTCCGTCAGAATCCACGTTCAGGGGTTCTGACATGGTTCGAGCAAACTTACGAGGGTTGTTCTTCTTTTCGGAGAGATATCAGTACTTGTACATCACATCTTCAAACTCTTGCATCTTCATCTTCTTTTTCTCTACTTCTTTTTCTCTCTCATCTCTCTTCATTGAATCATCACTGCTCTCCTCATCTTCTCCTCATTCACAGTTCTTTTCTTCATCTTCACTATCACTTTCTGTCGCACTGCGAGTTTTCCCCCATGAACACTTCCACTCTCCTCGTCGTTGAAGCTTCTGCCTGTGTCGACGTGCATCTATGGCATCAAACTTTCTCATCCACAACTGAAATTCCTCATCATTTTCAACCCTTAATCTTTCAAATTCTTCTCGCTCCTTTTGCTCTTTCTTCCTTATCTTCTCCTGATTCAGAAAAGGAATCAACCTTTCAATCTCAGAGCTTGATAAAGTCCCAATTATCAACTTTGCACGTACCATTGCATCTGAATCGGGTGGTGGCTCGGTGTGATTTTCATTTGCTAAACTACTAGCATTCTCTGCCATTATCCGTTTTCTTAATCTCTATTTCTAAGATTTCTTATTTTGGTATAATAATTTGTTTATCCCCCTTCCTTGTTTAAATAATGGTAGTACATTAGCCATAAATGGTCTTTTATGGAGCTTGGTCAAGTGTATGTCGCTTGGCTATTAACGCCTTTTCAATGCCATGCGTACCCTCTTCAAGGACGTCATTACTCTGCTAAACCCTATTTCCAAACCCTAAATCTAGTCACTTAATTCATTAGCTTTTACTCAAATCAAGAGGTGCATTGTTAGGTCAACCGTTTTGTTTTATGCATTCATAGAAGGCACGTCTATCAGATGAGTTATTTATAGCCATTCCGCTGCAGGTTAACCTGGTAGAACATCTTGGACTAGTTTTTGTTGTTGTCTTCTTGTTTGCTGCTGAATCCATTAAAACACTTGCACAAGCACCAAAATATTTTAATGGATTCAGCAGCAGACAAGAAGACAACAACAAAACCAAGTCCAAGCGCGCATTAGTACTAGTGTTTGCGATTAAAGGGGTGAGAGAGTAGTAAAGGAGGAGGAAATGGAAATATAGGTTTGGGGTCAAAGGGATGAATGAGTTGCAGAGCATGAGGAGGAAGAGGAAGAGTTTCTTCTTTGTGAGTTGCGGAGCATCAGATGATTCATCTATAGATTGTAACTATCCTTTGGTCCTTATGGAGTAGCAGAAACAGCTTAGTGTTTCAAAACACTAATCTTAAACAACTATAGATGGGCAGCTTGGTGGATTGATTCGTCTTGTTACCTACCTCCTTCGAGTCGAGACCATGCGTTCGAATTTGGGCAGAAGCTTTTTTATTTATTTTTTGCAAGTCAGTTAATGACTGTTGGGATGGAGAAGAAAAAGGCCCTCAACAAAGCTGGGCCTGTGCTGTTGCAGTTACAGCCCATTTCATGTACCAAGTAGTAAATAGAACCGGCGTGTCTATAAAACGCCAACTATGGACACGCATACTAGAGTGTCTAATAAAACCAACTTTATAGCCACGCATATTAACCGGCGTGTCTGCAAATCGTACACTATGGACACGCATACTAGCGTGTCTAATAAAACCAACTTTATAACCACGCCTCAAGTGGCCTGACTATTTTTTTTGGACACACCACAACTGGTTAACGTGGCCATAGACTAGTCTATAAACACGCCCAACAAAAAATTAAAAGTTAACGTGACTAAACGGTGATATTTGGACACGCTACTAGTCCCGGCGTGGCTGAAAGCACTTATATTAACACGCCCATAGAACATGGCGTGTCTATAGGGTAGAAGTATCACACAGGAGGTGTGGCATGGAAATTTATATCTGGTGTGTCTAAAGTCCACTTTTGTACTAGTGAGGTTAAAGGAGAATCGACTCTAGTTGCAACTAGTATCACACAGGAGGTGTGGGGATTAGGTTTCCCAGTTGCTAGAGTTCTCCCTTATATAGTCTTCAAATCAGGGTTTGCAATCAATGTTACCTTGGTAACAAAGCATTCAATATTCACCGTTAGATGAAAACCTGATTTGACTCAAGCTAATATCTTTCAACCGTTAGATCGAACTTAGCTTGTTACACACAAATGAAAATTGACTTCATTTAGATAAGAGTAACCGTACCTAAACGTGTACACCTTGTTGGCTGAACAATAGTTAACCGAAGTTAGCCATATGAACACTTTCATATCAACCTTATTCATCTTAACCATAACTAGTTCAAATGACTCAAATGAAACTAGTTCTAGAGTTGTTCAATTGTTTATATTCTCATAGAAGTATACAAGACACAATTGAAGCAAAATCGATTTTGATTCACTTGAATCAATTCATGAACATTATACCCACGGTTTACAAAAGATTGCATTCCTTATTATATAAATGTATTAGTTCATGAACAAACATATTAGAACATAACCTACTGAAGTATGCAAACGGGTACGCATACCTAAGTTATCGGACTAAGTTTGGGTTCGCCAGTATGCAAACGGGTACGCATACCTTCCAAACTCAGTTGAAATTTCCGGACATGAACTTTATTCCAGTATGCATACGGGTATGCATACTAAGTTCTCGGACTTTCATTAAACCAACTAGTACGCATACGGGTATGCATACTATGGTTCCCGGACTTGGAATAACTTGCAACAGTTAGCATACAAGTACGCATACTGTGCTATATCTAATCATGGTTAATAGTTCTAAACTCCCATTTCAGTCATTGAAACATTCTTAGAAAATGACAATAGCTGTCTTACACAAACTATTAGCTTCAAAGTAATTTTCAAGTGATCGAATGATCAATACGAAACATTCCGAGTCTACATCAAATGACTGTCTCACACAAATCATGTAAGATGTTACCAAGCGATTTTTACACGATCATCTTTTGACTTTCGTCAAGAATATAAGATGAACTTGGTTAAAGCGAAGGCTTACCAACACATATTTATATAAATATGTTAGCGAGTTAAACGCACTCGAAATATCAAATGTGTATAATCGAAGTCTATATAGCTATACGACTTTTGTCTCAAATAGGAGATCGAGTAGATAGACTTTTTAGTGATAGATGAGTTCAAGTCTCCACATACCTTTTGTTGATGAAGTTCCACAAGCTCCCCTTAGTAGTTCTTCGTCTTCAATGGATGGACGCCGTGAAGTCTAATGCTCAACTACACTTTCTATCCTAATCCGAGACTATAACTCGGCCGCTAGGGCCACCTAGGGGTTTAAAGGCTTGTTGCATATGCTAAGTGCAACCGACGATGCCTGCGACAGTGAGTTAGGATTTTATTTTGTAGTTTTAATTTGCTCGGAACTAGCAAATAATAAGTTTGGGGGTATTTGATAGACGCATTTATGTGTCTATTTTTCATCTCTATTGTGTATATTTTTAGTACCCATTTTTGTACTAATGATGGTATTTTGTCCCTTTGTAGGTATTTTTGGGGAATAAACATTTTTGGGAAAATCGGCTCGAAAAGTTTCTAAATGCACCCCAAGGGACAAGTGTTATACGGACTCCAGCAGCGGATAAGGGGCACCCATGGCTATGTGTAGCCCAAATTAATCTTTTGCACCCATCTTCAACATTTGAAAACAGATTTTGGCGGGAAATTCTTTTCTTTACTGGCAGATTGATTGATCGAATTTTGGATGATTTTTCAGGCGATTCAAGGGCTGATTTTCGTTGGGTTAACCCTGTTAAGGATAAACAAGTATGGTATGAGCTGTAGAATCGATTAAACAGGGATAGAAATCCGTGTTGGAGCAAAATAGGGAGAATTCACGATTTGAGTTGTTTTCGGTTTACAAAAGAATTTGTGAAGAGTTTACGGCAAGATTGGAGTGTATGGAGTCCTTATTCAGTCCTGAGAGAGTTTGAGAGAGTTTGGAAACCAAGTTAAAGCGTAAAAAGAAGATTAAAATCCCGTAACGTGCTGTGAAGAAAAAACGAAAAGATTTGGATTAACTCGAGTATTTGGGGTTTGGTGGATATATATAGGTTGATTCGAGTCATATTTAGAAGCAAAAAAGATTAGGAGAAGTTTAGAGCCTTAGAGAAGCGTATAAAAATCAACTGGAGTCGATACAGAAACTTTTCTGCTGCGAAGAAGAAGAAGAACGCGAAGAACATTAGACCCTCAGAGTTAGTCGCATAGGCAGACTTATTTTCAGTGATAACGGGTTACGGTCGCATCTTCCTGCAGTCACCGAAGCCTTTCAGCAACAATTTCGACTTCTGATTTAGACCTTCAGCAACTGCAGAATCCGCTGTTTTAACACTTTTCTCCCTTTAAATCAACTTTTGAGCCATAAACATGTATTTTGAGATTATGATTAATATGAGGAGCTAAACCCCATTGCTGAGGCGGTAGAGGAAGCTATTTTTCCAACAAAAAGTGGTATATTCTATTTTATTTATTTTATTTCAATTTATTTTTATGATTATTTGCCTTGATTTATAATTGTTTGAATGATTTTTGTTAAGCAATTGTTATTTCTTTTGATAGAGCATGCTTAGCCATAGGTTCTTGATGCTTTATACTTTGGATTTACACTTGTTATTTTGAAAATCTATATGTTGCAATAGCTTAGAATCAAATTAAACGCAAAAATTGAATAAATATAAATACTAGATAAAATCACTTTGAACTTGGAAAATTAGTGGAATCTTAGCCTCAGTGTTCTTTTAATATTGATATCAACTTTGTCAGTGTTTGCTATAATTTTTAGTGATTTTTCTTTTTAGTTTTGAATTTAAGTCTAAAGTTATCCTTCACAAGTTCGAGCAACGAACCTTTTTACCACTACAACTACAAAACACATCAATTTTTGGCGCCGCTGCCGGGGACTTGTTTTTAGGGTTTTTAGATTTATTTTTATTTTATTTTATTTATTTTTATTTTTGTTCTTTTTTACTGGTTTGGTATTTTTTTGATTCTTTTCAGATTTGGAGCGGGGCTAAAAGGAAAGAAAAAAGTGCTAAAAGAGGAAAGCATCGCCCAAAAAGGAAGGAAAAGAGGAATCCAAAGGAGTGGAGAAGAAGATTTTTTTTTTTAGTTATTTTTTATTTATTTTAGATTTTCTTTTTATTTTCTTTTTAGAAATTGTAAGTAGGGTTTTATTTTTATTCTTGTAATTTTTTATTTTTTATTTTTCGACTTTTTTTTTTATTTTTTGGACATTTGGACTTTGGATTTTTATTATTTTTAAAAAACCCTAAGGAAGGATTAAAATTAAATATAAACTGTTTGCAGGGAAGGACGACGATTGCGATATCGTCTCGGCCCCTCGGGTTCGCACATTGACACAGGAGTCAGTGGCCCGAGTCGACTTCAACGGTTCTTCGCCCGTCTGGTACGGGAGGTAAACTTTTAAACACCCGTGAATCCCCTGTCAGCGGGTTTACTGTCTTCCTTAAGGTGCATATATGCTGAGGAATTGAATACGAACATTTATTTTCCTAGTAAAGGGCAAGGCCTGGCCATACAAGATAAGGGTTCGGATTTCATCACCGTTCTCTTCTTGCCCGCCTTAGGAAAACGATACCGAACGCGAACCTAAGCTTAAAATATTGACTAGAACGAGACCGATAGGGTAACGAGCTTATAGGAAAGTCGTTCAAAAGGATCGTATTGTGTATCTTGTTAGCCTAACTCAAAGTTCAGGAAGATTACTGTAAGTCGATTAGAGCCGCCTTGTAACCCAGGGAAACGTTGCCAAAGAGGTGGGGGTATCAAAGCTCCTCTGAGCTTCTCCTACTTCTCTTCGACTTACTTTATTCGGATCGTCCTACGAGGTTTGCTAAAATTATACCCAGTTGCCTCTTGGAAGAGTAGAAGTTGGTCTAGAAACAATCTAAGTGGAGCCATCATGCTTTTTGTTTGCTAGAAATCAATAGGGTTGATTTGGTTGAGTCGTCCTTGTTTTGCGATTGCTTACCCTTCCAATTTAGGAAATTCGTGTGTATGCCTGAACGTAAGAGGGACGCCCTAGGTAGATTTGTTAAAGAAAAACCTAGCAGTTCAAAGCGTCTCGATTACCTTGACCTAGAAGGACCGATTTTCGGAGAATCCTGTTTTGAACGTACTCCTTTTACTGAAGAGAGAATCCCCAATACCCCGATAGCACCAGAAATGGCTACTCTGAAAGCTTTGTTGAATCCGGCTAGGACCACTCGTCCCTCGTGTATTAAGTTAGCTGACACAGAAGCCAATTATGAGCTAAGACCTGGGACCATACAGATGCTCCCAATCTTTTTAGGGAAAGAAAATGAAAACCCTTATTTCCATGTTAGGGATTTTGAAGAAATTTGCAGTACCCTAAGAATTAGAGGCTTAGATGATGATGCTTTGAAACTTAGGTTATTTCCCTTTTCCCTAAAATATAAAGCCAAATCGTGGATGTATAGTTTGACTTCTGAGTCAATTGAAACATATGAACAACTTACATCTGCCTTTTTCAATAAGTTTTTCCCTAGGCATAAAACATCGTCTATTAGGACGCAAATCTGCACATTTTCACAACAAGAGGGAGAATCTTTGTATAGGTATTTGGAAAGGTTCAATGATTTGTTAACACAATGTCCTCACCATGGTTTAGAAAAGGTTAGGCTAGTTCAGATCCTTTATGAGGGTTTAGATTATTCCACAATATCCACGGTTGAAGCTTTGTGTACAGGTGGGTTTGAGAACCAAACTGTTGATGCGGCAATGGCATTTTTGAATGAAGCCGCCGAAAAGACCCAACAATGGGAAAATAGTAGGGAACCCCGGAAAACAATTCTTCTAAGCAGAGGAAACGTTAATAGGGTAGAAGGAGGCTCTGAATCAGATGCCAAGATTGCAGCGATAGCTAAAAGGTAAAAAGCTCTAGAAATGGGTCACACTAGTGGTAGATTGGAGCCTTTTTGGGAAGGCCATAATAATGAAGAGCAAGCCAATGCTCTTTATAATAACACTAGACTCGATAATCGTCAGAAATTTGACCCATATTCAGAAACCTATAATCCTGGGTGGAGAAACCATCCGAACCTTTCATGGTCTAAGGGTCAGAATCAAGGTCAGTTTAGTAATTCTAATACTCCCCCAGGCTTTAGTTATGCTAAGAATCCTTCGGGACAGGCTCAATTTCAGAATCAGTCGGATAAGAAAATCCTAAGCCTAGAGGAGTCTCTCGTTTTGTTAACTCAGTAAACTGCAAAATTTCAGCAATCAGTAGAACTAAGTCTACAAGCTAGTAACAAGATAGGACAAGAAAATAGTCAGGCTATATCCGAGTTAAAAACCCAGGTTAGTTTGATAAATGAGTCTTTGAGAGAAAAAGGTAGGTTTCCTAGTCAAACCAGACCCAACCCTAGAGGAGTTCATGAAGTAGGTACAAAACCATCCAATCAATTTAATGCTATTAGAACCCTTAGGAATGGTAGAGTTGTAGATAATAAGGTAAACATGCCCGAAAGTGAGCAAACTGTAGTTCACCCCTCAGGACCATCCATAGCTGAGGAGACTGATAAAATCTCTGATGATGTCAATTCGGTTCCTGAGAGGCCCTATTTTATTCCTAGAGCCCCATTTCCACAGCTACTAGTACCAACAAAGAATGAATCCAACTTTAATGACATTATGAAGGTTTTTAAGAAAGTTACCATAAACCTTCCGTTACTAGAAGCAATTAGGAAACTTCCGGCTTATGCCAAGTTCCTCAAGGATATGTGTACGCGAAAGCGAAAGCTTAGTGTCCCTAAAAAAGCCTTTTTAGCCTGTCATGTAAGTTCGATCATTCAGAACACCACAACTCCTAAGTATAAAGACCCAGGTGCCCCTACCATTGCTTGCACGATAGGAAAACACAGGGTAGAAAAAGCTTTACTTGACTTAGGAGCTAGTGTGAACTTACTTCCGTACCATGTGTACTTACAACTGGGACTTGGTGAATTGAAACCCACCAAGATAACACTACAGTTAGCTGATAGGTCTGTTAAAATTCCGCGTGGTGTGATAGAAGATGTTCTTATTGAGGTCGACAAGTTTATTTATCCTGTGGATTTTGTAGTCCTAGATACACAACCTGTCCCTGACCCAGAGAATCAAATACCGGTGATTTTAGGTCGCCCATTTTTAGCCACGTCTAATGCTGTTATCAACTGTAGGACCAGACTCATGAACATATCCTTTGGTAATATGACCACTGAACTAAATGTCTTTAATGTTACCAGACAACCTTATGATTTAGAGGAAGTGAATATGATTAGTACTTTGGTTCGGGATCTAGTTCAGGATAGTTGGGACGACACTTTGTTTGGTGATTCTTTAGATGAATTTGATGAGACCATTATCTTAGGTGAGATAGAAGACCAAACTTTAGAACTGGAAGAAGCTCTTGAGTATTTTAAAGACTCTGAGGATCCAGAAATTCAAGCCATAGTTAAAGGTCTTACGGAGAGTAGTGATTACCCTAAGTTTGGGGGTAGTGATGGTTCTACTGATCGTCAAGTTTCCCCATTAGTAGTCCCTAACTTGGGACTCGAGCCTAGTGCATTTGAGGTATTACTTGAGTCTATTCAGACTCCACAACCCGATCCTCCCGATACTATCCAAGAGGAAATCCATCTATTAGAGACCCGTTATTCGGATAAATCTGTTTGTCAAGACATCCATATGAAGCCCAAGTGGGCGCCCCAGATAGGTCCAGTTGTCTTGCAAGAAACATTCAATAAGGTTGTGCTCCGTCTGTTAATTTTTCTAGTCCTGTGCAGTTGTCTCATATTAGTGGCAGTGCTATTTGGTTCTGATGACCCACAGTTATTTCGACTACTGATATATGATTTGAAAGGGAATTAGCCATTTCATGGTACTTGATGTCTGGCTGAAGACTTTAAACTTAGCACTTCTTGGGAGGTAACCCATGGTTCATACAACACGGTAATATCTTTCCTTCACTCTTTTTCTTCAAATGGTAACAGTTTCTCCTTGTTCATGCTTTTAATTTTATCTTTAGAACATTGAGGACAATGTTAGATTTAAGTTTGGGGGTATGGGAGAAACTTTTTAGTTGCATTATAAACTCCAGAGTCTAGAAATTTATGCCTATTAAGGAGTGCACTAACTAATCTAAGTGGATGGAAGCATTTTGGTTTAGGAGTTGAGTAACCAATCTGATTAGATGGAAACGTCTATAAGAGTCTATTCATAAAAGCACGGAGCTCAGGTGTTAGAAATAACATGATAGTTTCACCGTATCTCGGAATCATCTTATTACTTCTGTTTTTGTTTTTGCAAATTTTTATGTTGATGTCTGCTGGGTTGAAATAGAGTGATTGAGTTACTAAAAAAAAAAAAAAAAAAAAAGACTAGACCAATTAGATCAATCGGAATAAATAACACTTGGATAGCAATATGTGTGTGTTCTCCCTGTCTCCGTCGCCTAAACAAGCGTGGAATGCAGGATCCACGGGAATTACCATGTAATCTGCTGACAAGAAGCATGCGCTTGGATCCAAAAGATCTAATCATGTCGTTAAAAAATAAAATAAATAATAATAATAATAATAATAAAAAAATAAAAAAATTGTGTGCAATAAATCGACCGCTGGTTCCCTTGTATATGCCAGACGAGTTGATATAGAATTAGGATTATCGACCACTGGTTCCCTTGTATATGCCAGTTGTGTTGATATTAGTCCAGACTAGTATCTCAATCCACTAGGTCATAGGTTCATCTTGGCATTGAAGTCCATTCGCAACCATCTATTTCTATATCCATCTTCTTAATTTATTCATGTGATTTGTATGATTCCAGATATTGATGTCCATAGTGCGACTATCTGAGTAGAGCTCTGTCACTTATATATGAATTTTAGTATAATTGAGTGCAAACTCGTATACAGTAATTCGAATTTCGCATCAGGGTATTTCCTCCCGTAATCAATAAGTATGCCAACCAAGGAGGTTCTTTAGTGCATTCCAAGGTTCTGCGTAGATAGCTAGGGTCTGGAGTAAAGGTTTTGTGGGTACACCTCTGGTAAACCCTCCCGAGACTATAACTCGGCCGCTAGGGCCACCTAGGGGTTTAAAGGATTGTTGCACATGCTAAGTGCAACCGACGATGCCTGCGACAGTGAGTTAGGATTTTATTTTGTAGTTTTAATTTGCTCGGGACTAGCAAATAATAAGTTTGGGGGTATTTGATAGACGCATTTATGTGTCTATTTTTCATCTCTATTGTGTATATTTTTAGTACCCATTTTTATACTAATGATGGTATTTTGTCCCTTTGTAGGTATTTTTGGGGAATAAACATTTTTGGGAAAATCGGCTCGAAAAGTTGTCTAAATGCACCCCAAGGGACAAGTGTTATACGGACTCCAGCAGCGGATAAGGGGCACCCATGGCTATGTGTAGCCCAAATTCATCTTTAGAACCCATCTTCAACATTTGAAAACAGATTTTGGCGGGAAATTCTTTTCTTTACTGGCAGATTGATTGATCGAATTTTGGATGATTTTTCAGGCGATTCAAGGGCTGATTTTCGTTGGGTTAACCCTGTTAAGGATAAACAAGTATGGTATGAGCTGTAGAATCGATTAAACAGGGATAGAAATCCGTGTTGGAGCAAAACAGGGAGAATTCACGATTTGAGTTGTTTTCGGTTTACAAAAGAATTTGTGAAGAGTTTACGGCAAGATTGGAGTGTATGGAGTCCTTATTCAGTCCTGAGAGAGTTTGGAAACCAAGTTAACGCGTAAAAAGAAGATTAAAATCCCGTAACGTACGGTGAAGAAAAAACGAAAAGATTTGGATTAACTCGAGTAATTTTTGGGTTTGGTGGATATATATAGGTTGATTCGAGTCATATTTAGAAGCAAAAAAGATTAGGAGAAGTTTAGAGCCTTAGAGAAGCGTAAAAAAATCAACTGGAATCGATACAGAAACTTTTCTGCTGCTGCGAGAAGAACACGAAGAACATTAGACCCTCAGAGTTAGTCGCATAGGCAGACTTATTTTCAGTGATAACGGGTTACGGTCGCATCTTCCTGCAGTCACCGAAGCCTTTCAGCAACAATTCCGACTTCTGATTTAGACCTTCAGCAACTGCAGAATCCGCTGTTTTAACACTTTTCTCCCTTTTAATCAACTTTTGAGCCATAAACATGTATTTTGAGATTATTATTAATATGAGGAGCTAAACCCCATTGCTGAGGCGATAGAGGAAGCTATTTTTCCAACAAAAAGTGGTATATTCTATTTTATTTATTTTATTTCAATTATTTTTATGATTATTTGCCTTGATTTATAATTGTTTGAATGATTTTTGTTAAGCAATTGTTATTTCTTTTGATAGAGCATGCTTAGCCATAGGTTCTTGATGCTTTATACTTTGGATTTACACTTGTTATTTTGAAAATCTATTTGTTGCAATAGCTTAGAATCAAATTAAACGCAAAAATTGAATAAATATAAATACTAGATAAAATCACTTTGAACTTGGAAAAATAGTGGAATCTTAGCCTCAGTGTTCTTTTAATATTGATATCAACTTTGTCAGTGTTTGCTATAATTTTTAGTGATTTTTCTTTTTAGTTTTGAATTTAAGTCTAAAGTTATCCTTCACAAGTTCGAGCAACGAACCTTTTTACCACTACAACTACAAAACACATCAATTCACATGAGTCATTTTTAAAGCAACTAACAACAATTGTATGATTTTGTTTGATCTCGCTTTAACAGTCAATGTTGTCAACATTTACTATCAAAAATGGAAGCTACATTCAAAACGTACATATGAAAAAATGTTATTGTCATGGGACTAAAAAGAACACTATTACTCATATCATGAGATGAGAAATGTTGAAGAAATACTGATATATAATACTCCATCTATCCTAGTTTAGATGTCAAAATAAAGGATTTCTTTTTTCCTAAATTACGTGCTAGATTTCATATTTTTCCACTTTTTATCCTAATCTACCCCTATATTGGAATCAGACCCTGTTAGAGCATTGCTAGGTCGAACTCACAAGTGTTGCTATATCAAGCTTGTTGTCAAATTTAGTCGTCAAAACTATATCTTGATTTTTAGTATACAATTAGTTAAGTCTCGGTCTATGATGGAGGTAGTTGAGAAACAAGCCAGTCATCATTTGCGTTCTACCGTTTGAAGGCGAAGATCAACTGAAGCTTTTTGAGAACTTCATCAACAGAAGGTAAGTGAAGACTGAACCACCTATTTCCCAAGTTATATTCACCTTCCTATCTTTGAGACGATTGTTGCATAACTAATTAGACTAGCTTGCATAAAAAATAAATTCAAGTCGAGAACTATTTATTTAGTTTACGAATTTCCCGAAATATAATGACTAAGCTTAATAAAAATTTGTTCATACTTGATCAAATTCGGTGGAGAACAATTTATTATTCGGAACCAAATCATTATTCAAGTTTATCATTTGAAAATAGCCCGGAACAGTGATATGTGTCATTAATATTATTCAGGAATATTTCGAATTTATTTAGAAAAATATAGAACTACTATATTCAAAATACAAGATAGTGTTATCAGTCTTACAAACTGAGAAAACTGGTATATGTCTGAAGTCGTATTACATGTATTCGTACACATAACAGAGTAGCTATATATCGATTTTCAGATTTTTGTGATTTGGATATTCGTATGTACATCATGGGAAAATCTATTTGATTTGTGATCTGGATAGGTATGTATGTTTATACAAACCATTTTGGAACTGTGGTAAGGGAACCAGGTTAAAATAATCAAACAGGTATACGAGCCAAAATAGTTTTATGTTCTTGAACCAGTTAAGTACCCAAACCGGTATGTGAACTGAAAAAGTTATGTGAACTCCGGAACCGGTATTAAAATTCTTAAGTTTGCAAACCGGTGCATGAACTTGAAAAGTTCTGTCGACTCCGAACATTGAGTTGATTCAAAGTTTGCAAACCGGTATGTGATATGTAAAAGTTCTGTCAACTCCGGAACTCGGTCATTGCATATAAGTTTGCAAACCGGTTCGCGTATTGTGACTCTTCCGATTCACGAATAATCCAAGTAATTGTACTTTGTACATTTACCAACTATGTCGATTATGATTCAAGTGTAGTTAAATTATTTCTATGAACTAATTTGCATTTGATCAATTCTCTAATTAACACTAGACTCATTTGATCACATGATTGTGACTCAATATTAATGTCTTAATGAACATGAAAATGAGTGTTAGCTTTTAAGTCTAAATCGGCTAGTTTCGGCTAACCATGTTGGACATAGTCTTTATACATGGTCCGGTTACGGTTTACCTAACCAGAGTGTATATCTTGTATATGTGATTAAGATTCAAAGCTTTCATCTAACGGTGAATATTGATTGCTTGGTTCCAAAGCTATCTTAGCTTAAACCTAAAGCAACCTAGACTTTGAAGTCTATATAAGGGGAACTCTTGGTAACTGGGATCTTTGAATCCTGACACTACTTTCTGGTGTGTCTTAGTTATATCTAGAGTGGTCCTCTCCAGACACCCTTTTAGGTTTTAACGACTACAAAGACTTCATTGGGATTCGTGAAGCCAGGTCCAGTTATCTTTTATCTTGATAACTCGAGTATCCTGATCTTGATTGTTTGTTGAGCCTTGCTCCATCAATCAAGATAGATAGTAATCAACAAAGTATCTTCGTCTCATACTTTGTTGATTCCATAAGTTTTATACTTGTGAGGTGAATAATAATCTAGGCTGCACTTCGGGTTGCATAAGTCCGGATTTTGAGGATAGCAAGACTTTTTTCTAAGTTGCTATCTATTTCAATCACCTGGATCTTTCGTTTGATCTGATCATCCGTTTAGATCGTAAATCAGGAAATCAATTATAGGCTTAATCTGTGGGAGGCAGATTTGGTTTAAAGTCTTCACTTGAGTTGAAGCAACTCTTAGTTGGTGTGAGACCGTCTAAGGGAATCAATTGCGAGGAGTCCTGCTGGGATTCAAGAGGCATAAGGAGCGCGACTGTACCTGAATCAGTGTGAGACTGAATTCGGGCTCAACTACACCGAAAATAATTGGTAGTAAGCTCGTGTCTGTAGCGGCTTAATACAGTTTGGTGTTCAATATGGACTAGGTCCCGGGGGTTTTCTGCATTTGCGGTTTTCTTGTTAACAAAATTTATGGTGTATGTGTTTATTTTCCCGCATTATATTGTTTATCTTTATAATTGAAATATCACAGGTTTTGCGTTGATCAATCACAGTAGCTAGTGTTAGAGCATTGCTCGGTCAAACTTGCAAGCGTTGCTATCTCAAGCTTATTTGTCAAGTTTAGTTGCCAAAACTATAAGTCTTGATTTCTAGTCTACTTATAGCTAAGTCTCGGATTAGGATAGTAAGTGTAGTTGAGCTTTAGACTCCACAGCGTTCATCTAATGAAGACGAAGAACTACTCAAGGGAACTTGTGGAACTTCATCAACCAAAAAGGTATGTGGAGACTTGAACTTATCTATCACTCAAAAGTCTATCTACTTTATCTCATATTTGAGACAAAAGTTTTATTGCTATATAGACTTTAATTATACATATTTGCTATTTCGAGCCGAGTTTATCTCGCTTATCTATTTCTCGAAATATGTGTTGGTAAGCTTTCTCTTTAGCAAAGTTCATCTTTACTCGTGACGAAAGTTATGTTGATTATTTCAATAACTTCAAAATTGCTTTAATGCTAATAGTTTGTGAATAACAACTATTTTAACATCCTCTAAGAAAGTTTCAATAATTGAAATGAGAGTTTAGAACAAGTAACCATGTTTGGATATAAACATAGTGTGCTCTCACATTTGTGTAAAAGTCCAAAACCAGGAACCCAAAGTTTGTGTACCCGTACGCGTACTGGCGGTTGTTGGAAATCTGGGTAAGTATGCGTACCCATACGCATACTGGCAGAAGTTTCACGTCCGTGAATTTCTGCTGGAGTTTGGAAGTGAAAAAAAAAACTCAATCCGGTCACTTAAGTATGCGTACCCGTTTGCATACTTAAGCAGGTTACTTTCTAAAATCGGTTTGTTCATGAACTAAAATATTTATATAATAAAGAATGCAATCTTTGCAAACCGTGGCTATAATGTTCATGAATTGATTCGAGTGAATCAAAATCAGTTTTGCTTCGATTGTGTCTTGTATACTTCTATGAAATCTAAGCAATTGAACAACTCTATAACTAGTTCATTTGAGTCATTTGAACTAGTTATGGTAAAGATGAATAAGGTTGATATGAAAGTGCTCATATGGCTAACCATTGGTTAACTATTGTTGAACTGACTAAGTGTACACTTTTAGGTACGGTTCTCAAACCTAAATGAAGGTACATTTCATTTGTGTATAACAAGCTAAGTTCGATCTAACGGTTGAAAGATATTATCTTGAATCTAATCAGGTTTTCATCTAACGGTGAATATTGAATGCTTTGTTACCAAGGTAACTTAGATTGCAGACCCTGATTTGAAATCTATATAAAGGAGAACTCTAGCAACTGGGAAACCTAATCCCCACACCTTCTGTGTGGTACTTAGTTGTATAAGCTAGAGTCGATTCTCCTTTAACCTTAGGTTTGTCATGAAACCCTGTGAGTTAAGGACTTAAAGACTTCATTGGGATTGTGAAGCCATACCCAACTATTTTCTCTGTAGTTGCGTGATCTGATCTTGTTGTTTTCTATCGTGATTGAGTACAATCATAAGATTGGCTTAAGATTTATATCTCTGATAGGCAAGATAGAAAAGTAGTCACAAATACCTTCGTCTCATCGTTTGTGATTCCACAATATCTTGTTTCGTTAATCGTTTAAGATTATTGTGAGGTGATTGATAATTCTAGGCTGTTCTTCGGGAATATAAGTCCGGGTTATCAATTGGTTCCTGTTCACCTTGATTTATAAAAAGACGGAACAAAAACTCGTAGGTATATCTGTGGGAGACAGATTTATCTATTCAATAGACTTTTCTGTGTGATACAGATTTGTTTATCAAGTCTTCGGCTTTGGGTCGCAGCAACTCTTGGTTGTGGGTGAGATCAGCTAAGGGAATCAAGTGCGTAGTATCCTGCTAGGATCAGAGACATAAGGAACGCGAATGAACCTTGATCAGCGTGAGATTGATTAGGGCTCAACTACATTCCAGACTGAAGTTAGCTTTGTAGTAGGCTAGTGTCTGTAGCGGCTTAATACAGTGTGGTGTTCAAATCTGGACTAGGTCCCAGGTTTTTCTGCATTTGTGGTTTCCTCGTTAACAAAACTTCTGGCGTCTGTGTTATTTTTTTCCGCATTATATTTGGTTATATAATTGAAATATCACAAGTTGTTCGTTGAATCGATCAATGTGGAAATCCAACCTTTGGTTGTTGATTGAAATTGATTGATCCTTGAACATTGGTCTTTGGTAACGTTCAAGTTATTTTTCTTATATTCAATCGGGCTCGCAAATTCATATTTGTTGATTGCAGATTGAATTGAGAGATAGAGATATAAAACTTTTTGATATACTTTTCTCTAGATTGAGTCTGACTGTCGAGTTAATTCTCTTTAAAGTATATTGGAGTTTGTCTATTCAGATTGCCAAACGAAATATTGGGTGTGGTGGTTAGACCCCCACTTTTTTAGCTAGGTCCAACCTTGTTAGTTGGATAAGACTTGATTGATCCTTGGATATTGGTCTTTGATACCTCCCAAGAACTCTCTGTGTAGTTAGGTTCACGGATTCAGTTATGTAAACGTTCTAAAAACCAGAGAGACAGATATAACTCTAGACACTTTCCTTGATTGAGTTTCTACTCTCGGAGTTGTGTTGAGTTTGTCCATACAAATTGCCTACGAAAAAGTTGGTGGTGTATTTTGGTACCCCCAATGTTTCCAGACCCTAATACGAAGAATTGTATAGTTCTATTTTCTAGACACAATCTTAAATACTCCTCTTTATATATCATTTATTCTCTTAAGTTAAAGATTCTTTTTGTTTTGAATTGTCCAAGTAAAGAACAAAAAACTAGACATCTGAAAACTAGGTACCTTAAATACTAGCCTAAGGTAATTGTGGAAAAAAATTAATCTCTCTGCATTTCTTAATCTTTGTGCAAAATCCTATTTTGGCATCTAAAATAGGACTGATGGAGTATTTTTTTCGGAATCCGTCGGCCCATCCGCATCCACTCAATCACCCTTTCACCTGCGGGTATTAAACCTGTCAGGTAATGGATTGGATGTGGATGCATTTCTAAAATCCATCATTTTAATGGATTGGGTGTGGCACCCATCCGCTGCTCACCCTTATATTTTTCCAACAGCTGAGACTTTTTCGCGAACCGCATTCGGGGATAATTAACAACAATAATTCTAGATTAACCAAGGAAATTTCGTGAGGAAACTGACTGTTAGAAGTTCAAATTTAGTGCCACAATCTCATGGCATTCAGTGTGAGATTTAGACATTTGTTCAAAAAGGATTCACGGGATTTCCTGTTGAGATTTTTCACGATAAATTTACAATGGTCGAATGAACAATTAGTTTGGAGGAAAATAATAAATAACAGATGTTCATCTTAACATTATTATTATTTTTTAAAAAGAAGAACATTAATGTTCGTACAAAGCTTTAGTTGGCAACCTAGCAACAAGCTGGGCACCAAATGAAGAAAAATATTTCTCTATTCATAATACTTAAATATATTCGCCAGATTGGGGTATACCTGTTGTAGCAAAAATGTTTCTACAACAATCCTCGAGATTTGTCTATGAAGATGAAATTGTGGCCGTTAGATGACTCTGTATTATTTCTCGTGATACGTTCTTGGTAGATGAGGAAACTCCATCTATTTGGTGAATCGGCTCCTTATCAATTTTGTCTCTTCAACAATTGTTGGTAGATGAGAGTGGGGGGTATCTGCAAAGACACTCCGATGTCTCAATGAGTAACAGCTCTAAGCAGTTTTTTATGGAGAGAGGAGATTAGAAATGTGTACATTTCTAGTAGAAATTCCACCTCTATTTATAAGTTGTGCAGGAATTATATCTAGTTCAATATTTGTCTGAACCAAATGCTCTTCAGGTTCATCCCGTTCCAAACCGATTTCTAATTAGAATCGGTTTCTGTATATCCATTGTATCCACCGATTCTGGGTTATATTCTTCATGTCCATAAAGAACATGCAGCGGAATCGGTTTATAAGATGATTATCATCGAACGGTTTTGGGTAGTTCAATTAAATATTACATAACCAGAATCGGTTTGTAATATAATTATCATCGACCGATTCTCGATACTAGTTTTTGTTGGGTTTTGTGCTCTCAAAATCGGTTCATTTATATATAACTTAACTATCGATCATGGTGTCTTTTGAGATTCCCATATTAAAATCGTGAAGAAGTAACGACTGCAACGAAGACATCATCCTTCCACTTGAGATTAGTAATACTAACTTGACTTGTTTCCGTTCCTACCGTATCTTTCAAGTCGGTTTATATCCAAAACATCACATACGAAGCTATATTTAAATACTCTAGTGATTAGACTTGGTCATATCATTATGATCAAAGTGTCAAGGAATTATATTGAATTACGAAGTATAACGCTTATCATTTGAACTTCGTAAGTACGAACATCAACATAATCTATGTATATAGTTATTTGATTACGTGTGGGATATAGGTGTGATTTTATTCTAGAAAACTATGTATTATTACATTGGTTTAAGGAATTAGATATATGAACTTGTTTAATAATCGAAAGGGAAATCATAAGTGTGTTGGTCCAGTTCTTCATTGAATATTATTTGAATAACCAATGCAAGATGATAAGGTAGAACCGATCTTCACTTATGTTGAGAATCATGGTAGAACCGGTCATAGCCTATATTGTATGACATGGTAGAACCGATCCTAAATTATTTTGGGAAGCATGGTAAAACCGGTCATAACCTATATCGGGAGTCATGGTATAACTGATCCTAACTTAGTTTGGGAGTCAAGGTATAACCGTTCCCAAGAGAAAAATCGAGTTTCAAAAATTCACATATTTCTTTATGTGTGTGTGAATATTAAATTAGGGTTTGCTAAGATAGAAAACTTCTAGATGTCGACATGAACATGTGCATAACTCTCATCATTAATTACTCAAAGATATTCCTTGATGCTCAAGTTGATCCCAAACCAAAATATTGAAAAACATTTAATTATGATGTTCAATTTACATGTTTTAATTACCAGCAATTAAAGCATAACCTATGGAAAGGATAATTAGTTAATGTGCTAAACTAATAATAGAATTTTTCTAAGAGAGATTTCTGAAATATTGGTTAAAATTATTGGAAATAGGAAACCGAAATTAGGTACTTTAATGCATATCTTGAGAATATTTTCGGTTTTGGAATTTCCTTGTTGTCCAAACAATATTGGTATATAAATACTTGAGTTTGCAAGAAAGAGCCAAGCAAACTTCATTCGTGTTGTTTCAGGTGGAGCCGTCTATCCGGAGAGGAAAATAACCTAATTAGGGGAAATCTCTTAAAGACCGCTCGTTAAAAGACTTTTGTGGGATCAAGAAGCTCTACGAGTACCGTTGGTGGGAAACTAGAAAATTGCATTGCTATTTTAGTTTTCGATTATTGATTTGATTGACTAATGGTTGTTGAAACTTTGACTGCACCTAGTTTGATTATTCTTGAAAGCCTTCTCTTTTGACATAAGGGTCACTCAAACTAGATCAAAGTATCGACGGGATCTTTAGAACTATTTGTAGATCTAAAGACATCTTGTGATAATCCATTGTTAAAAAACTGTTCTATGCGTGATTGATCACAAGAGGATTCAAGTTTGTGTTGTGCAAGTTATTAAGAAGGAAATTGAAGATTTGAAGACAAAAAAGATTTTCTTATTAGTTTTCGTATCTTGTGAATTTGTGCACACATCTTGATCGGATGGGATCCAACTAAATCTAGTTTATCCTTAATATACTTGTGATTATCTAGTTGTTAAGATCGACATCACTTTATAGTTACTCTTTGAGATCTATATTGTTTGATTGCAAATCCGGAAAATGATTATTTCGGTAATTAAGTTTTGGATTGATCTAACCAGACAAAAGAGTTTATTAGATTAAACATAAGAGCCTTTGTTGACAACTCAACATATCTTTTACCAAAGATTGAATAGAGTGGTTACCAAACAGATTTATTCCTTTACTGTTTGGAATACGATCAAAAGGAGTGAAACAACTTGAGATAGTGATTTTTGTCTTGTGATTCACGTGCGTGACCAAAAGGTCAAAGACGCAGGGATACTGAGGAAACTATGTAACTGGGGGTAGTTTAATTGGTCTTAACTATACGAAGTCGGATTTGTTCTTTGTATAGCGGATTAATTCTGAGAGTATTCAAAACTGGACTAGGTCCCGAGGTTTTTCTGCATTTGCGATTTCCACATTAACAAAATCTTGTGTTGTGTTATTTACTTTACTTCCGCATTGTAATTGTTTTGTATTATAATAAAGTAAATTCACTTGTGTGTTAATCTAAATTACTTGACATTGATCCTATAGTCAATCGGTTTTATAACCGTAACTATTGTCAAGTAAATATATTGTTGTCGTATTGTCTCGACTTTGTCCATAGACGATCACACAAGGTATATGACTTATAGGTTCAAGTTAAAAGATTGTGGTGTATTTGGGTATCCTCGTCTTTTAAAATTGGTATTTATTTATATGTGCACCATGATTTTTCAGTAGAGTTTTATAGACAGAATCGAATTATATATACTGTCTTATCCATCGATTCTTCAGATTATATTTTTCAATAGTTTTATATATAGAGAATCGGTATCTCCACAGGTTTCTAATCTACCGATTATGTTTTTATTTTACTTTTTGTAATTATGGACTTCAATCACTTGAGTTTTCTTTCTCTAGATATCGAAAAAGAGGATGTTGACATGCAACCAAATGTATTACATAGAACCCTGTACAAGTCCGTGGTTGACAGGGTGACCAAACTGGAGCAGGCATTGGCACTGGCAGACAAGCTTGCATATGAAGGGCCCATTGAGCTCATCAGATTTTCCAAAAAAAAAGAGGAATGAAATTACACGCTGGACGGTGTACAGTGAAGAAATGAATGCTACGTATGCAGAAGCAGACGTTGCTTTAGAAGAAATTGTTGTTGTTGCTGCCAATGCAGGTGGTGCTGCTGTCGTCAATATTGCTGTCAATGTTGTTGATATTGTTGTTGTTTCCAATGTCGGTGGTGCTGGAGCTGGAAATGTCGGTGGTATTGCCGCTTGATACTTTCTTAAGACATATTTAAGTTTGAATTATTGTAATTCTTGTTTTAAGTTTAATGTTATAATACTTATGGTTTGGATAATTATGGTTTTTGATGTAAATGTGGTAAAAGAGGTGTAGAATTCATTGCACTTAAGGTTAACTATTATAATTATAATACGCAATGGTTTTACTGAAAAAGCGGGGGTCTAACAACCACACCCAATATTTCGTTTAGGAAATCTGTATGGACAAACTCCAATATAATTCCAAGAGAGTCAACTAGAAAGTCAGACTCAATCAATGGAAATATATCCAAGAGTTGTATCTCTGTTTCACAATGTAATCAGCAAATCAAACAGATAGAAATCCGCGAGCCTGATTATTATGTGAAACAACTTGAACGGTACCAAAGACCAATGTTCAAGTGTCAATCAATTTAAACAACAAAAGGTTGGATAATCTAATTTATTGAACTACGCACAACCTGCGATATTTCAATTATATAAACAAATATAATGCGGAAAATAAATAACAAAGACACCATAAATTTTGTTAACGAGGAAACCACAAATGCAGAAAACCCCCGGGACCTAGTTCAGATTTGAACACCACACTGTATTAAGCCGCTACAGACAAAAGCCTACTACAAGTTAACTTCAGACTGGAATGTAGTTGAGCCCTAACCAATCTCACACTGATTAAGGTACAGACGCGTTCCTTACGCCTCAGAATCCCAGCAGGACTTTACGCACTTGATTCCCTTAGCTGATCTCACCCACAACTAAGAGTTGCGACAACCTAAAGTCGAAGACTTGATAAACCAATCTGTCTCACACAGAAAAGTCTATTGAATAGATAAATTTGTCTCCCACTGAAATACCTACAAGTTTTTTTTTCCGTCTTTTGATAAATCAAGGTGAACAGGAACCAATTGATACACCGGACTTATATTCCCGAAGAACAGCCTAATAATATCAATCACCTCACAATAATCTTAATCGTATGGTAGCGAAACAAGATATTGTGGAATCACAAACGATGAGACGAAGATGTTTGTGACTACTTTTTATCTTGCCTATCGAAGGTTAAATCTCGAGAAAATCTTAGAAAAGATAGTACTCAATACGATAAAATAAAGCAAGATCAGAACACTAAACTACAGAGAAAATAGTTGGGTCTGGCTTCACAATCCCAATGAAGTCTTAAAGTTGTTAACCTATCATAGTTTTAGAAAAGCCTAGGTTAAAGGAGAATCGACTCTAGTCGCAACTAGTATCACACATGAGGTGTGGGGATTAGGTTTCCCAGTTGCTAGAGTTCTCCCTTATATAATCTTCAAATCGGGGTTTGCAATCAATGTTACCTTGGTAACAAAACATTTAATATTCACTGTTAGATGAAAACCTGATTGGACTCAAGATAATATATTTCAACCGTTAGATCGAACTTAGCTTGTTACACATAAATGAAAAGTGAATTCATTTAGATATGGGTAACCGTACCTAAACGTGCACACCTTGTTCGCTCAACAATAGTTAACCGAAGTTAGCCATATGAACACTTTCATATCAACCTTGTTCATCTTAACACAACTAGTTCAAATGACTCAAATGAAACTAGTAATAGAGTTGTTCAATTGTTCATATTCTCATAGAAGTATACAAGACACAATTGAAGCAAAATCGATTTTGATTCACTCGAATCAATTCATGAATATTATAGCCACGGTTTGCAAATGATTGCATTCCTTATTAAATAAATTTATTAGTTCATGAACAAACCAATTTTAGAACATAACCTACTCATGTATGCAAACGGGTACGCATATCTAAGTGGCCGGACTTGGTCTGGGTTCGCCAGTATGCGAACGGGTACGCATACTGTCGTACACCACCAAACTCAGTTGAATTCCCGGACTTGAACTTTACGCCGGTACGAATACGAGTATGCATACTAAGTTCCGGTACTTTCAACTAACCAACCAGTACGCATACGAGTATGCATACTATGGTTCCCGACTTGGAATAACTTGCAACAGTTAGCATATAAGTACGCATACTGTGCTATATTCAATCATGGCTAATTTTTTTAAACTCCCATTTCAATCATTGAAACATTCTTAGAAGACGACAATAGCTATCACACACAAACTATTAGCTTCAAATCAATTTTCAAGTGATCGATAGATCAATACGAAACATTCCGAGTCTACATCAAATGACTGTCTCACACAAATCATGTAAGATGTTACCAGGCGATTTTCACATGATCATCTTTTGACTTTCGTCAAGAATATAAGATGAACTTAGTTAAAGAGAAAGCTTACCAACACATATTTCGAGAAATATGTAAGCGAGTTAAACTCAGCTCGAAATATCAAATGTGTATAATCGAAGTCTATATAGCTATACGACTTTTGTCTCAAATAGGAGATAGAGTAGAAATAGACTTTTGAGTGATAGATAAGTTCAAGTCTCCACGTACCTTTTGTTGATGAAGCTCCACAAGCTCCCCTTAGTAGTTCTTCGTCTTTAATCGATGAACGTCGTGAAGTCTAAAGCTCAACTACACTTTCTATCCTAATCCTAGACTTAGCTATAAGTAGACTAGAAATCAAGACTTATAGATTTGGAAACTAAACTCGACAAACAAGCTTGAGATAGCAACGCTTGCGAGTTCGACCGAGCAGTGCTCTAACAATCTCCCCCTTTGTCAATTTTAGTGACAAAACTATCAATACATATGGATTACAAAATAAATAAACTTTGTAGCTTCTCATCCAAATGCTTGATTTCCTTGGTTCTTCAACATTACTCGAAATTTTCTTCACTTACAAGCACTCCAGTGATTCTGAATGTATTCAACTCAGCATCATAGTTGTTGAAGATCCGTAGCCATAACAATATATAAAAACAAGATGTTTTCGTATTGTTATACAGTGGCATAGTATTATTACACAACAACAAAGTCCAATTGCATCACAACTTTGAAAACAATACTATAGTGATATGTATCACTCCCCTTTAGTCAATACTTCATCTCATAATGAAAGCCACTCCCCCTTACATAATGATCCGTAAACCATATGTATTTGTAGTGTGAACTACATAATAATTCTCCCCCTTTTTGTCAATATAAATTGGCAAAGGTACGAAAACTAGCTGGATCATAATAAAATTCTCATAGAGATACTTCATGATTAAAAGAGAACATATCAACTTTGTTTCGATGATTTCACATAGTCGAAACTTAGTGTATTCATCAAGGAGTTTATAAAGATAAAAGATAACTCCTACAATATTCCACAGCCGCACTCCCCACAAAGATTTGGAAACTAAGCACAAGTTCAATTAAGAACTCTTCCCCATAAAATGTCATTCCCGAAATAACAACAAGAGCGACCTTACTTTTACAAGAAAAGAAGGATTTCTTTGGACATTAACAAATTACATGAAACATGAATTTGTATCCAGAAAAATCAATTAAATTAACCCCAAGAGAACCCATGATTAATTTAATCGGAAATGCTCAAAATAAGAAAACTTACGGAGCCATACAGTACTTTCATATAGAAGCGGATCAGGGAAAGATCAATACTGTGGAATATACAAAGATTCATTCTATTTTCATCAATATTTGCATAATGATACCATAGACTTAATCTTTGTCATCAAAAGTTCATTCTATTTTCCATCAATATTTGCATAAAGACATATAATAGACTTAACTTTTGACATATATGATATATGGGACAATCATAGTTCACGGACGCAAACACTCATATCCCATAACAATTTTTCCAATATATAAAACCAATAAAGATTAATACTGCAAAATCATCTTCCAAATAAACTTTAGAATTTAAATAAATAAATCTAAAAACATTGCAAAATGAAAATCGTTGGAAATAGCTATGTGTACTCACAATAATTGTTATACCAAACCCTAGTTATCCTTTTTAAGCCATAATAATAAATTCTCATAAGAAGTTTCCTAGACATTATCTAAGCAAGTAACAACAAAAGAATCATTTCACTTACTTTGAAGACTCTTCTCATATTCCCTATAATCATCAAGCTCGTCTTCGATTAGATCAATCCTGGATTCGATATTATCCATCTTGTCCTCCAGTATTTTGGTTGAAGATTCCAGTTCACTCTTCAAAGCACGTACTTGTTCTAAGACAAGATTCATAGTTAATGAGAGTTTTTCAAAATGAGGGACAATAGGATTCTCATCAGAAGAGGGATCACGTTTGTCTTGACACATCTCATTATCGGAGGAACCAAAACGAACTTTCTTAGAAGGAAAAATAACAGTCCAAACATCATCTTCTTTACTGGAAAGACTTGAAGATGACATGATGGAGAAAATAAAATGCTTGCTTAGAAGAAGAAATCTTCCACTCTTATAATGAAGAAGATATAAAGCAAATTCCTAAAAAGACCTTTGACAAAAACCCTAACAGAATTTAGGATAATCAAAAAGTAGCTTTATTAGGAAAACCGTTTAAGCACAGAAACGGTTCTTGACTTCAGACACTACAATTCCAGAGGAAGGAGAAAAGAATAGTGACAAGAAAGAAAATGGCAGAAATCTATTCACACCCTTCTCGAAGATTATAGTCCTTGTCCAAGGGAAAACAAGAACAATCTCAGAACCTATTACAGATTGTAATTTCTCCCATCCAATAAAGGATTGGGTGTATTCTTATGAGAAGAGGACGATTTAGTAATTCCTTGATCCTAATATCTTCTTAGACGATCACGATCAGGTGTCTTCCTTTCTTGCAGTGTACTGAAAGCCCTGTTTATTGATTTTTGTAAACTATGAATGGTTCTGACAATCTCCTTCGAAAGTGATGTAGATTTCTTATGAGATTTTATTTTCTCCTTCTGGTAACATGAATTATTGGAAGGAGAATTTTTTCGAACCTTTGTGTACACCAACTCTTGGTGATCCTGGTTTTTATACAAGAGAAACAATTGATTTGTTGTGCCATTGTATTTAATGTCTTCCTCATAACAAGAGAGATTTGAGTAAGACATGATTTCAGGAGTAGTATGCTGATTTAGTTTAAGAGAGTTTATCAAAGTTGATCGATTCTTCTTCTTGAAATCATGATTGCGAGATGTAACTTTCTCTTGTCTTAATTTTTTCAGTTGATTTTCCAGATTTTCAATCCTTTTAATCCATGCTTCATTCTCCAGTTGAAACATACTCTTCATTGAGTACAAATCTTTGGTTAAAAGATCAATTTTGTTTTCTGGGGAAGGTAGATTGTTTATCATGGAACAATCAGAGTTGTTCGAGGGACAAGTGTGACAATCAGCAAAGTAAGTGAGAGAACATTCACGGGATTCTTCCTCAGGACAGTAGTCAAGAGTTTCCATCCATGCTTTGGTTAACTCACTTACCTCCTTATTAGAATAACCATAGCACATGGAAAAGGTTCCATTATCATAGTTTTTGTGAACTTTTCTATCCTTTTCATTGATTGGAGACAAATTCTTTTGAGACTTTCTTTTACTCTATCTTAAAGTTTTCTTTAACTGTTGAACAAACAGTGAAAGGGTTGAATTAAAGCAAGCCTCACCCTTTGTATCAATCAATTCAGGACAACGAGACTTTACTTCAGATGTAGTAACAAAATTACTATACATGCAAAGTTTTTCTCTTCTACTCAGTTCAAGATCAAAAAAAATTAGCTTTCCAATGAGTGTATATCTGGAAAGAGTGTTAAGGTTGTTTCCTTCAACGATGGCATGTTTCTTAGAATCGTATTTGGCTGGCAACTAATGTGTTTTGTAGTTGTAGTGGTAAAAAGATTCGTTGCTCGAACTTGTGAAGGATTTTTTTTAGACTTAAATTTTAAAACTAAAATAGCAAACTCACTAAAAATTATAACAAACTCAGACAAAAGATGTTATCAATATTAAAAGAACACTGAGGCCAAGATTCCACTATTTTCCAAGTTCAAAGTGATTAAATCCAATATTTATATTTATTCAATTTTTGCGTTTAATTTGATTCTAAACTATTGCAACATGTAGATTTTCAAAATAACAAGTGTAAATCCAAAGTGTAGAGCATCAAAAACCTATGGCTAAGCATGCTCTATCAAAAGAAATAACAATTGCTTAACAAAAAACATTCAAACAATTATCAATCAAGGCAACATAATTGAAATAAATAAATATACCACTTTTTGTTGGAAAAATAGCTTCCTCTATCGCCTCAGCAATGGGGTTTAGCTCCTCATATTAATCATGTTCTCAAAATACATGTTTATAGCTCAAAAATTGATTAAAAGAGTAAAAGAATACACTGTAGTCGCTGAAAGTCTAAAACAGAAGACTGAATCGTTGCTGAAGGGTTTCGGTCACTGCAGACAGGAACGATAGGCGTTTATTGTCACTTAAATAAGTCTGCTCCTGCGACTGTTGCATGTGCGTCTTATGTTCTCCGTGTCTTCTTCTTCGCAGCAGCAGAACAGAATTTTGTCTTTGATTTTCTTTGCTTCTCTAGTGCTCTAAACCTCTCCAAAGTGTACATCCTCTTCCTTGCCTCCCTAGAGCTTATATATACCTCACAGGTGCACAAAATCTCCAAAATATATCGTCATCAATTCAATATTCTTTACGGTTTTTTTCTTCTTCCAATATTAAGTTATTCACCCGATTTTCTTTCCTTTTACGCTGCCTCTGAATTATCTCAGAACTCTCTGTTGACTTAATAGGACTAAATCTTCATGAAATATCTTCTCCTATCCAAATATAGAACCAAACTTCACCCGTAATATTTTTTTCCTGTTTTGAAGAAATAAAAATGGAAACTTGCTTTTCTTAAGTGAAGAACTCAACTACCGGCTCTGTTTTAATTCCACAACTTCATGCAGATCCAAATGCTAGGAAATCACCGAGAAAATCTCACCCAATTAATCGCCAGAGAGTTACGCAGGTGAAGTTTTATCTTCCCGCCAAAATCTGAAATCCAAACGAAGGGGATGACCTCCCCTTATCCGAACCAGGGGTGCGAATAGCAAGTGGATACCCCTTAGTAATTTGGGTGCCCCTTAGTAATTTTCTCCCATGAGCGCAAAAACCACTTTTCGAGCCAATTTCGCCGCAAAAGCCCATTTTTCCAAAAAACACCTACAAAGGGATAAAATACCAAAATTAGTACAAAAATGGGTACTAACAATATACACAAAAGAGATGAAAATAGACACATAAATGCGTCTATCAGCAACGATCTAAGAATTTTCATCACAATGTCCTTTTCAGGAATAGTCTTACTTAATGCAAAAGAAGCATTAAAATTTTCAGACACTTTGTAATTAAACTCATCAAATGAATCTTCGTCATCCATATGAAGGTTTTCCCAATAAGAATTTAGGTTTTGAAGCCTAGCTTCCTTTTCAGAGGTATTCCCTTCGAATACAGTTTCTAAGATATCCCACGCATCTTCAGAATGAGTGCACGTAGTCACATGGTACTGAAGATCTGGGGTAATGGCATGAATGATAGCATTTAAACCGTCAGAATTTTTCTTTGCAGCGAGAATGTCGTTAGGTTCATATCTACCAATATCCTTTGCAATAGAGACACCGTCTACTGTAACCATTGGAGGATCGTAGCCATTAACAACATAAACCCATGATTGAAAATCACGCGCTTGAAGAAAGGCACGCATAGCAATTTTCCACCATAAGTAATTTGAGCCATCAAAGACTGGTGGTACGTTTACAGAGATAACACTTATGTCCATAGAGTCAGATCGCTACAAACACAGACTTATAAGGTCTTAAACGTGTTTGCCTGCTCTGATACCAATTGAAAAAACGGGGGTCTAACAACCACACCCAATATTTCGTTTAAGAAATCTGTATGGACAAACTACAATATAATTCCAAGAGAGTCAACTAGACAGTCAGACTCAATCAATGGAAATATATCCAAGAGTTGTATCTCTGTTTCACAATGTCATCAGCAAATCAAACAGATAAAAATCCGTGAGCCTGATTATTATGTGAAACAACTTGAACGGTACCAAAGACCAATGTTCAAGTGTCAATCAATTTATATCAACAACCAAAGGTTGGATAATCTAATTGATTGAACTACGCACAATCTATGATATTTCAATTATATATACAAATATAATGTGGAAAAGAAATAACACAGACACCAGAAATTTTGTTAACGAGGAAACCGCAAATGCAGAAAAACCTTGGGACCTAGTTCATATTTGAACACCACACTGTATTAAGCCTCTACAGACACTAGCCTACTACAAGTTAACTTCGGACTGGAATGTAGTTGAGCCCTAACCAATCTCACACTGATTAAGGTACAGTCGCGTTCCTTACGCCTCTGAATCCCAGCAGGACTCTACGCACTTCATTCCCTTAGCTGATCTCACCGACAACTAAGAGTTGCTACGACCCAAAGTCGAAGAATTGATAAACCAATCTGTCTCACATAGAAAAGTCTATTGAATAGATAAATCTGTCTCCCACAGAAGTGCCTACGAGTTTTTGTTCCGTCTTTTGATAAATCAAGGTGAATAGGAACCAATTGATACACCGGACTTATATTCCCGAAGAACATCCTAGTAATATCAATCACCTCACAATAATCTTAATCGTATGGTAGCGAAACAAGATATTGTGGAATCACAAACGATGAGACGAAGATGTTTGTGACTACTTTTTATCTTGTCTATTGGAGAATAAATCTCGAGCAAATCTTAGAGAAGATAGTACTCAATACCATAGAATAAAGCAAGATCAGAACACGCAACTACAGAGAAAATAGTTGGGTCTGGCTTCACAATCCCAATGAAGTCTTTAAGTCGTTAACCTATAATGGTTTTAGAAAAACCTAGGTTAAAGGAGAATCGACTCTAGTCGCAACTAGTATCACACAGGAGGTGTGGGGATTAGGTTTCCCAGTTGCTAGAGTTCTCCCTTATATAGTCTTCAAATCAGGGTTTGCAATCAATGTTACCTTGGTAACAAAGCATTAATTATTCACCGTTAGATGAAAACCTGATTTGACTCAAGCTAATATATTTTAACCGTTAGATCGAACTTAGCTTGTTACATACAAATGAAAAGTGACTTCATTTAGATGTGGGTAACCGTACCTAAACGTGTACACCTTGTTGGCTCAACAATAGTTAACCGAAGTTAGCCATATGAACACTTTCATAACAACCTTGTTCATCTTAACACAACTAGTTCAAATGACTCAAATGAAACTAGTTATAGGGTTGTTCAATTGTTTATATTCTCATAGAAGTATACAAGACACAATTGAAGCAAAATCGATTTTGATTCACTCGAATCAATTCATGAACATTATAGCCACGGTTTGCAAAAGATTGCATTTTTTATTATATAAATGTATTAGTTCATGAACAACCCGATTTTAGAACATAACCTACTCAAGTATGCAAATGGGGACGTATACCTAAGTGACCGGACTTGGTCTGGGTTCGCCAGTATGCGAACGGGTACGCATACTGTCGTACACCACCAAACTCAGTTGAATTCCCGGACTTGAACTTTACGCCGGTACGAATACGGGTATGCATACTTGATAGACGCATTTATGTGTCTATTTTCATCTCTATTGTGTATATTGTTAGTACCCATTTTTGTACTTACTTTGGTATTTTATCCCTTTGTAGGTGTTTTTGGAAAAATAAGCTTTTGCGGCGAAATAGGCTCAAAATGTGGCATTTGAACCTCCGTAGATAACGTACAAGAAGCACCCCGGAAATATGTTGGAGACACCCCAGAGGCACCCAAGAAATACCCCGGAGGAACCACGAACAAGTGTTGAAAACATCCCAAAAAAATTACTAAGGGGTAACCACCTGCTATTCGCACCCCTAGTTCGGATAAGGGGACTCCACTTCTTCACGGTTTGAAAAACAGAAATTGGCGGGAAAAATGTTGCAGCCATTAACGATTTTTAGGGTTCGATTTTTGAGCGATACTGGGAAGATTCAATAGTCAGATTTGGTTGGGTTAGACTTGAATTGATCAAACAGGCTCGGTATGGGTGATTGAATGGACTGTTTTGGGCTAGATGATCGGGTTTTGATAAAACAGGGAAGGAAGAAAAACTATATATGGAAACAGGCAAGTTTTCAAGTTACACATGGAAGTTTCGTGGGATTTGGGAGAAAATATCTTCCCTGTGATTTGGCAGTATCATATACATAGATATCTTGGGACAAAATCAGAGAAAACGCGTAAAACAGAGATAAGAAAAGAAATTTCGTAACTTGAAGAAAAAGGAAAAAAACCAAAGATATTCTCGAATTTTCTTGGCCCTATGATGTATAAAAGAGTTGGTTCGAGTCCTAGAAAAAAAAAGTTAGGGGAAGTTTAGAGCACTAGAGAAGCGAAGAAAATCGAGTACAGAAACTCGGCTGCTGCTGCTGAAGAAGAAGAAGACGAAGAACATAAGACCCACAGAGTCAGTCGGAGAAGCAGTCTTATATTCAACTACACAAAGCTTTTATCGTTCCTATCTACAGTCACTGAAACCTTTCAGCAACGATTCAGTCTTTTGTTTAGACTTTCAGCGACTACAGTGTACTCTTTTACTCTTTTAATCAACTTTTGAGCTATAAATATGTACTTTGAGAAAGTGATTAATATGAGGATCTAAACCCCTTAGCCGAGGCGACGGAGGAAGCCATTGTTCCATGAAAAGTGGTATAATTCTATTTTAATTATTTTTGCAATTTTTTATATGATTATTTGCATAGAACTAATATAGGAAAATTTATTTTTATTGAGTAGTTGTGAATTTTTTTGATGGAACATGCTAGGTTTTTAAACTTCTGATGTTTCATGCTTTATGGTTACAATTATTACTTCAAAAATCTATCAGAGGAAAAATATTAGAATCACTTTAAAAGAAAAAATTGCATGAATATTGATTAGAGTTTATCACTTAATTGGTTAATGGTGGAATCCAGAGTCTCGGTGTTTTCTTTATATTTTTGATACAACTTTATTTAATTGCTGAGTTTAATTTGAGTCTAAAAAATCCTTTACAAGTCTTAGAGTTCGAATCTTTTTACCACTACAACTACAAAATACATCAGTTTTTGGCGCCGCCGACGCGGACTTGTTTTTAGGGTTTTAGATTTATTTTTATTTTTGTTCTATTTACGTTTTTGTGTATTTATCTTTTGTCTACAGGTTTTGGAACATAAAGAAAAAAATTGAGCCAAGGAGTTTGGTGATTTCGTAAAAGCTTGGAGCTAAAGATTGAAGCGAAAAGAACGGAAAAGAAGATAAATTTTTTTTTTAAATTTTAGGGTTTGTTTATTTTAGAAAAAAAATTGTATTAGGGTTTCTTTATTACTTTGTAATTTTTTTTTTTTTTTTTTTGGACTTTGGACTTTTTTTTTTTTTTTATATACCCTATGGAAGGGTATCCTTAAATATAAAAAACTGTTTGCAGAGAAGGAGGACAATTACGATATTGTCTCTGCACCTTGGGTTCGTACACTGACACAGGAGTCAGTGGCCCGAGTCGACTATAATCGATTCATCCCCCGTCTGGAACGGGAGGTAAGATTCTGAACACTCACGAATCCCCTGTCAGCGAGTTACTGTCTTCCTTCGTATGCATATATGCTGAGGACTGAATACGGACATTTATTTTCCTAGTAAAGGGCAAGGCTTGGCCATACAAGATAAGGGTTCGGATTTCATCACCGTTCTCTTCTTGCCCGCCTTAGGAAAACGATACCGAACGCGAACCCAAGCTTAAAATATTGACTAGAACGAGACCGATAGGGTAACGAGCTTATAGGAAAGTCGTTCAAAAGGATCGTATTGGGTACCTCATTAGCCTAACTCAAAGTTCAGGAAGATTACTGTAAGTCGATTAGAGCCGCCTTGTAACCCAGGGAAGCGTTGCCAAAGAGGTGGGGGTATCAAAGCTCCTCTGAGATTCTCCTACTTCTCTTCGACTTACTTTATTCGGATCGTCCTACGAGGTTTGCTAAAATTGCACCCAGTTGCCTCTTGGAAGAGTAGAAGTTGGTCTAGAAACAATCTAAGTGGAGCCATCATGCTTTTTGTTTGCTAGAAATCAATAGGTTTGATTTGGTTGAGTCATCCTTGATTTGTGATTGCTTACCCTTCCAATTTAGGAAATTCTTGTGTATGCCTGAACGTAAAAGAGACGCCCTAGGTAGATTTGTTAAAGAAAAACCTAGCAGTTCCAAGCGTCTAGATTACCTTAATCTAGAAAGTCCGATTTTCGGAGAGTCCTGTTTTGAACGTTCTCCTTTTACTGAGGAGAGAATCCCTAATATTCCGATAGTACAGGAAATGACTACTTTGAAAGCTTTGTTAAATCCGACTAGGACCACTCATCCCTCGTGTATTAAGCTAGCTGACACAGAAGCCAATTATGAGCTTAAACCTGGGACCATACAGATGCTCCCAATCTTTTTAGGGAAAGAAAATGAAAACCCTTATTTCCATGTTAGGGATTTTGAAGAAATTTGCAATACCCTAAGAATTAGAGGCTTAGATGATGATGCTTTGAAACTTAGGTTATTTCCCTTTTCCCTGAAAGATAAAGCTAAATCGTGGCTGTATAGTTTGACTTCTAAGTCAATCGAAACATATGAACAACTTACATCTGCCTTTTTCAAAAAGTTTTTCCCTAGGCATAAAACATCGTCGATTAGGACGCAAATCTGCACATTCTCACAACAAGAGGGAGAATCTTTGTATAGGTATTTGGAAAGGTTCAATGATTTGTTAACACAATGTCCTCACCATGGTTTATAAAAGGTTAGGCTAGTTCAGATCCTTTATGAGGGTTTAGATTATTCAACAATATCCACGGTTGAAGCTTTGTGTACAGGTGGGTTTGAGAACCAAACTGTTGATGCGGCAATGGCATTTTTGAATGAAGCCGCTGAAAAGAACCAACAATGGGAAAATAGTAGGGAACCCCAGAAAACAATTCTTCTAAGCAGAGGAAACGTTAATAGGGTAGAAGGAGGCTCTGAATCAGATGCCAAGATTGCAGCGATAGCTAAAAGGTTAGAAGCTCTAGAAATGGGTCACACTAGTGGTAGATTGGAGCCTTTTTGGTAAGGCCATAATAATGAAGAGCAAGCCAATGCTCTTTATAATAACACTATACTCGATAATCGTCAGAAATTTGACCCATATTCAGAAACCTATAATCCTGGGTGGATAAACCATCTGAACCTTTCATGGTCTAAGGGCCAGGGTCAAGGTCAGTTTAGTAATTCGAATGCTCCTCCAGGTTTTGGCTATACTAAGAATCCTTCAGGATCAGCTCAGTTTCAGAATCAGTCTGATAATCAAATTTTGAGTCTAGAGGAATCTCTCGCTTTGTTAACCCAACAAACTGCAATGTTTCATCAATCGATGATACAAGGTTTAGATGAAAATAAAAAGATGGTCCGAGATAATTCTCAGGCTATTTCCGAGTTAAAAACCCAGGTTAGTTTGATAAATGAGTCTTTGAGAGAAAAAGGTAGGTTTCCTAGTCAAACCCAACCCAATCCTAGAGGAGTTCATGAAGTAGGTACAAAACCATCCAATCAATTTAATGCTATTAGAACCCTTAGGAATGGTAGAGTTGTAGATAATAAGGTAAACATGCCCGAAAGTGAGCAAACTGTAGTTCACCCCTCAGAACCATCCATAGCTGAGGAGACTGATAAAATCTCTGATGATGTCAATTCGGTTCCTGAGAGGCCCTATTTTATTCCTAGAGCCCCATTTCCACAGCTACTAGTACCAACAAAGAATGAATCCAACTTTAATGACATTATGGAGGTTTTTAAGAAAGTTACCATAAACCTTCCGTTACTAGAAGCAATTAGGCAACTTCCGGCTTATGCCAAGTTCCTCAAGGATATGTGTACGCGAAAGCGAAAGCTTAGTGTCCCTAAAAATTCCTTTTTATCCTGTCATGTAAGTTCGATCATTCAGAACACCACAACTCCTAAGTATAAAGACCCAGGTGCCCCTACCATTGCTTGCACGATAGGAAAACACAGGGTAGAAAAAGCTTTACTTGACTTAGGAGCTAGTGTGAACTTACTTCCATACTATGTGTACTTACAACTGGGACTTGGTAAATTGAAACCCACCAAGATAACACTGCAGTTAGCTGATAGGTCTGTTAAAATTCCTCGTGGTGTGATAGAAGATGTTCTTATTGAGGTCGACAAGTTTATTTATCCTGTGGATTTTGTAGTCCTAGATACACAACCTGTCCCTGACCCAGAGAATTAAAAACCGGTGATTTTAGGTCGCCCATTTTTATCCACATCTAATGCTGTTATCAACTGTAGGACCATACTTATGAACATATCCTTTGGTAATATGACCACTGAACTAAATGTCTTTAATGTTACTAGACAACCTTCTGATGATTTAGAGGAAGTGAATATGATTAGTACTTTGGTTCAGGATCTAGTTCAGGATAATTGGGACGACACTTTGTTTGGTGATTCTTTAGATGAATTTGATGAGACAATTATCTTGGGTAAGATAGATGACCAAACTTTAGAACTGGAAGAAGCTCTCGAATATTTTAAGGACTCTACAGACCCAGAAATTCAGTCACTAGTGTTAGGTCTTTCTGTGAGTAATGATGACCCTAAGTTTGGGGGTAGAGAACTGGAAGAAGCTCTTGAGTATTTTAAAGACTCTTAGGATCCTGAAATTCAAGCAATAATTAGAGGTTTGTCTGAGAATACTTACTACCCTAATTTTGGGGGTAGTGATGGTCAAGTATCCTTATTAGAAGTCCCTAACTTGGGACTCGAGTCCAGTGTGCCTGAGGTATTACTTGAGTCTGTCCCGACTCCACAACCCGATCCTCCTGATACTGTCCAGGAATTGGGAACTCATAGTTCGGAAAAATATGTTTTTCCAGACACTCACATGAAGCCTAAGAGGGCGTCACAGATAAACCCAGTTGTCTTGCAAGAAAGTTTAGATCAGGTTGTGCTCCGTCTGTTAATTTTTCTAATCCTGTGCAGTTGTCTCATATTAGTGGCAGTGCTATTTGGTTCTGATGACCCACAGTTATTTCGACTACTGATATATGATTTGAAAGGTAATTAGACATTTTATGGTACTTGATGTCTGGCTGAAGACTTTAAACTTAGCACTTCTTGGGAGGTAACCCATTCTCATGCAACACGGTAATATCTTTCCTTAACTCTTTTTCTTCAAATAGAAACAGTTTCTCCTTGGTCATGCTTTTAATTTCATATTTAGAACATTGAGGACAATGTTAGATTTATGTTTGGGGGTATGGGAGAAACTTTTTAGTTGCATTATAAACTCCAGAGCCTAGAAATTTATGCCTATTAAGGATGGCACTAACCAATCTAAGTGGATGGAAGCATTTTGGTTTTAGGAGTTGAGGAACCAATCTGAGTGGATGGAAACATCTATATAGAGTCTATTCATAAAAGCACGGAACTCAGGTGTTAGAAATAACATGATAGTTTCACCGTATCTCGGAATCATCTTATTACTTCTGTTTTTGTTTTTGCAAATTTTTATGTTGATGTCTGCTGGGTTGAAATAGAGTGATTGAGTTACTAAAAAAAAAAAAAAGACCAGACCAATTAGACCAATCGGAATAAATATTAAAACTTGGATAGCAATATGTGTGTGTTCTCCCTGTTTCCATCACTTAAACAAGTTGGAATGCAGGATCCACGGGAATTACCATGTAATCTGCTGACAAGAAGCATGCGCTTGGATCCAAAAGATCTAATCATGTCATTAAAAATAAATAAAGGTTTATTATAAAGTCGACCACTGGTTCCCTTGTATATGCCAGCTGTGTTGATGTAGATTTAGGATTGTCGACCACTGGTTCCCTTGTATATGCCAGTTGTGTTGATATTAGTCCAGACCAGTATCTCAATCCACTAGGTCATAGGTTCATCTTGGCATTGAAGTCCATTTGCAACCATCTATTTCTATATCCATCTTCTTAATCTATTCATGTGATTTGTTTGATTCCGGATATTGATGTCCATAGTACGACTATCTGAGTAGAGCTCTGTCACTTATATATGAATTTTAGTATACTTGAGTGCAAACTCATATACAGCAATTGGAATTTCGCATCAGGGTACTTCCTCCCATAATCAATAAGTATGCCAACCAAGGAGATTCTTTAGTGCATTCCAAGGTTCTGCGTAGATAGCTAGGGTCTGGAGTAAAGGATTTGTGGGTACACCTCTGGTAAACCCTCCCGAGACTATAACTCGTCCACTAGGGCCACCTAGGGGTTTAAAGGCTTGTTGCACATGCTAAGTGCAATCGACGATGCCTGCGACAGTGAGTTAGGATTTTATTTTTTGTAGTTTTGATTTGCTCGGGACTAGCAAATAATAAGTTTGGGGGTATTTGATAGACGCATTTATGTGTCTATTTTCATCTCTATTGTGTATATTGTTAGTACCCATTTTTGTACTTACTTTGGTATTTTATATGATTATTTGCATAGAACTAATATAGGAAAATTTATTTTTATTGAGTAGTTGTGAATTGTTTTGATGGAACATGCTAGGTTTTTAAACTTCTGATGTTTCATGCTTTATGGTTACAATTATTACTTCAAAAATCTATTAGAGACAAAATATTAGAATCACTTTAAAAGAAAAAATTGCATGAATATTGATTAGAGTTTATCACTTAATTGGTTAATGGTGGAATCCAGAGTCTCGGTGTTTTCTTTATATTTTTGATACAATTTTATTTAATTGTTGAGTTTAATTTGAGTCTAAAAAATCCTTCACAAGTCTTAGAGTTCGAATATTTTTACCACTACAACTACAAAATACATCAATACTAAGTTCCCGGACTTTCAACTAACCAACCAGTACGCATACGAGTATGCATACTATGGTTCCGGGACTTGGAATAACTTTCAACAGTTAGCATACAAGTACGCATAATGTGCTATATCCAATCATGGTTAATTATTCTAAACTCCCATTTCAATCATTGAAACATTCTTAGAAGACGACAATAGCTGTCTCACACAAACTATTAGCTTCAAAGCAATTTTCAAGTGATCGATAGATCAATATGAAACAATCCGAGTCTACATCAAATGATTGTCTCAGACAAATCATGTAAGATGTTACCAGGCGATTTTCACATGATCATCTTTTGACTTTCGTCAAGAATATAAGATGAATTTGGTTAAAGCGAAAGCTTACCAACACATATTTCGAGAAATATGTAAGCGAGTTAAACTCAGCTCGAAATATCAAATGTGTATAATCGAAGTCTATATAGCTATACGACTTTTGTCTCAAATAGGAGATAGAGTAGAAATAGACTTTTGAGTGATAGATGAGTTCAAGTTTCCACATACCTTTTGTTGATGAAGTTCCACAAGCTCCCCTTAGTAGTTCTTCGTCTTCAATCGATGAACGCCGTGAAGTCTAAAGCTCAACTACACATTTTATCCTAATCCGAGACTTAGCTATAGGTAGACTAGAAATCAAGACTTATAGTTTTGTCAACTATACTCGACAAACAAGCTTGAGATAGCAACGCTTGCGAGTTCGACCGAGCAGTGCTCTAACATTTATGATACAATTTTTTTTTATCATAATCCAACTTTTTTTTTTTTTAATAAATACAAGCATATAACTGGTCCATATTACTACACCTGTGAACCGATTATGCGGATTTCGTCCTCGCATCGGTTTACATAGGTATTCATGTAATCCGACTCTTTAAGCCTTAAAAATGACAGTTTTCTATAATTTTTTCTAGACATAATACGATTGCGAACATGTGAGCCGATTATGGTCGGTGGAAAGTTCAATATTTTTGTTGATTTTGAGAGTTACAATTAATAAATGTTGACAACAATAAGGACCAATTCTAATTGGCCTCAATCTAAAATCGGTTTTTATGGGAATTCACTAGGCCAATTGTGCCCAATTATTTCAATTTTTTTTGTTGGAAAACTAGCCGTTGTAACCTTTATATATATAAAGAGACCTCATTCCCATACCTAATTTGCCTCAAACTTGCATATTTTATTCACTCATACTCCATCGACCACTCAAACAATGCACATCTACTTTCATATACTCCAAACTACTCACCTCATACCTCTACAAGCGTGGAATCATTTGATTCAAGTGAAGATTTGGCCTTAATCAAAACATGGTACGCCGAAAGTCAAGTTGTATATATCTCCGCCGTAAGGGTATATCCCGAAACCTTTTGGGAAAGATATATATCCAATATGTGCGAGATTATAAGAATACGAAGAGAAGAACTATTCAACAAATTCATGATAGGTACCAAGTTATCCAAAATGCGATAGTTGATTTCATAGCTATCCAACAAGGGATCTTTAACGATATCTAGCCATTTAAGCCTCTCTGCAACAAATTGTAAGCATTTTTAGACTTTATATTAAATAATCTAAGTTCTTTGATCTTATAATTAAAGAACACTAACGAAGTAAGCTTTTATTTGTGATTTTGTAAGAGGAAATCGTAAAATCGCACTACTTGGAGGAAAAGGAAAAAGCATTCACATTTGAGGAAAGGCATATTTCATGATATCCAAAATTCTGGAATATGCCCCGGACTTTATGGCCGGTTTTATTGAAGCGGACTAAGATTCCTCCGATCAAGATTAATAGTTTTAGAAGTTTTTGTGCAGCTTTTGTGGGTATATCTCTATGTAAACCCTCACAAGACTATAACTCGTTTACTAGGGGCGCCTAGGGGTTCAAAGGCTTTATTTACATACTAAGTGCATCTATGATGCCTGCGATAGTGAGTGAGATTGATATGAAATGAATGAATATATCATAAAAGTATGAATGATTTTTTTTAATGGAAATGCATCAATCAGTTTATATAAGACCATAAAGTAACCTATTATGAGAATGGTTTTTATGTATACATTAATCATCCGATTCTGGATGTTCTTCATGAATTTGAAAACATCAAACCAGAATCGTTCCAGAGTGCATGAACATCCATCGATTGTGGGTTGATGGTTTTAAAAATAAAATAAAAAATAGTTGTTTGATGTTTTGAAGTTCGATTAACATCAGTAGATTTCACATCTGACACGTTTAATTAACACCTAAAACGATTATTAACATTAATTAATTAGGGGTAAACTAGACATTAAGAAAAATAATTGGCTAAGGGGTTTTTGGAATTACTTCACAATGAACTCTTTTTTTATTTTAGTGGTAGGCTTCAATAATTCACCTAGGCCTACCCAGGTTTCCTAAATTGATCCACAGGCATCATGAATTCCGTCTCCTCTCAACCCAAAAAGAAAAAAACAGATGGAGGCAGGTGTTAATGAAAATGATGCCTAATGAACTAAGCGTAGGTCATGTTACCGCCAGGTATGTCTATTTCTATTTCTCATTGAATTTCTTAAATGAGTGAATTTTTGCAAGAGGAAATCTGACAAGTTGTGAATGTAATTTCTCTTGATTCTAATATGCTACATAGAAATTGGGTTTTCATTGAATTATAGAAATTTCCTCATCTAAGTTCTCCTTAAGACCATTTCCTTTTATGAAATAAACAGTCGATCGTGACGACTAGTGAATGGTTTATCTCTAAGAGCAACCCAACAACTGTCTTCCCAGAGACCCCTGTCGTTGGTATTGTACCAAATTCTCAAGTAGTGGTTCTTGGAGGTTCCTGGCATGAAGATGCCCATCCTGAAAATACCATTCCTAGATGATATGGTTTCACCATAATTATACCTTTCACTGCTGAGATAGCATTAATTGCACTTGAATTTTCAAGACAATTGCAAAGAACAAAAACAAAAAGTAAAAAAAGAGAAAAACAAGTCTTTTTAGCAGTATCCATATTGGCATAAGTATGCTTCAGAAAGAAAAGAAAAGAAATCTACCCGGAAGCCAAGTTCAAACAAACCCAACAACAACTCAAAGACAGAAAAATGAGTTTATGCAGAAGCCTAATTCAGGAAAATAAAATAATGTGATAGAATGCCAAAGTAAGAACAACTGGAATTTGCAGTGTGAACTAGATGATTATGTAATGTAATTGGGTAATTTAGCAATTTATGAAAATTCCAATATGAGGTTTATTAGCAACATTCCAGATTTCCTAATACAACTGAAGTAGTCTTGGGTTATTAGTGAATCCAATGCTAGTGGGTTAGGATAACCGTAATTGTTGAATAATTCCTACACCAAGTAGAAATTGCGAAACCTTGCAGAGGGATTTTATGGAGCAATCGCAAATAACCGTATAAATATATTTTCGAATTAAAGAATATGTACTTCTGTAATTAGATAAACTTTCTCTATAAATATTCTCTCAATCAAGAGAGTATCTTCTTCTATATTTTCCTAAATAAAGTATCTTCTTTTATAATTAGATAAACTTTTTCCACAAATATTCTCTCAAAATGTGATATTTATGACGGTTATCTTTTATTTTTAGTATAATTATTATCTTATATAATATTTAGTACCTATTAATATTGAAATGTATTATAGTATGATATTATAGATGAAATATATCTTGATTTGAAATTAAAAAAAAAAACCAATATTGAATTATTTTTTGAGAAAATATGATATTTGTGACAATTATTCTTTATTTCTTTAGTACAATTGTTATTTTAAACCCTATCTAACTAACTGAAACAAATTTTTCAAGTAATACCAGTTTTCAATTCCATAATGTCTCTGAAGTAGATTCTCACTTTAGTTGATCTTTATAATATTGAAGTCTCGTCAAGTTTCTATTGGGTTATAGATTTTTCTTCTTCTTTTTGAAGCATACTTCTGAATAGATGGATGCTACTGAAAAGAATTATTTTTCTCTTCATCTACTTTTTTCTTTTCTTCTTTGCAATAATCCTCAAAAGTCAAGTGCTTCTGATACTATCTCGGTAGTTAAAGGTTTGAGGTATAGATATGGTGAACCATATCATCTCGCAACAATATATTTAGGATGGGCTTCTTCGTGCCGAATATCTCCAAGAATTACCACTTCTTAGGTATCTTGTATCATCATAACAATGACAAAATAGTTGTTTGGGTTGCTCGTAGAGATAAACCAATCATTGGTCGTCGTGATCAACTGTTTACTTCAGAAAAGTGTAATCTAGCAATTTGTTAGAGCATTATTACTCAGTTGAACCCACCAAGCATTGGTATGTCAAGTTTGGTTATCATATTTTAGTATCAAAACTCAATTAGAGTCCCTTGATTAAATCTACTAGAGTCAACTTCGTTTAGGTTAGACTAGAAAGTCTAGGAATGTTGAGACATACAAGTATTACCTTGAAGACCTGAAGATCGTGAAGACGTATCGACTACAATGAAGACATCATCCTTCCACTTGAGGTATAGTGATACTGACTTGCATTCCTATCGATGCTTTCAAGTCGTTTAAGATTGAAAACATAACATGCGAGGTTATATTTAATACTCTAGTATTATACTTGGTCATTTTAGTATGATCAAAGTGTCAAGGAAGAATATTTGATTACGAAGTATAACATTTATCTTTTGAACTTCGTAAACGTGACATCGACATAATCTATGTAACTCGTTACTTGATTATGTATTAGATATAGGTGTGATTTCATCCTAGGAAACTATGTCTGATTACATATGTTTAAAGGAAGTACATACACGAAACTTGTTTCGTAATCGAAAGGAAATCAATAGGCGTTTTTTTCCGGTTTTCATTGAAGATCTATTGGATGACCAATTCAAACCTAAGTAAGAACTTTGGTAGAACCGATCTTGACTTATGTTCAGAGTTATGGTAGAACCGATCTTTACCTAGTTTGGGATATGCGGTAGAACCGATCTTGACTTATGTTGAGAGTCTTGGTAGAACCGATCCTTACCTATATTGGGATACTTGGTAGAACCGATCTTAACTGTATTATTGAGAGCCTTGGTAGAACCGATCCTTACCTATGTTGGGATACTTGGTTGAACAATTCTTGGCTATTGTTGGGAGTCATGGTAGAACCGATCCCTACCTATATTTGGAGACTTGGTAGAACCGATCTTAACCTATGTTAGGAGTCATGGTAGAACCTGTCCCAAGAGCAAAACCGATCCTTTATATTCATATACTACTTTACAGTTTTGTGTGAGTTTGGAATTAGGGTTTGCTAAATTTAAACCTTAATTTGGACATGAATCTAATTATTATCTTTTATTGTCCAAAGATATTCCTTGCTACTCAAGGTGATCCCAATCCGAAATATTGAGAATCTTCGAATTAAAATTTTCGATTATATGCTTTTATTTTTCTAGCAAATGAAAACATATCTCTTGGAAAGTTATATTAGTTAAGTGCTAAACTAATATTAGATATTTTCAAATGAGAGATTTCATAATTACAAGTTGGATATTAGATGGAAACATGAAAACCGAAATTAGGTACTTATTGAATATCTTGAGAATATATTCGTTTTTGAATTTCCTTGTTGTCCAAACAACCTTGGTCTATAAATACTTAAGTTTGCATTTCTTGCAAACTATCCTAAGAGCCAGACAAACTTCATTCGTGTGTGTTTCTAGTGGAGCCGTCTATCCGGAGAGGAAAGTACCTTAATTAGGAGAAATCTCTTACGAACGTCTCATTTAAAGACTTCTGTGGGATCAAAAAGCTCTACGAGTAACGTTGGTGGAAAACCGGTGTTTAATAGTGAGATGAGTCAATCGCAAAGCCGTGATCCACAGTTTCAACGTATGTTGACCAACAGTTGGCTTGGTCATAGCTGTTCCACAGTATATTCTAATGCACAACAAAACATATTCTTAGTGCAACAATAAGGGAACCATGTGAGTACCTGATTTTATACGCATATGCTTATTATTGGTTCTACTTCTATCCCATTAATCACTTTTTTCAATCATTTAACTAATCAAAACGTCGATAAAAATTGCAACGCAAATAAACCAGAATTATTTAATCAGGTAAAAGTATATGTATCAAGCAAAAAGCGTCACCTTTTTCATTGAAACTAATCATTTCACCTCACCCTCCAGCAATGCTGACCAAACCAAATCCAATTTCTTAGAACTCTGCAAATCCAGTTTCTTAGAATTCTACAAAATCCAAAAAATTTCATTCTGTAGTATAAACTTTTACAGGAATTCAAAACGGTAGCATTTTAGTGTTCTTCTTCATTGGTGTTCGACAAAATGTCTATGGAAGAACAGTTAATAAAATCTGGGTACGTCGACTCACAATCTGAACCTCTGATTCCATCGTCGTCATTGTCATCCACTAATCAAATTTGTAGTTCTCCCGATACTGCTTACCGCATTTTCGAAGAATTACCCAAGGCAACGGTTATTTCAGTAACGCGCCCTGATGTCGTCGATTTTAGTCTCAGAGTTCTTTCATATACCATTGAATTTCAGTATAAAGAGGTATTAATATCTCCGTTCAGTGCATTCATTTCTCTGCGTGTTCATTAACCACTTTCTTTTTTCTTAGTAAAATTTGAAACGAATTAGTCTAAATTCTTGGTTTCTTTCTTGTTCTTTTTCCAGTTTAATTGGATATTGCAAAAGAAAGCATCACAACTTATCTATTTACATCTACGGTTAAAGAAACGTGCAATTATCGAGGAGTTCCATGACAAACAAGAGCAGGTAAATTTAGAGCTGTTGCATATTATTGATACTTTAAGGATATAGTATGGTACTGTATGTACGTCTAATGTCTTTTTCCAAACTTTATGTGATTGTGTCGTGGTCGAAAGGTTAAAGAATGGCTTCACTGCCTAGGAATAGGAGATTATCACCCAACAGTCATACAAGATGATGATGAAGCTGACGACGAGAATTTTCATTTACATCATAAAGAAACCACTAAAAACAGGTTGGTATACAGTGCTCGGACAGATGAGTATTTACTTGAATTGCAAATTTTAGATCATTTTCTACTTTCTTTTGTTTGATAGCTTATGAAATGTGTATTTGTACATTTTCCTGGTGACTTGTTTGTATGTAGTTATGTTCCGTCTCGTGCTGCTTTACCTTTTATCACACCAGCTCTAGGAAGGCAAAAATATGTCATGGAGAGAGCAAAGGTGGCCATGCAAGAGTATCTAAATCACTTTCTTGGGAATATGGATATTGTCAACTCGAGAGAGGTAGGTACACCTCGTACCGTAACTAATTGTCAAGTATATGCTAGATGCGGTTTTAACAGATTTCATGACATCTCAACTCCAATCTGTAATCTTGGCTAATTGGCTCTGTATATATGGTTGATCAATACTACATAGGTATGCAATTTCTTGGAGGTTTCAAAATTATCATTTGCTCCTGAGTATGGACCTAAGTTAAAAGAAGGTTATGTCATGGTGAACCACCCAACAAAGATTCCAATGGAAGAGGATGTTGGAAGATGTTGTATGGGTAATTGGTTTAACTTTTGTAGTGGCAACTGGCAAAAGGTAATATAATCTCATCCATGAGGATGAAGGCTTATATTATGAGTGATGCTCCAAAACATGGCATCATGAACTGTTGTGTTTTATGTTTCATGTAGGTGTGGGCTGTACTGAAACCCGGGTTCCTGGCCTTGCTCGAGGATCCTTTTGATACCCAACTCTTAGATATCGTTCTGTTTGATGTATTACCAGCTTCAAATGAAAAAGGAGAAAGCCATGTTTCTTTAGTAGAAGAATCTGTTGAGAGCAGCCTTTTGCATTATTCATTTCTGGTAAATTGTTCATCTCTCGCCTCTTGGGGAAACATTTAATTTTTGGACTAGTTTGGTTCGTTCATGGATCACTGTTTTGAACGAAGATATTCATGTTGCAAGGAAAGGTGTCTTCGGGTAGCCAGAGTCTGAATTTAAGAACTAGAACGAAAGCTGAAGTTAGAGAATGGGTCACTGCAATTAGTGACGCTGGATTAGGAGCACCTGAGGGATGGTGTTATCCTCAACGTTTTGGTTCTTTTGCTCCACCTAGGGGTTTAACTGAAGATGCTAGCCAGGCTCAGTGGTTTGTAGATGGAAAAGCTGCATTCGAAGCCATCGCTCTAGCAATAGAGGAAGCAAAATCTGAGGTTAAATTGATTTTATTAGTTAAACGTAACATGATATTCAGTTGTTTCCTTGTATTAGTATTTGGAGACATTCTAAATTCATTGCTAATTCAACGCAGATATTTATTACGGATTGGTGGTTGTGCCCAGAATTGTATCTTCGACGCCCTTTTAACGCTTGTGCTTCCTCTCGGCTTGACATTCTACTTGAAGCCAAAGCTAAGCAAGGGGTTAAGGTGCCACTACATATTCCTTTTATACAATATTTATGTTCTTTTCTTCTTTTGTTTTCTTGTTTCTAAATTCATTTTAGTACGCATTGCACTTGGCTTCTGATCTGAATTGACTTATAACTCTGTGCAGATTTACATTCTTCTTTACAAGGAAGTTCCTATTATTTCAAACATCAACAGTGCAGTTTGTAAGCAAAAGCTTCTCAGCATTCACGAAAACGTGAGAGTATTGCGTTATCCTGACCATATATCAACCGGCATTTACCTGTGGTAAGAAACTGTTTGTGAACCCTGCTTAGATGATTATCTATCCCTGAAGTTGATAGTTCTTTGTAGTTTGTACGGTAGGAACTGTCTATCAATTTTGGCTTGCGTACATTGACGAAGTGTTTTTGGGCTTTTATTAGGTCGCACCATGAAAAGCTTGTGATTATTGATTACCGAATTTGTTTCATTGGAGGACTTGATTTATGTTTTGGTCGGTACGACAACTTTGAACATAAAGTAGGTGATTTCCCTGCAACCATATGGCCTGGCAAGGACTATTATAACCCGAGGTAAGTTTATGCATTTTCATTCAGATAGGTAGAGCAAAGCTAAGCTTCTGCTTTACTCGTAATATGTTCTTTTCCATTCCAAATTGATGATATTTGTTCATCGATTTCCTTTTTCCTGTCAGAGAATCTCAACCAAATTCTTGGGAAGATACCATGACAGATGAACTAGACCGTGGTACATGTCCCCGTATGCCATGGCATGATGTCCACTGTGCTCTTTGGGGTCCACCTTGCCTTGATATTGCAAGACATTTTGTTCTACGCTGGAACCTTGCAAAGGTTGATATTTTGTTGCTTCATTTATCGTTCATTCCGAAGTTAAGTTGCTTTTAAGGAGCTGGTTTATAACAATTTGCATTTCTTTCAGAGAAATAAAGCGCAAAACCTAGATACAATTCCTCTACTTATTCCTAGGCATTACATGGAAAGAAGCACAAAAATTGAGCGTGAAAGTAACAGCGTGGAACACGGTTGTACAGACAGTATGAAACAGAATTATTTTTTGTCATTGTCGCCATTAGAGGACGTGCCATCACTATTTCCTGCAGAAGCTTATGAACTGGATGCAGAAAATGAAGACCCAAACTTAAATGGCTTCAATATAACTCAAGTTCTTACGATCAGTCGAAGTTTCTCGTCCCCTTCCCCTGATTCCAAGGCCAAGCCAAGCCAATCAGGTATACAATATCTAGATGAATGGTGGGGAACACAGGAAAGGGGTGATCAGGTTGTTTCCTCTAATGAAGCTCGACAAGTTGGCCCTCGCACTTCTTGTCATTGTCAGGTTGGTTAAATCTTTTAGTTTTGTTTAAATGCTTGATTTCTATAAGAAATTATTACAAATTGAAATTTTCTAATATCATATGAGCTTACTATCCATATATTCCCAATTACACTATATCTTTAGTATTCTTTTTGCAATTCGACACTGTGTAAGCTACAATCTAAAGGAACTTTTGGTGTAGGTTATTAGAAGTGTCAGCCAATGGTCTGCTGGAACAAGCCAAACTGAAGATAGCATTCACAATGCTTATTGCTCTCTTATTGAACAAGCAGAACATTATATCTACATTGAGGTAATGAAATCGACACCAAAAGGCCTGTAAATGTTTATCATCCATTTGTAAAAGATGTCTGTTCCAGTGAGCTGGATTACATGGATCACAAATCAGGGGCAAGACCAAAATTCTACTGTAAACTTCAAATACTAACTAGTTTTTTTATGGTCCCTTGTTTCCAGAACCAATTTTTCATTTCAGGTCTTTCACAAGATGAGATAATAAAAAACCGCGTCTTAGAAGCGTTATACAAGCGTATTATACGAGCAGACAAAGAACAGAAGTGTTTTAGAGTTATTATTGTCATACCACTTTTACCAGACTTCGAGGTAATAAAACTTGATATACTTCCTTCTACTTCCAATTTATATTTGTGTTTTAACTTTTATTTGTGTAACAGGGGGGACTGGATGGTGGTGGTTCAGCATCTGCTAGAGCACTAATTCATTGGCAGTATCGAACCATTTGCAGAGGAAGGCATTCGATATTGCAAAATCTATATGATGTCCTTGGTCCTAGAACACATGACTACATTTCTTTTTACAGTCTCAGAAACTATGGTAGACTCCGTGACGATGGTCCTCTTGTTACCAATCAGGTGAATTCCAATTATGAATATTATCCTGCTTTTGTATCCACTTACTTGGTATACTGAAATGAGCATTAGTTTTTCTGAGAACTCTCTCAAGAAACTTTCATATAATTTCTTCCAGGTGTATGTTCATAGCAAAATAATGATAATTGATGACCGGAAGGCCTTGATTGGTTCATCAAATATAAATGACAGAAGTTTGCTTGGATCAAGAGATTCCGAGGTAATCTTCTGCATTCAGTGATTTTTTTTGTTCTTTCACTATCAAAATTTTTGCTAAACTTTGACTTTATGTATGCTTCTATCCTATATCCGAGTTTCACTTGCCATCGTGTGTGTTTTAGATTGGTATAGTTATTGAAGACAAGGAATTTGTTGATTCATCCATGAATGGAAAGCCTTGGAAGGCTGGTAAATTTTGCTTTAGTCTTCGCCTTTCGCTGTGGTCAGAACACCTTGGTCTTTGTGATACAGAGGTCAGTAAATGAGTAGTTTAGCATTTGCACACATGAGAGTGAATCGGGTGTGGCAACACTGACACTAAGCTTCCTAGATAACATTTGCATTTTCTTACTGCTTGTCAATTTTTTAGATTAGCAAAATTAATGACCTTGCGGCTGACAAAACCTACAGAGATATTTGGATGACTACTGCTAAGGTAAGAATCTAAGACTTTTTTCCTATTGTAGATTCAGCTAGTTGCTATTTCCTTTGATCGAAGCTCGTGCATTTAGAAAATGCAATTTTAGTATTTACAAATCTCATTGCTTCTCAGACAAATACCGATATTTACCAAGACATCTTTGCATGCATTCCCAATGATCATTTACACTCGAGGTACATATCCAATCCCGAGCAAGTCACTTTTGCCTCCTTTTTCGTTTCACAGAAATTGATTTTATCATTTTGAAAATGTCATGGCAAAACCCATAAAACTCAGATCTGAGGTCAAACAAAGCATGGCATACTGGAAAGAGAAGCTAGGTCATACTACAAATGATTTAGGTGTAGCTTCGCAAAAGATAGAGGCGCATCCCAGAGGAGATGGCAGATTTACAGATCCCATGGAAAAGTTAAAATCGATAAGGGGACATCTTGTTTTATATCCATTGGAATTTATGTGTCAAGAAGAAGACTTGAGACCTATGTTCAATCACACCGAGTTCTATGTAAAGCCTCAGGTCTATCATTAACAATGATCCATCCGTGCCAGGACATGATTCTGTACTCGCACAGTTGATCGTTGCTCTTTTTCATTCATGTGGAGGCTGTAGGTTCGAGGCTCTTTGCTGGTGAGACAACTGATGACACAAGGAATTTCGAAATTCTTTGCTGTGCTTCACTATGTGATGTGCCGAGATTTATACAGTGCTAACTCTTTAGCGCTGGGCGTGGGATCCAGCATAACCAAAGTTCCCCTGATGGTTGTTGAGTCTCAGATAGTTGTCCAAATGCCGGTTTATCTACATCGTTTGTCAAAAGCTTTCTTTACGCCAAGTTGTCACTGGTCACTAAGATGAGCAATAAGTGCTTTCAAGTATTCACTGGTGACCGAACATCCTGGCTCTGGCATGTCGCCAGTTGATGTGCATTTCTATCAGTGGTGCTGCACAATTTCCATTTCCAGAAAGGCTTGGCTGTTGAGTGGCGCATTTCTAAAATGGTGTGTTGGGGAAAAAATCATCATCGAGGAGATCAAGAAAATATGTGATAGCTTCACCTTACTAATTGATTTTATGTACAAGAATGGCTAACTGTACAGAATTTTTAGAAAACTTAAGAATGAGTTTATGTTTCTTGTCTGCGTCTAAAATTCACTTAAAATTAAACATCATGCTATTGCTACAAATAGCAAAAAATAAATAAATTATGTACATTTTTATAACCTGACAAGCAGGTGATAACTGCATTCCTAGTCACTATGTACTAATTTAAGTAAGTGAAAATTTCTTATTACATATTCAAAAAGATAATCACCTAGTTTTCACATTTAGAAATATTTTCAAAATTGCAATCAGTTATCACTGTTCACTTTGATAAAAACAGCTGGGCCGGTGCAAGATTTCCTAGGGTGCAAATAAACCATAGAACTGTTGGGTGTGAATATCCACCCAATGCTTAAGCGGGAGAATCCCTGGATAGTTGAGACCTGAGACTGGAGAAAGAAACCCTAAAAACCTCAACCAGATTTCTTAGGCAATATCTCCATTAAAATTTGATTACAAATGTTCTTAAATTCCTGCATTTTTTACTCATTTATATCCAAAGTTCTCTCTATTTCTTGAATTTGCTACCTGATGAGTTACAGAATTTAGGGTATGTGAACTTAAACCATTTCCCCCTTTTTTTATGAACCTTAATTGAGATATCTGAAAAAAGATATTCTATTTAGAGCTCTGATAATGTTTCGCTCTCTGGTTTTGGCTTAAATTATTTGATAATTTTTCTCTATCTCTAAATTAGTTTCGTGCCACAATTTTCTAGAAATTAGGCGAACTCATGTGTTTCTAATGCGTAATTTTGTTGGTGTCATATGGAGAAAGATGTTATAACAATTCTAAATTTCTAGTATCGTATTCTGATTCGTGTTACTCATCCTTAAATTTTGCAGAAACTATTTGTGTGGTTTTGTTGTGTGATAATTATGGAGGAAGAGGTATACGATCCGATAGAGGAAGAACCACATACAATAAGGCATGGCGTATTGGTGTCTTTAGAAGACCTAACCCCGTCTTCCCCGCACTTTACAGATGGTTCTTCAATTCGAGTAACCGGAAAGTAAGTAGCATTATATCAGAGCCCTTATATGTATAGCAACACTCATACCCTATTTGTGTCACCGGATTGTGCTCCATTTTATTCCCTAACCATGAATGCAATTGATAATGTAACAGTGTGGTTTTGTTCATTTTTCTTATCCAATTGTAGTTTGTTATAAGTTTTCTTATTCGATTGAATATTGCCACCACCTACAACTGTACTCACCCTGTTTTCTCAACTCATTCATGGTTGGCTCATTTTTAGGCTAAAAGAGTATCATTTAGAGACCTCAACTGCTTTAATTATTGATGGAGGTTACCAACTAAAGATCAACACAGAACAAATGAACAAGCTCAATATCCAAGTGGGCTTCACCTACCAATTCATTGGTGAACTCGTATTTCGACCTAACAGTAATGAGGTAAGGATTTTGTGCATTCTTTTGTACTCTAGTCTCACTGCATTTTGTTTTGGTCTTTCTGTTTCTATATCTGTGTATGTTATAGATATGGTGTGTTTATTCTTCTTTATCTGTTGTGTGGTTTTAGCCTGTTCTGCAGGCGAGAGTAGGGAGAAATGTGGACGGCATCGACCTTAATCTCTACAAAAAGTCTCTGAAACTTTTGAAACGATTCCAAGCTGACAACATGAGAGACGAAACAACAACATAATATAGTATTTGCTGGTCTTGGTAACCAACTTTCGTGGTATAAACGAGGTCTATATATCAAGGTAAACAAAACCCACTGTTATTTTTCTTGCACTGGCAAGGCAATGATAACAACATAACTTCTGCTAGCTCAAGTAACAAGTGTTTCTAGGTTGAATGTTCTAACAAAAAACCCATGTTCATGACTGGTAACATACAGTATAATACGCACATGTTTTCTTTTTGATCTCCAATTTAAATGCTCATTTTCTTTTCTTTCTATTTCTTGACTAGATGGCATTGAGCACTGTAAACTCCGTATACTGCCCCCTTTGATATGATATGAGAGTGGCATGAAACTAGTCACATTTCTATTGAATTCCATATATGATAAAGTAAAATCCATATCAAGCTTTCTTGTGTGAAACTGAACCCTTACTGTTATTATGCCCCTTCATCTCACTTTTAGTTTATTATTCATGCACCTTGTTATAGTTTTCTATAGACCCACATGGATGGAATAGGCATACCTCCTATAGTTGATTTTTGTGGACATCAGTCAGTCACTCAGTCTTCAGTGGGTCTACCATACAACTGCTGATCTCTCTTTCTCTAGAATATTTGATTTTGAACCTGAAAGTCTCTATCACAGTTGCCGCCCCACCAATGTTTCTTTGGTTTGGTGTTGTTGCTATCGCTCTCCTTCCTTCCTAATTCCCAGACCCCTTATTGGTCTTCTTAACTGTGACGTGGCGTGAGGACTCGGTTCAAGGCAGGGCCCACTAACTTTTACAAGTGCATACCGACATCATCATGGGCTTTCTGTGATATCCTTCATTTTTTTGCTTACATGAATATCATATTTATGACATAGTGGATCAGTGGATCATGGATCAGCCATTCTCATCATTAAATCATCCACTACCATCATCATCATTTATTGTTGTTTTTTTTTGGATGTTATCTCAATTATAGTATGACTAAGATTATTGAAGTTAGATCTTCACAATCATATTATCTTAGATTCTGTGCGTTCATTTTGATACTCAATATAGTTCAATCATGGTAATAATTCATAACCACCAGGCCTGGAGTGCTGGACCCATCCATCTAGCACCCTGCACTAAAAGTTTAATACCTCTTGTCTTTGCTCACATGCTTTTATTCTTTACTGGCATCCTGCCAGTGTTGTTTTGATGTTTAAACGTTCTTTGAAGTTTAGGTAAAAGTGACACATAGTGAAATGAAACAGGTTTCCTCGAATTTCCAGAAGAAAACTAAAGAAGAGAGCTTATATTTACTAGGATGAATTGTTTGTGTAGTCCAACCACCATTGGAAATGTCTGTGACTGGTAAAAAGTTCATCAACAACCCACCTCCACCACCACCCAAAGTAACTACAGATTTTGTCCTAGCTAGGGGACATGGAGAGAAGGAAAGAAGAATATGTAGTAGTTAGCAATAATAGCATTGAATTGTATGATTCTTGTCTCATGATTTACCTAAATTAGTGGGTTCTGTACCCTTTGAATTTCTGGTGCAATTAGAGCTGTAAACCTAATAATAATTGTTTTTGTTTCTAATGTTATGCAACTCCCAACCAAATAATTTCATTAGCTAGACCAAATAATATTCCTGTGTTTCTTATTTTCCTTTCGTTTTTGCTTCCTGTTGCGGATTATTAAACAATTGAAAATTTGTTATACCGCTAACTGGCAGGGAAAAACTTTAATTTTAGCTATCACATTTCACAATCTTTAGTTGCCCACAATGTAGAACCAAATCTAGGTTGATCATAGCTAACCTGTTTTCAAATCTAACTCTCATCCTTTTTAACTTATTAACGCACGCAACTTTTCTCACGAGAAAAGCCAAAAAAGAAATATAATGATAGACATGTGATGTACATGTAAGGTTCTCTTTTTTATAAAAGGAGTGGTCGCTATACAAGTACATAAGGCTTCCTAATACATACCTAATCAATAATCATCCTCCTCCACTCCTTGTTTTTAGGGCATTTTGTGTTGATATTCGGCACTTAAATAAAAACCTGAAGAAGATAACACACCTTAAACAAGTCTTAGGGTAGTAATCAGTAATGACACACTAAACTTTAATCAGTAATGACACACTAGACTTTTGGAAGATACTAGCCCTTTCGGGTTGTGAATTAAAAAATTCAAAACGTATATAACCATTACTCGTTGAAAAGAATTAAAAGATAAAAAAAGAAAAGAAAAAGACAACTAAAATATTAAGTGGTAAATAAATAACTGAAACAGTAAGAAAAAATTAAGAAAAAAAGAAGGCATAAACCATTACAAACATTTCTTCCATCTCCAAAGTTTGTTTCCTACAACGAGGAAACCAACTTTGGAAGACGATAATAGGCCATAAATTTTTTTCTTTCTTTAAGGTTTTCTGATCTCCATAACCTAGTCTTAAATTTAACGGTTCCTTAAAAGATTAAAAAAAATTTTTGAAGAAAAGAGCATGTTATTTCAGTAAAACGATAATATTGTCATTAAATATGTGAATCAGACTCCTCAGTGACTAGAGTAACCCAAATTATTTAAATTTAATATTTTGATGATACATTCCTCTTATAAGGCCAAGCACTATGGTGAGCGATTTCGCTTCGCTATAGCTTGATTGTAGCGAAATCCAACTACGGTGGTCTTCCATGTAGCTTAATTGTAGCGATATCCCTTAGCTACATTTCAAAGTTGATCACATCTGATGAGGTTTGTAGCGTAAAGAAATTACACCAAAACTGAGTTTCCGTATGATTTCTACTTTACGGAAACTAAGTATCCGTGCAATATTCAACGGAGACAGAGTATCCGTTTCTGGTTTTCACTATTTTACGCTAATACTTCTCTTTTTCACTATTTTTATTTTACTAATTTTTTTTTTACTAAACGGATACTCAATATCCATTTAGCACTATTTGCACGAAAACATAGTTTTCGCGTTGTTTAGCTAAGGGGTGCCTTTTTTCCATAGTGAGATGACTTTTGGATGCATTTCGCTACACTTCAACTAAGGGATAGCTAAGGGATCCCTTACCATAGTGCCTGTCCTAAGACTTCACATTCCTACCAAAACTGAGCACTATTCGAAAGGTATAACACCACTATCTACCCCTTTGAAAATCAGCGGTTAAAAGTTAGTTGAAATTAAGATCAGTAAATGGTGAAGTTTGGTATTTTGGATCATGCTCATTTTGGTAGGATTATAGAGTCTTTTAAGAGGAACATATTATCAAAATATTAGATTTAGGTTCATTGTCATTTGAGTTTTGTGGATAAAATGACGCAAATCATGTATGATAGTGTTCATATAAGAGTTTCCACGAATCCTCCGTAATGAATTAAGTACTTTCAGAGAGATTGATAGAGAAAAGAGCTAACAATAACTTAACCTAGCTTGTACTAAGCAGAGTAAATAAATGCCACTCATTCAATTCATTCATAATAAAAGCAAGGGTTCTTACATCATGAATAACTATCAGAAATCGAAACCCTAATAATTCACTAACTCCTCTCCTCCGTCCACGTGCTCACATCCTAACAGTCAAAGTTAACAATTATCACAATCATTAATTAAACTAAACCAAAACTTATTGCTTGATTAAGGGTTCATGATAAGGCACCCAATTCCAACGAGGAGGGCTACCCATGTTCATGACAATATTCCCCACTTCAGATCACCCTTGTCCTCAAGAGTGAGAATTTTGGAAAGTGTGCACGTACATGAGCTTGGTCTTCCCATGTAGCATCATCCTGTGTTGTGTGATACCATTGAATCAGTAGTTGGGGTACATAGTGGCCATGTCTGGTGATAATTCGCGTGTCAAGCATAACTACTGGAAGAAGGACACTTTCACCAGAGTTATCAAATGGTGGTAAGGTTGGTACTGTTGTCTGTGTTTCACCAATCTTTTTCTTCAGTTGAGACACATGGAAAACTGGATGGATGCGACACCCAGCCGGCAAGTCTAATCTGTAGGCCACTTTCCCAATGCGTTCCAAAATAATATAAGGACCATAATATCTGGCAGAAAGCTTGAAGTTGCGTCTAACTTGAATGGATGATTGCCTGTAGGGTTGGAGCTTCAGGTAAACCCAGTCACCTACCTCAAATGATCTGTCAGTTCTCTTTCCGTCAGTGAACCATTTCATTCTTTCCTGCGCTTTAGCTAAGGACTCTTTTAAGATCTCCAACACAGCATCTCTCTCCTTCAAGTATTCTTCCACAACTACAACACAGGTAGTGCAGTCAGTGGGAAATGCAAGATGAGGTGGACTGCATCCATATAAAGCTTTGAATGAGGACATTTGTAGACGGGGTATGATAGTTGGTGTTGTACCACCGTTTTGCTAGTGGTAACCATGAAGCCCAACTCCGTTGTTTATGGACAATCATGCATCTTAAGTACCCTTCTAAACATGAATTGACTCTCTGAGTCTGGCCACCTGTTTGAGGGTGGTAGGCTGTGCTGAGATGAAGATTAGTTCCCAGTGCCTTGAACAACTCTTGCTAAAACTGACTAGTGAAAACCATATCCATGTATGAAACTATTGTTGCAGGTAGACCATGTAGTTTGAACACATGATTAAGGAACTCATGAGCCACAGAAGAAGCAGTATATGGGTGGCTCAAGATGATAAAATGTGCATATTTAGTGAACCCGTCAACCACCACTAAGATCACATCCTTCTTATTGGCTTTGGGAAGGCCCTCAATGAAATCCATGCTTATGTGTTGACATGCTTGTGTGGGGATGGGAAGTGGTTGCAATAAGCCAGCAAGATGAGCAAGTTCAGTTATATTTCTTTAACAGATGTCATACTGGCTCACCAAAAGTAGCATTTATTTCTTGAGTCCTTTCCAAAAGAAGTAAGCTTTGGCTCTCATGTATCTTCCTTGGACCCCAGAATGGCCCCCAACGACAGATGCATGTACATAGTGCAAGATGGCCTCTCTAAGATTTGTTCCAATGCCTATATAAATTCTATTTTTGTACATGAGGATACCTTCCATGTAAGTGTAGTGTGGAACTGCAATAGAATTCATTAGTAATTTTGGAATAAGTTGAGTAGCTAAAGGGTCGTTTGCATAGCTGGGAATGATGTCATTGGCCAAATTTGGTGTACACAGAGATAGAGCATTGCATCTTCCAGAAGGGTCATAGGACAATCTAGAAAGAGCATCAACAGTTGTATTGTCCTTCCCTTTCTTGTAATAAATTGTGTTATCAAAACTGTTAGAGCACTGCTCGGTTGAACTCGCAAGTGTTGCTATCTCAAGCTTGTTTGTCAAGTTTAGGTGATCAAAACTATAAGTCTTGATTTTTAGTCTACTTATAGCTATGTCTCGGATTAGGAAAGAATGTGTAGTTGAGCTTTTGACTTCACGACGTTCATCGATTGAAGACGAAGATCTACTGAGGAGAGCTTGGAGGAACTTCAACAACAAAAGGTATGTGGAGACTAAAACTTATCTATCACTCAGAAGTCTATTATATTCTATATCCTATTGAGACTAAGTCGTATAGCTATATATACTTTTACAATATACACATTTGATATTTCGAGCTGAGGTTAACTCGCTTATATCTTTCTCGAAATATGTGTTGGAAAGATTTTTGCTTTAGCTACGTTCATCATTATTCTTGACGAGTTTAGTTGGAAAACAATTTATTTGTTGGAAACTAAATAATTAGTCAAAAGATGATCATGTGAAAATTGCCTTAAAACATCTTACATGACTTGTGTGAGACAGTCATTTGATGTCGACTCGGAATGTTTCGTATTGATCATTCGATCACTTGAAAATTACTTATAAGCTAATAGTTTGTGTGAGACAGCTATTGTCGTCTTCTAAGTATGTTTCAATGATTGAAATGTGATTTTAGAACAATTAACCATTGTCTGGATATAGCACAGTATGCATACCAGTATGCTAACGGTTTTAACTGTCAAAGTCCGGGAACCAAGTATGCATACCAGTATGCGAAAAGTTTTACCTGAGTTAGGTCCGAAAAGACAGTATGCGTACCCGTTTGCGAACTGTCAGACAAGAGCAAAGTCCGGAACTCAAGTTTGCGTACCCGTTTGCAAAATGAGTTGGTTTAAGTTCTAAAATCAGTTAAGTATGATTCCATACTCATGAAAAAATACATTTATATATTAAGGAATGCAATCTTTTTGCAAACCGTGGCTAAATGTTCATGAATTGATTCTCTTGAATCAAATCCGATTTTGTTTCAATTGTGTCTTGTATACTTCTATGAGAATATGAATTGAACAACTCTATGAGTAATACAATTAGACTCATTTGATTATCATTTAATCTAGAAGTGTTAGAGCACTGCTCGGTCGAACTCGCAAGCGTTGCTATCTCAAACTGGTTTGTCAAGTTTAGTTATCAAAACTATAAGTCTTCTATTTCTAGTCTACTTATAGCTAAGTCTCGGATTAGGATAGAATGTGTAGTTGAGCTTTAGACTTCACGGCGTTCATCGATTGAATACGAAGAACTACTAAGGGGAGCTTGTGGAACTTCATCAACAAAAGGTATGTGGAGACTTGAACTCATCTATCACTCAAAAGTCTATTTCTACTCTATCTTCTATTTGAGACAAAAGTCGTATAGCTATATAAAATTCGATTATACACATTTGATATTTCGAGCTGAGTTTAACTCGCTTACATATTTCTCGAAATATGTGTTGGTAAGCTTTCGCTTTAACCAAGTTCATCTTATATTCTTGACGAAAGTCAAAAGATGATTATGTGAAAATCGCCTGGTAACATCTTATATGATTTGTGTGAGACAGTCATTTGGTGTAGACTCGGAATGTTTCGTATTGATCATTTGATCTCCTGAAAATTGCTTTGAAGCTAATAGTTTATGTGAGACAGCTATTGTCGTCTTCTAAGAGTCTTCTAAGAATGTTTCAATGATTGAAATGGGAGTTTAAAACAATTAACCATGATTGGATATAGCACAGTATGCGTACTTGTATGCTAACTGTTGCAAGTTATTCAAAGTCTGGGAACCATAGTATGCATACCCTATGCGTACTGGTTTGTTAGTTGAAGTCCGGGAAATTAGTATGCATACCCGTATGCGTACCGGCGTAAATTCAAGTCCGGGAATTCAACTGAATTTGGTGGTGTATGACAGTATGCGTACCCGTTCGCATACTGGCGAACCCAGACCAAATCCGGCTACTTAGGTATGCGTACCCATTTGCATACTTGAGTGGGTTATGTTCTAAAATCGGTTTGTTCATGAACTAATGCATTTATAAAATAAGGAATGCAATCTTTTGCAAACCGTGGATATAATGTTCATGAATTGATTCGAGTGAATCAAAATCGATTTTGCTTCAATTGTGTCTTGTATACTTCTATGAGAATATAAACAAATTAACAACTCTAGAACTGGTTTCATTTGAGTCATTTGAACTAGTTGTGTTAAGATGAACAAGGTTGATATGAAAGTGTTCATATGGCTAACTTCGGTTAACTATTGTTGAGCCAACAAGGTGTACACATTTAGGTACGGTTACCCATATCTAAATGAAGTCACTTTTCATTTGTGTGTAACAAGCTAAGTTCGATCTAACGGTTGAAATATATTAGCTTGAGTCTAATCAGGTTTTCATCTAACGGTGAATATTGAATGCTTTGTTACCAAGGTAACATTGATTGCAAACCCTGATTTGAAGACTATATAAGGGAGAACTTTAGCAACTGGGAAACCTAATCCCCACACCTCATGTGTGATACTAGTTGAGACTAGAGTCGATTCTCCTTTAACCTAGGTTTTTCCTAAAACCATTATAGATTAACAACTTAAAGACTTCATTGGGATTGTGAAGCCAGACCCAACTATTTTCTCTGTAGTTGCGTGTTCTGATCTTTCTTTATTCTATCGTATTGAGTACTATCTTCTCTATGATTTTCTCGAGATTTAATCTCCGATAGGCAAGATAAAAAGTAGTCACAAACATCTTCGTCTCATCGTTTGTGATTCCACAATATCTTGTTTCGCTACCCTACGATTAAGATTATTATGAGGTGATTGATATTACTAGGCTGTTCTTCGGGAATATAAGTCCGGTGTATCAATTGGTTCCTATTCACCTTGATTTATCAAAATACGGAGAAAAAAAACTCGTAGGTATTTCTGTGGGAGATAGATTTATCTATTCAATAGACTTTTCTATGTGAGACAGATTTGTTTATCAAGTCTTCGACTTTAGGTCGTAGCAACTCTTTATTGTGGGTGAGATCAGCTAAGGGAATCAAGTGCGTAGAGTCCTGCTGGGATTCAGAGGCGTAAGGAATGCGACTGTAACTTAATCAGTGTTAGATTGGTTAGGGCTCAACTACATTCCAGTCCGAAGTTAACTTGCAGTAGGCTAGTGTTTGTAGCGGCTTAACACAACGTGGTGTTCAAATATGGACTAGGTCCCGGGGTTTTTATGCATTTGCGGTTTCCTCGTTAACAAAATTTCTGGTGTCTGTGTTATTTCTTTTTCGCGTTATAATTTAAATATCATAGGTTGTGCGTAGTTCAATCAATTAGATAATCCAACTTTTGGTTGTTGATATAAATTGATTGACACTTGAACATTGGTCTTTGGTACCGTTCAAGTTGTTTCTCATAATAATCGGGCTCATGGATTCTATCTGTTTGATTGCTGATTACATTAAGAAACAGAGATACAACTCTTGGATATATTTCCATTGATTGAGTCTGATTGTCTAATTGATTCTCTTGGAATTATATTGGAGTTTTTCCATACAGATTGCCTAAACGAAATATTGGGTGTGGTTGTTAGACCCCCGCTTTTTCAAGAAGTGTCAGATGAATATGGTTAATACAAAAGTGTTCATATGGCTAACTTCGGTTAACTGATATTGAGCCAACTCAATAAACATGTTTAGGTACGGTTACCCATATCTAAATGAAGGTATATTTCATTTGTGTGTAACAAGCTAAGACCATCTAACGATGGAGAGATATTTCTTTTGTTTTAAGCAAACTTAGCTTGAATCTTAAATCAAACGGTGAATATTGATTGCTTTGTTTTAAAGTTATCAAACCCTGATTTGAAGACTATATAAGGGCTAACTCTAGCAACTGGAAAACCTAATCCCCACACCTTTTGTGTAATACTAGTTGCGTACTAGAGTCGATTTTCCTTTAACCTAGTTTTTTCCTAAAACCATTATAGGTTAACGACTTAAAGACTTCATTGGGATTCTGAAGCCAGACCCAACTATTTTCTCTGTAGTTGTGTGTTCTGATCTTTCTTGTTCTATCGTATTGAGTACTATTTTCTCTAAGATTGGCTCGAGATTTATCTCCGATAGGTAAGATATACTAGTTTAGTACTAGTTTCGTCTATCGTATTGAGTACTATCTTTCTTGTTCTATCGTATTGAGTACTAGTTTCGTCTCATTCTTTGTGATTCCATAATAACTTGTTCTACTACCATATAGTTAAGTTATTGTGAGGTGATTGATATTTCTAGGCTTTTCTTCGGGAATATAAGACCAGATTATCAATTGGTTCCTGTTCACCTTGATTTATCAAAAGATAGAACAAAAAATTCATAGGTACTTCTGTAAGAGACATATTTATCTATCAGAATAGAGTTTTCTGTGGGAGACAGATTTGTTTATAAAGTCTTCGACTTTGGGTTGTAGCAACTCTTAGTTGTGGGTGAGATCAGTTAAGGAATCAAGTGCGTAGAGTCCTGCTGGGATTCAGAGGCGTAATGAACGCGACTGTACCTTAATCGCTGTGAGACTTGGTTAGGACTCAACTACATTCCAGTCCGAAGTTAACTTGCAGTAGGCTAGTGTCTGTAACGGCTTAATAAAGTATGGTTGTTAGACCCCCGCTTTTTTAATTGGTATCAGAGCAGGAAAACACGTTAATATCTCATAAGTCTGTGTTTGTAGTTATCTTATTATGTGGATAGAAATTTATCTCAAACTAACGCACATAGAAATGCCTTCAAAATATTTTTATTTTTCCAAATGTCTTGGGCTTACCTCAAAGGATAACTCCTTAGTGGATTCTTCCGAATCCCGAGGTAGAAAGTTTTTGCTATCAGACTCTGATAACATTCCTTCTAGTGTGATAGTTGACACTATGTCGGAATCTAAGATGAAGCTCACTAGAATCTTAAAAAAGGATGTTAAGATTTTTGATGTTCAAGTGTCTAAAGTTAGTTCGCTTGAAAATGAAATCGCTCAGCTTACTGATGAACTTTAGAAGTCTATTGATAGAGAACGTGAACTCCATAGCATTATTGAGTTCTTTTCTAACAATATTGAAAATCTTGTTCAAGAAACTACTCTACAGCGCGAAAAGATTAGTATGCTTGAAGATAATGTTAAAGAAGACTCGATTAGAGAAGAACGTTTAATCAAAACTCATTCATCAGAATTGAACAGTTTTCGTGTTGAAAAAGAGAAACTTGTTGCATCTCTTTCACTAGCCCAGGAACAGTACAACCCTTGAAAAGGGAAAACTCTATTTTGATAAGTAAACTTTCTTCAGTACCTATCTCTAATACTCATGTGCTATTACCTAGCATGGATAAATTTTCTTCTAAGGAACTTTCTGCTAAGAAACAGTTACGTGACTTACATAATTCCAGAAAGGCTATGAATCTGAAACCAGATGTTTCTAAAGTTTCTTATCCACGGACTTGTTCATGCTGTGGGAAAAGAAATCACAATGTTCTACATTGTTTTGCTAGAAAGAAACAAATTTCTGATCTTCAAAATCTATTTATTTTTACTGTCGGCAGAGTAAATTGTCTCACGACATCTACAATGGATTTCATTCCTGCAGATAACCAGAACTCTCATGCACGAGGTTTCCAAGGCCACTCTTCTAGAAATCTCTACAGTAATCGTGTCCCTCTTAATGGTGCTAATTTATATGCCACAAATGTACACATTCCCAGTGTTAATGAGAATAATTCTGGTAGACCTAAGTCTAGGAGATGGAATTCTCACAATTCTGACCCTCTGGAACCAATCTCTAGATGTCCTAGACTTAATCCTCAGAAAAATCCTTCTGATAGATACTTAAAAGGGTCTATGTCAAATTCTTCTAGAATAAGACATAATCGAAGAAAGGTAAGGAATACACCGCACAAACACTCAGAAGGTATTTACAAATCCTACCTCAATATTTGTAGTGGGATTACTTCCCACTCTGCTACCTAGGTCTAGGTAATTTCATCCTTGTATCTAACTTGAGAGTTGCAAGGATGATAATTATAGGATGCTCAAGTTCGTTGTATATTATCGTCTGATTGAATGTTTGTGTTAATGATGTTTTCTTCGTCTAAAAGTTGAGTCATATCTTGACTTCTAATAACCAAAAATTTTTTGTTCTCTAATTTAAAGTATCCTCTAAATTATTGATCCATAAAAAGATATGTGTTATTTGAAAAAACAAAGTGTATTTCCTTATGTTGGACTTTCTTTATCTGGTCCGCGAACGTCCATGTCTTCTTCTTGAGAGTTTTTAGGGTTTACATAACAAGGGGTTCCTCTCTTGTTCTCGAACATATATATATATATATATTATATTGTTTCTTCCATCCATAATAATAAAAAATATATGGAGAACTCTTCAAGACCTCAAGAAGTCGTGAATCTTGATATGGAAGAAGACATTAAAGGATGCACGGTTCAAGAACTTGTCTTGAAAAAGATGATTGCAAGGAAAGTGTACAACTCCTGGAATGGTGAATCTGTCAAGGATTAAATTCATTCTCAGAATAACTCAAAGGTCGAATTTGCAAATCTTCAACTGCAAATAAATCATCTCTTTGATGGTCAGACCAAAATCCTTAAAAATCAAAAGGTTTTGATACGGAACCAGAAGAAGGTCATATCTGATTGCCTCAAAGCCAAGCAACTTGCTCGCATTGTTGATCGAAAGGTGAATGTTCTAACTCATGAACATGGAGTTTCTACGGTCAAAAGGATCAAGGATATCGAAAATACCTTTTATGATGGTGTCATGGAGAGGTATGAAGTTATCAAAGAAGCCTGATTTTATTATGTCTAGGAAACTTCTTATGAGAATTTATTCTTGTGTTTTAAGAAGGATAACTAGGGTGTTTACACATAGCTATTGCCAATGATTTTCATCTTGCAATGTTTTAGATTTATTTATTTAAATTCCAAGTTATTTGGAAGATGATTTTGCAGTATTAATCTTTATTGGTTTTATATATTGCAAAAATATTATGAGATATGTGTGTTTACGTCCGTGAACTATGATTATCTCATTTGTCAAAAGTTAAGTCTATTATGTCTTTATGCAAATATTGATAAAAGATAGAATGAACTTTTGAATATTCCGCAGTATTGATCTTTCCCTGATCCACTTCTATGTGAAAGTATAGTATGGCTCCGTAAGTTTTCTTATGTTGAGCATTTCTGATTAAATTAACCATTAAGGTTCTCTTGTGGTTAATTTATTAGAGTTTTATGGATACAAATTCATGTTTCATGTAATTTGTTAATGTCCAAAGAAATCCTTCTTTTCTCGTAAAAGTAAGGTCGCTCTTGTTGTTCTTTCGGGAATGACATTTTATGGGGGAGAGTTCTTAATTGAACTTGTGCTTAGTTGCCAAATCTTTGTGGGGAGTGTGGCGGTGGAATATTGTAGGAATTATCTTGTATCTTTATAAACTCCTTGATGAATACACTAAGTTTCGACTATGTGAAATCATCGAAACCAAGTTGATATGTTCTCTTTTAGTCATGAATAATCTCTTTGAGAATTTCATAATGATCCCGCTAGTTTTCGTACCTTTGCCAATTTATACTGACAAAAAGGGGGAGAATTATTTTATAGTTCACACTACATACATATGGTTTACGGATCATTATGTAAGGGGGAGTGGTTTTCATTGTGAGATGAAGTATTGACTAAGGGGGAGTGATACATATCACCGTAGTATTATTGTCAAAGTTGTGATACAATTGAACTTTTATGTTGTGTAATAGTACTATGACATTATATAACAATAATTGAGAACATCTGTTTTCTTGTTGTTATGGCTACGAATCTTCAACAACAATGATGCTGAGTTGAACACGTTCAGAATCACTGGAGTACTTGGAGTGACGAAGAATTCAAGGAATCATGATGAACCAAGGAAATCAAGCATGTTGGATGAGAAGCTACAAAGTTTATTTATTTTGTAATCTATATGTATTGATAGTTTTGTCACTAAAATTGAAAAAGGGGGAGATTGTTAGAGCACTGCTCGGTCGAACTCGCAAGTGTTACTATCTCAAACTTGTTTGTCAAGTTTAGGTAATCAAAACTATAAGTCTTGATTTATAGTCTACTTATAGCTATGTCTCGGATTATGATAGAATGTGTAGTTGAGCTTTAGAATTCATGACGTTTATCGATTGAGGACGAAGATCTACTGAGGAGAGCTTTGAGGAACTTCATCAACAAAAGGTATGTGGAGACTAAAACTTATATATAACTCATAAGTTTATTCTATTTTATCTCCTATTGATACTAAGTCGTATAGCTATATAGACTTTTACATTATACACATTTGATATTTCGAGCTGAGTTTAACTTGATTATATCTTTCTCGAAATATGTGTTGGAAAGCTTTTTTCTTTAGCTATGTTCATCATTATTCTTGACGAGTTTAGTTGGAAAACAATTTATCTATTGGAAACTAAATAATAAGTCAAAAGATGATCATGTGAAAATTTCCTTGAAGCATCTTACATGACTTGTGTGAGACAATCATTTGATGTCGACTCGGAATGTTTCGAATTAATCATTCGATCACTTGAAAATTACTTATAAGCTAATAGTTTATGTGAGACAAATATTGTCATCTTCTAAGGATGTTTCAATGATTGAAATGGGAGTTTAAAACAATTAACCATTGTCTGGATATATCATAATATGCATACAAGTATGCGAACGGTTTTAACTATCAAAGTCCGGGAACCAAGTATGCATACCAGTATGCGAACGGTTTTACCTGAGTTACGTCCGAAACGACAGTATGCGTACCCGTTTGCGACCTGTCAGACAAGACCAAAGTCCGGAACTCAAGTTTGCGTACCCGTTTGGAAACTGAGTTGGTTTAAGTTCTAAAATCGGCTAAGTATGATTCCATACTCATGAAAAAAATACATTAATATATTAAGGAATGCAATATTTGCAAACCGTGGCAAAATGTTCATGAATTGATTACCTTGAATCAAATCCGATTTTGTTTCAATTGTGTCTTGTATACTTCTATGAGAATATACACAATTGAACAACTCTATGAGTAACACAATTAGATTCATTTGATTATCATTTGATCTAGAAGTGTTAGATGAATACAAAAGTGTTCATATGGCTAACTTCGGTTAACTGATATTGAGCCAACTCAATATACACATTTAGGTACGGTTACCCATATCTAAATGAAGGTATATTTCATTTGTGTGTATGGTTACCCATATCTAACGGTGGAGAGATATTGCTTTGGTTTTCAGCAAACTTAGCTTGAATCTTAAATCAGGTTTTCATCTAACGGTGAATATTGATTGCTTTGTTTTAAAGCTATCAAACCCTAATTTGAAGACTATATATGGGAGAACTCTAGCAACTGGCAAACCTAATCCCCACACCTTTTGTGTAATACTAGTTACGTACTAGAGTCGATTCTCCTTTTACCTAGGTTTTTCCTAAAACCATTATAGGTTAACGACTTAAAGACTTCATTGGGATTCTGCAGCCAAACCCAACTATTTTCTCTGTAGTTGCGTGTTCTGATCTTACT
>JAJJMB010007708.1:9325612-9353209 GCA_023531105.1 Papaver atlanticum
GATAGGTAAGATATAAAATGTAGTCATAAAGCTCTTCGTCTCATTCTGTGTGATTCCACAATAACTTGTTCTACTACCATATAGTTAAGTTATTGTGATGTGATTGATATTTCTAGGCTGTTCTTCGGGAATATAAGACTTGATTATCAATTGGTTCCTGTTCACCTTGATTTATCAAAGTACGGAACAAAAAATTCTTAGGTACTTCTGTGGGAGACAAATTTATCGATCAGAATAGACTTTTCCGTGGGAGAAAGATTTGTTTATAAAGTTTTTGACTTTGGATCGTAGCAACTCTTAGTTGTGGGTGAGATCAGCTAAGGGAATCAAGTGCGTAGAGTCATGCTGGGATTTAAGTGCGTAAGGAACGCGACTGTACCATAATCGATGTGAGACTTGGTTAGGGATCAACTACATTCCAGTCCGAAGTTAAATTTTAGTAGGCTAGTGTCTGTAGCGGCTTAATACAGTGTGGTGTTCAAATATGGACTAGGTCCCGGGGGTTTTCTGCATTTGCGGTTTCCTCGTTAACAAAACTTATGGTTTCTGTGTTATTTCTTTTCCGCATTATATTTATTTATATAATTGAAATATCACAGGTTGTTCGTAGTTCCATCAATTGGTAAATAAAACCTTTGGTTGTCGATTGATATTGATATACACTTGAACATTGGTCTTTGGTACCGTTCAAGTTGTTTCTCATAATAATCAGGCTCACGGATTCTATCTGTTTGATTTGCTGATTACATTGAGAAATAGAGATAAAACTCTTGGATATATTTCCATTGATTGAGTCTGACTGTCTAGTTTATTCTCTTGGAATTATATTGGTGTTTGTCCATACAGATTGCCTAAACGAAATATTGGGTGTGGTTGTTAGACCCCCGCTTTTTCAAGAAGTGTTAGATGAATGTGATTAATACAAAACTGTTCATATGGCTAACTTCGGTTAGCTGATAATTAGCAACCTCAATATACACGTTTAGGTATGGTTACCCATATCTAAATAAAGGTATATTTCATTTGTGTGTAACAAGATAAGACCATCGAACGGTGGAGAGATATTGCTTTGGTTTTAAACAAACTTAGCTTGAATCTTAAATCAGGTTTTCATCTAACGGTGAATATTGATTGCTTTGTTTTAAAGCTATCAAACCCTGATTTGAAGACTATATAAGGGAGAACTCTAGCAACTGGAAAACCTAATCCCCACACCTTTTTTGTAAAACTAGTTGCGTACTAGAGTCGATTCTCCTTTTACCTAGGTTTTTCCTAAAACCATTATAGGTTAACGACTTAAAGACTTCATTGGGATTCTGAAACCTGACCCAACTATTTTCTCTGTGGTTGCGTGTTTTGATCTTACTTGTTCTATCTTATTGAGTACTATCTTCTCTAAGATTGGATAGAGATTTATCTCCGATAGGTAAGATATAAAATGTAGTCACAAAGCTCTTCATCTCATTCTTTGTGATTCCATAATAACTTGTTCTATTACCATATAGTTAAGTTATTGTGAGGTGATTGATATTTCTAGGCTGTCCTTCGGGAATATAAGACCGGATTATCAATTGGTTCTTGTTTACCCTGATTTATCAAAAAAAGAAACAAAAACTTCATAGGTACTTCTGTGGGAGACAGATTTATCTATCAGAATAGACTTTTCTGTGGGAGACAGATTTGTTTATAAATTCTTCGACTTTGGGTCGTAGCAACTCTAAGTTGTGGGTGAGATCAGTTAATGAATCAAGTGCGTAAAGTCCTGCTGGGATTCAGAGGCGTAGGGAACGCGACTGTACCTTAATTGGTGTGAGAATTGGTTAGGGCTCAATTACATTCTAGTCCGAAGTTAACTTGTAGTAGGCTAGTGTCTATGGCGGTTTAATACGGCGTGGTGTTCAAATCTGGACTAGGTCTCGCGGTTTTTCTGCATTTGTGGTTTCCTCGTTAACAAAACTTTTGGTGTTTGTGTTATTTCTTTTCCGTATTATATATGTTTATATACTTGAAATATCACAAGTTGTGCGTAGTTCAATCAATTGGTAAATCTAACCTTTGGTTGTTGATTGAAATTGATTGACACTTGAACATTGGTCTTTGGTACCGTTCAAGTTGTTTCTCATAATAATCAGGCTCACGGATTTCTGTTTGTTTGATTTGCTGATTACATTGAAAAACAGAGATATAAATCTTGGATATATTTCCTTGATTGAGTCTGACTGTCTAGTTGATTCTCTTGGAATTATATTGGAGTTAGTCCATACAGAATGCCGAACGAAATATTGGGTGTGGTTGTTAGACCCCCGCTTTTTCAAAAACCTAATAGTTTCATCTACCATCTCTGTTGAAGCACAATGGTTATTTTTTGATCCATGAAGTACTTGATACTTTGTTGATCTGTATTGATAATAAATTGATGTCCCAATAAGTAATGCATTCATTTTGTCACTGCTCTCACAATAGCCAATAACCCCTTTTCATAAGTAGATAACCCCATAGCTTGAGGACCCAAAGGTTTGCTAAAATATGCAATGACTCTACCTTCTTGCATTAGGACAACACCAATACCAGTAGAACAAGCATCGGACTCTACTATAAATGTATTTGTAAAGTCAGGTAAGGCCAAGACAGGATTGAAGCACATTGCAGTCTTGAGTTAGTTAAAAGCTGTGGGGACTTCACTAGAGCAATGAAAGGCATTCTTTTTTAAGAAATCAGTGAGTGGTTTGCTGATTAAGCCATAACCTCTGACAAATTTTCTGTAGTAACCAGTGAGGCCCAAGAAGCCTCTAAGTTGTTTGATGCTCTTTGGTACTGGACAATACTTTATGGAAGCTATTTTTGCAGGATCGGCTGCTACTCATTCAGCTGTAATGATGTATCCAAGATACTCTCGAGATGGCTGAGCAAAATAATATTTGGAGTATTTGGCATATAGTTGGTGTTGTCTAAGAAGAGATAAGACCACGGACAGGTGATGTACATGATCCGTGAGAGTTGCACTATACACCAAAATGTCATCGAAAAACACAAGCACAAATTTTCTCAGGTAATCACCAAAAACAGAATTCATTAGTGCCTGGAATGTTATAGGTGCTTGGTTAAACCAAAAGGCATTACTTTAAACTCGTAATGCCCATGATAGGTCTTAAACGCAGTTTTAGGTATGTCATAGGTATGTCAGGTGTAGATAATCTGATTTGGTAATATCGTGAACGTAGATCAATCTTAGTAAAGAATTTAGATCTGTGTAATTCATCAAGTAGTTCATCAATTACAGGGATAAGAAATTTGTCTTTAATAGTCAGTTCATTTAATTTCCTATAGTCAACAAAGAATCTCCATGTGTTGTCCTTCTTCTTGACAAGGAGAATGAGGGAAACAAATGGACTATGGATGTGTTGAATGATTCCTGTATGAAGCATCTCCTTAATTAAGGACTCCACAATAGATTTTTGGATAAATATGTACTTGTAAGGCCTTAAGTTAATAGTGGTAGGATAGAAGGTTCAGAAAAGACATCTTGAAAGTCATGTAATAAGTCTTGAATGGGTGGAGGAATGGTTGTAGGTGCGGGCTCAACAGAGATGGAAAAAAGTTGGCCTATTAACCCATGTGTGTTTTTCCTGAAAAAGTTTTTGACTGCCCTACCACTGATCTTTTTAAGAGTTGGGTTAGATGATATACCTGTTAATGTGATGTGAGTACCTTGATGAAGGAAGGAAATGCACAAAGTAGCTAGGTTGAACACCACATCACCTAGGGTACGAAGCCAATCAGCACCAAGGACAATATCACAGCCCCCAAGAGGAAGTAGATGTAGGTCCCCTGTAAACTTGTGTCCTTGCATTTTCCATTGCAGCTGTTTACACATCCCTTTGCTGGTATTCTTATCTTCATTGGCTACTGTAACTAACGATAGGGCTGTAGGATGGACATAACAATGCAATTTTCTAGCTAGCTTAGAATCAAGAAAACTGTGGGTGCTGTCTGTATCCACTAGGATTGTAATCTGTTGTTTCTTGATGAACCCAGGAATTCGTATGGTATCTGCACTTATGTGGCCAGTGAGAGCATGTAATGATATTTCCATAGTGGTTCTACCAATGGTTCTTAAATTATCTCTAATGGTGCTTCCTCTAGAGATGTAGGTTGTTCCACCTCACCAACTATCATAAATGATTGTTTACATTTATGGCCAGCAACATACTTCTCATCACAATTGTAACATAGATTTTTGGCTCATCTTTGAGCTAATTTCTCTTTAGTAAGACGGCGAATATGAGGGATATAAGGTGATTTAGAAGGTAAATTAGTTGTTGATGGAAAAACAACTAGGGGTGAGGTATGTTTTTGTGATGTTGTTGGTCTAGGAAAGTAAGATGAAATGGTGGGTTGTTTAGAAACAGGGTGTTTTAAAGTTGGAGTAAGCTCATTTTCTTTCAAGCGTGCTAGGAAAAAATCTTGAGAAAGGGATGTTGAGTTATGCATCCTAAAAGAGTTAATGATTTCTGGATTAAACCCACTTATAAAGCTCATAACAAAATACTCCTCATCCAAAGTAGAATTTTGACTTAGCATGAGGGCTTTAAGTTGTTCAAAAGTTTGAAAATACTCTTCTACTGTGGTTACTTTGGTTAATTTGTTAAAGCATCCCACAACATTATCATTAGCTAGATCTTCAAAACGACAACAAAGATGATTAGATAAATCAATCAAATTAGTAGAAGTTTTACTAGCGTTGTAGTCAAAGAACCATGAATCTGCTTTCCCATCCATGTACATGGAAGCAAACCCTGTTTTTTGTGTGTCATCCATGGGATACATATGGAAGAATCGATCACACTTTCTAAGCCAGTTTCTTGGATTTTCGCCATCAAATCTAGGAAAGTCAAGTTTTGCAGGTTTGTGGATGTTTTGTAACGATCCAAACAGTAGATTTGAGGTCTGAGACTGGTGACTTTGATGTGACAATGGGGTTTGAGTTTATTGTTGTAGATCTGAAGGTCGATGATTGGTTTGAAGTAATTTTAAAGAATCTTCAGTGAGTTGTACCAATCTGTTTATTAATATCTGTTGAGCTTTTGCATCAGCCTCACGTTTTTCTTCTAGACATTGTTGGCTATCCAGAGCATGGATCTGACTCTCTGTAAGAGTTTTCATCAGCTGTTGTAGCTCTTTGGTTGTATGGTCTACATCCTTAATCGTAGGACCTCTAGTCATGGTTTCTAAAACACTCCTAAGATCCATTGGGTGATACCAATTGTAATGAATTGAGTACTTTTCAGAGAGATTGATAGAGACAAGAGCTAACAATAACTTAACCTAGCTTATACTTCGCAGAGTACATAGCTACCACTCATTCAATTCATTCATAATAAAAGCAGAGGTTCTTACATCATGAATAAATAGCAGAAATCGAAACCCTAATAATTCACTAACTCCTCTCCTCTGTCCGCGTGATCACATCCTAACCGTCAAAGCTAACAGTTATTACAATCATTAATTAAACTAAACCAAAAATTATTGCTTGATTAAGGGTTATGATAAGGCACCCAATTCCAACGAGGAGGGCTACCCATGTTCATGACATCCTCCCTCTTATTTATATCATGAGGAGTCACGAAATAATCATTCACATCATGTTTGGCAACCCATAAGTGTTTTACTTCTCGAGAAGCAAATTCTCAACTGTCAAAAGCAAAAAAAAAAAAAAAATTGCTTCACAAAAAGAACATTTTCTTTTTCTTTTAAAGTCATTCCAAAAAATCATTTTATAAACTTATTTTTAATTCCTCGATTTAATTAGGTCAAAAAAGACAGCCGATATCAATGCAGTACAGTGGTAAAATCACTGGATGATGATACCAGTGACCTGAGTTGTAGCGATCATTCAAATCCATCAGCACCAATTTCTTATCAATAAATTTTTTTGACAAGGGTTCAAGGCCCCTAAATTTAGTCGACACACACATGTCCATCTGTACGGTAGATATTGTTGTGACCATTATATTTAAGTTTAAAGTAAAATAGATGATTTGTTTTGAAGCATGCAATTTATTAAACGGGAATTAGTTTACAATTTGTTGTGGGTATGTGGTACCCACTGAGTCATGAAATAAAATTTGATTAATAAAAGATGGGATTGCCTGGTCCCATATTTTGGTTGATGAGCTTCCTACTTGACTTCCATCCGCTGCATGATTGGCCAACCCGTCGGCTGCCTGGTTTCCTTCTCTGTAGTTGTGCTGAATAGCCGCCTGCGGAATCTGTTGAAATCTAAATTTTATTTTCTCAATCATTCCTGCTATGTGCCAAGGTGGAGGGGTTGATGAAGTGATGAAGCGCAGCAGGTTTTCTGAGTCGGTTTCAAAGAGAACTCTTGGCCATTGTCTTTCTGTTGCTGTTCTTGAAGCCAAAAGCATAGCCCAGGTTTCCGCAGTTAAAGCAGTCGTAATTCCCAGTGGTTGAGCTAGAGCTAGTAAAGTTCGTGCATCTGAATCTCTGCAGATGTATCCCGCCCCCGCAAATCCTGGATGACCTCTGGCTGTTCCATCTGTTTAATCTTGATCCAGTTGATGTTCGGCATGGTCCATCCTACTGATATTGTGGATAATCTCTTATCTCTTATTGGGTGGTTAAATATTGGTGTATCTCCTGGAATAATTGGTGGTGAGGAGTGTATAGCCCGAAAGTATTCTTGTTGCAGTTTTTGTGCCCAGGCTAGGATTTCTTCCGAAGTTGTTTGTTTTTGTTGATATATTAGATCATTCCTAGCCAGCCATAAAGTCCAGAATAAAATAGATGCTGCAGAGGTTTTCTTTTCATTTTGTCCCACTAATTAACCTTTGCTAGTTGATTTCGATAAACAAAGTAGTTAATCTAACCCACAAATTACTTTCTTCAACGGATTTAACATAATTAATTAGGTTCTAAACTAGTCACTATTGCATGGCTATTTTATATGATCCAAGATAATAATGATAAGTATAAGATAGATGCATTTCATTATAAAAATTGAGTTTACTAATTAATTAGTTAAGGTATAATGAAAAATATTAGGTATAAAAAGAAGATATCTAATCAGAGGAGAATATTGAACTAAACTAAACTAAATTCGATGGATAACTTAAACTAGTTTAGGGTCAAAACATAATTAGTTTACTAATTAAATTGTTAGATATAGACAACAACTATATAGCGTCTCTATTGAAAAACTTAATGGGATGACACAGTATAATGAAAACGACTATATCATTATTGTGAAGTTTAGGACTAATTAAAATGATTTGTTTGGGGCGCCTGGATCTTATGATTTTCTTAAACTCAATAATAGACGAATTGTGATCAAGTACATAACTGCACGAGATAAATCTTTTGGCAAAAAGAAAAGAAAAAAGAACTCTCCCACCATAAGAAAGTTCGATTGACACCAAAATCTTGAAGTTGTCCAAAAAGTCAAGAACTATTCTACCAAAGGGATGTATCCAACATCTTGTGAAACTATACAACCACAAAGTAGCTATTATTTTTTTATTTTTTTTATTTTTTTTCTGATCGATAAAGAATTTGGTGTCGGTGATATTTGAATTCGGTGTAACCTAGCTACTCTTAATAACTGTGGCTATTGGTAAGGCGGTTTATCTGTGGCAATTAATACCGAAAGCTTTATCCATATATCTACAACTGGCTTTTAAAATGAAAGTTGAAACAGTTCCAAACTTTTTCAAAAAGAAGTTACTTTTCTAAGACAGCTAAAGCTTAAAATTATACGTACCTAAGCTAAGCTGACAGTATTTGTGTACAAGAGACGGTTTGTTATCTTGCATATGTTTCTTCCTTCTCTTCTCTTCTTCTCTAGTTTATAGAGTAAGACAGGCATTAAAAGGAAACCCTGGTAGCTAGCTAGATGGAGTGCAAGAGATCTGAAGCTTCAGAGCTTCTTTACAATCCAACTTGCTCTTCTTCTAGCAGCACCAGTTTCCAGCTTATTTTTGAAGATTCTCAGCGTCACTGTCAGCTTTAATAAACTTCTTCAATCATCTTATCTCGATCGTTTCGGTAACAACAAGGTGAGAACTTTATCTCTGATCATATCTCCTACAGTCCTTTTTCTTCATTTGGATTGTGAGTACATGAGAAAATGAGGATCAGAGAATAAAACTTTACGTCTTTTTAAGTTATTTACATGGAAAGCAAATTTTTTTTTTAGTTTTTTGTTCCTTAAAGTTGTTATTTTTGTTAATTAAATCAAAGTTCTTTTTCTCCAAAGAGATTTTTTGTTGGAATCCATGAGGAAATTCTTTCAAGAACATTGATTGGATTTGCTTTTGTTAAAATTTTCTGGAATTTGAGTTGCAGATAAATTAAAATGGGACATTTTTCGTATTTATTAAATGGACTCTCAAGATCATTGTCCATCAAGAAAGGAGGGAATTGCACAAATAAATTAGGAAAAGAAGTGTCCAGAACTATGGTTAACGACGCAAAGAAAAGCGAACTGATATTGCGTTCATCCGGTGTAGTAAATGCCGAAGGTTCAAAAAATTTAGCTTCTGCTTATTCAAAGAGAGGGCAGAAAGGCATAAATCAGGATACTCTCATTGTGTTGGAGGTAATTAATCAGGTCTATTTTACTTCGATGAGTTATTGTTTATGTTTTCGGTGCTATCGCTGAAGCAATTATGCATTTTTTTTAGCTAAAAGTGTAGTTTTCTTGTTTGTGTTTTTCTTTTGTTAATAGGAATATGGGTGTCAGGAAGACATGATGTTCTGTGGAGTGTTTGATGGGCACGGTCCATGGGGGCATTTTGTTGCAAGACATGTCAGGGAATCATTGCCGTCGTTATTGCTATGTAATTGGCAAGAGGGGTCTCTTGATCAAAATTGTCTTGAATCAGATTTAAAAGATCTGGACTCGGCTATACAGATTCATGATTTCGATTTATGGAGACAATCTTTCGTGAAGACTTGTGCAACCGTTGATAAGGAGCTTGCACGGCATCGCAAGATAGACTGCTTCAACAGTGGCACAACGGCTTTGTCAATCGTTCGACAGGTAATTACCTATTTACATTGACTTGGTAATTTTGTCTTGTGTTTTCTTTTGTTGATTCATTGTTTTCTGAGACCAGTTAGATCTCCATGTTTTGAAAATTTTGCACACTTAAATGGTGATACTAGCAGCAGAACTTCATTAGATCAGCTGGAACCCTTAACTGATGAACAATAGGAAATCAAAACAAAGTTTTTCTTAGTCATAGCTGCTTGCTAGTTCAGGACTTGCTGTGTGGTATTTCGGGATAGTCAAAATTCAATCAGCATTAGTCTAAAATTTCTCACTTTGTTTTGTTAGGGTGAGTTCATTGTCATAGCAAATGTTGGCGACTCTCGTGCAGTATTGGGCACCAGTTCTGATGATGGCTCTTTGGTTCCAGTTCAGTTAACTGTGGACTTCAAGCCAAATTTACCACGTAAAAATTCTCTCTCTGCCATCACGTCATATAATCTTTCTTCTATCATTTGAGTTTGTACCCAATTAAAAACTCGATTGGCTATCAATATAGAGGAGGCGGAGCGGATAAACCAGTGCAACGGACGAGTGTTCTGTTTAGATGATGAACCAGGGGTTCACAGGGTCTGGCGACCAGATGTAGAAGCACCAGGATTGGCAATGTCAAGAGCTTTCGGAGACTATTGTGTTAAGGACTACGGCGTTACATCTCTACCTGAAGTCACCCAAAGGAGGATAACAACTAAAGACCAGTTTGTCGTGCTTGCAACAGATGGGGTATGTACATATCCTATTCCATTGGCAGTCCTATTTTTCGAAACTTCATAAATTCATTTTATTTTATTTTTATGGCATCAAAACATGAACACATGGTTTGAAAAGATTTATCTGCTCATTATTTAGGTGTGGGATGTGATATCGAATGAAGAAGCAGTGCGAATTGTTTCTTCAACTCTGGACAGAGGAAAATCAGCCAAAAGATTAGTGGAGTGCGCAGTGAAGGCGTGGAAACGCAAGAGAAAGGGAATTGCGATAGATGACATTTCGTCTATCTGCCTCTTCTTTCACTCTCCCGCACAACTCTCTACATAGAAGATCAATCCCACTTATAAGTTGCCTAGACTACCAGAGTAAGCCAAGTGAGAGATTGTGAGAGGATTTCCCCTCTTTTTCTATCCGTGTAGTTTTGATAGTTAGTGCCGATCATTGTATGTTTATGTACATATCTTTGATGAAATACCTCACCATGTAATATGTTCTTATAATTTTATTTTATTTGTTTTGTAAAATAAGGAGAACAAAATCAATTTTAATTTTTCAAGTCATTGATAAGACTGTTTTGGTCTTCGGATCTATTCGAGGTCCAGAAGAAATAATAGCCCATGTTTTCAGTTCAGCCCCATGAGAGTCCTTTACACGTTATAGGTCCACTGTGACTCTGTGAGCCCTCCAAAATATCTTGTTTAACAAGTCCCAGACCTAGAACACCCTCAAAAGACTCCCCAAATTCACCGTCTCCGCATCACTTGCTTGTTTCTTCTGCAAGGTATTCAATTTTCATGGCTATGAACAACAATAATAGTAATTGGTATACAAAGAGTGCAGGATTTCCAAAGAGAATTTGGTGTAATCCACCACCACTATTATTAGGTTTTTTCATAATTGCATCTCCATTATCTGTTGCCGTATATGCGTACCAAGTCATCAAATCAAGACCACCCTCAGCTTCATCTTCAACATTACTGGGATCTCGTAAGAACAAATCACCAGTTTCCTTTCATCAAGATGAACCACAACAGCAACAACAGGAACAGCAGCAGCAGGCACAGCAAAATCAACAGATCGATACGATTAAAGAAGAAGAACTTCGTGAAGTGAGTACTACTAGTAGTAAGAGTAATCCTCTGTTCTTCTGGTCGAAACAAGGGGGGTCGAATTGGTAAACCCTAATTTTTAATGGAAATTCTTGTTTTGGTTTTTTTTTTTTTTTGTGTATTTCTGTTTGTCAATTGATTTGTGAATGATAATGGATTAACTGTTGGGGGTCTTAGTTTTGAGATTTTAGATCTAAAATTAGTCAAGAAAATGACTGAAAGACCTAAGTCATACGGATTCCAGACTGATTGGAGAGAATCAGAGATGATCAATAGATAACAAATGCTCATGATCTCAGATGTATGTTCAGGATACAATTATTTGCTTCTGTTTTACTTTAATTTGCTTCTGTCTTACTATAGGATGAGTCGCGCATGCACAGTAAGTACAGTACATTTTGTCAAGTCTGCTCTTTGAGGAACCCCTCTGATGGGCTAGCAGTGTGGGCTGGCTCGGGAGGCCAGCTTGTGTGTGACCTGAAATTCGCTGTAGCTTAAAATTGTCGTTATTTGTGTACTTTGCTTAAAATCTACTGGTACGATTCAAGTTTGTCTTTGTGATCTAAAATTTACCATATATCTCAAAGTCTATTTCTAATCCAGATTTGATGGATGATACAAAGTTTGCAGCTCTGAATATCTATCCCTTTAATAGTTAGAAATACTTCTAATCCAGATGTGATGGATGATACAAAATTTGCGTCTCTGAATAGCTATCCCTTTAACAGTTTCATGGCTCTACCAATACCCCCTCTAGATTTTGGCACTGCAGCTTTAGACCATGAATACCAACTCCTTTTCTTTTGAGTATTTGAAGAACCCATGAAAACCAACTCCTTTTCTTTTGAGTATTTGAAGAACCCCACGAGAAGTTTCGTATAATCTTCTCTAGTTCTTTAACAACAACAGCGGCAGGCATTTGCATTGATAAATAATATATTGGCAAGCTTGCCAAAACACTATTTATTAAGATAAGTCTATGACCTTTTGAAAGATATCTTCGTCTCCAAGTGAACAAGCGTTGTTGGCATTTCTGTATTATCACATCCCAAACTGCTCTACATTTGGACTTGCTTCCCAGCGGTATCCCCGGGTAGTTAATAGGAAATTCAGCTAGTTGACACCCAAAAGCATTAGGACTGATATCACCATTACGAGCCTCCCCAATACCAACTATTGCATTCTTCCAAAAATTCACCTTCAAACCAGCAACAAGCTCAAAAACAAATAAAATATTCTTCAGATTAACTACTTGCTCCTCGGAATCATCTAAGAATACCACTAAATCATCCGCAAATTGTAAATGATTAATGATTGTACCGTTTTCAACCACCTGAAATCCAGAAATTAGTCCAGCTTCAGCTGCCTTTTTAATCAAAGAAAGCAATTCGACAACCATGATGAATAAAAAAGGTGAGATTGGGTCATCCTGTCTAATTCCCTTTTGACTTCTGAACATGCTCGTTGCTTCGCCATTTATCAAAATTGAGAACCTAGCATAAGAAATGCACCGTCTAATCCAGCTTCTCCAAACCAAACCAAACCTCTCCATTAACATATCTAAACAGTTCCAATTGATATTGTCAAACGCCATTTCAAAGTCCACCTTGCACACAATGCCGAATTTATTAGTCCTTATCCTAGAGTCAATTACCTCTGCAGCAATAAAAATCCCATCGTTTATCTGCATGCCATGCACAAATGCCGCTTGATAGTCAGAAATAATAGATGGAAGCACTACTTTCAATCTCTTAGCTAAAAGCTTGGAAATGATTTTATACACTCCACCAATAATGCTTATTGGCCTAAAATTATGCAATGACACATCACCATTAATTTTAGGAATGAGCTTCAATGATGTGCAGTTCAATCTCCAATCTAAGGATGATGTTGCTTCAAATTCCTTAATCACCTTCATCAAATCCACCTTGATTATCTCCCAAGAAGCTTTATAAAACTCCATTGTGAACCCATCAAGCCCTGGAGCTTTGTTGGTGCCAAAATGTCAAATGACATTTTGAACTTCATCCTCCGTGAAAGGTTTCTCCAATGCAATACTATCAGCTGCAGAGATTGAAGGCATAATAATGTCATCGAAACCCAGGCCTAATAACATGATCTTCAGATAATAAACACGAATAAAAACCCTTGTCTTCGCTAAGATTGCATCTTTATCATAACACATTTTCTTACCTATAAGAAGGCAGTTTATATTGCTGCAAGAATATTTGTAAGAACCAAGTTGATGAAGATACCTTGTGTTCTTTTCTGCATCTTTGGCCCAATTCTCTTTAGCCCTTTGACCCCACTTTCTTGCAAGATTAAGAGTTAGAGAAGCATGAGTCACTTTAGCATCTTCCACCACATCAGCATTAGATAGAATTAAACCATTCTCCTCTTGCATATCCCATGAGTGGATATCTTGCTTAATTTGATCTAACTTAAGATGCAAATCTCCCAATGTTTTTCTCCAGGCCTTTATGAAAAAAAATTAAACCTTGTAGTTTTTTTTTGCAAAAACAAAACTTGGCTTGCCACGAAAAGTTAAATCCTGCCACCAAACTTGTAAATTAGTGAGAAACTGTGGGTGATGCAATAAGTAATTGTCTAGTCTAAATGGAGCCTTAAACTTGAGACCAGAATTACAACACAGTAATAAGGGAGCATGATCTTACACCGGTCTTTTTAGCCTCAATTGCATAATTGCAGGGCACCTTATATGCCAATCACCGGTAACAAGAAATCGCCAATCACCAGTAACAGAAATTTATTCAATCTTATTAAAAGAGGTGGTTGCTGAGAATTTTTCCATGTAAACTTACCTCCGGACATTGGCAAGTCAATCAGCTCATGTCTGCTTGCAAAACTTTTAAAATTTTCTGTTAGCAATGCTCCCACCTGGATTATTCCTTTCGGATTGAGCTAAGATTACGTAAAAATAACCTCCCAACACCCAAGAACCCTCAAATAGTATCATACAACTCTCGCCAACATTGTGTATAATAACCAGAATCAGAAGCAGCATATACATAATTAAAAAACCACTGAAAATTATATGAAATGTTACGGAAACGAATAGTGAGGGAGAAAGCACCTATAAGATAGTCTTCCATCTGAAGCACTCCATCTTTCCACATGATTATTATACCTCCTAAAGAACCCATTGAAGGTTGAAACAGAAAATTACAATTCCTATTGCCCGAAAGAGATTGAATTAGTTGCTCATCCACAACTTCTTTCTTTGTCTCTTGAATTGTGCACAATGTAACATTATTACTTATAATTGTGTTCCTGATTGACGCAATTTTATTTTCTTGTCCAAGACCTCGAATGTTCCAGCTCAAAATTCTATGATCCATTAGCAAGAGAAAAAACCCTAGAATCCTGAATAGAATTTACACACCCCTTATCTAGAAAGTCATTCACAATTAAATCGGTAACATGCTTCAATCCGTTCATTATCCATCAAATCAAGCTGCTCCGGCTCTTCTTCATCATGATCAAACTATCCCAAACCGTCATCATCAGCATACTCCGAAATCTCCATATTTGGTTGATTTAGAGATCTCTTTAAGATTAAACTGCGACAAATTCCTTTCATATTTGGTTGATTGGAATAAATACCCAACCTCCTATTAAACTGAATATGATTTTCAATTTTTTCTTCCAACTCCGTATCAACCTCTTCTCTGCTCTGTTTGAGTAAATTGATTGACATAGATGTCGAGTTGTGAGGATAAGAGTCTGAGTCTAACGTAGAAAAATAATTTGATCCAGTGCAGTGACTCGAGGAAAAAACTAACGGTCTTGGATTAATAGGAACTTTACCCGAGCCCGTATTATATTTTATCCTTATGGTAATCCATGGATGTGAAGACCCATATCCCTACTCATCATTCGAACCAGGTTGAGTGTCCCTTATCCTTGTCTCGGTTACCTTCGTCCGAACTCTGTTTAACTCTTTTACCGCCGAGTTTTTAGAAGAATTCAAATTTGAATTTGAAATATTCTCTGAAGAAGAAGCAAGCGAGATATTAGGTGGATTAGTTATAACCGGAGATGGCTCAGGACAATTTGCACCAGACTGCGCCATTATAGGAGATAGATTGCCCGGTAAACTGCTAACTACAGCAGATCGAATTGGTTTAGCACGAGGTAATGGATGACCAGAATTAACATCTTGAACCCATTCAATACTAAGCCATATTCCTTCATACAGAACAACAGCTGGAATTAAACTCAAATCACATTTGACCAAAACATTGAAGCTATTCAGCTTCGTGAAATTAAGAGTAGAGGCATGAAACTCTACCACCTTCCCCCACGGTTTACAAATTTGCTCAAAGGAACTTGGATCCCAAAAATGGAATGGCAAACCTTTTATTCGAATCCAATGATGATCACCAGAATTAAAAGCCTTGTTAATATGTGAATCTTATGGGTTCCAGTGACGAATGGTCACTATTGATTTGTCAATCCTGAAAGATAACTCCTTCTTGAACAAGTTAAAAATATCTACTGTCCTGGCTAAGAAAAACGCTAGTTTTCCATTAATATTCCAAAGCCCCAAATTACCATTCCAATTAAACTTCTTATATATTTCATTAGCAATCACATTCCATCCGTTATGAGAGTTTTGAACCTCAACTGCTATTCTCATGGAATAAGAATCATACATATCTATGAAAAGACGAGGGTACCCAAATACACCACAATCTTTAAATTATCCACCTATAACTCCTCTTACCGAAAGTGATTGTCTATGGACAAAGCCGAGACAATACGACAAATCGGTATTCACACTTTGTGTGATCGTCTATGGATACAAGATCGAGACAATACAACAAACAAAGTGTGATTACTTGATAATAGGTTCGGACTTAACCAAACTCTATAGGATCACTATCAAGTAATACGGAGTTAACGTTTGTGTGATTTACTTTAAATTATAATACTAACAATTATAATTTCGGAAAATAAAAGTAAATGACACAGCAAGATTTTGTTAACGAGGAAACCACAAATGCATAAAAACCCCGGGACCAAGTCCAGAATTGAATACTCTCAGAATTAAGCCGCTATACAAAATCTAAACCAAACTTCGTATAGTTGATACCAAGCAACTAAACCTAGTTCACTTAGTTTCTTCAGTATCCCTGCGCTTCCGACATTCAATAAGTGCACGCACTGGAACAATTCATATGGATCGTATTCCAAACAATAAAGGAACAAGAAATCGTTTGGTAACAACTCTATTGATTCTTTCCAGATAAAGATATCTCAAGTCATATACAAAGGCTCTTCCGTTTAAAGTAATAAACTCCTTTTCCTGGTTAGATAAATCCAATCTCTATTACCTAAGTAATAAGATTCGGATTTGTAACAATCAAAATAGAACTCAAGAGAACTATTAGGTGTAACCGATCTCACGCAACTAATCAATCGAATAAATCCGATTCTAGTTGGATCCCAGCTGATCAAGGTTTGTTCTACACAAAGATATGAGAAACCATTAAGAAATCTTCTTCGTCTTCAAATCTTCTTTAATCTTCAATTAAACCTGCACAACACAACTTGAATCTCTTGTGATCAATCACGCACAGAACGGAGTCTGTTAACAATGGATTATCAAAGGAGGTCTTTAGATCTACAAACAGTTCTAAAGATCCCGTCGACACTTCGATCTAGTTTGAGTGAATCTTATATCAGAAGAGAAGATTCTCAAGAATAAACAAACTAGGTGCAATCAAAGTTCAACAACCGTCAGTCAATCAAATCAATCGAAAACTAATAAACTGCAATTATTTAGTTTCCCACCAACGGTACTCGTAGAGCTTCTTGATCCCACGGAAGTCTTTAAACAAGCGGTCGTAAGAGATTTCGCCTAATTAAGGTACTTTCCTCTCCGGATAGACGGCTCCACCAGAAACAACAAAAAGATGAAGTTTGCCTGGATCTTAGGATAGTTTGGTAGAAATGCAAACTTAGGTATTTATAGACCAAGGATGTTTGGACACCAAGGAATTTCCAAAACCGAAAGTATTCTCAAGATATGCAATAAATGCCCAAATCGGTTTTCATAATTCCTGGAAATGCTTTGTCCAATATTTTCCGAAATCTCTCAATAGAAAATCTCCAATTAGTAAATGCACATTATTAATTTTTATTCTCTAGAGATATGCATTTAATTGTTGGTAATTAAAGCATATAAAACTAACAACCTTAATTAAAAGATTCTTAATTTATTTCGGACCAGGATCTCCTTCAGTAATTAAGGAATGACTTTGAACAATAAAAGATAAGAGTTACTGTTCGTGTTCAAAGTATGTTGACATCTTTTCTTTGTAAATCATCTTTCATATTTACAATCTTGGAATCGATTATACCACACTTCCAAACAAGTTTAGAATTGGTTCATCTGTATTCCAAGACAACTATGTGATTGATCAAATATCAAATCACAATCATGGGTTCAATCGGTTCTACCTATCAATAGGATCGGTTATACCTTAATATGGATTACTTGTAATCGGACACACAAGTTACCAGGACCGGTTATATCAGTTACCAGGATCGGTTAATGTTAGAGAACTGCTCGGTCGAACTCGCAAGCGTTGCTATCTCAAGCTTGTTTGTCAATATTAGTGATCAAAACTATAAGTCTTGATTTCTAGTCTACTTATAGTAATGTCTCAGACTAGGATATATTGTGTAGTTGAGCATTAGACTTCACGGCGTTCATCAATTGAAGACGAAGAACTACTAAGGAGAGCTTGTGGAACTTCATCAACAAAAGGTATGTGGAGACTAAAACTCATCTATCACTTGGAAAATCTATTTCTATTATATCTCCTATATTGAAACAAAAGTCGTATTACTATATAGTTGTCGATTATACACATTTGAGATTTCGAGCTGAGTTTAACTCGCTTACATATTTCTCGGAATATATGTTGGTAAGCTTTCTCTTCAACCAAGTTCATCTTATATTATTGACTAAAGTCAAAAGATGATAATGTGAAAATCGTCGAGTAATATCTTACATGGTTTGTGTGATATAATCATTTGGTGTAGACTTGGAATGTTTTGTTATGATTATTTCAATAACTTGAAAATTGCTTTGATGCTAATAGTGTGTGAAAACGGCTATTGTCATCCTCTAAGAAAGTTTCAATGATCGAAATAAGAGTTTAGAATACTTAACCATCATTGGATTATAAACATAGTATGCATTCTTGCATGTATGTGATCCATGACCGGAACTAAAGTATGCGTACTTGTAGTTGTGAAATTCCGTGTACCAAGTACACATGCCGGTACGCATACTTGCGTAAGGTATAGGTCTGGGAATTTCTGCTGGGTTTTTGAAGTGTACTAAGTATGCGTACCCGTTTGCATACTGGCAAACCCAAACTCAGACCGGCTACTTAATTATGCGTACCCGTTTGCATACTTGAGTGGTTAAAGTTCTAAAATCGGTTGGCTCATGAACTAATACATTTATATATTAAGGAATGCATTCTTTGCAAACCGTGGCTATAATGTTCATGAATTGATTCAAGTGAATCAAACCGATTTTTCTTCAATTTTGTTCTTGTATACTTCTATGAGAATATAGCAATTGAACAACTCTTTAACTAGTTTCATTTGAGTCATTTGAACCAGTTATGGTTAAGATGAATAAGGTTGATATGAGAGTGTTCATATAGCTAACCTCGGTTAACTATGGTTGAGCCAACATGATGTACACGTTTAGGTACGGTTACTAAACCTAAATGAGGGTACATTTCATTTGTGTATAACAAGCTAAGTTCGATCTAACGGTTGAAAGATATTAGCTTGAATCTAATCAGGTTTTCATCTAACGGCGAATATTGAATGCATTGTTACCAAGGTAACTTAGATTGCAAACCCTGATTTGAAAACTATATAAAGGAGAACTCTAGCAACTGGGAAACCTAATCCCCACACCTCCTGTGTGATACTAGTTGTATAAGCTAGAGTTTATTCTCCTTTAACCTTAGGTTTTTTACGAAACCCTGTATGTTAACGACTTAAAGACTTCATTGGGATTGTGAAGCCAGACCCAACTATTTTCTTTGTAGTTGCGTGATCTGATCTTGATGTTTCTACCGTATTTGAGTACTATCTTCTCTAGAATTGTCTCGAGATTTAATCTCCGATAGGCAAGATAAAAAGTATTCACAAACATCTTCGTCTCATCGTTTGTGATTCCACAATATCTTGTTTCACTACCATACGATTAAGATTATTGTGAGGTGATTGATATTTCTAGGCTGTTCTTCGGGAATATAAGTTCGGTATATCAATTGGTTCCTGGTCACCTTGATTTATCAAAAGACGGAACAAAACTCATAGGTATTTCTGTGAGAGACAGATTTATCTATTCCAATAGACTTTTCTGTGTGAGACAGATTTGTTTATCAAGTCTTCGACTTTGGGTCGTAGCAACCCTTGGTTGTGGGTGAGATCAGCTAAGGGAATCAAGTGCGTAGTATCCTGCTAGGATCAGAGACGTAAGGAGCGCAACTGTACCTTGAATCAGTGTGAGATTGATTAGGGTTCAACTACAGTCCAGTCCGAAGTTCATTGGTAGTAGGCTAGTGTTTGTAGCGGCTTAATACAGTGTGGTGTTCAAATATGGACTAGGTCCCGGGGTTTTTCTATATTTGCGGTTTTCCTCGTTAACAAAATTCTGGTATCTGTGTTATTTCTTTTCCGCATTATATTTTGTTATATAATTGAAATATCACAGGTTGTGTGTTGAATCAATCAATTGGGAAATCCAACCTTTTGTTGTTGATTGAAATTTATTGATCCTGAACATCGGTCTTTGGTACCATTCAAATTATTTCTCTTATATTTAATCGGGCTCGCAAATTCCTATTTGCTGATTGCAGATTGAATTGAGATATAGAGATATAAAACTCTTTGATATACTTTTCTCTAGATTGAGTCTAACTGTCTAGTTGATTCTCTTGAAAGTATATTGGAGTTTGTCTATTCATATTTCCAAACGAAATATTGGGTGTGGTTGTTAGACCCCCGCTTTTTCAGTTACGTCAATTACCAGGACCGGTTACCATATACTCATGGTATTGCTTGTGATCGGTTACACAAGTCACTAGGATCGGTTATAACAATTACCAGGATCGGTTACACCAATTACCAGGATCGGTTACACCAATTACTAGGACCGGTTACACCAATTACAAGGATCGATTACACAACTCTTTTGTGATCGGTCACACCAATTACTAGGATCGGTCACACCAATTACAAAAATCGATCATACCATCTCAGGTGATTACTTAGGATCGGCTACACTAATTAATCAAAACTAGTCATACCAAATCATAAGTCAGGCATTATGATTAGTTATACCAAGATGCATAACAAGTTATGATCGGTTCTACTAACTCACACATATTGGTAATCCAAAGATATGCAATGAATAAAAATACCAATAAGCATAGCAATTTCCCTTTCGATTCATAAAACAAGCTCATGAATGTACTTCCTTTAAACAAATGTAAACATTGTTTCCTAGGATGAAATCTTCACCTTTACCCGTACACATAATCACAATAGCATTCATAAGATTATGTCGATGTCATATCTACGAAGTTCAAAAGATAAGCGTTATACTTCGTAGTCTAATTCCTTAATACTATGATCATATGATCATGTCTCACTACTAGAGTAAAATATTCATTCATAGCTTCGTAGTTATGCTTTCAATATAGCACGACTTGAAAGATACGTTAGGAATGAAACAGTTCAAGTCAATATTACTAACCTCAAGAGGAAGGATGATGTCGTCGTTGTAGCTCGTTACTTCATCACGTTCTTCAGGTCTTCGAGTAATACTTGTATGTCTCATATTCCTAGACTTTCTAGTCTAACCTATACGAAGTTGTCTCTAGTACATAATCAAACGACTCTTAGATGAGTTTTGATTCACTAAAATATGACAACCAAACTTGATATACCAACGCTTGGCGGGTTCAACCGAGTTATGCTCTAACAATCCATTACCTCATTATTACAATGAGAAGTTAAAGATGGAAAATCCTTAGCAACTGGTAGTTGAACAGATTTGGTAGCTGGCTTAACAAAAACTGAAATACCAAAAAGAACTCCAGATTGATCCCTTATTTCCACTAGGGATACAAACAAATCTTTTCTTTGAATCTTTAGAAGAGTCATAAGTAGAGATCCTAAGAAAATGGTGATTGGTTTATGACAAATATCACATCACAATGGTGCAATAGGCTAGAGCAGACTGGCCTTGGAAATGTACAACCATCAAGCTGGACACAAAGCCGAAAGTACAGCCATCATGTCCCTTCACTGGATCCGGCTTAGAAAATGTTTAGCCATCATGGTCGGACATGGGAACGCCGTACATTACAGTTGGCCGAGGTAATGTACACCCATCACGACATGTACTTGGTGAATATCATTTTCCTCCCCTAATCTAAGTTGTAAAAAATTTCCTTAAAACATATATAGGTAGGGGTAGTTGGTTGAAGGTGCATATGTGGACCATGCACCGAGTAAGCTTCATAGCTTATCCAAAAGAATATAAATGATGCTTAGAGCATATTATGCATGGGCATCACTATGCCATACCGCGGACCAAATATGCATCACTTGGAGGCATTTTGACGGAACGGCCTACACGGACTAGGCTATTACCATAATTGTGCTACGACTTTGCAAAGGAGTTGGTTTAAGTAGTTGTCCCTTCGACGATGAAGTACGGTCTGTGCTTGATCCCTTTAGAGTGGGGAAGGGTACGTAGGCATCCATAAATAGTTGCAGCATTGCCGGTCCAGCACATTGTCACTCATATCATCTAATTGCGAGATGATTGCGGCATATTAGCCTCTCATATCATCTGGCTCGGTAGTTCGATGCAAGAGATGATTGTGGAAAAACTTGATAAGGAAAGTTGCATTCCATTGCTTGGATGCTCATACTTCCTATCAAGGCGTTCGATGTAGGCATGTACCAATGGCGCATTGGGCATGGCATGGAAAGTAAGCTACGTTAATATGCAAGTTAGCGGAGCTTGCACAAGCCTAAGGAAAGTACGACATGAACCTGATTGATGCATCCTTGGCACGATTAAGAAAAGTGCATGCTTTCAGCAATGCCTAAGATAAGTAAAGATGCGGATTTAGGCCTATAATGGCCTATACGCGAGTTCAAGGAATCTATGCCCAGAAAGGACTCGAGAGCCAGTGATGCATGAAATAATGCATCAGTAATAGCCTCAATGGCTTTATACCCTTTGAAGAACAAGGGTAAGTTGGAACGGTGTGGAAGCTAAGTTAGCTGCATCATGCTCCACGAGCATGCTTGCAAGGGAAAATAGACGTGCATTTGCCTAGTTTTAAGGCCCGGTTTGTAGCATCAGGGTGGCGTATCGGGGAAGTTATGGCATGCGCGCCTAGGCGCGCTAGGCGTAAATTTACGGTCCGTCACAGATATGTACCAAAACGTAAATCCATACTATGATTTTTTTCGGGTTACTCATAAAAACTTACGACTAGGACACATTACAGATGGGAAAATTAACTGTTACAGATAGGAAATACCTAGCCGTAAAAATGACAAAACATTGATTTTTTTTCGGCCTTCTCAGAATTATCCTAGTCGTAAATTGTAGTTACGGCTGATAGTTAATATTATCTCAGCTGTAATAGAGGATTTACGGTTGGGAAACTAAGAACTCCCAAACGTAAACGGTTTCTGAAACTCGATTTGAAAACCTAATTTACCTATTTCACGGATCAATAGCCGAAATAATAGGTGGGTTTTTGATCCTTACCTTATAACAGCCATATCAGGAGTATTAGCTTCTATTTCGACTCCTTCATTCACCAAATCTTCATTTCCGGTTCAACGTCTTCTTCATTTGCATGTCTGGTTGTTTTTTATTTTGGGTTTCCTTTACCTAGTTTATCCTTAGTTATTAAGGCTGTACATGGGACGGTACAGTCCTGGTTTCTTAAGAACCCGATACATGTAACTCCTAGTGGCCAATTCTATGTTCTGGCTACTTGTACCTATACATGTGATATCAGTCCGGTTCTGGACTGGTACCTAATTTTTATATGTTATTTTGAATAATCAAAACCTAACCTAATCGAATGAAATCATCATCAACATAACTCATCGAACAATCAATTAATCAATTGAAGAAGTCAATTGGTTAGAACCAACATGAAATTTCAAGATATATGAAAGTAAAATTGATGAAAACAATTTCAATCGATACTACTACTTTTAACCCTAATTTCCATTGCAGCCAACAGGTACAGTTGCATAGTTCTTACTCAAATCAATTCTTCAATTCCAACTCAAATTATTTAACTTGAACAGAAGCATCAAAACCCAATTCTTCAATTTCAACACAAATCATCCCTAAGAACCCTAGTTTTCATTTATTACTTAAATCAACCGCAGTTCCATCATTACTAACAGATTCAAACCAAAATACCCACCAAACACTGTTTAATCTCTCCATTTCCTCTTTATTGTTCTTCTCATTCTCTATCCAACAACTCAATTCTTTAATTTCCTTGCAGCAAGACCACCCGATTAATCTCATTCTTCTTCAATCCTGTCGATCCTCAAATCTATACAGATTCAAAACCTAATTTGAAATACCATATATCTAAGCTTAACTAGCAGAAGAAGAATCCAAACCCGTCTCCAGGATTATGTGTTGCAGAGTGATTAGTGATGAAGAATTTTACAAAAAAAAAAAAAAATTGTTGTTATTTCTCTGTATCTTTGTTATATATTATAGATCGAGAGATGGAGGAAATAAGTAGTATAAGAGACCTATTGTGGACAACTAAGATTACACATAAGCAAGGGCTAGGATCAACCGGGTATTTTAGTCCGGTACTGGTATGGGAATACATTAGAACCGGTACCTGTACCCCCTATGCAACTGGTTCTGGATTCCATTACCGTTCCCTGTACCCCCTTCTCCGGTTCTGTTCCGGGTTTATCAATCCTTGTCCGGTTCCTGTGCAGCTCTATTAGTTATACGAAAAATTTAATCGACGATAAATATTTTTGAGAATCGACAAAAATAAGAAGAAGAAAACAAACGTATGGGAAAGAAATGAATAGGTTAGGAAACACCCTCTCTCTCTATCTCTTTTTTATACAGCGAAAACAGAGAAAAAACTATATCGAAATCATCCTAACTGCATCTAGTTATAGTTTATTTCTTGTACCTTATTTGCATCAGTTTTTAAATTTCTAATGTTTTTTCTCCCCCGAATCTCCCTTAGGGTTTGCAAGTTTTAAATTTGGTAGTGCTTTCAGTTCCTTCAAAATTGATGATTATCAAGTTATGGGTTTTAATTCTTGTCAGAAGAACAAAACCTGCTGCAGCTAAAAGTTCTACTTCAACTACAAGAGCAACAAAAACAACGACAAGTTCAAGATCAAGTTCATCAATAAATTCATCGACTGCTACAAGTGTTACCAAGACTCAGGCCGATTCAGATCGACTCAGGCAGATTCAGACCGATTCAGAAGATCATTGTTACTTTGATTACTTTAGCTTATGTTACTCAGATTCACATGTATTAGGCAAAACTTGTTTGGGTCTTTTCAAGATCCCATCATTGCTATGTATAGTGATGCAAATTTGTTTTATTTGGTTCCAAAGAAACTAATTATTTAGCCTCCTGTTATGGTTGTCCTTTAGATAATATTTTCTTAAAAAACCCTGGTTGGATCTGTACAAGTTCCCATCACTGCTGTGTCCAGTGCTGCAAATCGGTTAGTTTGGTTCCAAACAAAACCAATTTGGCCTATTGATGTGGTATTATCCAGTTTGAACTCTGTAACTGTAATGTTTGACATGTCTGTAAAAGTAGGATTGATGAAGATTAAGAACTAGTGAAGATATTTTGATTTTGGTGAATATAAGATGATTTTAAACAAACTCTGGAACGATTCAGCTTTGAAATCGGCTTTTTTAATAGATATTTAAAGTGCGCCTTTTTTAATAAAAAGAAAAATCAAAATAAAAAAATAAAAAAGATAAAGAAAAGAAAAGAATAGGTTAATTTTTTATTTTGATTTAGATTAGCTATGGGATTGGTAATAAAATAAGAAGACTAAAAGAGGATATATTTTTTTATTTATCGGTAAAGAATTTGATGCTGGCGAATTTCGAACTCCGATCACTGGTATCATCATCCAATGACTTTACCACTGTACTACAGTGATACCGGCATAATAGGATACTGCAGCAGCCAAGTTAATAGGATATTCGGACAGCTTAATCCTTTACACCCCGAATGGTCCCCCTTAGCGGCCTAATAATAGGATGAGAAATTTGCTGGTTGGTCCACAAAACCCGACCCATCTTATTCTCTAGTCCAGCGGCAGAAAACATTTAATTGCTGGTCCAAAAAAACATTTGAAAAGAGTAAAATTACTAAGCTAACCCTAACAACACGCGTGTCAGAGTCACAGCCAGAAAACGTAGAGAATAAAACATGCGTTAATTCAATTTCTTCTTCTTCTTCTTCTTCTTTAGTTTTTCATTCTTCTTCATAGAAATTAAAATCCACAAAACCAGATCGAAAAAAAATAATCAAAATCTAGGTCAAATTCATCTTCTTTATTCAAAATCAAAAACTAGGTCAGTTTTTCTTCTCCTAAATCTAGGTCAGTTTCATCATCTTTATTCAATAATCATTTTCAAATCGGAAAACAAAATCAAAACCAAAACCAGATCTGTTTTTCGATTGAAGAGAAAAAATGGTTAGTTTGGTTTCTGAAGAAAACCTAAGCAACAGAAGATGGTTACAACAAGAAATAGAAGTAATTGAAGAACCCTATTTTCACCAAAAAGGAAAAGGAAGAGAACCCGTGGTACTCTTTAAACTACAACAAAAAAGAAGTAAACCACTGTCAATCCATAATCAACATCAAAAAGGAAGAAAACTAATGTTGGTAATAGTACCCCAGAAAGGTATAACATCAATTTCTCTTCTAATTTTGCAAATAGCTCTATGGTAGGTAAAAACTTAATTTATGATTCAATAAGCATCGGTACATATTGATATGAACTGTTGAATACATGAATTACTGATGTGTGTATGATCCATCAGTACATATCGATATCTGCTAGGTGAAAACCTAATTTATGCTTAAACAAGCATCAGTACATATCGATATGTACTGTTGGATACTGCAATACATATGTACTAATAAACAGTACATGTTGATATGAACTGTTGGATACCCGTATGTATTAATATGTGCTAGGTAAAAACCTAATTTATGATTGAATATTATCTTATAATACATATAGATATATACTGAAGGAAAAATTGATTTACAAATGCAATACATATCATTATGTACTGTAAAAACCTCTAATTTATGCTTAAACATGATCCTGCAGTACATATTGATATGTACCTAACGAAAAAGTGTTTCATTGTGTCCAGCAATGCATATTGATAAGTACTTATCCATATATGGTGAAAAAGCGGGGGTCTAACAACCTCACCCAATATTTCGCTAAGCAATCTGTATTGACTAACTCCAATATACTTTTAAGAGAATCAACTAGACAGTCAGACTCAATCTTAATAAAAAGTATATCAAAGAGTTATATCTCAATTTCTCGATTCAATCCTTACTAAAACAAATAGAAATCTGCGAGCCCGATTGAATACAATAGAAATAACTTGAATGGTACCAAAGACCAATGTTCAAGGATCAATCAATTTCAATCAACAACCAAAGGTTGGATTTACCAATTGATCGATTCAACGCACAACCTGTGATATTTCAATTATATAACAAAATATAATGCGGAAAAGAAATAACACAGACACCAGAAGTTTTGTTAACGAGGAAACCGCAAATGCAGAAAAACCCCTGGACCTAGTCCAGATTTAACACACACTGTATTAAGCCGCTACAGACACTAGCCTACTACAAACTAACTTCGGTCTGGACTGTAGTTAAAACCCAATTAATCTCACACTGATCAAAGGTACAGTTGTGATCCTTACGCCTCTGATCCCAGAAGGATACTACGCACTTGATTCCCTTAGTTGATCTCACCCACAACTAAGAGTTGCTACGACCCAAAGTCGAAGACTTTAATAAACAAATCTGTCTCACATAGAAAATTCAACAGGAATAGATAAATCTATCTCCCACAGAAATACCTACGATTTTTGTTCCGTCTTTTGATAAATCAAGGTGAGCAGGAACCAATTGATATACCGGACTTATATTCCCGAAGAACAGCCTAGAAATATCAATCACCTCACAATAATCTTAATCGACTAGCGAAACAAGATATTGTGGAATCACAAACGATGAGAAGAAGGTGTTTGTGACTACTTTTTATCTTGCCTATCGGAGATATAAATCTCAAGCCAATCTTACGATTGCACTCAATCACGATAGAAACAGCAAGATCAGATCACGCAACTATAGAGAAAATAGTTGGGTCTGGCTTCATAATCCCAATGAAGTCTTTAAGTCGTTAACCTACAGGGTCTCGAGAGAAACCTAAGGTTAAAGGAGATTCGACTCTAGCTTATACAACTAGTATCACACAGGAGGTGTGGGGATTAGGTTTCCCATTTGCTAGAGTTATCTTTTATATAGTCTCCAAAT
>JAJJMB010007708.1:9353219-9423274 GCA_023531105.1 Papaver atlanticum
TATTCACCGTTATATGAAAACCTGATTAGATTAAAGCTAATATCTTTCAACCGTTAGATCGAACTTAGCTTGTTATACACAAATGAAAAGTGACTTCATTTAGGTTTGAGTAACCGTACTTAAACTTGTACACCTAGTTGGTTCAACAATAGTTAACCAATGGTTAGCCATATGAGCACTTTCATATCAACCTTATTCATCTTCACCATAACTAGTTCAAATGACTCAAATGAACTAGTTAAAGAGTTGTTCAATTGCTTAGATCTCATAGAAGTATACAAGACACAATCGAAGCAAAATCGGTTTTGATTCTCTCGAATCGATTCATGAACATTATAGCCACGGTTTGCAAAGATTGCATTCCTTAATATATATAAATGTTTTAGTTCATGAACAAACCAATTTTAGAAAGTAACCTACCTAAGTATGCGAACAGGTACGCGTACTTAAATAACCAGATTGAGTTTGTTTTCACTTCCAAACTCCAGCAGAAATTCACGGACGTGAACTTTCTGCCAGTACGCGTACGGGTACGCATACTATCCTGTATTTCCAACAACCGCCAGTACGGGTACGCATACTTTGGGTTCCCGATTTTGGACTTTTACACAAATGTGAAAAACACACTATGCTTGTATCCAAAGATGGTTACATGTTCTAAACTCTAATTTCAATCATTGAAACATTCTTAGAGGATGTTATATAGTTGTTATTCACAAACTATATTTCATCAAAGCGATTTTCAAGATATTGAAATAACCAACATGACTTTCGTCACGAGTAAAGATGAACTTGGCCAAAGCGAAAGCTTATCAACATATATTTTGAGAAATAGATAAGCGAGATAAACTCGTCTCGAAATAGAAAATGTGTATAATCGAAGTCTATATAGCAATACGACTTTTGTCCCAAGATAGGAGATAGAGTAGATAGATAAGTTCAAGTCTCCACATACCTTTTTGTCGATGAAGTTCCACCAGTTCCTTGAGTAGTTCTTCGTATTTGTATGATGAATACCGTGGAGTCTAGAACTCAACTACACTTACTATCCTAGTCCGAGACTTAGCTATAAGTAGACTAGAAATCAAGACTTATAGATTTGGCAACTAAACTTGACAAACAAGCTTGACATAGCAACGCTTGCGAGTTCGACCGAGCAGTGCTCTAACATGTGGTACTAGTATGTTAGAGTCTAGTCACTAGAGAGGGATCACAAAATAATGGTGTCAATATCTTTTATTCATTTTTCTTTCTGAGAAGAAGCCAACCTAGCTATGTGATGCTGATTTGTTTCAAAAGATTGGTGCTGCTACTGCTTTTGAAGTTAGTGCAACTGTTGCGCATTGTGCTTTTGCTATGTGTGTATCTGCAAGTAATTATGATTTCCACCACTTTGTTTGCCATGTTGATTTCATATGGATCTATACCTATTCTTCGCATCAATGTTTTTTTTCCACAGTTTAATGACTGTTGATTAGAAACTTGCGTTTTGATGATTAAAAATTAAGGATTTGGACTTTTGAACATTTGATTCAGGTTCTGATTTTTGATTTATATGATGAGTTTGGATTAATCTGTTTAGTGTGTATACTTTTTAAATCTGAGTACGAAACTTCTTTGTTGTGTTTCACACTACTATCTAACAGTAGACATGGACATGTACTGAGTAAAATACTTCTGTAATGTGCTTCACACTATGATCCAACAGTAGATATTAACACATACTGAGTGAAAAACCTAACAATGTGTTTTACTTCACTTCTGACTATAGTATTATCTAGCAGTACATATTGTGATGTATTGGGTTTTAGAGTATAATCCAGTAGTACATATTGTGATGTACTGATTTTTACAATATAATCCCGCAGTACATATTGTGTCGTACTGAAAAAATCAAACTTTTTTTTTGAATATACTCAACACTTTGACAATAATGTGAGTACGCAGGGCAACGCAGAGCAATAGGAGGATAACAATATATGAAGTCCAGTTCCACCACCATCCATGAACAGAAGAATTCTTCGATATACAAGGCTAGGTTGTCTGGATCTTAAGGATGTGAGGCTATATCTGTAGGCGAAAAATCTCAGATATGTTGAGATGGTCATCTCAATGCTACAACATGACAAAGGGGATTACTGATGTTAAACAGTAGCATGTGATAGAGATTGCTTCAAGGTTAAGGTTTTTATCTTTCTTTATGTTTGAAGCTTACACATCTGAAGCTGGAAAAAATGTCAACTACAGAAGTATCCATCCTAGTGAGCAGTTTGCAAGGTTGAAACTTTATTAAAATTTTCATAGTTTCATCATCAAATTGTAATTAAATTTTCACAGTTCCATTATAATTATTAAATCTTGTAGTTTTGATCGTCAATGCTAGCAAGTAATTAAAAGGAAACCATATATAAGAGTATACTATATTTGTTTTACTTGATCAAATAACAAAGGAATTGTTTTACAGTTCAAAATGAATGACCGATTTGCTATTATCATATAAAAGAATGTACTTCTACAGTTGTGACTCGATAATAGAAATTAAAAATTATTTCTGATGTGGGAGGCGAGAAACCTGGCAGAGAATGAAAATTCCCCCAATCTAGCATTAAACTTACAATTATATGCCTATTCATCATCTGTACAGTCCGGCCAGCCTGGCTTCTGTAATCAAATAAACATCTTGATGTGACCCAAAAATGCATTTTCTCTAGTTAAATGTTTTCTTCTAATATTGTGATAAGAGTATGAAGACTATACTTTTAAAAATATACTTTGAATAAACAGTCTGAACTTGTAAATGAAGGGAGAATGTCTCTTAGGCACTTGTTACGAGGACTTGTATATAAGTTCTTTTCCCATATAATCCTACAATACATATTGATATGTACAGTGTGAAACCATAGTACATGTCGATATGTTCTGAGTATTAGACTCTTCAAGTTGATTCCTCCAGTCTCTATATCAGCCTTGATGCCCGCAAGTCCTCTAACCTCAATGACTTGTCTGCTGCATCTCCATTTGGCCATAGCTGCAGCTGTTGTTTCTTCTTTGAATTTACATTTTTTCTCAGACTCCATAGCTTGTTTCATTTCATCCAACTTCTGTCGCAGAACTGTCAACTGCCAAATTCAGTGTAATGGAATGACAAAGCAACATAAGCCATAATATCACATAACAAGTCAGTTGTGGCTACTAATTTACAGGCATGAGAATGAGAAAAGGGTCTGACCATGTTCAAATTGTTGTTTATTTTAGAAGGTACGCTGGTAAAATTTACAGATGTTTAATGGCTGATGTCATTCGAGTTATCCTAAAATGGCAGTTGTCTCTAAGATACCTGAAAGTCTTTTTCTGGGGGTAAGTGGCTCAAGTGGAGCTAGATGCGATCCTTCATCGGTCCTGTAGATAATTGGCAACACAATCAGAGAATGTAACAAATTAAAACAAAAAACAAAATCAAACAGTACATACAAATATGAACTGCGAAATTAGTACATGCAAATATGCACTGCAAAACCACTACAGATAAAAACGATATACATAAGAAGCAGTAAGGGAGTGTGCTATGTAACAGATCTAGTCTGATAGAACTGAAGTTCCCACTGAATGTATAAACCCCAATAGTATGATGTAGTTTATTAACAAAACACAAAATGATCATTTCCTTCTTATATGGTTCCCATAACTCTATTAACCTACATGTTTTAATGGACTCATTTAATTGAGTTTACCCGATCAAAAAGTTCCTTATCGTAAACTGCAACTTCAAATCAGTTAATCCAAAACAAAAAAACATAAGTCATTATATTCCAGTTACATGTTTTTATGAAAGTAAATTAAAAATACACTGTACATATACACATGTACTGAAGAAAAACTAGTTTATTTTTCTCTTTGTTTCACAACCTATAGTAGGATCTTGAAAAGATACCTTTCAATTAACTAAATTTAGCGCCCCCTCGACCCCCGTTAAGAAGACTTAACCATCTACAATACATGATTCACAAAAAAAATGAGATTCAAAATGAAAAAATCACAGTATATATACTATATACAAGTGTACTGAGAAAAGATAGTAGATACTGATATGCACTGTGTAAAACCCAGTAGATAACATCCTTCTCATGAACCTGTCAGCAAACATTAACGAGAAAAGTTTAAAGCCATAACCAAGGGAATTTAGATATTTCGCATGCAGATTTATTGGTAGAGGGAAACCACAAGAATGGAAATAGAAAATTGCAGTACGTACGTATACACATGTACTGAAGAATAAGAATCCAACGCCTAGTAGATATTTATATGTACTGAGTAAAAACCTAGTACATATCGTTATGTACTTAGTTAAAACCTAGTAAATATCATGATACATATACACATGTACTGAGGAAAACTAAATATATACTGAATTGACAAAACAAAATATGTACTCTATATCACTAATATGGAGATGTAGTTCCACAACTCGCTGCCTTTTGTTAGTCATTTTCCTGCAGTCCATCAAAAGCATAGTTCATTTCCTTTTCCGGTACATTAGAATATGTTACTCAAATGACAAAACAAAAAAAACATAATAGACTTATAAACTTACAGATCTTAGACAGAATTGGATACTATTATAGATGCACAACAAACATATTGCTTTCAGTACATCATATATGTACTGTTGGATAATGCTTTCAATACGTCATATATAGGGATCACCAACAATTATTAGTGTGTGTTATTACTAGACCGGGCTTTCTTTCTTTTTTGCATAGCCTGGTATTGGTGGAATAATGGCTAAATGTTGTGTCCATAGTTCTTATTATTGCGTTAAGCTATAGATATTAACACTTGCCTGCTAAACTTATTTATTGGCAACATGAATCACAAATATGTTTCTCATCCTATTTTAAGAAATACAGTATAAGGATGAAACATCTTAAGAAATACAAAGAAAAGCAACATCTAACTATACTACAATATAAGAATGAAAACCCTTTAATGTACTAATACTTTCCGCTAATTTCTTATAGCACGAACTCTACAATTTCAAAATTAAAACCAAACAACATAACTATAATAAAATGAGATCATAATGGATAAAGTAGCTACACAAACAAAAACTCACTAATTTGATCTTCTTCAGTACATGGGAGCGCTTCACTCTCCAAAGCTTATGCTACAACGAAAATCAAATTTCCCAAACCTCTTTAGGCTTTGAATCGTACTCCATAGTAAACTCTTCTTGAGCTTGTTGATCACTACTCTAAAAACAAAAAACAACAACAAGTTATTTACTACCTAAAACCAGAAATCAAATTGAAAAGAATGCTTCTCAAAAGAAAAGTTCAAGCGTTGTCTCTCCATATGAATCCACATGGTATCTCATGTATTCGAGCACGAAGACCAGAAAACCAAAGAACCCAAAATGTTACATAAACAAGCTGTCAAATGGAATACTACAGACAAATATTTACTGATACATGAACAAAATAGAGCAACAAAAGACCAACATAATAGTCATTATTTTATGGTATTAACTCAACAAAGACAAGTTATCTATGCATGCACAACAAAAAAACATGGATAAAGGAACAATACATGAAAATATGTACTGGTACAACTGTTAACAAAAATGAGCATCAAAATATTTAAAAAATCTGTGAGTATAGCCAAATCAGTACAGGCAAATATGATTGTTCTTAAAACTTCATATTTGTTAGGGATTGTTCTTAGATCTTCATCAATTAATCAACATTAATTCCTTATCTAAAAGGTAAGACTACCGTCATGAACACTTTCGGAAAATTTTCCATTTTAGCAATGGGTTATCATGCCAAATCCCATGAATGCAGTACAAAACAATAATAAATAAAAAAAACATCTAAACAAAGCCAATTTATTCTAGTACAAGCAATATATATAGATAACGATTTCGATTCCAAATCCAATTGCTCATCAGATCTATGAATTTAAAATTGAATAAAATGAAAAATCATAACTAGGTCTATGAAAATCAAAGTTGTTTGCTTCCGAAAAATTGTTGGATATGAAGATTATGGCTCCCTGAATACAAATCTAAAATCAATTTGAAGGTCAAAGACACATACAGAGATCGATCACATACCTTACAATTCTCACATCCGGAACTCTCTTCTAACATAGACGATGAGAGAAAAGAATGAAAATAAATGAAGAGGAATAAAAAGGGTAATTTTGGCATTTAAAACATTGAACTTATATCTCCCGCACGCTTGTGGATCAGGGAATAAATTTTTTACTTATATGGACTACCAATTAAATAATTTCTATGGGTGGATTAGACAGTAACCGGGTTCTCTAGATAGGATTAACCAGTAATTTTGAATAGTGAGAATTGTATAAATGCCCTTACTTTCAAGGGATCTTTACAAATAGCCTTGTCAAAAATAATTATACCCCTCCTCATTTAAAAGGAAGTTCATAATCTCGTAAATGCCTTTTTTATATTTGTAGAATTATCGGCATCTCCTTTTAATTTCAAATTCAAATCTGATAAAAAAACTCGATCTCTTTTCTTTCTTGCTCTCTGCATCTCCACCACCACCTATGATTCTTCCTTTCTTTTCTCGTCTTTGTTACGCTTTCATCATTAAAATCTCCGTCATCGTCTATCCACACCAACGATATAGCAGAATCACGGAAAATTTCAAGATCTGAAGAGAAGGTTTGTTTCTGAGCTTCACCAAGTTAGGGAATTACGCAGTCAGATTGAATCACGGCAAATTTCAAGATCTTCCGGCGGTGGTGGGTTTTCTTCAGGTGTTCCTGGTAATTCTGGTTCTCCAAATTACAGCTTGCCGCCGGCCAAGAAAGGAGGTCTGAAACGTTCATATCCATTAGCTGTACCCCAAACGGACTTATCCATGGGATGCAAAGTTGATTGGGAATACGAAGAAGAAATGTGGTACAAATGAAGAAAAAATGTGGTGATGAAAGATAAATTGGGGTTTTATGTCTTTAACGGACCAGTTGATCCAATTAAATTGATGCTTCATGATTATAACTCATTATTCATAACCCAATGGGTCTTGGTACTGTGGAAGACAAGCTTAAGAAATGTTTATACGAATTTGCTTCAGATGTCAAGTTAACGTTCGAAAATGCATTACTGTACAACCTTATATTCATGAATTTCATGCTTTAGCCGAACGGCTTCTTAATAAATTCAATGAGATTTGAAATTCGAGAGTGATTTGAAGAAGTTGGAGATTGAGAATGGTGGGACTGGGAGTAGAAGTAGCAGTAACAGGGTTATGATGGTAGTTACAAGAATAATTCTAGTATATCAATTTTTTGGATCAACTTTTAATGTTGACCCCAGATTTTGGGATAAATTTTGGTTGTTGACTCCATTTATTGGGATCAACTCCCATTGTTGACACAAAATATCTGGAGTATTTTTCAGTTATTGTGTCAACTTTGGTTGTTGATTCTACTTGGGATCAACTTCCTTTGTTGACACAACTGAAACAGAATATTTCTCAGCTATTTGTGTCAATTTTGGTTGTTAACTCCATTATATGAGATTAACTTCCATTATTGACAGAACTGAACTATAATACACCTTAGTTGATTGTGTCAACTTTAGTTGTTGACTCCATTTACTGGGATCAACTTCCATTGTTGACACACAAAAACTGGTACTAGTAAAGTTGTTTTTTGAACTTTTAATTTTGGTGGCGGCGGCGGTGGTGGCAATGACAACGGCGGTGGTAGTGTCAACGACGCGGCGGCGGTAGTGTCAACGACGCGGCGGCGGTAGTGGCAACGACGACGATGTTGGTGGTGGTGGCAACGTCGATGATAGCCTCGACAATGATTGTGGTGGTGGAATATTAATGGTTGTGGTTAGCAAGTGGTGGTGGTTGTGGTGGTGGAATGACGGTGGTGGTTGTGGTGGTGGAATGATAGAAAAAGAAATTTGTTGTATTTTGAATCAAGTAAAACATTATAGATGAGGGTATTACGGTAATCTATTTTTAAATGGATAAGGTTTTTAAATAATATAGGTATATTTATTGTTGTATAAGGATATATTTGTTGAGTGTCAAAAATAAAAGGATTTAATTAATGTACCCTTATGAATAATAGGATTCTAATCAAATTGGTACCCTGCAGCAGCCAAGTTACTTTGGGGGTTGGAAGCAGGTTCGTTGAAGCAAATACTCCTCTAGTTCACTTTAGTAGTTTGATAAGTGTGAGGGAATGATGAATTGTTGTTGATGATGATATCTTCTTTTTCTGCTACCCATCTTTCAATTTCTTCATCTCTAATCACATTTAGACACAGTCATCGTCATTTCACAAACGAAATCCCAACCCAAATTTCTTTCCGTCCTTACCATCAAATCAACAAGAAGAACAAAATTAACATCAGACCGTATTGTGCCATGGAAATTCCCAGTCAACCCAAAGAGTTAATCGAACTCAATACCGAATCCGATTTCAAATTTCTCATCTCTCGGGATGATAATGGTTATCTCTCGATATGTGGATTTGGTTCTCTTCTCTCCGAGAGAAGTTCCAGGAGTACATTTCCGGATCTTATCAATTTCAGGATTGCTAAATTAATCGGGTTTCGACGTGTATTTGCTCACACTGCTCCGATTTTCTTTGAACGCGGAATCGCCAATCCTCAAACCCAGGTTTACAGTTCATCTCAGTTTTCCCTCTTTTAGTGTGTCTGTGTCCGTGTTCGTTTACGTGTAACCTTGGGACTCAAATCCAGATGTGGAGTCAGCAGAAACGAGCATTTTCGCATTTGATTTATTCCTAGACTGAAATTTGAATTGATTTCAGGAGATTTCGAGTTTAAGTGTAGAACCATGTGAAGGTGAAACACTTGTAGTAACTGTCTTCGAAATCAAAGAATCCGAGGTAAACTCAATTTTCTCTACATCCATCATGGATACTACTAGTTGTAACTACTGTTCATGTTTTGCATCAATTAACATTCTCCACTTTCAATGTAGATTCCATCTTTTATTGAAAGAGAACACGAATTTCGGTTTTTAGCTGTAAGTATTCTTACTTCATTGTTTCGTTTATAATGGATGTCTGGATTATAAAATAATGGAACTGAGTGGAATTTATGTTTAGGTGGTACCTCAAACACTAGAAGGGACCTTGTTTCATCGACCCGCTGTAAGTTTCACTAAAACTATACCTCTTCGAGCTAATTCTTTATGGCTTCGTATGGTGATCATTTGGTTTAACTCTTACTTTTTCGACATTGTCAGGTACTTTGTGGTCGTTACAGTGACAAAGAGTATTTTGAGTTTAGATGCAAAGGTATAATATCTTCAACAACTTGAAATGTTTTTTTTCATCGGTTTGAGAGTAGGTGTAAGCCTTCAGCATTACATTGATATATTGGCTCCTATTAGCTCTCGTTCTAAATGTGGACCATATTCAGCTAAGATTCAGTGGATTTAAATTTCAGCATTTTCTTGCTTCTTTATTGTTCTATAATCTCTCTCTATATTTATGTTCTGATTATGGGAGAACTAGGGAGGGTATATAGGCACATTCTAACAGTTAAGCGATTTATTTATTTTTGTTAAGAAGGGTCATTGACGCTTTCACCTTGTTATGTATTTAGCTATATGATTAAACATTCGCTCTGTTATGTATAGGGCCCAAGGGCTATTTATGGTCGACTTACTTTGCTGTGTACAACTTTCTTTCACTATCTGCAGGAAGCAAGGAGATATATCATGAGCGATATGGACGGTATGGTATTGAGAAGATATGGAGGGACGATATCTTACCTTGCCGTGTTTACCTTCGACACTGGTGTGTGGCAATGAATTACCTTTTAGTTTGTATTTTGTGTTGAGTTTTGTCATCATCATCTTTCTACTTCTTGGCCAGTATTTATGCCTGCGGGAGTGCTTACAGCTCAATTCATTGTCTTATATCTTAATTCATTCTATGACTGTGCAATTTTTTCAACTTAAAACGTGTTTGTTAAACAAATCTGAAACATGCTTACTTTTATTCATTTCTTTTTGTCCTTAGTGTTTTGGCAGCAAAGAATCTGGGTGATGTCGCGTATAACAACTTCTTGGATCACACTTTCCTCGGCAACAGGAGGACAACCATTCGTGAGTATTTGTCTACCAAAGGAGGTTCGACAATCATGGAAGAGGAGCCTCCAGAGCTACTCAAGACCCGCTATGGTGGTTGATTCGACGAATCAATCTACTACAATCAGAAGTTGCCTCTGATTATACATACTGCATAATTTTTCTGTTGTTATCGAACTTGTGCTATGTAACGTTTTACTTCCTCAGCATGTGAAATAATTGGCTGATAAGAAAACTCCAGGCGATATGGTTGAATGAAAACAAGAAAACAGATAATCTAATTTGTTTTCTTTGATAGGAAACGCATTACATACCAAGATTTATCAGATGGAATATCCCACAGAAACCCAGCTCTGCAGGAGGTTTGGACTTTAAGCGTATCTGTCTGACATATTTAGGAGCTCACCGCCATAAAATGCCCTGGGTTCCCTCTCGTTTCACAGTACTGTTAGCCTAGAGCAGATCATCAGTAGTTTTGTCCTTTCTAAACGAATGTTCTGTGCTATTTTTAGCTAATCCACAGTATCTGACATATTTTTCTTGCAAAGAGCTCGAGGAGCAGACGTCTGACAATCAGTTGAAATCCAAAGGTTCAGGAGTTTTATTTGGTTGTCTTTATCATTTCAAATGTTGTCTTACATGATTATCTTGGTTTCTCAAATACTGCAATCAAATGACGTTACTGAACCTTGCATGCCTACTTATGTATATATTGTTTTGCTGTAGCCTCAACATGATTCACTTGCAGCTTTTTGGTTATGCCTACAGAGGTCCGTTGGGGCAGTTCTTGCAGACACTAATGAAAGAACAAAGAAACAGTAGCTCAGAAGGTACTTTCACTAACTCTTGATGCATTCTTTTGTCCAATTCACGTATTTTGCACCTAAAACTCATCACCAGAATTCTCCAAACGCCAGGACTAATAGTTCAGACATGCACCCAAAAATATCTATCTTGTTTTGGTATCAGCCAGAATCCTAAAACGGCACCAACCCTTTTCGTTTTTCTCTCCTATTCTCCTTCAATCAGCTTCAACACAAACCCTACAACAGATCCACATCAATCACCTAATTAATATGAAGCTCAGTGACAACAATTATCTATTATGGATAACTCAATTCAAGCCCTTACTGAAAGGTTATAAACTTCTGATGGAAGGTTTCCAGGTCCCACACATCCTGACTCTACTGATATCAATCCTGCGTATATCAAGTGGGAAGAACAAGACCAGATCCTTCTCGGCTGACTGTTATCTTCATTAACTGAAAGCATAATCTCTCTTGAAGTATGGAAAGCTCTTGAAAAGAGATTTGCTCCACAAACCTGAGCTCACCAGCTGCATTTCCGTCAAGAACTTCATCAACTGAAGAATGGTAACAACACTATGCAACAATATTTTTTCTAATGCCAAACAGCTTTCTGATGCTCTTTCGACTTGTTGGGAACCTGTTACTGACGATGACTTGACCTCTTAGTATGGCATGTTGCAAGTCATGCTCTTGCAGCTTTTATAATGTTTACGGTATACAATATGAAATAAGGAATCATTCTATTCTGTTACAGATGAAAATAGCCTGGTTTTCAGTCAGTTGAGGAATCATTCTATTCTTCAGATTTGGTCTCTTTGCTAGCTGTAGACACGCTAAGGTTGATAAGTTGACACCAATAGTTTAGACATGCTCCCAAAATTTAACTGTTCACCTACCCCATCCTTTTCAACCCTCTTAGATCAAGTTTTGCCTGTCTAGTATTTTCCCTGTATTAAATCTCTTTATTCCTGCTGCTTCTGTTGTTTATGACTTCATTTGGACTCTGAAGACTGAACCAAGAAACATGGCCCAAGAAGTTTTGCACCCACACAAAAACCATTTTGGTGCATTGGTAAGGCTCTAAGACTTTCAAAGAGGATATTCATTGGACGTTGAACTTGCAGCTTAGTAGGTTAAAGTTTGGCACAGGATTGTTCCTGAAGACATGTCTCTGGATTCGAAGGTGAAATTGGTTCGCAAAGTGTGTAGAGGAATACTTATGGTTATTTTGTACTGTCTTCTATATGCTTATGTTCTTTCCAGTTTCTATTTGAGCAGTTTTCTTCTTCATCTTAGAATAATATATTAATCTTCTTTTCTTGTTTTTACTATGGATTGGTTGCTGAGGGTAGTCATTATTAGCGTGTTCAATATATGGCTAAGTAGATCTCATTTGGTATGGAGAATCAGAAAGACTTTATTGTTTCCTGCAATAACGAAGTAATAATTGGGGCTTGTTGGCTGTTATCTTTGTATTAATGCAGGAAGACTATTGTCTCAGGACAAGCCAAGAAGGATTGGCCATCTTGGATGGTATTTAAAGATCCTTTCTATTTTACAACCAATTTTGGGATCGTGAAGCATATAAACATGTTAAAAATGAAATAATTGATGTCAGAATTGGCTGTAAACTGTTTAAATTTATGGATCAACGGTTGTCTGGCCGTTGGATGGGAATATCACCAATATTTGCCACTACAATTCCATTTCCGTGTCATCTTTCACAGCTTAATTGCATATTGCTGGTAATTTGTTTCAGAGTTCCTCAAATCCTTTTTGTTGTTTTAGTTAATTTTTAATTCTTATCAAGGAAATGAGCTTTAACTGGTCGTTCCTCAGAAAATAGTTCTAAATCTGCGAGGCAATAACCAAGTGATCCTGTCCGGAAACAATAAGCTACTGATATTCAGGCAAGAACAAGAATGTTAATGTATCGTGCAAGTGATACCCAAAAGAATAAAAGAGTATTGCTCGAATTAGATATGGCTCAGATCATTTAAAACAATGGTCTGATTAGTATGGAGTCGTGGACTCGTAGCCTCTACCACTGTTAGTCACCCAGATCAACTTGAGTACAAAAATGCCGTCTGAACTAAAATGTTATTTTATGAGATGCCACTGGCCCTTTCCTCTTACAAAAATGGTTAATTTGTTTAGTCCGGAAATACACCCAGCCATCCACCAAGTTTCCTTTTGCGGAAACTTTTGATATGGACCCTGCTTATCAATTATCCACTCTTTCTGAGCTCTACTTGAGGAGAGATTTCGATGGCTTTACTTTGTGCATGTTTCCTTAAAGGGAAGGAGACAGGAATGCACAGAAAGCTCCAATGGCATATACTATTCAAATTTTGTGGCTATAATTCTTTGCCTAACTCAAAAAGCCTTGTTTCAGCTTGTTTAGAATCTAGATATAGGCCTGTCTGCTTACCTTAACCAGCAGCCGCCAACCCCATTATCTTTATCTCTAAAAGATACAACCTATAGTATAACGGCCAGTGGCTTCTGCGTTATGTGAAAAAATATTAACAACTCTATTTTCAGTAAGTTCAAATATCCAAAACAAAAAAAATATGCGATGTTCCTCCAAAGTTCTTGGTTATGCCCAAAACCCTGAACAAGGAAAAATCAAAAATCAAATCTTATTGTTTCTTGATTCAAGGGTTTTTACCCGTCTTCATTGAAAATCACCAATACAACAATTCCAAATGAAGAAACTGTCTACTAAGAACCAAATCAAATTGTTGAACAATATAGCGAGTCTAAGAAAAGTCAAGAGTCAAAACTCTATATTCTTGACCCTCATCATCTATTCTCTCCCTATAAATGTAAAATGAAACAACATATCTTATCTCATTCAATTCCAACCACTACCGTAAAATCCCACCACCCTAGCAAGAAACAGCCACCAAGACAAAAACAAACTTAAGGAGTCATATATGGCAGCTCTTACAGCCTTAAATCTATTGTGTTCTACTTCCTATTCATCGATTTGCAAGCCAAGAAATGGCGTCAGTGCCATCCTTCGAGTCCCAAAATTTCCAGCACTTTCTCATTTGTCTCTTCCTACACTACCTACACATGAACCCACAACCATTAGCTTTAAAGAAGTTATGAAGACAAGTGCTAATAGCCCTATAGATCGTAGTGGTGATACTAGTCCGAGAACAGTGGCTGCCGAGCTATATATGATCATGGAAGTTGTTGCTGAAAGAATAGAGATGCATAAAAATATTGGAGAACAGAGAAACAATTGGAATACCCTTCTTTTGAACTCCATTAATGCAATCACTATCGCTGCTGCAACTATGTCAGGACTTGCATCAACTGGTGTCATTGGATCTTCGTCATCCCTTTTGGCTCTTAAACTATCATCTACGTTATTATATTCAGCAGCAACAGGGATGATGGTGGTGATGAACACAATCCAACCTTCGCAACTTGCAGAAGAGCAACGAAATGCAACAAGATTGTTCAAACAACTTCATGAACAGATCAAAACCAAACTTTCTCTATCTTGTAGTAGTAGTACTATTACTCAAATGGATGTCAAGCAAGCAATGGAGAATGTTTTGGCTCTTGATAAAGCTTACCCACTTCCACTGCTCGGAGGTGTAATGATTGAAAAATTCCCAAAGAAGGCCGAACCAGCAATTTGGTGGCCACAACGGAAACAAGACCAAGAAGAAAAACAGTTCACTAATGGTACAGTAGAAAAGAACGGGTGGAGTAATAAGCTTGAGAGGGAAATGAGAGACATAGTCGAAGCATTAAAGAGTAGAGATACTGAAGAATACGTTAGATTAAGTAACATGGTCTTAAAAATCAACAAGATTTTAGCTTTTTCGGGTCCATTGCTAACAGGTATTGGTGCAATAGGTTCAGCTTTCATTGGCTCACCTTCTCAAGGATCAATAGCCGTGTTTTGTGGCGTCCTTGCTGGAGCATTGGCCACCCTTGTAAATACAATGGAACATGGTGGACAAGTAGGAATGGTGTTAGAAATGTATAAAGCTTCTGCTGGTTCATTCCAATTACTAGAAGAGACGATAGATTCTACATTGAAAGAAAAAGAAGTTGAAAAAAGAGAGAACGGAGAAATATTTGAAATGATGGTGGCTTTAAAGCTGGGAAGAAGTTTATCTGATCTCAGATACTTTGCGGCTAGGTCTTCATCTTCAAGAGATGAGCAACCTAAAGAATTTGCTAGCAAGCTCTTCTGATGAGACTTGATACCGGTCTTTCCTTGCTGTTCATATTAATTGTATAGTACAATATTTTTATTCTTCCCGATGAATATACCAAATGACTATTATATGCTCTTCAAAACATGTATCCTCATAGAATGCCAATTCTTTTCAAGAAATTATTAGTTGGTCCATAATTAATCATTGTACATCTCAAGAGGAATATTACTCCATATGTTTGACGACGCTAATGTTGGAATTTTAAGTTAAAATTATTATGTGAGTGAAAATTAGTTTTCAAGTTTTAAACTCCAAGAGATGTGTTTGGGTTATGTCTTTTCACCATAAGACGCCTAGTCATGAATAGGTGTTATGGAGAGTCACCATTGGCCATGGCGAGTCACCTATGGGTAAAAAGACACCTTGTAGAGTCACCATTGACTCTATATAAACCCATCTCTTAGTATAGTTTTGCATGGGTTTTTACAAGTTTTTGAGAAGTTGAAAACAGATTTTGAAGTCAAGAGTCAGAGTCATTTAAGAGCACAATAATTGTCAACATTCGCTGGCCTAATAGTATTGTAGTGCTACTTACTGTAAGGGGAGATCGTTGTATCTTGGAAGACGACATCCGTAGAACCGTGAGCACCGTATGCGGGGATGAATTGTCTTTAAGGAAAGAGGATTACCTCGCCTCGATCAACCAATCCGATAAGTCCTTCTAACTCTCTTATTTGTTAGTATTTTGTTTGTTGCATGAAGGTGATTTCCGAGAAACTGAAACCGCATATTATTTCCAACAATCTTAAAGACAATTCGCATCTCTGTAGTTTCGGTTTCTTAGAAAAACTGGATGTTAATCAGTATTGTTTGATTCTGTTGCTTTATACATAGCATGCACTTGATAAGAAAACCCCTTGGAAATTTTCTTGTTCACATGATTGTGGTCATCTCGTCTTGCACATACATTTTGGAAGTATGATTCGTTGTTATAAATTTCTAGTTCGAATGACCATCTTACGGATATCATGCATGCTTATGTTGAATGAAATATGTTACATGATTTAAATGTACATGTTTTCACTATTGCCATTATTCGGATCTGTATATATGCATTCAGTGGAAAAGTCGATGCATGATGGAATAGTGTTGGAACATCTAATTTGTAATTGTCTAGAATGATCTAGACAAATGTAGAGAAGTGTAGAAAACAAGTACTCTAGAATGTACTAGAGTTGCCAAAGTTGGTTGAGATTAAAAGTTGTTATGTTCAAAGGAATGTTCTAGAAGAATCTAGAGAACACTAGTGTATATCAGTTGTAAAAGAGTATTCTAGATAGGAGAATTTTAGAAAAATATGGAAAGAACCAATGACGGTTTATGTAAGCCTATAAAAAGGCAAGTCCAGTGTCATTTGTAAAGGAAGCAAGAATTAATCAATAGAAAGTTCAAGTTACAAAGTCCTTGTTTCCACCTTCACTACTAGAGTTCTAGGAGCTCTATACGAGCAACACCACTATGCTCGTATATCTCCACTAATGTTATTCAAAGTTATGATTATAAAAATTTCCAAAATATTATTCAAAGCTTCAAAACATTTCAATTTCTAACAAATAGTTCTTATTTTTTTGTATGACTTCACACACTTGAAAATGTCTGTTTGATCTTAATGAGAGAAGAATAGGTATTGACTCATTGATCTACCATCCATCTTAATTATGAATCTGTGCATGATAATCTGTTACGATTAGTGATCATCATTTAAGATTATTGATAGCGGCACAAATTGATCTTCTTCTCTCTGTTTTAAGTTTTAATTCCATATAAATTGCATGGACACTGTTTTCCATGCGTGAAGAAGGGTTGCGTTGCTTTGCACAAAGACACCTTTTGTGGGTACTTGGCGGTTATAAGACGAACCGTTACTCTCCTCTCTGATCGTTGACATTGTCTATCCCTTCTAAGGGACATAACTCTTGCAACGGGATGTCATCTTAATTGCAAATTAGTATAAGAGATATAATTTCTCTTCCTGGACGGAGTAGCACAAAATGTGTACTTAAAAGGATTTGAATTAACAATGACAATCAGAGTTATGGACGACAATTGCAGCAAAATGTAGCGCTTCTCTGAATATCTCGATTTGGATTTCCAGATTTGAGTATATCAGTAAGAACTCGATGACAGCCAGAGAAGTAAGACACAACTCCTTTAAAGCAATAGGAGTTTCATCACATTTTATGATGATACAAAGGTTGAACGACGAAATGTCGTTATGTGTGAGTAATCTCATAGTACGGAAGATATACAGCGTGCTTTCACTTTGTTGTTTCATGATTTTTGTGAATTATCATGAAATGCGGGGGTAAAGAAATGAGATTTCTCACAAGATTTATGTGACTTGTCGCTCCGGCAACATGGTCCCTGTACTCAGATTCCTGGTGTCTGTGAAGAATAAGTTCGCTAAAATGATGCCATTAATCTGTTTGGTTGAAAAGTTAAGAACCAAAAAGAAATAAATGAGTAAAAACTCTACGGTGAGTTTGGAGTTTCTCCTCTAAGTATTTGATGGCAGGGCCTGGGTATCAGACGGAGGAATACTGGTTGCTGGCAGTAAAGCCAACTTTTCATATGATGCCCTCTGACGGTGAAGGGTTGCGGATTTTATAGAATTCCAATCAAGAAGAATCGTTGTGTTTGTCTTGGGCTTAGTCAGGCTTAAGCACAAGCAAAATAGTTCACTGATGTATGCTATTGCTGGGCAAAACTTGGAGACTTTTGACTTTCAAGTTTGTGTTGGACTGTAACGTATATAAGTTCTTCTGGTGTATCATGGAATTGTGGGGGCGATAACGTTTTGATCTTATTTCCCACAAGAAACTAGTAGAAAATAAAAAAGTCAGTGTAATATGAGAATTGGACTTTTGATTTTGGCACCAATTTTTCTAAGGAAAAAGCGAAGTAATTGATGGATTTTAAAAAACCAGTAAGCCAGAGAAGTGTGGGGGTTGTCATATATAACAAGATTTTTTTTTATTTTTTTATTTTTTGAAGGAAAGATGGGAAACCCATAATTTATTAAATTACCTCATTAAAATTGAGGTTTGAAGGGATACATAGTGGTAGAGAATCACCGTTCCACCGATTGGAATCATGATAACATGATAATCCAAATACATCATAATGATAAAACATAAAAAATATAAAAAATAATGTATCCCAATTTCTGAAATACAATAATTGTACAGAATAGTTGATCAAAAAGATAAATGATGTAATCCAAACAATGGTCTTCTCATTAGACTTCAACCATTTGAAAATTTCTTCTTCATTAAGATATAATCCTTTATAAAAGGAATGATCTGCCCCAAATATCATCATTACAACCCCTTCTAGTAGCCATTGATCAACTTTGTATGAATCTTGATCATCATCACGCTAGAATTGGTCATCTTTGATAGTGTACTTGAATATATCATCAGACTTCATTAGAAAACCCAAAGAGCAATAATAAATCGTTGTAATAGCGAATCGAAACATCATATGACAAAGAATTGTCATAGAGATAATATTTATTGAAAACATAAAGGAATACATAAAACAAGATCCTGATTTCGCAAACAAGTGCGATTTTATTTATTTAAACAGGATTTAGTGAATCAAACAATATAGATTTGCTCGGAAGATATGAAATCCATATCTAAATCCGAGTAAATCTAGTTTTAGGATGAAGAAGATGGAGAAAAAATATGATTAGTTTTTTAGGAAAAACGGTTTTGGCGGAGAGAAAGAGAGAGAAAATCTGGACGCAAGATCGTGTTATATTAATAAATTCGTTAAAATGTGGGGGTTCCTAAAATGGTATTATGGTACATTCCTTGAAATGAAAGGTCAACACAATACCATAAAGCAATTGCTCTCAAATGTGCGAACATCTAAAAGAAATAATGTTTGGGAATTGTATCAAGCCGGCAAATACTAGTTTGAGGCTCACTCAAATTCTGCATGGAATCTTCAATTCAATTGAAATTTGAGGCGTTTGGAAGTTCAGGAATATTAACTTGGTGGAGGATATATGAAATCATGAACTCATCACTATGCAAGAAGATGTTAGAACTTGGTTCCCCTCCCAGTCAGGTAAATTCCCTATGAAGTCTTGCTATGATGTTCAAATTGTAGACAATGATGCATATAGTTTTCCGGATCCCAAACTTATTTGGAATGCTACTGTACCTCCCAAAGTCTCTTTCTCATTTGGTCTACTCTTTGGAATGCTACAACAACCTTTCATAACTTAGTTCGAAGAGGAGTTACAGTAAGATCTCTGCAATGTATTTTGTGTAGAGCTGAGGATGAAACAATACATCATGTGCTTCTCCACTGTACCTTCTCATATAAGGTGTGGTCATACTTTCTTGAATATTGTAAAATTGATTTAGCAATGTGCGATACAACAGAAGGCTGCATTAAGTCATGGAAGAGGAAAATCCCAAATGCAACCCATAACTTCATATGGAACAATCTTCCTTATGCGATCTGGTGGGCGTAATGGATCGAGAGAAATAGAAGGGTTTTCCACAACAAATATTTTACACCAAACGATGTAATTGTTGCTGTCAAGTCTCTTATCTTTCAATGAGGACTTCCATATCAAGTTTTTGAAGGCTTGTATTTTGATGATTTGGTCCACAATTGGGAGGCAAAGATTTACATATAACTTTGCCACCGTTAGCTTCTTTTTTTGGCACTTCTAGTCTCTTTTAATGGCTGTGTGTCCATAATTTTTTTGTGCCTCCTTGGCACCTGATAATCAATTTTAACTTTTCTAAAAAAAAAAAAAAAAATCAAGCCGACAAATGATACAAATTCAAAAGAGAGCTTATAATTGCATGTCGAGGGGAATGGGCTTATAGCCTTACTAAAGAGTAAGTTACAGCGGTAACCCAACCTAAGCAATCGGAGATCCCATGGTCTAGGTTCAAAAGAACAAACTAAGTTGTACTGAAAGAGATTTTCTCTTTCCCATTCCTATGATAAGAGTCAGTGTTGCCTGTCACGTAAGAGGTTGGGATTTTCTCTTAATGATTCCTATAGCTTAGTCTAACTAAGAAAAATATGGCAAGATACTTTCAAATAGGAGATCACCTATATGAGTGAGAAGTGGGGCCGCTTCTATGATAACTTTAAAGGCTAGGTTAATCTAGAGCACTCATAGAATACCAAGAACGTTCAGGGCCGAAATGAACACAACCGAGAATTTGACGATTATAAGGAATTATAATGTGTGAGATTTATTGTATCGATTTACATCAACGGATGACAGTTCAACGACATCGCGTCCACTGATTGGCTAGTAAGTCCGGTAAATTTTCACTAGGCCAAAAGCTACCATTTACCGATGCATTATATTTTCTGCTTGTGCTCTTAAAAGTTGTAAGTTTTGTTGAGTCAGTATTTTCACTCATGTGAGGAATTGTTGTAATTTTAAGTTAAAATTATTATGTGAGTGAAAATTAGTTTTCAAGTTTTAAACTCCAAGAGATGTGTTTGGGTTATGCCTTTTCACCATAAGACGCCTAGTCATGAATAGGTGTTATGGAGAGTCACCATTGGCCATGGCGAGTCACCTATGGGTAAAAAGACACCTTGTAGAGTCACCATTGACTCTATATAAACCCATCTCTTAGTATAGTTTTGCATGGGTTTTTACAAGTTTTTGAGAAGTTGAAAACAGATTTTGAAGTCAAGAGTCAGAGTCATTTAAGAGCACAGTAATTGTCAACATTCGCTGGCCTAATAGTATTGTAGTGCTACTTACTATAAGGCGTGATCGTTGTATCTTGGAAGGCGACATCCGTAGAACCGTGAGCACCGTATGCGGGGTTGAATTTTCTTTAAGGAAAGAGGATTACCTCGTCTCGATCAACCAATCCGATAAGTCCTTCTAACTCTCTTATTTGTTAGTATTTTGTTTGTTGCATGAAAGTGATTTGCGAGAAACCGAAACCGCATATTATTTCCAACAACTAAGTAAACTACGAGAAAAATATTTTATTAATAAATATTATTCTCCCATTTTTGAAAATGAGATATTATCATTTTTTTCATTTTAGCCGGTCTCTTTCCAGAAATGAAGGTATAGTTTTCTAGATGGATAAGACCTAAAATACGATTGCTAAACAGGTTTATACACCGGAACTGATAAATTTGGGCAAGGAGTAAAAGAGCTTGGAATTACTTAGAGTCCTCCTTCGCTACCCATACTGCTAGTAGCAGCACAACCACCTAAGCATAACCAAACACATGATAAGTTATCTGCAATCTTAATCATGATGCAAAGAAATTGTATTTTTTTTTTTCAGTCGATGTTTACTTTGTAAAACCAGACAAGATTTTCAAATTATGAACGCAACATAAGTGTTTTCCAAAAGATGTAGAGCAGGGACGGAGCCAGGACATATATGATATGGGGTTGAATAATTTTTTGTTCCGACATTCGCAATTTTTTTTTATCAATACGCATATTTGCACATTTTCGCGATAGCATCAAAAATCCTATTATAAATACGTCATTTTTGGCGACGGAATTGTGCACATTGATGTCAGTAGCCAACAAAAAAAATATTGCATGTTAAAATGGCCTGAATATCTCGTGATTTATCCACAATGACAATGGTTCCTACACCTAAATTCTCATGCCGATGTCGTCTTCAAGTCCATCGATATTTATATTCTTCTATTTTCCTTCGCGAGTCAGATAGAAAAGCCGAAGCAACTATCTTTTGCACCCACAATGCATAAAATTGTGAACAAGCCCAAGCATTTTTCCCTTATAATTCAAAACTTTGTTCCGTCCCTGATGTAGAGGGAGGATTCTTTTATTATTACGCTATCTCATACTTTGGACGTTATTTTTGTGAATAAAAACTAAAATTAATAGATTTGAAAATTATATTTTGGGGATACATTTCTCTTACAAAGTTCTAGGTTCCTACTGAAAATGAGCATATTTCGAGACGTATTACACCTCCATTTACTACTTTGAAAATGAGTCATTGAAAATTAACGGATTTTTAACCATTTAAATTAAGATTGGTAGATTGTGAAATTTAGTATTTCAGAATGCATTCGTTTTTATTAGGTATGTATAGCTTTCTAAGATGAGTATATACCCAAAATTTTAGCTGCAAGTCTGATACCATTTGATTTTTATTTACAAAAAAAACGTCCAAAATGTGAAGGGATCTTCCCTCCAAATATGAACTCAACAAATGTTGTCTAACAAACAGTCAAAGGGTTCAAAAATAAATGAGAAATCGAACATTTTTGGTCCCCCATGTTACAGGACCTACGACCCGTTGGATGTGCGGTCCAACTAGATTCCTAGGGTTGTATATAAAGGAAACTATGTAATACTTGTACTCTAATCTTCTAATAAGATATTCTTCTTCTTGCCTCTACATATTCTTCATTCACCTCTGATTCTCCTCAAACTCGTTATCATGCACGATGCAGAGCTAATGGTGAAATCGCTAGAATCAAACAGCTAAGTTGGATCGTTTGGTTGTTTTTTTTTTATTCCGTTGTTTTTGATTTTGGCACATCTAATTTTAAATCCGTGGTGAAAATTAATTTGATATGTCTCTGTTCAAGATCTGTTCTATATCCATGCATCCCATAATCAATTGGTCAAATCTGTGGTGTAAATTAACTTGATCCGTAGAAGCTACATCTATGCACCCTATATCAATTGATCTGAATTTTTATAATATTATATGCGTATGTTCAATCGATTTGTTGAATTTTATAATAATTGATTTGATTGAATTTTATAATAATATGATATGCACATGTTTGCGTTAGGATGATTAGTCGTCTGTAGTAATTCTTGTCATACATACAAGCCATATGATGTTATAGAAATTATGATCATGATTATGATTTATTATATTATATCATTTTATATTATAATAATATGATTTTGATTGGATCCGTGTGCCTCTGTGATATGGGTGATTATTGCCTGGGCGGTGGAATCATGTGCGGGACGAAGGAGAACGAGAAGATAAAAGGAAGACGGAGGAGAAAGGAATCCTGTCCTGTTCTAGCCCGGTTCTGATCCAACCCGGTTCCATACGGTCCAACTTAGACCGGTTCAACCCAAATCGGTTCGGTCCAACTCTACCCGGTTCAATTCAGTCCGGTTCAACCCAGATCCTGTTCTGTTCGAATTGGTCCATTCCAGTTGTGTTATGTTCCGGCCGTGCGCGACTAAGGCTGTCCTGGTTCTTCCTATATACAGCGGGAACCAAAATGTAAGGTATATAACTATTTACATTTACACCGAATATTCGTTGGGCTTATTTATCTGTTTTTTAGAACACGCCTACCTAGTTCTGTTTTTTTTACCCCCCTTAAGATAAGCCCATATCATATAAATGGTCAATTTAAATTATGACTATTGATCTCGTTCATTAAGAATTTTGGTCGTAATGTTATTTTTGTTCTATTAAATATGATATTGGCTATAGTTGAATGATGTCTTTTGTTCAATTGGTTGTACCAACTCAATTTCAATGTATTCATTTGGGGCTTAGAAGTACTTGAGCACCATTATTGGATAGTTGACATTTTCCCCCCAAATTTGAATGTTTCGTGGGATGTAATCCACTTGCTGGCATAGTAAAATATGTGCAGAGGGACATATGTATCATGAGACAAAAATGTACTTTTGTCTTCGGTAGTAATAACACCAACACACAAGTATCAACCGAACATGGGATCATCTAAAATGTAATTCTAGATCCCGTCAAAAATGAAAAAGTTGGAAATGCACCTGGTCGTGGGTGTTGGTATAGACAACGTAGTGTGTGTATCATAGTAGCTAAAGGAAGGTAATACTTTAGACATCAACTTTAAAGACAAAAAGAACTTTGCATGGCCAATTGATTATTTAATTGAACTAGATCCAATGTCTGCGTTTATGGAATGAAAAGTACATCATTCCCACGATACATAAATTTTCTAATGCACTTGAGATATATTTGGATGAAAATTATATCATCCCCCTGAAAAGTAACATATATCACATCACTCTAAAGTAATTGAGTTGAACCCGACTTTTGTTACCCAATAAGGCCACAATACTTATTAAATCTCTCAAGACTCAATGTCTAAGCTCTGTGTGTACTGATTGCATCTATAAATTATTTATAATGAATATAGAAGGAAGCATATTCTTAGAAAATTAATGTGTCAATCTAGTGAATTGTAAATTACTAAATCCATATTAACCCCAACAATGAACTGATTGGGATTGATTCATAAAGACTTTTGACATAACCATAAGGCACATTGGTTGTGACGCGATGTTCCATTTTGAAAGTACTAACACGGGCATCACTTCATTTGAGTGTACAAGACAATGAACTAATAGAATGCGAAGTTACGACATCTATCACCATCAGTGATTTCTAAAGTTACTAGATTTGCACTACCTCTCCACATTATGCTTTAGAGTAAGAAAGCACGTCACTCATTTTACAAAGTATTTCTTTAGTAAAACATGATTGAGACCATCTTGTTTTACTTAGATGCAAATGGTGAATAACTCATTCTTCAAACAAATAAAGTGTTGTTAGTGAACATGTATCCAAGCAGAATGCGGACCATTCAAATGACTTATGGCTCTGGTGGATGATTCGACGCATTGAATCAGTTATTTCTCACAACAAACGATGTTTTTATTTTTTGTAGAACTCCTAGCACATTACACAATGCAAAGTGCAAAGGTTCACCACCCTTGTTAATGCTAGAGAATTTACATCAAAAGGACTTGATGAATATTGCATGTTTAATAAGATCAATATAGAGCATCTTATACCCAATGGTCTCACAAAGGCTACCATCAAAGGTTACAGATGGTTTCTAAGGAATAGGTTATGCGTACCAACCTACCTTTTATTACTTTGGGGATATGCAATATTACACGCATATTTACTTAATTCGTTTTAGAACCCAATATTAGTCAACCTTTTCTGCATACCATTTGGTTACTGGATTTAAGCCTGACATTCGTGTTTTTATGCATTTTTGGTTGCACTATTTATGTGCCATTACGACTCCACATCGTACCATGATGGGTCTTCAAAACTGTTAAGTAGTTATGTTGGAAATGAGTTCCCAACAATTATCCGCATTTTAAAACTTTTGGCAGGAGATCTCTTACCGCTAGATTTGCGGGTTATCACTTTAATGAGACAGTCTTCCCGTCGTTAGGGGGAGATAATAAAAAGTATTTTCTAAGGGAACGACAGGAATTATCGTGGTGTGTTCCTACTGTGTCTCATATTGGTTCTTGTACTCCACAAATGTAAATGTGAAGTGACAAAGAATAATCAATTTTCAGAATGTACACTGATGTCGCTAAAGTGATGAGATCACACATACCAGCTGCAAACCTGCCTGCAAAGTTACAAATCCTCAATAAGGAATGTACACCATAGACTAAGGTGTTTCAACTACACTTAGTGGAAGTGTGGTTGAGGTCGTGGCTCCATAAAGGAAGATGGAGATACCACCAGGTTCGATCAATGCTCACCTAGAAAGGAAGTAGATGAGTAAGGCACAACCTAATTTGTATCATTAATGAAATCATCTCATTTGATTGTCTCTGACTATGTCCATGAATCAATACTGGAGGACGCTCCGAAGTTTAATGATTCCAGAGAACAATGACATCCCAAGTGGATTATGAGAATACGCACGAGTTAATTGAAAGATCATGCGAGCATATTGATGATTAACTTTATATACACTTGCTTAAGAAAATAGAGCAAGATGATCAGATCGAACCAAGCTCCTTGTTGCTTAATGTCAACGAAGAGCATATTTGTCCTATACAATCCAGGTAGAACTTGGTTCTTTGACAAATATACAGGTATTTGATGTGGTAGTGCTAACCAACCAAGTGTAAAGCCTATTGGACATACATAATTAATTTGTCAAAAAAGCATAATGAGAAGAAAGCAGTCTTAAAGTGTAAAGACTCGCCTTGTGGCGCGAGGTTTCTCACAAAGCCCTGGAATTGTTCTCTTGTAATGAACGTTATAGTGTTCTGCTACTTAGTTAGCTTGGTAATTTCAAAAGGACTTGAAATGCAACATATGTATGTGGTTGTTACGTATCTCTGAAAGAATCAAGAGATAGAAGATATTTACAAAAGTACTTGATAACCTTTTGTTTCCCAAATTAAGTGACTCTAAACCACAGAGTGCGTTAATAGTTAGATAGAACGCTCACTTATAGATTGAAGCAATCAGGCGATGTGGTATACTCGTCTAAGTGACTATTTCATTTGGAGGGGATAGACAAGTAAGTTATTTTTCCTTGCGTATTCACAAGAAAGTTCCTGATTTGGAATTATAGCTATCTATGTTGATGATACAGACATAATTGGTACTCTTGATGTAATAAGAGGCCTTAAAAGCTATTTGAAATCCAAATTTAAGATGAAAAATCTGGGAAAAGCTCAACCGAATACTGACCTTGTGGTATATTGTTCCACCAGTTTGCATATGTCTAAAGTTTTCAGGAAATTTAACAAAGACATGCATCCTGATAGCACTCCCATAATTATTCGAGGTTCAAATGTAAGTAAGTAACCATTTCTTCCAAAGGAAGATGTGTTGGGAGATGAAATTCCCATATCTAAGTACAATAGATGCATTGTTGTACTTAGTATAATAATGTACTCGATTAAATTTTACATCCTCAAGGAACTTGTTAGCTAGATATAGCTCAGCGCCAACGCAACGTCATTGGAATGGTATAATGAATGTAATCATGTACTTAAAAGTAACAATTGACATAAATTTGTTTTATCCCTGCAAAGACATAAAAAGGAATGCTAATGAAAGTGCAATCCAAAAGTTGTTGATTATGAAGGAACAATAATCTCTTTTCCAACGAAAGTAATCAGGGGGAGATATGATAGACTATTTTCTAAGTCATTACCAATATTCAGTTTCGAAAAATACATGACTAAATGAACTGTCTAGAACAACTATGAAAGTAATCAGGGGGAGATGCCGACATTAGGGGGAGGATCCAAGGATATGATGTCGACATATATTACTTCGAAATTGAAGCTGTGTTGTACTATTTTTCCCTTCGATCGAGAATAGTTTTTCCCAAAGGGTTTTGTCACTCGATAAGGTTTTTAGCGAGACAACACTAAAAACATCAAGTATGTTGAACGTTGAAGACATAAAGATCGCGTTGATATTACTGAAAATATCTGAATCAAAGAAATGAAACGCGATAGTCTGTTAAGCAACGTAACTTCCAGAATCAACAACATGGTCTTATAAACATTCAAGTCACCAAAGTAAAGTGTGATAAACTCCTTTTGACTGCATTAGACTAATGAAAATTGTCTGACATTAGGGGGAGCATCTAATGGTGTGTTGAACTATTTTCCTTCACTAAGGTTGCTTATTCCCACAGGGTTTTGTTACTCGGCAAGGTTTTTAATGAGACAACAACAAACACCGGGAATGTAATTTCCCAGCTAAGGCTATTGTCTTTCCCATGAGGATTTTCTGCCTTAAGAGTTGTGAATCAACTAGTCAACTTCAATGGAGCAAAGTGATCATGTGCAACGGTTCACCTTTACCTGCATCTGTCACGTTGTACTCTTTTCCCTCCGTCAAGGTTTTATCCCAATGGGTTTTCCTTGTCAAGGTTTTTAATGAGGCAACGTATATGCATCCAAATATGTTCTAAGTTTACTTAACATTGTACTCTTTTTCTTTAGTTCAGGTTTTGTCCCTCTGGGTTAGCCTGACGAAGTTTTAACGAGAAAATTAACTTAGACTCGTTGATCTTTGAGGATCGTATTCATGTGATGAACTACATGTAAAATACGAGACAACGTGTGAAGTACTACATGTGAAGAGGTGTGCCAAGGTTTTGTCCCACTGGGTTTTTCCTTGTCCAAGTTTTAATGAGGCAATTGATTTCGGCACAAGTCATCAAGGAGACCGACATTTGAAGAACTACATGTGAAGCACTATGTATAAAGTTTTGTTATTGAACCGCACAAGGGGGAGTGTTACAGGGCCTACGGCCCATTGGATGTGCGGTCCAACTAGATTCCTAGGGTTGTATATAAAGGAAACTATGTAATACTTGTACTCTAATCTTCTAATAAGATATTCTTCTTCTTGCCTCTACATATTCTTCATTCACCTCTGATTCTCCTCAAACACCCCATTTATTTTTCACGTGAGAGGAAGAGGAGGAATCTGGTTGAGTATAACTCAAATGTTTGCTAATTCTGGAGTCATTACAGCTTGACCCCGAGATGTTTTTTTGTTTTGTTTTGTTTTTTTCCAATTATAGACTGACAGACGCTATTAGTTTTTTGTTTCCAAGGAAATAAAATATTTATTAGTTTTCGTGAACTGCGAATCTGAATACCAACAACATGTGCAACATTTTGGATGCACTATGTGACTGATACTTTGCTGCTTGCAGCACCAAAGACCAGGAAACTCCTAAGTTTATTTTATTCTTTTAAATAAGAAAGGTTTTATCAGTAAAGGTCCTTACACAGTGTAAACATAATTTTATCCACAGAGAGATATTGTCTCTCAATTCTTTGTGAACCATTTTGTAAATACCATGTTTGGCCAAAGAGTCTGCCACTCTGCCACATATTAAAGTCTCTACTAAGGCCTATTCCTATGTACATGGTAAACATCATATTTTACCATATACTATGGGTATGCCAAAGTGCCAAACAAATATGCCTATATGTCAAATATAACATATAGGCATACACGACAGACTTTCCAGCGAGGAATAGAGACTCCATTGCTAGATGGTCTAAATATCGCTCGTTGGTCATTCCGTTCGCTGACTTGGACATCGCTTATCAGTTCCTCATCCAACGGATACCATTTTCCCCCTCTATAAATACTCAATTCCAAACTCATTTCAACTTACACCAGAATTTCTAAATCTCTCAAGAATTTCTCAATCTCCAATTCTTTTCATCACTCTTCCAATTCCTCAGAGAGCATGGCTGACAATATGAACATGGCTGAGTTCGTAGCAAACCAACATGCTGCAGAAAATAAAGAGTCGTTAATCGTGCCAATGTGTGAAGCCGAATTAGGAGGTGATTACCAAAATTTACTACTGAGGAAGATGAATGTATTTGCAAGAATTATGTTTTTTGTACTGAGACTATATTCGGAGAAGAATCCCATCACCAAATTTTGTGGGAAAGGATATTTAATAAAATTTCAAGAACAAACAATGAACCCCAACAATCGTGATGTTGGGGTGTTGTCTCATCGCTTCACTATAATGAATACGTAAATTAGTAAGTATCTTATTTTACTTCAACAAGAAGGTCAAAACTTGAGGGATGGTGAAACCATGATCGAACCTGAACAAAGGTGTCGTGTGGAATATCATCGCATCTACAGAAAAGACTTCCAATTTGGAAGTTGTTTGAAGATTTTAAGAGTGTTGCCAAAATATAATCCACTATTTATGTTTTAATTTATTAATTGTCCACTTAAGCCATTAAGTTTGAAAGTTGTTTTAAGTATTAAGTTTTACAACTTGTGTTATTTTAGTTTAAACAAAAGTGTATCTCTAATTAAAATGTAAGATTGGATTAAGAATATAATTAAGCTTAGTTTTTAACAATACGAGTCAAATTTTCAAATTCATTAAACTTCGAATTAATCATTAATAGTCATTTTACAAAAACAATAATAATTTGAAATATAAATTTTACAAATAAAAATTTGGGACAATGCTCTTCATCTTGTTAATTTTCTTCATTTCACTAAACTTCCAATCAATGCTCTCATGAACGGAGTTTCCTTTGTTTATCTTCTTCGTTGGCTTCAAATTTGGTTTTCCTTGATTTTCCTTGCCTTGAACTTTTCTTTACCTTTTCTTAGTTGCGGTTTTGACTTGGTTAATATCCAAAACTTGAAGACTTCTTTGCTTCTTACCTATTTCTTTATAACTATCACATATCTTCTTAACGACACCTTCAAGCACTACTCCAGAAAAATCAAGTTGTGTTGCTGAATCAAGTTGGGTTTGAAATGGTGCTATTTTGGAATATTTTAAAAAATAAATTAGATTGAGAAAGTGAGCAATTAGATTAAGAAAGAGAAATAGAGAAAAAAAATTACACAAAAATTTTGAGCTAAGTTTTGAGTTTGAAAATTACCTATTTATTAGAGATAAAGAACGGCAACGCTGGCGATAAAAACTTTATCGCTGGCGATATTTTCGATATCGTTCGCTAGAAACTATGTCGCTCAGTGGTTTTCCCATAGTGGCGCAACTCGTTTGCTATGCCACCTGGTATGCCAAACAGGGTTTTTTTTTGACATGTGCATAGGAATAGGCCTAAAAGAGCAAATCCAACTATCAAACTCAGACGGAATTTTGAAACAATCAACTACAATGTTCCTAGTAATCCACTTTATTCACTCAAGAATTTCATTAACTACTAAGATCACATTGGAGCAATATCCTTCTAGATGCAGGTGCTTCACTCCCTTATGTTTGGCCTATCGAGCTTCCTCCAATAACTCTTTAGCCTCAGCTTGTTTTGGGTCTAGTGCTTATACTAAATGAGGATATCTTGTGTCACGCTTCCTCCAAAATGACCAAAACCGCAAATGGAATAAGTTGGTGGCCAACCTCTTTAGGAGTATGGATATGCCTACGTAAATAAATGGAGCTGAGGTGCCATCTTAAATCAACCGCGTGTGATCACTAAAATAGTACAGTTGCTAACAACCTGCAGCAAAACACAAAATTAGATTTACACCAACATCCTTAATAGAATCTCTAAATGCACCATTAAAACTTAGTTTAACAAATGGTTCAACAGTAGTAGTCCATTTATCCCTGCCTCTATTTTCAGTCATTCTGGGAGAAATACTATTAGGCAATTGGTCTTTGCTCCAATTTGCCAAGTCAGTTTTAATCATGTGCACAACTTTGTTGACCGTGGTTTAATATTATCAAATATTTAAGTAAACCCATCTTTATGCAGTTGCCACATAACAAAACCAACCATTCAAATATTTTGCTATTTTTGGGATTCAGAATGTTCACCTGAAGCAGACTGATAAGCATGCAATTAACATTTACATTCAAGACATCTCAAAACATTCTAAACATCCTTAGCAAAGGAGTAGTCAACGAAAATGTTTTGCATACTACTCAAATTATTATCACAAAAAAGAGAGACTTAGTGCTGATATTCTGACAAAACCTAGCTAATCTATCACTTGTCGGCGATAAGTTTCGTACGCATTTCCATAAAAAGTGGAGAACGTTAACTAGTAGTCTAGTTTTCCAGAATTGTTTCCAGGGTAGTTGGGCTTGGTTACTAATGCCAACTATGAAATTCCTATCATTTAGGATTGTCTTATAGGAAGTTTTCACATAGAAAACCCCATTGGAGCTAGGTTACTTTTAAGGGTATCCTGACCATTGAATTCTAGAAGAAGAAAAAATCCATTGTATCATTGTCAAATATGGAAGTAAGGACTGCACATTCCAATTTCTCATATTCGCATCAATTAGTTGAGAAACGTACATCATATTGGAGGAATAATTTAAAGAACTAATAGTAAAAGGGATTGATGGGACCCATTTGTGTCTTCATATGCGTATATTTTCTCCATCCACTACTTCCCAACAAGAGTATTTCTTGAGAACATCCAATCCTGTACAGACGCCCATCCATATCCAAGACCCATAAAAAAAGGTTTGAGATTGTGAAAATACATACCTTTCAGCGTTTGCACACACAGTGCTTCAGAGGAATGCAATATTCTCCAAGCAAACTTAGCAAGCAATCCTTTATTCAAAATTTACATCCATTTGATATTCATACCTCGCAGAGCTTTTGGTTGAGTACCTTTATCCCATTTCCTAAAGTAAATTAATTTTTTTACCTCTTTTTATTATTCTTTAGTTCCTTAGAAATACAAAATACTTCCATAAGAGGTAGCTAGGCTACCCAACGACTGACTGGGCTAGCACAATTTTATCAGCATGATTAAGAACCTTAGGTTTCTAATTTGATAATCTATCACCATACTTTTCTATGAGTGAACTAAGGGATTGAACTTTTCTTCTTTAAAGGAGAAGTATGACTTTAAGGTACTTATCATTGAGTCCAATCTTCTTAATGTTTATATTACTATAAATGTCATTCTTAACTTGATTAGTAATTCCTGAACTAAAAGTTAAACCAGATTTTTGAACGTTGACAGAATGACTTGAGAATTTGCTAAACGACTCAATGATTCTATTAAGTTGTCTAGCTTCGGAAACATTCATGTTAGAAAACGCCAATCAATCATCTGCAAATAAAAGGTGAGACAAGGCATGAAAGAATTCGTTGGCCTTAATGCCATGAGTAAGATTTTCTTGTTCAGCTTTAAGTAAAGCTCTTGAAAAGGATTTTGTACAAATAACAAAGACATAAGGAGAGAGTGGATCTCCATGTCTCAATCCTCTTTGGGAGTGAAAATCATTCTAGGAGAATCATTTAGAATGATAGAAGTAGTGACAATACCAATACATTGTTGAATCATGTTACATAAATCTTCAATAAAATCCAAGCTTACTTAATATACTTAAAAAAAAAAAAAAAAAACCCACCATCCAATCAAAAACCTTAGGCATATCTAACTTAATATGCATCCAACATTTATTTATTTATTTCCATGGAATCAACCAACTCATGTGCAATCAAAATGTTACGTTATGCTTCTACCTGACATAATTGCAGTCTGGAAATGAGTTATAGTCTTGTGAAGAATAAACTTGATTATAGTGGCTAGCAGTTTTGAAATATCTTGTAACATGTATTAAAAAGTCATATCGATCTAAAGTCAATAACATTTTTAGAGCAGTCGTTTTTAGAAACCAAAGAAATGAAATTATGGTTCATTTGTTCCAACATGTGCTTGGAATAGAAAAATATTTGAACCATATCAACGATATTTATACTAACAGTATCCCAGATGATCTAACATAATCCAGGGGAAAAGGCATCATGCCCTGGTGTGGACCAAGGCTTCATATCAAAAACAACAACTTTTATTTCATCAAGAGTAGGTATACTAGTAAGCATCGCATTATCCTCAAATGAAATACAAAAAGTGATAAAATCATGATAAGCATTTGAAGGAGAAGGATTAGAAGTTCTAGATATTTAAAAAAATGATCTTTATAAGATTTTAAGCAATTTTCTCCTTATCTGTTAACGAGATTCCTAACTCATTTTACAGGGTTTCAATTTGAGTTTTTTCCTTCTAAAATTGGCGTTATGATGAGAAGAAGATCATCATCTTTGCATCCAAAAATTAGATTCTACATCATACTAATAAGCTAGTGTAGGTTTTGAATTCTAGGATCATTATGGTCACTTCCTAAGAAAACATTCCAGTTGATTTTTAGTTCTGGATATTTGGTAGTTATGTTGCCAAAATGGACATAGTTTCGGTTTCTAAAAATATGTTTAGTATTGTAAAGTGTTTTTGTCATTCGAAAAGTAGAAGAGATTTGAAGGTGAGAGTGCTAGTTTTATTTAATCAAATTTTTGTTGTTAGAGTCCCTAAAGTAGATGGATACTCAACTCATAACCCTTATGAGTTGAGTATCCATCTTAAAAGTTACAAGTATAATAGGGCAGTGATCACTAGCTTAAGGTATCAGATGGTAAGTTATAGCAATGGGAAAGTTGGTTAGTAAATCCACATTAGTTATTACTTTTGTTAGTCTTTTTAGGATCATGATTTCATGACCACGTCTTTTGTTAGACCGAGTGTAGGGATTGCCTATATAAAATCAACTACTCAAATTATTTCATTTTAGCAGACTATTATTGTCATCTTAGTGAAACTGACTTAAGAGACTTCTAAGTTCTTTTTCTTTCTTCCTAAGGATGAAGTTCAGGTAACTAGTAACTTATCTAAGGAAAATTTTAACGATTAGAAACATCATGCATGTAAAACCATTGTTCATTCATCATATCCAAATTCAGAACACCATAAAGAAAAGTAACCAAAGAATATTTTTTTATGGCATCCATTATAATGTTACATTGTAGCATGTGGAGTTTAAATTCAATGTTTTAAAGGACTATGCCATCTTTCCAAAGATAACATAAGCCACCAGAGTTACCAATATTATCATAAAACCAAGTATTTGGATAATTAAAAGGTGCTAAAAACTTAATCATTTTCCTAGTTTTATTCTTGGTTAATTCCATTAGGAAGATGATATATGGGTTATTTGATCTAAGATCTTTCAAATATTTTCTAGTCATGTTATTAAAAACCACAAACATTTCCGGATAAGATTTTCATAGTATCAATATGATTAATATATGAAAGATGACTATGAGTGAGAGTGAAAAGGATTATGTGATGTCTAGGATTTACTTGGTCCTCCCTTACAGTGTTAGCATTTGGTTTAATCCTAAAAAAAACTTGATTTTTTCCAGCTGTAATCATGTTTATTGATGTTGAGTTGGTTATGTATCATTGACAAGCCTGGAATCAATACAATCAGAATAGGTAATCTCAACACAAATTCTTTGTCTCTTTCCAAGTCTAGCATTCATTTCAGTATCCTCCACAATGACATTGGTCTGATTAGCTTGAGCAGAATTTCAAACAATATCAGGAATTACCATATATACCATCTTTTGGATGGACAAATGGTGTTGGCTTGATAAATTTTTTACTGCTACTTTTAGGAGTTGGACTACTGTTTCTGATTTGAATATCATATACTCCCAAAAATATGTGGTTTCTTGTGAGCATCTTCAATAAAGTGGTTATTTCCTTGCATTTTCTCTTAAAGTGATTGATCGCGTAGCATTTGGGAAAATATATTATGGATGCTTCTCATAGAATTACCTAATCCATATTTTGGAGACAGCTGCAGATACTACCATTATACCCCTTTGTAGTGGAGTATTAAAGTTAATCTTCACACAAATCTTTAAAAAATTTATAATATTGGAATGCCATTTGATGCCCAATAACCTGAACTTCCCCATTATCTGACACATCTCGTGTACCACTTTTTGATTCAAAAAATCATGGTAACATGTACTTCAATTGAATCCGGGAGCAGCGGTTTCCCCAATCCTATTCATTTTAAATGATTGATGGATAGTAGTCATGTAACATAAGTTAATTCCCATCAATACTCAACGGCCTCTCTTCAAACACCTTATTGAATTGAATCCAGTTCTTAAAAATGTACAAATGATCACATTTTTTAGAAATTCAAAGATTTTCAGCTCTTCAAAGTGGATAAAAGGTAATGTGAATTTAACATGCTTTTTAACAGCTTTGAAAGATAGTTACCCTCGATTATGATTTTCCAAATAAGACAAATTTCTATATGATTCATTCTCATCTGGTATTGAGTTTGATATAACACAAAACCTTCTATAGCTTTGTCAGAGAATCGCTCAGCCGAACTCGAAAGTCTTGCTATCTCAAGCTTGTTGTCAATGTCAAATGTACAAAACTACATCTTGATTTCTAGCATACTAAAGTCAAGTCTCATACTAGGATTACAGTATGGTAGTTGAGTATCAGACTGACTTATCATGTTTACTCATGGCATACTATTTTATGAGACTATGTCATATGATTTATTAGATTTAATATTGCAAAGAAGAAATTTCAATTTCAAGCTTGTCAAGCTTAAACCCTCGAAATATGATTCAAGCAATGGATGTTCGTAGATCCTTAACAACCTTAGTTAGAACAATTTATTGTTCACAAACTATTTTTGTTCAAGTTTATTATTTGGATATTTCCCAAGCAACAGTGCATACTTTCTATGGTAGAGAAAGAGAAAAACTCTATATACAATCTTATTCAAGGGTGTTTGTTTTGACCTACTTCTGATTATATTAGGATTTATCCATACAAGTTGTCGGAAAAAAAAGTTGGTGTTGTACTTGGTACCTCTCCTCTTCAATCTTCCCCCACTTCCAAATTGCATTCTTGAGTTGAGATGTAATGCTTGATATTATATTACCAGTTATTGAATGCTCAAGTTCGTCTTTTACCTCCATTATTAGGTTTGATAGCTGAAAACATTTCCTTTGAATATGAATTGAGAAATAGGTTGACTTTATAAACTCTTTCAAAAAATCATGGTTTCGAGGATCATGAGAATAATATCTTGCTGCGATTTCGAATATCCCTTTGATTTTGACTTTCTTCCGAAGAAATGGTAAGTTTTAAGTCTGAAAATGCCAACAAATAGAGTAAAGGAAAAATGGATCAATTTTTGTAACGGTTGTTTGAAGTATTGTACATGTGAGGCACACATATTGAACAAATTTGAATTGAATTATGTAAAACGGTGTTGACACAGTCTGATCCCATCAAATCCAACATATTTTTGATAACAACCATGGTTTCAACAGCTTCCACAAGCATCATTTCAACAAGCACAACAACAATAACATCAACCTCTATGACCCAACCTGATATATAGAAAATGCTAATGGTAGATTAAACATTATGTAACAAGGACATGGGAGAAAGAAACGAGTTAGTTAGACATTAAAAAACAAGAGAACATGAGAGGATGAGATGACATAGAAGAAGAACAACAGGGCAAAAGGATGACAACGGGAAAAATAAAGGTGATCCAAATAAACGGAGATTAAAGAAACTTTATGAGATTGATAATAGCCAATCTTTGGCACTAAAAGGTATACCCACATATCATCAAGGGCTATTTTGCATTTTCTCCTCTCCCAAGATCGCTAATTAGCATTTCCTCCCCAAATAGATTAAAATTAGTGTTTCCTCCCGTCGTTAGTTTTTCCATCCATTCCTCGTTAGCTGAGTCAGCACCTGTGCACGCATAGCGTAGATTGTACACGTGTTTCATGAACTACCTAAATTACCCTCTCGTGCTCACATAGGTTAAAGGCCTAATCTTATCTTCAGAAAAAATTATGTAAACCTACTGTAATTGATCGATGATCACCTCTCAATAAATCCAAACCGATCTATTCACAAATGAATCTAATTAAATCAATCTTCAAACTGATTATCATGAGCCATACTAGAAAACAGACGGCGGAGAATGGGTTTGCAAGTTTTTTTTTCTATAAGGAAATTAGGGCCTGTGATGGATTTGAAGTTGGCAACGGATATGATGAATTGCTGAGAATAGAAGACATGGGTTGTTTGCTGCACCTAGAAACAACGGATAAGGAATTGATTTGCTGATACGATTTGTAAAGTATCAAGACATGATTGAGAAGCTGAAGAACACAGCAGAATTGAAGATGGAAATCAATTGGTGAAAGTTTAAAGAGGCAAATCAACCGTTGATGTATACATGGGTTAGGAACTGTTTTAGTTTCAATTAATACTGTGGTGCAAGATTGTGGTGCTTTATGACTGAAACTTCTTACCTTACCGTAAATATCAGTAGAAGGAGCGGTTTTGGTTTTGGACATGATTGTAGCAAATCTTGCTTCTTATGTAGCCATGGATACGATGAGAATTTAGAATGGTTAGGAAACGAGGATTTTGTTGAATTAGATTTTACATAGAATATTTGCAGGGAAGGAGGCATAAAGGGGACAAAACAACACCCATCAAACCCATTTCTTAGAGTACATGTTTGACACCTACAATGTGTTCGAAAAAATTCCAACAGGTAGAGAGTTGGGTATTGTTGTTTTGATGATAATTTGGTGCTTTACTGATAGATCACAGTTTGGGAATAGTGAAAATTCATTAATCATCACCATTCATCCACTCTTTCAACGGATGCAACATCCACTTTTTCAATGGCAAAAGACTCCATCTTCTTCACTGATTTCTCGTACTCAAACTCTGTTCATCTTTCATTCCTACGCAAACCCAACATTCCTAATCACTCAAGGACTTTCAAAGATCCAAAAACATGCAACAATTTCCGAAATCTACTACCAACATCAGTAACAGTAGTTCAAATTCAGTTATATTCAAATAGGGAAATCGAAAGTGAAACTTGTAATGAAATTGGAACTACTACTGTGGTGTAAGTGTAAAAAATTGTGTGATGAACTATTGATATGATGGATTTGATCAGGATTCGAGAGAACTGCTTGTTAGAAATTTTTGTGTACTTTGAACGAAGGGGAATAAGATGATGATGGAGTGAGAAAAAATATGATAGAAATTATTTTTTTAATAAAGGAGGATATTTTGGGTATTCGGGTAACACGTGTCTGGTTTTGTCACGTGTACATTTCTGCCGACTCAGCTAACCGGGAATGGATGGAAAAACTAATGACAGGAGGAAACACTAATTTTAATCTATTTTGGGAGGAAACGCTAATTAGCAATCTTGGGAGAGGAGGAAACTCAAAATATCACTATCATCAAATTGCAAAAGAAAAGCGAGATCTCATATTTAAAAGCACAGATTAAATCAATACCGGAAGGTAATGGAAAGAAATTTTGAATTTTCTTTCTAATACTAAGTTCATTCCGTTTTTTCTCGATCCTGGAAGCTCCCAATTTGACATTTTTGTTTCTCATCTCATTAATTTTAACCAATCCCCGACATCCTCATTACACAAGTGGTCAAAGCATTGATAAATATGGGAGATTTATTAGTTGGTCTAGGACTAAATAAATAGTTATAGTAGGTTCCAACTTTATTTTATTTTATCAGGAGATTCAAACATAAAAATAGAGAAATGACCAAAATAGTATATGGTGTTGAAGTATGTACCTATTATCACATGACCTCCTTCTCTCCCATCAAAATATATAACAGTTAGATACCTCCACTAAATATCACATGATCAGCGGTGAATTATTTGAAACACTACACTAATATGTCACTGAAACATATAAATCTATTCTACCATATTTCCAAAAAAGTCAATAAAAAGTGAAAAACAAAATCACCAAACTCTAGATTTGGGTAAAACTTTCATAACATGTTGAATCTCTTCAATGTCCACAAAGAAAACAATATAAAACCTAGATATTAAAATCAAACAATAAATATTATGATCACCGATACCTAAATCAAGAACAAAGGGAAAAAATAAAATCGCAGAAGAAGGAGTATTAGAAGAAAATGCCGAAGAAGATGATTTTGAAGAATCATCGACACCAAAAACATGGCGTATTTCCAAGAAAGCAATAAAAGGTACTAAAAATATATTTTTTTCATATATTCGTCGTTGTATCTAGATTTTTATAACATGCGATTTCATTTTGCACATTATGATCTGAAAATGCAAATATCTTAACCGACAAACCTAAGTTATATGGACCCAGACAGTATAATCCAAAAGTGCAAATACGCTATACTGAAAAGCCTTGACTATTTTATGTCACATTTATACCGCTTAGTTCACTTTTTATAACATGCAATTAATTTTGCACATTTTGATTCGACAGTGCAGATATAATATACTGTAAAATAACATAGGTTATTTAGACATAATGATACATGTAACACTGCATGTATGCAATACTGAAGAAACTCCTAAGTTATATCTACTAGACTTATTGCTTTGTGTTACACTTATGGTGTTTGTTATATTTTGTGTATAATATGTTGTTGATTTTATCACATATGATTTAAACAATGCAAATATGGTATATTTGAAAGAAAAAAAGTTTATTTCTATATTATGATACTGCAATGCAAATATGATATACTAAGAAAAAAACATAGTTTATTTTAGTATTATGACATTATAATGCAGACAAAATTCGACATAAATAGTTCAAAGTTGAGTGGTATACCAAGGATTCGTAAGCTTATGGAAAAACATTATTTTCGAGGAACAATCAGTATCGAAAAATACCTTCTGGTGAGATCTTATTTTGCACCGGCTCGAGGATAACGTTTTGTAAGCCTAGTGAAATATGTTCATCATTGTTAATAACCGAGCGCAGTGATTTTAATACTAAAGTACATACGGGAGGTCTTTTTTTTATACTACCAGTGGATGATGATATAGCCATTAGTGAAGTAAGGTATGATTACTTGATTAAAATAGGATCTAAGGAGGGTTATGATTATGATTTGGAGAAGTTTTCAAGATTGCTTGATCGAGCAGCTAATGGTACATTCAAAAGTGATAAATGGAAAAAGTATTAAAAGCCCTACTAGTATTGTGTTACATACATATCCCTTCACCGCGGGCCAATTGATTTTGTTCAATTAACACAGAGGTTGGTAAAGTAAGTTTTGTTCAGAGTCATGAGTTCATAATCCCATAAACATTCTTTGCACGCGATGATATGAATGTTGATGTTGAAACACAGAAAGGTGAAGAGTTACTCGTCACCACCAAAAAAATTACCGTCAAGAAAAACAAAAATGGTGAAAAGTTAGAGGTGGCAGAAGGTATTTTGAAGATTTTTAATGTAAAATATGAGAAAATTGGAAAACAAAGTTTTGCAAGTAGTGACAACTATTTTGTGGAGTGAGTAAGAATTCTGACACTTACCGGGGGAAGAAGAAACTTTAACAAGTCTCAAAAAATCCACAACAAATCGCTTTTCTTCACTAACAATTAACACATCGGTCTACGCATGATGGTGGTTATGATTCTGATTGTTATTGAGTATCCATGTAGACCTTAAATTCTTGTATTGTAGTCCTTTGTAACTTGAAATGAAATCGTTGAGATGCATACTTTTTTATGTTCAATTTTTGACAACTTTAAAATCGTTATGCAGCTAGATAATAAGGATTGCTTATGTTATTCACCTTGTTGTCATAGTTTGTCTGGATACACACAAAGAAGTTTTTTTTTTTTTTTGAAGTCAAAAAAATTTGAAAGCGTGTTTGGTAACATCAATTGAGAACAACTTCTATAAGAAGAAAAGCTACTTCTTTTTGGAGCCAATAGTTTTGGCTTCTTACTTCTCTCAGAATTACTTCTGCCACCTCTCGGGAATCGTATGATATTTTATTTTATTTTTGTTTCCTAATGAAACACTTTACTTTTTCATTTTTGCTTTCCCTGAGCCAGAAGATATAAAAATTTGAGAGAAGAAGATATAAGCACCATGAAAAGGTTAGTAAAAAGATTGATGGAATTTCTATATGTTCTTCAGGGTTCCTAATTAGTTATCATAAAACAACAACAACAAAAAAAAAAAAATTTGAAAGGATGTTACTGGGTTTACGTAGATCTCTGATTATCATTAAACTTTTGTTAGTTGTTAATGCATGTCATCTTTTCCATCTTTTTTATTTTTTCTATATTGGTAGAACTTTTGATGTTTTTTAAGTTACTCTTCTATGATATCAAATAAATGGAAGTTAAATTTGGGTATACTGATATTTGTGCACATTTAAATTTTGGAGATTTTAAATATTTCACAATTTTACACAGGTGTTAGCTTTGTAAAAGTTTCTTTATTGGAGATTTGGTAGAGATTATTTTTGTTGTTGATACGTTTTTATAATTATTTTTCTGTTTATGTGCACCGATAGTTGTCTTACACTTGATTGTCACGGTTTAACCATTTTTCTGTGCTTCATATGATGTTGTTTGTCTTTTTTACTTTCCTTTATGATGCTACTACCAATTAACATGATTTTAGATTCATTTATGCTTATCAACGCTCTTTGTTTTTGTTGAAAGTTTTCATTTACAACCATTACCATTTATCCAAGTAATTAGAGCAATAGCTTGAAATATCCTAGCAAGTGCAAGCTACGTCAAATATTTTCCCAACTTTCTGTTTTGGTTTTACTAGATTGGAACTTGCGGATACGTAACCGTCTGGTATTAAGAAATCAAAATAGGTGTTGTGTATCATTATAAGCCCTAAACTGTAATAACCGTGAGTGACATTAACACATTTCACAATGTAATCGTGAGCTTAATATAAATATGGACTTTTTGATATTTTTTTTATCATGAACTGATTTGGTAGTTTGGTTGTAGGCTCTGGTAAATAAATGGAAAGTTATATCTATTTTTTTTGAGTATATAATTTTTTAGTTTAAACAACGTTCGTTGAGTAGTGTATACAAGTCTTATATTTAGAAGTATATATGATTTTTCTCTTACTGTTTGTGTGTTGGATTATGACTTCAAGTTCAAACTAATATATGTTTCCATTGTCTGAAGAAGCTAATGAAGTTCTTGCTAATTGACATCAACTACATCAGTCGTATCTCATAGAGTTGATGTTAGATAAGGTTCGCATATGTGGTGAGATTAAGCAAAAATGAGCATTCTCAAAGCATGATTGGACTGATATTAGGAAGCAATAACATATGAAGTGTAGGTTGGGATATACTTTGAAGGCATCCAAGAAAAAGTTCACCAAGTTGAAGGAAAAATATAAATATCATAATAAACTTATGGAAGATAACACCATATATACCAAGATGGGATCGCGTTTTATGTTACTGTAGATGCCTTAAATGAATAGTGCGATGTGCAAGTGAAGGTGGTGTTCTTTTTCTTTACTGTACATATTTTTTTAGTTATGTAATATTATATTTTTTTGCTCAAATACTATTGTTGATGGTGGATTTTCGACAAAGGTCAAAATCGTAAAATCATGATACTGCATGTTTCTGACCCGGCTTCAGGAACGCATGTGACGATTCATATTTTACGATTCGTGAACCGTTTCACGATCTCTGATCGAGTTCCTCTCAGAGCCATGATGAATATGTTTCTCGAAAGGCCTCCCACTAGCTGAGCGTTCGATGCTACGCATTTCATTGTGCCCTCTATGTAGAATAAAAGAATTGGGCGGTCCTATGGATATAATTGTTTGTCGGAGGGCTTAACGCCTTCAGGACGTCAGCGATACTCGTTGTTCCCTGACTACATAGAGAGACCCCTCTCTACATAGAAGAACGATTGGGCGGTTCTCTGGACATAATTGTTTGTCGGAAGGATTAACGCCTTCAGGACGTCGGCGATACTCGCTGTTCCCTTACTATGTAGAGAGACCGTGTATAGATTCAGGAGGCTCTCTGGACATAATTGTTTGCTGGAGGGATAAACGCCTTCAGGATACCGACACTGCACGTTGTTTCCTGACTATGCACTCTTCAGAACGAGTATGATGCTTCAACTATCTCATATCTCGATTCTACAATAGATTAATTCTACTGTGACATTCACCGACTGAATTCCTATAAAATAATCTATTTCACCTCATTACTCCGTTCCATGGCTATCCCCGGCTGATTCCATGGATTAGTAATGGATAACCATTTTATCTCATTACTCCGTTCCCTGAATCCTCCGACTGGATTCATGGATTAGTAATAGATACTCAATTCGTTTTTATTACTCCGTTTCATGAATCATTCTCCGCTGAATTTCATGAATTAATAATAATTACTCAACAATCGGACATCTGGACTATCACCGAGTAAGCCCCAAGAAAATGGTGCAAGTGTACGTAAGAACGAGCACCAAAATGCACGAACGAGCATTTGAAACTATGGACAAACGAGGAATCCTACACAAAATATGAGAGATAAAATGATAAAAAAATAATATAAAAGGGGCGCCTAGGGACCGGCCTACCGGTCGGTCCTCCATGCCTCTTTCTTTATTTTTCTTATTTTGTTATTTTCATGAACTCATGAAGATTCCTTCATTCGAGCAACTTTCCTTGTTTGAGCAAAACTCACGGTTTGTCCATATTTTCACGGTTTCATGAAAAATAATAAAAATAAGGAAGGTATCGTGGGACCGGGCTACCTAGCCGGCCGGTCATTCCCTAGATGTGGCAGGTCCCACACCTTGCAATCCCTTGTTTTCATAATTATTATTTCCCTCATCTCATGAAACTCCTCTGTTTAAGCAAAAATCATGGTTTCTTCATATTTTCTCAAATATTGCTCAAACCATGAAAAAGGCCAAAAAGTCAAATGGTCACATGACCGACTGGACTACTCACGTCAAATATTAAAATATTATTATTTCAATATTCTCGAAATTTTGATTAAACAAGCAAAGTTCTACTTGCTCATTCGAGCAAAATCAAGAATTTCAGTCAAAGATCGAACTCTTCTGAAAATCTAAAATATTGCTCAAACGCACACCAGAAAATACCAGAACTCTCAGGACTGAGACACATTCATTATGGTGACACGGGCATGCTTCCTTGAGGCTTGCAAGGAGCCGGTCCCACACATCTTCATAATTTTGACCTAATTTGCTCAATTGCTCATATTGGGTCCAAACTCTTTTCAACCAACTTGGAATTTGCTCAAACGACCAACAGCTGGTACCACGACCACCAAGGGACGGTCTCATGCCCTCTTGGTCAGTCCCTCACTTCTCCATAATTAGGTTTTATCACCTAACGCTCGTACGAGCATTATTCTAACAAACGATCAACACCAGCGTTTGATCATTCTTTCACCAATCGGTCAACTAAGGACCTTGGTGCACGCTCACTCGAGCACTTGGGAACCACATGGTCATCCATCATCCCATGTGGTCGGTCCCTCCCTCACTCATGACCTATTTTCAGCAACTCATCAATTGACGAACAATTGATCAAAAATTAGGGTTTCGAACAAACGCTCCACAAATCATAATTTGAGCAAGTTCAAACACTAATATTTTTATATTGATCTAGTAATCGACATCCAGATTAATTATATAATATTTGGTAGACTACCAATATTTTAATTAATATTTTATTGGGTCACGTTACCAATAATTCATCGAATTAAGCAATACTTGCTCAGTTGCTCGATATTGATCCGATTATCAATATTCAGTAATTTATCGAATTGAGCAATACTTGCTCAGTTGCTCGAATATTGATCCAATATTCAACAATTCATCGAATTTACAATATTTGCTCAGACGAGCAATATCAACACAAGAACTATACATCTGACATGTTCAATCCATGAATCACTGAGCATTTGTCAATCATGCTCAATTCAACAAAACTTAGACTCATTGTCTAATCAAGTCAACGACTGACTAATCAAATACACGTCTGCAGACTCCACGTTCGTAAGACATCAATCACGTCACATGGGGGATATCAGTTAGGGCTTTGGTCTGGCGTCCTACAGCACGTGTGTTCATCCATGATGAGAAACATAAGTAAGTCGTGCAAGCGGTTGAAGGAGTTAGCAAAGTAGTGGGTGGATGATCAACCAAGTCTCCGCACGACATGGAACTAATTTTACCACGATCTCCCACTTTCCCACTCTTTTACTCAAGAAAACGTCACACTTACTGGGATCAATGTGTTCACCATTTTGACAATATAAATAAGTCTCTGAATCCATGATTGAATAAGAAACAGAAAATCCACGAGATATTGAACAGACAATCCATCGTCTAACCAAGAATCATCGTGTGAGCAACATTCTCTCAATCATTCGAACTTATTCATCATTTGTAGAAACCTACAACACATCCACAATCCTTGATCATCATTGATCCCACACAATTCTCATCTTCCCTCCTACAGATCAACCCATCTCCCTCTTTGTGACCGAATTGACTCTGGAACGGCCATTGACTTGGTTTAGGCTGGAGTCCTACAGATTGATCTCTCGAACTCAAAGCACTCCCGTGTAGTGCATATGTTTGAGGTTAAGCAGTTTTCTCGGTTGAGGAGTCTCGTCCGCATGGTCGTCTCTTCACTTTCCCAAGAAACCAGTGAATCGTTTTTTCCCCATCTACTGATTGGCGACCCCAGTTGGAGATTAATCTCTCGGTTGCTATCTCAATTAATCAAAATGGTTGATCTTAGGTCAGGTTCAGTTACAAATCCTAACATAAACAACGCTAGCACTAGCAACAACGGTGGTACTCCAGAAACTATTCCTGCTTTCAACAATGGTACTGACGGTACCACTCCTCCTCAAACCAATATCGGAAATCATCCTCTCTTCGGCCGGCATCCCGAGGAAGTCAGATAAAATCCGCCCACCATAGCTGATCTTGAGAAGGTCCAGGAGGTTCTCACCAAAAATCAAACTGATATGGCTACTACTCAGAAAGAGTTATACAATTATCTCAAAACTCTCACTGACAAGATGGCAGAGAAAACTCAGGAGAAGGGAAAAGCCAAAGAAACATCTTCGGTTGCTAATCCTGAAGTCACCCCAATCCATGTAGTAGATGATGATGAAGCCCACAAGGATGTATAAAATCCACCAGAGAATGAGTCTGCAGGTTTCATCACTCGTGAAGATCTGGAACGCTTCATGGAGGCTCGAGGAAAAGACAAGACACCATCTGTCCATCGTCATCAACCTCCATATCCTGCTGCTACACAAAGGATTCCTCTCCCGAAAGTTATACTTCTCCAACGTTCACACTTTACAATGGAACAGGGAATGCTCGAGAACACGTCGCTCGATTCCTGGAGGCATTAGGAGAACATGAACACAATCATGTCATCCATTTGAAAGAATTCTCAAAGTATCTGACAGGCCGAGCATATACTTGGTACAACAACATCGTATCAGGGAGTATCACTACCTAGGGAGAAATGGTTAATGCTTTCTACCAAAAATATTTTTTCGTCTCGGAACAGATTACTCTCTCTGATTTAGGAAGAATGTCTCAGAAGAATACTGAACATCCGAACAACTACGTGAAGAAGTTCAGACTCCAGTCTTTGGATTGTCAAGACCCAAATGTCACGGAGCAGCAACTGGTGGACTTGTGCATCAACGGAATAATCCCGGTCTACAGAGCCTTGCTGGAAAATCTACAGTTCCATACTTTCTCAGAACTCCATGAAGCGGACAAGTGATCAGCAACTACTGCTCCATCCTTACTGGAAAGAACAAAGACCATCAAAACCAAGGAGCCGCGAGACACTCGAAGCAGTACCAGGAGCCTAGTCAATAAACAGTACAATGTTCAACCTTCCATGAATGTTGCTGAAAGAAGCAAAAGGAAAGCTGAGGCGCAACAACATAAGAATGTTCCTCCAGCGTCCCACCCTACAAAAGCATCAAGGAAGGACAACCAAGCTAGAAATGCACAAGCACCTGCTCAGCGTCAACAGAATGACCAGGAAGTATCATATTTTCCTTTCCCTATTGAAGAGGTGATCGAGTTACTAGAAGTCTGGATCCAAGATGGTGCGATCAATTTACCTCCCGTCAGGAGAGAGCCGACAGACAAGGAAGTGGAGAATCCGTGCTACTATCGCTTTCTAGGTATGTCAGTCATCCGACCAGTGATTGTAGGACCCTGAAATGCATATTCAAGGAAAAAGCTGATTCATGAGAACTGGGGACTGAAGGACTACACAAGAATCCTCTCCCAATCAGAACCTTTACGCTCTCTGAACAACCAGTCAAAGAAGCAGTTCAATCGTTGATCGAGCATGTCTGCGAATTGCTTTATCTGTCAAAAGCTCAAATGGGAGATATGTTCACGGCTTTAAACCACATAGTGTCTGGGAAACGACTATCCATTCCGGAAACGCTCCCTGAACCTCCAGCCACTGACAAAGAGATGTACAACTGGGGACTACTCACCACAGTACACCTCAAAGTAAATGAATTCATAAGGGTGCTTATCGACGTTGGCACAGCTATTAACATCGTTCCTTTGAAGACTCTTAGAGATGCAGGAATCACTCGACAAGAAGCCACATATGCTCCTGTCTCAGTCAGAGATCATGAAGGAATGCTCAGAGATGCGTATGGTTACATCTTTCTCAAGATGAAAGTTGATGCAACCTGGACGGAGACCAAATTTCATATAATCAGGGAAGATCCAGGGTATGACATGATCCTCGGGCGGACGTGGATTCATGCTGGAAAGGTAGCTACAACACCTTCAGTTGCACATTTCCTTGTTGAAGAAAGCTCTGACTCGGAATAAATAGAAGACGCTCCATCATTCGAACATCTGGGAAAAGTTGAAGCCTTGATAGAACTCACACAAAAACCTGAAGAAAGTGCACACGAATTCGTCAAAAGGTTCCGTACTCAGGCAAGTCTTATTCCTCTGCATGCGTCCATATTATCAACTTTCAAATATGCTACTCTGGTCCGGGGAATCGAACTTACTCACAACTTGGCTATCACCAAACGTTATGAGTGGTTAGTCTCGCCTCAGCAATACTGCACCAAATGGTTGGACGCGGAACCTCTCCAAATCCATCGTCTCACTGCCACAAACATTACTGGAATAATGATCGAGCACAAGAATCAATATCCTAGATACTCTCCCTTGCGTGAGTGTCCACATGTGCCACAGGATTGGAAAGCTCCACAAATATTGAATCCCACTATTACGAGGAATTCCGAACCAGCAGAAGATATTCAGGGCACGATCAACCAAGCCTAATAAGTTTCATGAAGGGGATTTAGTTCTCAAGTAAACTAAGCGTAATCTTCATTCCACATGGAGTTCTAACTGGGAAGGGCCTTTTATGATTGTTAAGTCAGCAGTTGGAGGATACTACAAATTTGCTGATATGAAAGAAAAGACAAGTGTTCCAGTGATTAACGAGAATTGGCTAAAAGCCTTTGATGCCTGAAACATTCAGCATCCTAAGGTGTTTTATGTTCAAGACACGAACACTTGAAACACCCAATATTTGCGTTTTAAGGTTTTCTTTCACCTGTATTTCCAATTCCTCCAAAATGTTTGCGATACTTGCATTCAGTATTTGAATTCAGCAATTTATCAAAGTTCTTTTATTTAAAAAATCTCTATCAAATCTAAAAGAAAATCCTCAGTCATTCACTTATTCAAAACCAATCAAAATCAAAACCAAAATAAAACCTCACATCTCTCAGAAATTCAAGGTTCAAGAGATTATGGAAAGAAAAACTAAAGGAAGCCGACAAAGTAAGATTTCTGCTTCTCTGCATTCTCCAAAACTTGCAAGGCCGCTTTCTCCAACTCCAGCTTTTAAGTCAATTCAGCAATCTTGGCCATTTTCTCCACCACAGCATCACTGGTAAAAGGTATATTGTTCTCTACTGCATCCTTGATGGTGTTGATCTTCTGACGAATCCACTTCAAGTTAAAACCAAGTTCTTTAGATTTCTTCAAGTTATACTCTCAATCAAATAGTACATCTTGAGTAACAGTACTTCTCGCCCTGGTCCGTATATCATCTATGACACGCAAGATAGTTCCTACTTGCATTGTCAAGAAGTAACTGCGTTTTGGGTCCTTGGAGACAACAATGTGACCATACATTTTCCACAATTTCTCATACATATCAGCATACCCTATGGGAACGCTAAATCCACCAACTGATGTGTGATATGGGAGTGACTCGCCGAATGGAGGATCACAAATAATACTTGTATTAGGGTATTCATGCACTATTATACGGTTTTCAATTATTGGGAAAACTTCAGCAGTTGTGGGAACAGTTTCTTCTATTGTTGGAGCAGCCATTCCGGGTCCAGTTTATTCTACCTCTGAAGTGATGATGATTCGAGCTTCATTCTCCTCGACAACTTCAGTGGAAACATTCTCATGGCATTGAGGTGCAGAGATGGTAACATCATCAACTCGATTCGCCATATGGTTTGAATCATCATTGGCTCCATTATTCTCAACTTCGACATTTGGCACCTAATATGAAGATTACATGAGATTAGAGCAATCCAAGCATGGAAACCAAAGGCAATCATAAAATCCAGCATGTAAGTGAATTAACACTATCTAAGTTCTTTAATATACATCCAAGACATGAGCAAGTAGTGTGGAAATCATAAACACGTTTTTCAACAAGCCCGTCTGAAGAAATTTTACACTTCCCTGTATAAGACGACGAACTGGGAGCAATTGGTAAGGAATCTAAGGTAAGTCATATACCATTATCTTCGTATGGATTTTATATAGAACATATCAAAATTTCATGGCAATTGGATAAACGATAAAAAATATGTGGCCAAAACATTAGATTACATGTCAACTGAATTTTTTTTGAAGGTCTCCTGGAAGTTTACTATTTTGCCGATTTCTGCCCATAAACGTGCTCAAAACTCAAAAAGCTTCTTCCCTAAAGATTGGAAATCTCCTGGTCATGAAAATACATAGGTAGATCGCGAAAATCTGACATCGAATGAAGATTTTATAGTGTTTTTTCTAAAAGGCTGGGTTCTGAAATTTTCTGGTGAAGTATTTCTGTAAAACTTTTCAATTATTCATGAGAATTCTCATTCATTCATCAACAAATCAGCAATATTATACTTCTATGAAGATAATACCAAATGGATACTTACTTGAGAGGTCTCCAAGTTGTTCAAGAGATTAATATAGTTGGCATCAACATTGGGAGCATCATTGCCTTCATTCGGTCCTGGTTCTTGAGGATTCTCTTTATCACCACCATTCGAAGATGAATGAACAACATAACCATGTCGGTTTTCCACAACAATCTCTTCCTGGATGTATCAACAACAATTATTATTATTTCATTCAAGAAGTATCATGATTGATTATACGAATGAGTACTTACATCAACTTCATCTTCATCGCTGGACTCATGAGTTGTTAGCTGAGCAAGACGAAGACCGTCAATACTTGATGGAGAAAAATTATGGAACAGAAACAAACATTGGTTTCATGATCCTAATAATGCGGATAAGGAAAAAGTCACAAAGGAATATTAACAACTCACCAAAGAAACGACTGGGGATTTCACATTATTCGGTATCATCCTATAATTCTTCCTACTTCTGCCTTCTCCACCCTGGGGACTGTCTTGCACCTCCGAGAAATCTACTTGAATTCGAGATATCAGAATATGGCCATCCTACAGCAAAATCAATAAAATAATTAAGATGTGTTTATCATGCATTCACCAAAATTATAAGGAGAATACTTACTTGTGAACATTCCGGAGGTGTTTTTTTCTTATCACCACTAGAAAGATGTTTTAATCTTGACCGATCAGCAATCATGTCAGGAGGAGGAAACTCTCGTACCAGTGACTTAACATCCATCATAAACTTATGCAAGCGCTCCAGTTGTTGATACCAGAAGTCTATATAACCTGGAGTTACGTAGGTAGCTCGATCGAAGCAAGGAAACAAGTAATCATTTCCTTCCACGTGTGTGCAATCTAAATGAGCTTTCAAATGCTCAACCGATGGCTTACTCATTCGATGACCTGGAGCACACTGATCGAGACCCATCTGTCGAGCTGCTCTGTCGATGTTATATTCTTCCACCTGGAACTTTCCTTGCATTACTGACACTAAATAACCAGGGGTGCAACTCAATATGAAATATTTCTCTCCATCACTCAGGCCGATGCCAGACTTCAATATGACATTTTTTCACCAGCATTGAAAGTGGTCATTTGTGAGAATAGAAGGAACTGACACCCAGGGGAGAAAATTAAACTCCAACTCGTTGTCTAAAACACTGGTGAGGCGTATCTTGTGTTGTGGCTGCTTCATTGACCAACGCATAATTCTGGCATTATTTTTCTCAAGGAAACCATGACGAGTGTCAACATTTGGTCCCTACAAGACGCTACGAGGAATCAGAGCGTAACTCTCAAAGTGCTCCCACACCAAAGCTTGGAGAAACATCGTATTAGCATATGTTTCAATTTTCATGAAATCATTGGAAATGCTGGAGTCTATGACTAAGGAGTCTAAATTGGAAAACAGCGAACCTAAGAACAGACTACCGATAGGAAGTTTCTCACCTTTAGCCATTTTAATAGCAAAAGGAATTACAAATGGCTTCAACAAATGTCCACTATCCTCAAGAACATCTATGGAGATCCACAAGCATAAGAAAGCGGCAATGGTTAATGTATCATCAACAGGTTCTTCAGGAATTCCATCTCTCGGCCACCAGTGCTTTAACCATCGAGCGTAGCAAAATTTGGGTGAATTGTTGAAATCATGCATCGTAGCTTTCAATACGTCAGATATTGCAGTCTCATCTGCCGAGAGCTCTCCAGGGAAATTACCAGTAGTTGGGAGATGCAATAAAGTGACTACATCTTCCAAGGTGATGGCGAATTCTCCCCATCTGCATATGAAAGTATGAGTAGAAAAGCACCAACGAGCAAGCAAAGCCACCATACCTCAAAAATCCGTCAAAGGCTTTCGGGAAAGCTTGAATTCCACATGTGAAGCCGAATAGTGTTTCCCTTGCAAACAGAACCAAGTTATTGCTTGAGGAGATACCAATTTGTTCTGAGTAATACTTCTGGGATTTATGAGGAGCCGAAACGAGGAACCTGAGGGACGCTTTTCGGGTTTATACTGAAACACAAAGAACTCATCTTCAGTTTTCGGAATGTTCTTAATTCTAGGAGTTTCTTCTTCTTATCTGGAAGTCCCAGAATCATCATTGCTGGAAGACGCATATGTAGAAGCATCCTCTCTAGAAGTTTCCTCTCTAGAAATATCATCTCCGGAAGCTTCATCATGGGAATCAGTCATTTTTGCAAAGTTGTTATGACATCCATACACAAATTTCATCAACACAATGGAATTAAAGCAACAGAATATTTATGATGCTCACATCAGTGTCTACAAAAATGGTAATTCTCAACTCTTACCTATTTACTGTTTCGCTAGTTGTAGTGATAACGTAAAAACTTTGAAACTCTCTCTCTTCTTTAGACCTGCAAAGACGAGCAAAATTCATTATTTAAAGTCAACACCTGACTTTTCACGAAATTATGAATAATTCACATAATCCCTTCATGTGACAATCACTGGTTTTCTGCCATGTGTACACACTATAAAATCACAAAACTCATATAGACATTATTTCGTCACATACAATTGTTTGCTTCCAACAATTACTCAAAAGTCAAAATTTGATTTATTTAACAAAATTCTTTTTTAAACTCACGTACAAAAAAAGAATATTAGGGTTTCTTCCCTTTTATATCAATTTTATTTCCAAAACCAAATAAAACATGGATTTCCTTTTTTGGGATCGGGCCCGTAAACGCTAAACCGACCAAAACTGGACTTCTGGCCGTCCAAATCAGCAGTGCCACATCTCTCCGTGCTCACATGTGACGACTGGCCGTAAAATATGATGGTGGATTTTCGATAAAGGTCAAAATCGTAAAATCATGATATTGCATGTTTCTGACCCGGCTTCAGGAACGCATGTGACGATTCATATTTTACGATTCGTGAACCGTTTCACGATCTCTGATCGAGTTCCTCTCAGATCCATGATAAATATGTTTCTCGAAAGGCCTCCCACTAGCTGAGCGTTCGATGCTACGCATTTCATCGTGCCCTCTATGTAGAATAATAGAATTGGGCGGTCCTCTGGACATAATTGTTTGTCGGAGGGCTTAACGCCTTCAGGACGTCGGCGATACTCGTTGTTCCCTGACTACATAGAGATGCCCCCCTCTACATAGAAGAACGATTGGGCGGTTCTCTGGACATAATTGTTTGTCGGAAGGATTAACGCCTTCAGGACGTCGGCGATACTCGCTGTTCCCTTACTATGTAGAGAGACCGTGTATAGATTCAGGCGGCTCTCTGGACATAATTGTTTGCTGGAGGGCTAACGCCTTCAGGATACCGACGCTGCACGTTTTTTCATGACTATGCACTCTTTAGAACGAATATGATGCTTCAAATATCTCATATCTCGATTCTACAATAGATTAATTCTACTGTGACATTCACCGACTGAATTCCTAGAAAATAATCTATTTCATCTCATTACTCCGTTCCATGCTATCCCCGGCTGATTCCATGGATTAGTAATGGATAACCATTTTATCTCATTACTCCGTTCCCTGAATCCTCCGACTGGATTCATGGATTAGTAATAGATACTCAATTCGTTTTTTATTACTCCGTTTCATGAATCATTCTCCGCTGAATTTCATGAATTAATAATAATTACTCAACAATCGGACATCTGGACTATCACCGAGTAAGCCCCAAGAAAATGGTGCAAGTGTACGCACGAACGAGCATTTGAAAGTATGGACAAACGAGGAATCCTACACAAAATAAGAGAGAGAAAATAATAATAAAAAATATAAAAGTGGCGCCTAGGGAACGGGCCCACCGGCCGGCCGGTCATGCCGCCGTGGCCGGTCCCCCATGCCTCTTTCTTTATTTTTCTTATTTTGTTATTTTCATGAACTCATGAAGATTCCTTCATTCGAGCATTGACTTGGTTTAGGCCGGAGTCCTACAGATTGATCTCTCGAACTCAAAGCACTCCCGTGCAGTGCATCTGTTTGAGGTTAAGCAGTTTGCTCGGTTGAGGAGTCTCGTCCATACGGTCGTCTCTTCACTTTCCCAAGAAACCAGCAAATCGTTTTTTCCCCATCTACAACTTTTTTTTTAATTAACTTGCAGGAATTTCGACGAACAAAAACGTTTCATGTCTCTGATTGTCCGGAATATCCGAAGTTAACGACAGAGAATTTATGACAGACGCAGGACGGTGGTATTTGTTCTACTCAGAGCATCTAAAATGCCAAATGACGAAAAAAAAAAAAAAAAAAAAAAAGTTTCTCCTACCATCCAAATTTTATTCTCAACCTTTCCACATTTTGAGTACCCATAAATCATAACACTCCAAGAAATTTTTTTTGTCATGCATTTCACCAAACACCATCTAAGCAAGTTCCGTTCATATACCCGTCAAAGAACCAACTCTCAATGGATATCAAGAATTGAAAATTTCACAATTATTCATTCGTCAAATTCATTTCCTTTGCCATTTGATTAAGAAGTACGACCCATACAATCAATTATTTTCATGGTAGCAAACGACCACCAAGCAAAACCGCATAATCTTATCCAGTTAAAAATATGAATCAGACATTACCTTTAATCCATCATTGAAATCCTTGTATGAACTGCGACAGTCTAACTTCAGCTTCTCATTACAACAATACTTCAGCTTCTAATAAACTATCAATTGTGACTATAATGTAGAAATACGATTAATATCTAAACCAGTAAAAAAAAAAAATATTATACAGACCCATTACTATAAGATCGTGTTTAAACAGAACCCAATAATCAAAATCCCTTTAGAATCCTTAAACTGCAATCAATTTCGTAGAAAAGCTCCAAGGCATTTTATAAAAAAGTTAAGAAGCAATGTACAAAATAGTAAGTGTTTCATATTAGGCTACATAAACTATAACATCGGATTAATATAGTTTATAACATCGGATTAATATTTTAATAATAATGAGTTCATGAATCATGATTACTACACTGATAATTTCTGCAAACAATTGTACATGAAACTCTATAGCTACAAAAAGTTTGAGTTAGGAATTAGGATACACAAAAGAGGAAGTATAGAGTCAAATAAAAATGAAACTTTGACATGAAATTGTTCGAAAGATGACGAAACCATACCGTTCAATTTCAACGTTGTCCAATTGCTTGTATGCTGAAATCTAAAATGAATGAGAGCTCTGAATTTTGAAGAAAATCCATTGTGCACATAGCGTTGTCCGGATGAGTAAAACAAATGAGTTGTTGTTAAGAATCGGTGGGTGTTTGCAAGGCTGGGTGAAAATAATAACTCTGACCATCGTCTTCTCTACTGTTCTTCTGACCAGTTGACTACCGTCTTCTCTATTATTCTTGTTGGTTCGTTCTCTGTAACATGGATCCAATTCTCCGTAATAAGATTTGAAATTGATTAATGATTTTTTTTTTGTAAATATGTTGAATGAGTTATTCATGTTAATACCCTTTTGAATTTTTCCATTTGAATGTTCTGAAATTCCATTGAAGAACAACAAAAAATTGGCATTCAATATTTTAAAATTTTGCATGAACAAGATACTGAAAGTCATCGATTCCAATTGAATCAATGGAGTTTTTGATGAACTTTGAACATGTAATTTGTTAATTCGATTGTTATTTATTGGAATTATGGTCAATTTTCCCAAATCTTTCCATTTGATTCTAATAATCCAGAAATCTAACTTTTTTTTGTTGTTTTTCTTGCACAAAGATTATGACGGACAGACACACAATTTTTCATCCTTATGGACTCCTCTCTTCGGTCGTCGTCCGACAAGGCAAATAAAATTGGAGAGTCTCTGAAGATACTAGTTGAAAATGCTAAAGCTAAATTACAGAATAAATTGAAATACCCTATCTCTCGATGTCTTGAACTTTTGGATTTAATGGGAACATGGGTTGGAAGGAGTATATATATCCGGACAGTGAAAGTTCTTCGACACAAAGGATGAAGAGAGACATTTATTAAAATGTCGACAGAATGAAGGGCTGATTGAATTGATTCCATTGAAGATGGAAACTTTTAGAATGATGAAACTGTTAGAATTAAAGCTGGTGGTAGATGAATACAAAATGCTAGTTGACTACAAGAAAATAGGTCAATGAGATATGATAGGGATTATATGATGCCACATTGCTACATCTCCCAAGTTCTGGGGAGTTTTAGAGATAAACATAAACATCTCACGAATCCTTTGAAAAAGGATTTATGTATTTTTCAGCTTCAAAATCTAAAAACTTAACTGGTATGATTTAATGTTGAAATATACTCTTTCCGTTTCAGGAAAAATGATACTCCTTCCGTTCCATTTTAAATGATGTTTTAGAGTTACTTTCTTGTTTCACAATACTTGAGGGTTTTCATATTTTTTTCACACAACTACCAATAATACCTTAATATTTTGTCCTAGAATTAGAAATTTATTTTTAAATGTACTAATAACAATTAATGTTTAATGACTTTTCTGAAGGGTATAGATGCAAAATCTTCATATCTATTTCTTAATTTGCATGAAAATTACAAGAAAATCATCTAAAATGGATGGAGTACTTTCGTTTTCCATTCTTACCTAAAAATAGGCTAAATTGAAGGAACAAAAAGAAAACATATTTTTTCCATTAGCGGAGGGAGTATAAAAATTAGATCCAAGTTTTGTCATTATGACCTCAAATCGGTTAATGAAGGCTATCAAAATTTCAAAGTCGAAAATAATGAAAAAGATGCATAGGGGAACATAAGCATGTAAATCCGACAAGATATGTTTGGCAATTAGCAAAAACTTGCATTGCATTTTCCAAGTAAGAAACACAGTCAAATAAAATTGATCAGTAGCTTCAGTGCAACATTTGTACAAACATTGAATAGGAAAGAAAAAAACACCTTCAAGTATTAAAAAGAAAAATACTGTGACTGGGTGCAAATTATATTTGACTATCACAAAACTTTTTTTTTTTGGATGATTGGAGTTTAGTACTCAGGTTTAGACCGACACTAAATTTTGGTCTAACATTTGTCTAACGTTAGGATTTGGTACCTGGACTGTAGTTGACCAGTTAAATCTACACTTCTATTTAGTAAATAAAAACAAAAATTATATTAAATTAAATAAATAAACGAGATTACAATTATAACCTTGATTCTACTAATATTTACAGAGTACCCATTCAATATAACCCTAATCCTTTCGCATTCTCCTTCTCCGAACTGTGGCCGCCACTACAATCAATTTTAATCAACAAGAATTGTTGTTGCTATCAATTTTCTGATTGTTGTTGTTAATGGTGATTCCGAGCTTTTAAAGACTAGGGTTTGCAAGGAATTTCGAAATAGAAGATTGGGTATTGTACTGTTTTAGACAACAAACAAAATGGGTTCAATGTGAAACATGAAAAGGGAGTTGCTGCCATTGTTACAGGTGATGATTTCAAGAAAAGGGAAGTATATTTTCTTCTGTGGATGGGTCTGTTTGAGTTGTTACACAAGGATCAATGGTGGCTGTGAATGGTAGTGATTAGATAAAAGAAATGTTGCTGCCATTTGAAGTGGAGGAAACAAATTGACGCGGTTTGTCACTGTAATCTGATGTTGAATGGTGTAAGCAATATGGGATTGTCTTGATGTGCGGTTAATTGCAGGGTAGGAGATAAACAAAGGTTAGAAGAAGAAAGAGAAGCTCATCTCTACCAACACCAGTTCACGCTCAATAACTGTTTGAAGAAAGTCTCCAAAGAAATTCTTCTTCAATCTCTCTATGCATCACATTTTCCGGTCTCTGTTACTTTCTCACTACCACTGCAACCACGACCACAACTGCCATTTCACCTTCCCATCGTCATAATCCGTACCTAAACTATAACCCTGGATTGAGAAATTATCTCTTCAATTAACAGTTCCACCTAAAATTCAGAGAAGGGGGAACTTGAGTAATGTAATATTCTGAAATGGCAGATGAATAACAAGGAAGTATTAATGGGTTTATTCTTGTCAAGAACAAGAAATTGATATTTCAGCAGAGACTAGAACTGATTGAAGAAGGGGTGAAGATGCTATCAGATTGAAGAACAACGATTGCTGCTGGTTATTTTAGAGGTCGGTGGACCAAATTTATGGTGATAATAAGCTTTTGACAGGAGAATGAACATAGGGTTTGCATCAGTTTTGGGTTCTAAAGATGGTGAAATTAGGGTTTTAACCCAGAGGAGTAATGGGTTGTCTGTCGTTCGTGATAATGGAATGAGGAAATATGCCGACTCAATTTAGGGGTACATTTGATTGTAACCGTCGGATCCTAGGTCCTTTTTATATTTATTTTATAAAATTAAGTAAAGTCTGGTCCAGGTACCAAAACAAATGTTAGACCAAAGCCTAGTGTTGGACAAAATCCGAGTACTAAAGTCCAATTATCCATATTATTTTTTTGTTTATTATTGGTATTAGTATAATCTTCTAAGAGAAACTTTAGTGTTGTTGCTATAAGCCATATATGGCAACAAAAGCAGGCGGACTCTTGGCTGCTATAAGTCTCATATTTCTATATTCTCAAACGGAGTGTCTATATATGAGAATTTTTTATGGCAATTCTCATATATAGCTTCACGCAGTTATAAAGCGTGTGCGACAACAAACAATATTTTAAATAGCGTGGAACAATAAACGCCGTTGTAGATTACGTTCGATTAACATAACGTCATTTAAGAATCCGTGTAGCTTAAACGCCCTTTAAGAAAGCGTTTATTCAAACGTTGATTTTAATTGCGTCCAACACCGAACGCATGTTGTATTTGCGTCTGACTGCGACGTAATTTAACTTTACGTTTACGTGGTTGTAAAAAAGGTCTCCACTATAAGTTTTTTATAACTGCTTCTCACAGTGGGACGTTACTCCAAATTACGTTTGCTGAAACGTGTTTGTTAATACCGTCTTCATTTCCACGCAATTTATAACTACTTTCAGCCCATAAACGTTATTTAAAATCACGTTTTTGGTAGACGTTTCCATAAACAACGTTTAGTATAGACGTAAACTTAAATAACGTCCGGTTTCGTAAATTTTAAAACGGTCGGATTTTTCGAATTTTAAAAGCGTTCGTAGTTGACCGTTTTGATTGAATAAACGGTCGGATTTTCAAACGAAGTAAAATTAGAATGCAACGGCATTTTAAGATAGTTTCCTATCCATTTTTCACACATCTCAATTCTCAAACTCTCACTCGTTCTCTAGTTGTTCTTGTTCTCAAAAATCAAATCAGAACACATTTATTCCGTTCATTTCCTTTCAAAAAAAATAATGGCACCCAATCCCAGAGGTCCTAGTTTCACCACTTCTCAAGATATCACTCTTTGTGAAGCTTTTTTTATCAATTTCTCAGGATCCTGCTGTTGGTGCGGATTAAGAGTGAGTACTGTTATGGTTGAAGGTTAAAGAGAAAATAGAATTAACGCTACCATTACCCAAACGAACCCCGGGCTCTATTAATAAGTAGAGAGGTTCATCTATATATTTCAAAATTATGTGAAGTTGAACGGGAATATCAAAATGGAACCAACGCCGAGTTGAAGGTATAAAGCATGGTTTTTTACATATTATTTAAAAATTTATTAATAAACTAATTAAATATTTATCCAATAATTTATTTTTCAATGACAGCAAATCGAAGCCTTAGAGCGATTTCGGGAAGCAAATAACGGGAAAAGTTTCAAGCGCGAAGCATGTTACCAAATTTTTAAAGAACATCCAAAATTCTCTGAACAAACGACATTTGTGTTTGATTCGGCTAGAGATTCTCCCGATCTTTACGGCCGAGATGAAGAAGAAGATGAGAATAATTCAGACTCTCAACACCGCGGTGAAAATAATATAATAGGGGGATCCTCCGGCGGTGAGATAGATACAGATGACATTAATGTTCCTTACAATCGTCCGATGAGTAAAAAGAAAGCGAAAGCACTGAAGAAAGGGAAACACAAAAATGAACGGGAAAGATAAAGCGATAGAGGAAATAGTTAAAGAACAACGGGATTTTAATATTCAATACAAAGAACATTCAAAAATGAAGATGGCGATGAGAGAATCTCAGTTTTCATCGAGAGAATCTCAGTTTGCGGATAGACACAAGGAAAAGGTTTTGAAACTAGAAATGAAACGCGAAAGGGAGGCAAGACTTAGGCACAGAGAAAACGAGAAGAAGAATATGGCATAATGATGATGGATGTCTCTCAATATGATGACCAACAAAAAGAGTACATCCAAACACTCAAGAATGAGATTATGCAGAATCGGCTTAGAATAAACCATTTTGGGTAGACATCTTATGAGTCTGCAATTTAACTTTTAGTCTTCCCTGTCTAGTTTTATGTTTAAATCAAATTTGTAATTTCAGTTTATTTATCTTGTATTTTAATTTTAGATTTAATTATATTTTTGTTGTTTGAATCAAAAACATGTTCTTACCTTAATTTAATTATTATTAATTTATAATGGTCTAATATAAAGTCAACAAACATAAACACGTAATACAACCAGGCACACGGAAAATGAAAACAAACCTACATGAAAGCCAAATAAATAAAAATAAAACATTTTAGGATTTAAATATAAGTTTCCCCGACTTCTTAATCATCTCCGTCTCCAAATTCATTCCATAAGTGCTCGGCCAAGTCATTGCGGAAGCGAAGATGCATTTATTTGTCGGCCATAGCAATGCGTCGTCGTTCAACTAATCTTCTATGTAATTGTTTGCTCCGTGCTCTGCTGATTACTACTGGTGGTGTTGGGCGGAGGGTGTCATAGTCATGCGGCCATGTACCTGGAATATGTTCATCCTCAACTATCATATTATGTAAAATAATACAAGTTTGCATGATATAATCAAGATAATGTGGATTCCACATCCTAGCAGGTTGCTTAACAATTGCGAATTGTAGTTGCAATACTCCAAATGCTTTCTCCACATCTTTTCGGACAGCCTCTTGCATCGTCCCAAAAAAAACCTTTTTTTTTGTATCACCTCGCTTAATGGTTTTGACGATGGGAAAGTGGTAGTGACTACATATCTGCGACATGGAAGAGAATAGAGCACAATTGAGAGAGTATGGGTTTCATCAGAGTCGGTGAGGGAGAGAGTAGAGAAGATAGATTCATTTTCTTCTGATTTTGGAAACGAGAAGGGAAAGTGTAAAATGGGGGTTACTTGGGTGTTAGGCATGTGTAGCTTGTTTAGATGTGCAAGGGTGAGATTTGTTGACCTCTTTGACTTCAAACATGACCTGAATACTTTGGACAATTGATCAGACTTGATTTAATTTTGCAATTCTTGACTAAGACTGTTTGTTCCATTGACTTGGTCATCTTATTTCTTCACACGCTTCAGCTAACAGCTCCCTTGCGTCCCGATGCGACATTCACACTTCTCGCAAACATCGTGTTCTCCATTCACTCAACCGTCTACAATACAACACAAAAAGAGATTATTCTAACAAAATTACCCATCAAAGGAGATATGCGCATGATACAAGATTTGTCGCAAAATAAAACATTAAGGCATAGAGAGGTGATAAAAGACAGCAAAATGATCTATAAATATGCATATCAACCAAGCATTCATTCTGATTCCCTAATACCACGGATGCGCACACATACACAGAGTATAATAGAATACTTACCTCTCGAAACAAGTGGGAGTATGCACAAGATGCACAACAAATCCCATCTGTTCAGCTTTCTTCTCTTCTTTTCTTTGGCTTACACAAGAGTTTGGTGAGCACCTAAGAACACTGAACTTGAAGCTTAAGCACTGGATAATGAATGAAAAGAAAAAGAGAAAGAAAAAAATGACCAGCAGTAGTCAACACTAACACAAAGAAAAAGAAACACTAAAATAAAATTAGACACTACACAATAATTAAGTAATTCTATAAGAACAACACCTAAGACTACCACTAAACAAATATGCAAAAAGCTACGTACTGGGATCCTATACTGAAACACAATGAATTCAAAACTATGAAATAGTGAAGCAAATATGCAAAAAGCTACTGGACAAAGACTTTAAACAAACAAAAAAAGAAAACGAAGATCAGTACCAACAAAAAAAATTATTTTTTTCCGAAACGACAGAAGCCTCAGAACACTATATATTAATACTTTGATTCTCATAAATATGAGAGTAGTTGACAATTACAAGGTTTACACAATTTTTAATATAAAGATTATGGAGAATAACAACTAAACTATCTCCTTTCCATGAGTTTTCTACTGCATTACGATTACAAAAGTTTGAAATATTTGCTTCCTTCCTTATATTGAATCTAGAAGTTAGAACAAAAGCTTTTGCTTTGAAATTTATGAAAGAGTTTGTTGAGATCCCAAAATCAGTACTACTTTTGTATCTATGTTCCCGAGCTTTGGCATATCTTCCAATCAATAGCTTTAGAGTTGGCTTCGAGTCGCTTTGGAAGATAACATTGTGGCCACTCAATTCAAAATGAAACGGTGAAAACACACTAAACGGAATCAGCAAATAGGAAGAAAACAAAAAGAAAATAAAGAGAATGAAAAAGTATATACAATTAATTCTTAAACTATAAAATATACAAGCTACTGAACTATAATTGTTAACACAAATACTACAGAAAGCTTGAGACTACCACTAATGACATTAACAAAATAAAATAAAGTGTTATGCTAGCACTAAATGAAAACTACTTAAAATGTACAGATTCACTACAAGTAGGGAGTATAATAAATCAACTGAGGGGATATAATAAGCACCTAAGAATTCAACGAATAAAATGACTAAAAGTATAGAAAACTACATGGAAAAAAATGACTTTAAAGCTATATACAGGAATAAGTTATGAACATTTTAAACTAAATACTGATCCAAAAGTTAGAGGAAAAATTCCTAAATGAAATGAAAAATGCAAAAGCTATGGAACAAATTTTTGTTTTAAATGTTACTGCAATGCAAAATCACAAACCTACAAAGCTACAGACAAGAAACCACTTATAAACTGAAAATTAAAATAAATGTGAAACACTAAAAAGGCTACACTATTACTACAGACATGACAACATAAAAATGAAACATCTAATTTAAAAGCTACAGAATCTTAACCGAAATGCAAAGCCTGGATGGTACAGGACACACAAAATTTATACTACATATGCAGATGAAAAATGATATGAATGAAAAAAAAAACTAAACAAATCCATACGAATATACAATATTTACAAATCTAACTACAAACTAGCAAAAACAAAGCCTATTAATCTAACTACACTGTTTTCCGATTCTCCGGCACCGGCGAAAAAAACTTGGTAGGCTTAGAAACCTACAATTATAAACCGCAAGCGCACGATGTCTAAAATATAGATAGAGGCAAATACGGGTCGATCCTACGGAGAGTCGGATTGGTGAAACTAAACTTCTAGGTTCTATTTTTACTAATTTAAATATGGTGTTTGTCGATACGACTGAGATGCTTGATGATTATGCTAAAGAAACAAGATTAAAAGGCAAAATAAAGATGAACTAGGGCTTTGAATCCACCACCTAAATGCATAGAAATCCCCTAGTTTGATATACTAGTTCTCTTTTTAATCAAGGAGCTATAGAGATGCTAGCCTCAAACTACCTCGAAGATGTGATAAATCAATTGCACAAATGGATAATTTAACCTCAACAAAATATGTCAATCCCTAGCATTACCTATCTGTTTAATGCATATATAATCACAAATTGAACTAAAGCATTTCATATAAGCTTGAATACATAACAAAGAATTGTTCTAACTACCATGGATGCTTCACATACAAGGTGAAAGTAAATTGCTAGTATTCAGAGATTAAATCATGTTTCTCATTCAAAATCCCAAGAAGAACAAGTAATCAAACCATGAAATTCTAATTATTTAGGGGTTTCATCTCTACCCAAGTTAGAAAACTAAAACATGAAAAATACTGAAATTAAACCTAAATTACTACTACAACTTGGTGCACCGGCTACTCAGGGCTTGCCTTTTACATCTCAAACTCATCTCTATTTATACATCCATTTCTCCCAAAATTGGGTTTCAATTAAATTAGGGATTGAAATGTCAATCACTCACCAAAATATATACAACAACATACATATACGGATTTCACCATCACTAACCACTCCATTGACGTCACATAACATTCTCCGTTGATGGTGAGTTCAGTCCTTCTTCCTATCTTAATAGATCATTGATTCTGTAAAAAGCTAGGCAGCAAAAATAAAATTGGGTGATTGATATCCAGTACAACGTTAGTATTTTGATAATGGGAAAGTGGTAGTGACTACACATCTGCGACATGGAAGAGAATAGAGCACAGTTGAGAGAGTATGGGCTTCATCAGAGTCGATGAGGGAGAGAGTAGAGAAGATCGATTCATTTTCTTCTGATTTTGGAAACGAGAAGGGAAAATGTAAAAGGGGGTTACTTGGGTGTTAGGCATGTGTAGCTTGTTTAGATGTTCAAGGGTGAGATTTGTTAACTTCTTTGACTTCAAACATGATTGAGCAGACTTGATTTATTTTTGCAATTCTTGACCTAGACTGTTTGTTCCATTGACTTGGTAAGCTCATTTCTGCACACGCTTCAGCTAAAAGCTCCCTTGCATCCCGATACGACATTCACACTTCTCGCAAACATCTTGTTCTCCATTCACTCAACCGTCTACAACACAACACAAAAACAGGTTATTCTAACAAAATTACACATTAAAAGAGATATGCTCATGATACAAGATTTGTCGCAAAATAGAACATTAAGGCATTAGAGAGGTGATAAAAGACAGCAAAATGATCTAGAAATATGCATTATTAGGCACCGATCATCCACCAGCTTACATCCGGGACATTTCCAGAAATGTTTAGCATACGTGTTCTTGTCTCTAGAACGCTGCAATCTCATAAAAAAGTTACAACCTTGGTTTGAGCACCACGCACCTTTTTCACATTCGATCTCAATTTTTCCTTTCTCTTTCAAGTTTTTGCATAGTTCATTTACCTCTCTATCTTCTCTCGCTTTCATTGTATCTTCCAAACACTGTGTTTCCTCACGGAAATTTTCATATTGGTAGCGGAGGTACCTGATCTTTTCCAGTTCCGATTCAAGTACCATTTTGATGCATGTACAACCCCTTTGCGGGCACTTGGAATACATCCAAGGGCATCGCATGATGGTATGGTTATCAGCAAAACAAAGTGAACAAATCTCATTCGCTTCCACACATACTATTTGTTTTCCTTTGCGACTAGAATTCATGGTTTGGCGGTGTAGTTTTTGGGAACGAATTTATGGTTGGCCGAGACTGGTTATAGTTTCAATGCTTTTAATAGAATACCTACATGTATAGAAGAGATGGTGTTCTTTTATCTCATTTTTAAGAGGAGTATAATAAATAATAGTGTGTTGATAACAATAATGGGATTTCCTTTTTCAATAAATGTGCGTTGATAAGGATGATGAATATTATGTGGTAAATGAGATATCATTGAGTAATTGTTATTTGAAGTTTCATATATAACGCCTCATGCAGTTAAAATGTTATGTTCCACATCTCAACCGATATTCGAGACAACATTACAAACCTATTAAAAATCAAAGAAACAACACTACAAACCAAAATATCTGTATGTTCAAACATCTGGAGGTGCAAATCGAGGAGGTTGGAAAGGGATTTTAGAAGGGTTCATTGAAGATGACTCAACCAAGTTGTTAGATATTACTGATCCGGTAGGGGTATGCGATTGACCAACTTGATTCCATACCTGTGATGAAACGGAACCACTAAAGTTTCCAAAGCCAAGAACAGGCTGAGATGCGTTTTGTGGATCCTGAACCATCACAGGTGCTCTTCGGGACAGTTCATTCTCCAGTGCCCTGTTATGCGCTGTAAACCTCGCAACCGCCTGCGCTTGCATCATTATCAGGTCCGTCCTATCTTTAGATTCTTTTAGAACTACTTTTAGGAATTGATCAATAAAATCTACATTATCTTGAAGCATATTATACGTTTGTGCCTACGGGGAAAAAAATAAATATATATATATAGGAACATGTGAGACTACTATGTGTTAAACCATCTGGAAAATTTTTTTTGAATAAATCGGGAGAAAGAGAACTCACATATGATATTTGGGATGTCCTGGGTATCAGAACATGTTCATTAGGCCTATCAACTGTGACTTTAACTATATCACCTTCATACGCATAAAATTGAGCACTCCAATCAACTGTACCGTCAGTTAATCCAAAACTCCTAACGTGCTGCCATACTCCACATACACGTCATATGACACCTTATTTACAAAGTCTGTAGCATCAGGCTAAAGACCATCTGCCAACTGTTTCTCCACAATCTCCCTAGGCGCGTACAAATACTCTTTCTGGGGTGGGTTATGAGGGATAGCAAATGTAGGGTGGTTTTGCCTCCAACAAAGATCTCCCAAATACTGAATAGACTGTACAAAACATATGAATAGGCTAACCATGGATTGAATAATAATAATAGCGGGCACATAAAAGAAAACTTCACTTACCTGTACAAGATGACCAAATCCAACTCTTCTGTTCGAAAGAACTAAATCCATGCGTACATCATCATCACCATCTATGAACCTCAAGGCACACGCCCACGGATGCCATGTTACCTTATCATAAGTGAGACCTTCCAGTGCAATCCTAGGACTAACGATGACAACATTGATCTTCTTTTTGGACTTCCACCTAGAAGGTCTAGGCCATATGGTATCTGGATCTGTATCTATGGGAAGATTGGGAGTTGGTCGACATATGCCGAGATATTCATACCCCCAAAACTAATCAGGCATAACAACCAACAAACATAATCAACAAGTTAAAATTTACCCAAACTAAAAAATTAAGAAACAATGTCTAGTGAGAAGTTATAAACAATTTTACCTCTAATAATTGGACGGGCCCATTTAACGACTCATGGTTCTGCTAGAAAAATTTAGTGAAATATACAAGTAGGAAAAAGCATAGCCACCCCAGTTATAGTCTCCAACATAGTTAACATTTTCAAAAGAAGCCAACCATCTAACATCAATGTAGTTACTTGCATTAGAGAAGAAAAATGTCCCCAAACAATACATCCAAAAAGCCCTAGCCAATCTCTCAATTAGTACTACATTGTTACCCACACTTGACAAGAACTCTGATTGAAAGTATTCTTTTAAGAACCAAAGTTTAATTGCATTGCAGGTCCACTGAATTGGTTTAGCGTCCTCCTTAAGCTCGGGGAAAAAAATGTTCTTTGACATAATCAAATTTATACAGCCCGGGGTTATACTGTATATGTTTACCAACACCAATTCTAATTCTTATCAACATCATCCGATCTAACGGCGTAAATCCTATCTCACCAAATGGAAAATGAAAAGTGTGTGTCTTATCCCACCAACATTCAACGATATAGTCAATTAAGGAGTGTGAACTTTCCCTACTGACATGTTCAAAAGACGATCCCATCTGACTTTTGAGATAATATACAAAGCTTTAGGACAGTTTTCTTTGATATCCTTATAAACAGAAATAATGGAACAAAGTGACGAACGATGTTGAAAAGGTGAGACCGTTGATACAAAATCTATATTATGTGAAGCATGTGCTAAATCATCTACCATTCTAGTATATTTATGTAGGTTAGATCTAAAAATTGGAGGTAGACGTACATTACCTTCGACTTCATATCCTTATTTATAAACTCCGGAGTCTACTATCTCAGTAGCACTCTCAACAGGCACAACACCACTTGGTTTTGGACGTTTCTTTTTATTAGTTATTTTGCCGCCCAATTTTCTTGTTGTGGCTAACATTTCTACAAAACCAGATCAACAATATCACTCATTCACATCCATGTCATTCATATGGCACATATTAAAATTCATGAAATATATAAGAGTCGTCACAAGGGTACCTTTTTACATGGATATTCAAAACCAAAAATTGTAAGCAACTCATAAAAATGCATTTAAAGGTGAATCGTTAAATTCACAAAGGGGGAAACCAATTTTCTAAACTAAAACATATACACTTAAATTCACAAGGAAGGTTATTATTATGAAGTATGAACCACCAAACAATTCCCTTATTAAGAACAGTAATGTCTCAAGAAATTTGATAAACAAAAATTCCGTTCAAACCATTTGGAGTCAAACTCATTGTGAGTGCTACTGATGCCGTAAATATGGATCCCTGTTAAGAACCACATGACTTTATAGAGTGGATCAATCTTGTTCTTTGTGCAGAATGCGGCATATATGTGCTGGAACTTTTATAGTGGGTGTTTGACCCTGTTATACGATCCATTTACTTGCTAACTACTAGCGTTCTAATTTTGTGAACAATTCACAAGGAAACCATGTTCTTCCCAACCCCAGTAATTTAGGTTTTGCAAGAACCATGCACATATAACTCAAAGTAACTATTACGGCCTGCTGGCCTGAAATTGTGGGCTCATAATTGCAAATTTTCTACTCTCATCTCATCTCATCCAAAGATAATTCTTATATACAACCACAAAAAGAAAAAGAAAAAAGAAAAACAAATTCAAACACAATTCTTAATCCAAATATAACCCAAATTAGAACAATCAATCAGAACAATCAATCAAATTAGAACCTAAATCAGCACAAATTAGAACCCATATAAGTTTCAATCAATCATTATAGCCTATTAAGATCAAGTAATTCAAACATGCAACAAAATAAAAAAATAAAAAAATTCTTTAACCTAATTAAACATAAAAAAAGTTGGAAAAATACCTTTTTCATAAGGTTTAAGCAACCTGTTGTGGAATAGATTGATTCCTTTAGTATTAGTATCAGAGTTACACCATATTAGTATCGGAGTAAAAAAAAATTGTAAAAAATTTAGATGTGCACGTGAAATAGAGAAGAAAAGAAGGGAGGAGGAAGAAGATGAAATAAATAGAAGTTCTGCGGGTTTAAAATCGCCTAAAGAATTAAACGGGTTTATAAACCATGTTTAGATTGAAGGTATCTTTAAAAAACGCCTTGATGAGATGCAGTTATAAACCGTGTTTTACTAAACGTTTTTATAAATGAAAAGACGAGGGTACCCAAATATAGCTCAATCTAAAACTTTTCCACCTATAAGTCCTTTCTCCGAAAGTGATTTTCTATGGACTGAGTCGAGACAATACAACTAATCGGTTCACACTTCGTGTGATCGTCTATGGATACGAGATCGAGACAATACGACAACAATATAACTTGTGTGATTGACTATGGATACAAGATCGAGACAATACAACAACGAAGTATGTTTACTTGATAATAGGTTCGGACTTAACCAAACACTATAGGATTGCTATCAAGTAAATAGGAATTAACGTTTGTGTATTTTACTTCTAATTATAATAAAACAATTATAATTGCGGAAATAGAAAAGTAAAAGACACAGCAAGATTTTGTTAACGAGGAAACCGCAAATGCAGAAAAACCCCGGGACCTAGTCCAGAATTGAATACTCTCCTAATTAAGCCGATATACAAAATCAAACCAACTTCGTATAGTTGAGACCAAGCAACCAAACCTATAGTTCACCT